>CM056728.1:122627175-123827175 GCA_029844215.1 Przewalskia tangutica
ATTACGAGGTGTAACAATGTTGCTTGTACATCCATCGGATAAGATTTCGTTGTAGTTGTAGTCTTCTTCTTCGTCGATCTCCGGTTGGCTGCACCTCCTACGCTCCGCACGAATACAATCACTGAATAGAACTGCAATCTCTAATGAGTCTCCTGCCAATGAATGTCCGTGCTCCCCTATTTGAAATCTTCCCGCAGAAAATGCGCTTTCGAACGCTATTGATGACGCTTGAATGTTCAACACATCTCGGGTCATCTTTGCTAGTGTTGATTTTTTTTTCTCATTCTCCATCCAGTATTTTTGCAAGTCTTCACGTCCCTCTTCATTTTAAATTGATTCTTACGGTACAACACCCTGCAAAACAAAAACATCAAACTCGCTAATATGGTTAGAAACAGTACCACTAAACAGTTTCTGTCTGAGGCTTTGAATACTAGCCGCAGAAACAACATGTCGTTTTTGAGGTTGTGTTGAAAAAGAAGAAGATGACATGGAAGCCGGTTGGTTGCTAGCACTTTCTTGTTGGTAATGCGTATATACTTTTTTACATTCATCTTGAATGTTAGACAACACTTCTTCTCTACTTATTTCAACAGGTGGTGGGTCATTTAGATTTTTAGGAGTTGGAGGTGAAAGTGTATCTATGCAATCGTAAATAGTTTCAACTAGATTTTTACAATCGTCTATTTTAATAGACTGATTTAATACAGCACTAATAAAAAATATTGGGGGAATAGGAATACAATATTTTTTAAAACATTTTTTTAATAGGTTCCTTATAAGCTGGTTTTGCCATATATTCACTAAGTAATATAAATATTAGAGTTATATAAAATAACATTGATGAAATAGTAGGATAATAAATCCCGGAAAATTCTTTAGTAGCTAGATAAAATTTCTCTAAAAATATATTTAGTTCTAAAATTGTATCCCAGTCGAAATTTATAAGCATATCACTAGGATTTCGATTACGGGCGTTAAAAAATTGGATTATAGGTTGTCTATACTCATAAGCAACACGTAATTGGTTGTATAAAGAATTTCATCTAGTGCATACTTCTTCGGGAACTTTTCTGTAAGCTAGACCACAATCGTGACAATTTTTTTTATATTCTTTTAGTCGTTGTATTCTATTATTTTTTAAAATATAGTTTATAGCAAATTGAATTTTTGCAAGAATGTATTCAAAAAAGTTTTATATCATCCTTTACAACTAAGTTATAAATATGACATGCACATTTTATATGAAAATGATCTGAAAAAGATGGAGTTAAGACAATTGTTAGTAATCTAACAGCAAAAATATTAGAAGAAACGTTATCTAATGCAATAGTCATGACTTTATCAGATATGCCATAATAATCGCAGACAGAAGAAATATTTTCTTGAATAAAAATACCAGCGTGCCTACTATCTATATATCTATATGCTAAAATACGTTTTTGTATAGACCATTTATAGTTTATCCAATGACATGTTACAGTTAAATAATCATGACCGTTACTACGGTCTATATCAGATGTGATAGATACTTTTTCAGGGTAATAATATAAATAATAACGTAATTATTCTTGATATTCGTGTGCAAATTTAAAAATATCTCTCCTAATAATTGATCTAGGAAGACCGTTATAAGCACGATTGTACATTGATCTTATATAATGAATAAAATCAGGAGAATCAGGAAATGAAAAAGGCAAACCTCCACTGAAACTAATTTTGAATTTTTGATAATTCTTCCCTATCTTTCATTTTATCGTATTTAGGGCCTACAACTGCCCCCGTCATAGGGTTAATTTGACCACAGACCAGTGCGACAAGATGTGAAGCTTGTCCCGACTGAGAGGTCATTGCTGACTCACCCTTCACTTGAGCCCTATATTCATCCCACCTAGCTTTGTGTTTGTTATTCAAATGCGTAGCTAAACCTTTCGTCCCGCTCTGACCTTTTCCCATTTTAAATTTATAAACATTTTTACAAATTTTGCATGTAGCAACCTGATTTTGTACATCTCTATAAAAAAAGTTCATACATGTGATGTTAATTTTCGTTCTGGTGGGCCTCGTCTCATACTAGGGGGAATAGGAGGCGTTCCACTTTGAGGTGCATTAGTTGGCGTGTCATCTAGATTAGTTGGTGTGTCATCTAGATGTTCTTCTAAATTAAACTCTTGTTGATTTCCAAAAAATAACTCATCGTCTAAATCTAATGGTACTTCAGGAAAATTTTCAGTATCAATAAAATCATCTTGTCTAGGAGGAATAGAATGACTAGAAGAATGACTCTTACTCTTGTCACCCATACTAGAACCAGACATACCCAATATACCTCTTAATCCTTTCATTTTAATTTATGCTAATAAATATTTAAATAGTTAAAGATAATGAAATTAAGTGCGCTAATTAAAATAAAGAAACAATAATTAAAAGAACGAATGTACCAAACGCCGACGTAACGTCGACGTGTAATCGAGAGATGTTGAAAATTGAAACTTTGCTCAACGGTTGATCCTCAAGCTAATTGTCAATTCCCAAATGAATAAATTAAATTGAATATTTAGAAGACAATGTAAAGACTAAAGAGAATGAGAGATAGATTGAGAGATTATTAGAGAGATTGTAATTGTAGGAAGATTTGTGAGAAAGAATAAAGAAAAATGAAGTATTTATAGTTGAAAAAATTGGATTAAAGTGTAAATATAATAACTTAAGGGTTAAAAATAAATATCATGGGTAGGGGGGTTGGGGGAGGGGGAGGGGGAGGGATATTTGACAAAAAGGTTACAAGTATTTATATGATTCGAGTAGAAAATGTGTGTGCCCATTGTCAATCCCTCGACTTAAGAGTATTTCTTTCCTTTGTTGTTCTTTTCATGAAGGTGACACACAACAAAATTATGATTAAGTACTATTCTTAGAATCTAATAATCTTAATGACTTAAAAGGTATCAATTTTATGAGTCAAGGCAACTCTATCTTAAAAACAAAAAAAGTTATTTACTTAATGAGGGTGTTATTTTATAATAATTTAACTTTAAACTTTATATTTTAAGCTTAATTAGATAATCTAAAATCACACAAATATTTTTGGCTTGTTTTAGATCACAAGATGAAAAAATCTTCCTTTATTTTTAAATTTCGTGTCCACTCAAACTATATCCTATAAATTGAGACCGAAGAAGTAGTGAAGATAGAAACTATACCTAGTTGTAAACCTCTGATTGGATAGTAGTAATCTATAAGAAGAAAAGGATCGAAGATAAGTGGCCTAAATGCCCTTATGTAGTATCACTATCTAAAAAAGTCCAAAATCCAACAGATAATGTAAACCATGGCAATCTAAGCAGACTTTATCTCTACGTTTGCGACATAGCGTATATAAAATATTATTTTCTTTTAGTTTGAACACAATTATAAGCATAAATAAGTGGTAGTTTTTAATATAATAATTCAAGCAAATTAGATTGAAAGGTAAATAAAAGGTTCTAAAGGAAGAGATTGGACTACCAATTCTGCTGTGGAAGAACATATCATTCAACAGGAGATTCTAATTCAACTATTGAATTTTGAATATTGATTATGATTAAAAGTAGGGATGTGCATACTTTGATAAACAGTGAACTACCGTGAGGATTTCGAGGAACAATAAAGTGAGGGGAAGGCTTTCGAGGAAAAAAGATAAGTTTGGAGTCACCGCCGTCTCTCGACCCGTCCGAAGTGTGCTACCGCACAGAGCCTCCCGAAAAATAAAAAATTTTAGGGCCTCTTTTTTCATTTTTTATTAAGTAGTATTAATCAGAATTTACTGTAAAAATCCATAATTCGCAGGTCTTAAATTTCACCAAGGCCCACTTTACGACTGTAATGCGCCCAAAATGTTTGAGACGGTCCTTATTGGAATGATAAGGTGAACTCCAAAAATAGTATTCACCACTATAAAGAATGGATCTTAAGCCTAACTCAACCCCAAAAGCTAGCTTATAGGGTAAGGTCGGACTCTTAACAACCACATTTGACTATTTCATTTTTATGAAAACGAATTGATAAGAAAACGCACTTTTATGGGAATAGTGGTTTGACACTAATCAACTTTCTTTTTATTTTAAGAAAATCGTACATGTATGATAATTAATTTAAGACCGTGGAAGTAAAAGTAAAGTTATTGATTAAGGAAAAAAGGTATATTCAAAGAATTTAGGAACTATTGTCTGAACAGCACTGGTGAATTGAGATTGCAGAAATGCTCAAGTGGTAAGCATTATATGAAAATATAAAAACTTGGATAAATTTTAGTCGTACAAGTTGCGATAAGCCACTAAACAAGAATATAATTGAGATCATAATTGAGTTTTTATACTCCTATATATGGTAAGTGTTAGTGTTAGGTTCTGTGTCCTAACATTTTCCGTAACATGTCTCTTTTTGGTGTTAAGTAAAAATAGGAAAATGTCATCCCAAATGTCGTGACATCTGGGAGGACATTTCTGGCAAAAGTTTTGCCTATCTTCACGAGCGCATTCTCGTTCGAGAAGATTTTATCACGTGAATGTTTGGCTTGGTTAGAGCTAAGGGAAACACGATAATACTTAACAAGACCAGTCCGGAGAATGCATAACTAAGGAGCATTCTCGGGAAGACAAAGTCAAATCGGTGAGAGTTTTAAGGTGAAGAACCTCCAACCAACCCTATTCTCGCTCAACCTCCACCGAGAATCAAGGAGCCTCTCGTGAACTCTCCACTATAAATAGAGGTTCACTCCAAGGTTTTAATATCCGCTTTTGCAGAACAAAATTCAGATCTGAGACGCCTCAAATATTGCCTCAAACACACCGGATCGAGCAAATTGCTTTTGTGATTACACTTGTTCAAAATTACGAATTGCTTTCTTAGATCTATAAGTGTTCTTTCAACTCAAAGCAATTGTAATAGGGTGTTTTTCACTTCTATTTTAGATAGATTTTTCAGCTTAGAAGTTAGGATTTAACTTCTTTTAATCCCTTTTGTTTTACTTGATTACTATTCATTCTCAAGGGATTTGTAAGATTGTATAATTTTTATACAATAAATTTTTGGTCATGAGACCACTATAAGTTATATACAATTATATAACTTATGAAAAACAATCTTTGTCCTTGATTTATTTCACATCTTAAACTCGCTTTTAGTTACGCGTTTTTGTTAATGTTCGATTCGTATCACGTAACATTTTTGGGAACATTACTTATCGTCTTTAAGTTTACCTGTTCTTCTTTCGATTTTATTTATTCCATAGTTTAAGTTCGACAATTCTCCCTTTCAATCGATTGGTATCGAGCCGACACTGACATAATAAGTGCTAAGGTCCTTTTACTTAACTATGGATCCCGCTAATCCAAATATTGGTAGACTTCCTATTTTAGATGGATCAAACTATCCTTATTCGAAGATTCGCCACGTTCTCACATCAAATCCATTGATGTTAGAGCACGGAGATCTATTACTAATGGATACATCGTTCTATGCTTCCACCTGACGGCGAAGGCGACATTTTGGTCAAGCCTGAGGCCGAATGGACTTTTGAAGAAACTAATAGTGCAGGTTTCAACGAAAAGGCACTAAATGCTATTTTCGGATGGGTTGATCTTTATATGTTCAAACTTATCCAAAATTGTTCTCTTGCGATGATGCTTGGGATACTTTACAAACTCATTGTGAAGGTAGCTCGTGTTCAACGAACGAAGCCAGCGTGCTCGTGAGTAAGTATGAACGTTTAAGGATGGAGGAATCGGAGGATATTAAAACCTATTTTGAAAAGTTGATTGATATCTCTAATGAATGTCAAGTTCTTGGTTCTCCATTGACCAACAATCAACTTGTTGAAAAAGCCCTTCGATCTCTTCCTGAAAAGTTCAACATTAAGATTTGTGCGATTGAAGAAGCTCACAACCTTGCCACAATGGACCTACATACTTTAATGAGCATTCTCAAAACATATGAGATGAACATGGAAAATCAAAGGTCTTTATACAAAGGCGGATGTTGCCTTCAAGCAAAATTCTTAGAGACTAAGTCAACAAGAGGATGAAACACTTCAAGAAATTGGGGATGGTGCCAACGTTGCTCTTCTTACTCGTAGGTTCAATACGATGTTAAGAAGATTCAACGAAGATAAGAATAAATCTAAGTCTAAAGAGCACCAAAACCAAGGACTCAATCCACGAATTACTAAGAATTTTCCCACCGCACAAAAAGGCAATCAACTTAGGAGAATAAATTCTGACCGAACCAGGTTCGATCCTGCACTGACAAAGATTCAATGTCATGCCTCGCTGGGATGGGGCCGTTATGCCAACGAGTGTGCAAACACTCTAAGAAAGGTTGGCAAAAGTCTATGGATTTCCTAAGTGATGATGAAGGTGAAGGGAAGAGAATACGTAAATAGAGTCACAAGCAACGCCGCCATCGTTTTGAACATTCTCCGCGGATGATGAAGGTTTAGCCGATCGTGATACACTAAATGTCATGACATTTCCGAACATCACCGAACATCTGCAGATACAAAGAATGACAGATGGTATGAGTTTTTTAATTCTTCAGATATCAATTGCTTCTATGGCTTTATTTCAAAAAATGATTCTAAACCTGAGACTCAAGAAGACTCTAAGGATGATATGGTTAAGGAATTGCAAGCCCTTTGCAAGGACTTAATCATTGAATCTAATCAACTTGAATCAAAGGTGAAAACTCTAACTCGCGAGAATGCAGATTTGATAAGTACCATTACCCGACTGGAAGTGACTCTTACCAAAAAAGATCTTGAATTCGGAAAGATAAGTGCAAAGTTGGATCTGGCCGAAGCAACCTTCAAAAAGCTTAACACAGGCACCTCCAAATTAGATGAAATCCTTAGTGTTAGTCAACCTCACTGTACTGGTTTGGGGTACAAGAATCCTATCAATACATTATGCTCCAACTTGTTTGTTAAAAATGGGGAAATGAACCGTAAGAAGGGTAGCAACTATGTGTGCAATTATTGTAATAAATCTGGTCATTTAAAACCTTTTTGCTTTAAGTTACTAAAACTAAGAAAGAAAAGGTCTTCCAGAATGCTGTCAAGAACTTCAGACAACACTCTAAGAGACTCCTCTATCTACAAAAATCGTAAGGTAACAAAAAAGGTTTGGGTTCCCATCAAGAAAACAAGTTGTAATGTAGCCATAACCGCACTAAGGACCAATATCTCTGGATCGTGGTACTTTGACAGTGGCTGTTCCCGTCATATGACAGGAACAAAAGACTGTCTAAAGAACTACGAAGCTCTAAATGGAGGAAATGTTACATATGGAGGAGGTGGAAAGAGTAAGATAATAGGAAGAGGAACTGTTAATGTCCCTGGAATTCCAGCACTAAATAATGTCTTGCACGTTGATGGTCTGATGGCTAACCTAATTAGTATAAGCCAACTGTGTGATGACAACTTAGAGGTAAGCTTCAATAAACATGCATGCATCATTGATGAAACTAACAAATGCATAATGACAGTACAAGAACAAATGATAATTGTTATCTTGTCGAGAACATAAGGTATGTAATAGTGTTAGGGTGATGACACAACATTGTGGCATCAAAAACTAGGACATGTCAATTACCGCAACCTTAGAAAATTGATATCTTATGAGGCGGTAAAAGGCATTCCTAAACTAAGTCCTATGAGTGAAACCGTGGTTGAAGATTGCCTCAAAGGTAAGCAAACCCGTGTCCTCACAAAGTTGTTCAGAGTGATGGACATTTCTCGTGCACGCCTCATTGCTTTCAACTTTTACATATGGATCTTATGGGTCCAATCGAGGTAGATAGCCTGGAGGCGTAGAGGTACTCCTTTGTGATTGTAGATGACTTTTCAAGATACTCTTGGATATTCTTTTTGAAAGAAAAGTCTCAAACGTTTGACATGTTTAGAATATTGTACTCTAGAATTAGAAATCTATATCATTCCTCTATTTTTCGGATAAGATCTGATCATGGAAAGGAGTTTGAAAATAATCAATTTTCTACATTTTGTGAGAAAAAATGTATTTTCCATGAATTTTCTCGCTCCCAAAACCCCAACAAAATGGTGTAGCAGAGGAAGAATAGAACCTTACAAGAAATGGCTAGAGTCATGCTAAGTTCTAAAATCACAAACGTTTTTGGCGTAAGCCTAAACACTGCAAGTCACATCTCTAATAGTCTATCTTAGACCAGAACAAAAATGACACCCTATGAGATCTTGAATGGAAAGAAACCAAATCTACGTTACTTTCATGTTTTTGGGTGTGTATGCTATGTTCTAAATGATAGAGATAATCGAGCAAAGTTTGACTCTAAGAGTGATAAGGAATTTTCATAGGCTATTCTCAAAATAGTCATGCTTACCGAGTGTACAATCTTGAACCAAATCAGTACAAGAATCATAATGATGTTTTTGATGATAATGCAGATTATGCAGAAATACACCAAGAATGTATGTCGTAATAATACAGAGAGGGCAGATAATGTAAAATGCAGATGTTACACCAAATGTCACAACATTCGCAGCAACACTCAGAATCAAGATGAGAACACCGCAGTTCGACGAGGATTCAAATCAACTTCGTGATTCAAGACGCAGGATCCTCATCCGTAATCGAAGAAACCATCCCACCGAATGTAATAGGAGAAGTATTCAAGGAATAAAACAAGGAGAAAAGAGCCAAAAATTACCGAGACACGCGTGAAGTATGCGTGTATGTCCACCATACATCACAAGGTAAGTCAATCTTGCTATGTTTCTACTTTGGAACCTAAAAACATTAATGAAGCACTAAAAGACAGTTGGTGGATACAAGCCAGGCAAGATGAACTAGAACAGTTCACCAGACATGAGGTTTGGGATCTAGTTCTCGCTCGATGAGACTAATGTAATAGGAACTAAATGGATCTTTAAGAATAAATCTGACGAATCTAGAACTATTATTGGAAATAAAGCTAGACTAGTGGCTCAAGGATACTCTCAAGTCAAAGGTATCGACTATGATGAAACCTTTGCTCCAAAGAGCTGTAATTGAATCAATTAGATTATTACTTGCCATAGCTTGTTGTTTAAAGATAACTCTTCATCAAATGGATGTGAAAGGTGCCTTTTTGAACGGATATATTGATAAGGAGGTATATGTTGAACAACCCAAAGGATTTGAAGATCCTCACCATCCACAACATGTATACAAAGGTTAAAAAGGCCTCAGATGGACTAAAACAAGCTCCACGCGCACGGTATGGTCGTTTAACTCAATTCCTTCTTGAATTTGGTTTCCAACCTGGCGTAGCTGATTGTACTTTATTTATAAAACACCATGGATCAGATATAGTTATTGCTCAAATCTATGTAGATGACATAGTTTTTGGTTCGACTTCAATGTCTCATCTTAAGACTTTTGTCGTTTATGTCCTCAACATTCGAAATGAGCATGATAGGAACTAACCTTTTCTTAGGCTTGCAGATAAAACAAAATGAGGAGGGTATCTTCATTTCACAAAGCAAATATGACAAGAACTTGGTTAAGAAGTTTGGATCGAGAACGCCAAACACATGAAGACTCCGATGGGATCAACCCAGACTATATCCAAAGATGATGTTGGGGAGAATGTTGACCCAACTTTGTATAGATCTATGATAGGTAGTCTTTTGTATCTCACCGCGAGTCGTCCAGATCTTATGTTTAGTGTTTGTGTGTGTGCACGATTCCAAGCATGCCCTAAAATTTCCCACTTAAACGTCACAAACGTGTCATAAGATATGTCACGCATACGTGTGAGTTGAGAATTTGGTATTCCAAAGACACTAATCCTAATCTAATAGGATATAGTGACGCGGATTGGGCTGGGGATATGGAAGATAGAAAAAGTACTAGTGGAGGATGTTTTTACCTTGACAATAACTTAGTTTCCTGATGCATCGTAAACAAATCGTGTCTCACTCTCAATCGAATCAATATGTAGCAGCGGGGAGTTGTTGCTCTCAATTAATATGGCTAAGACATATGTTAGACGATTATGGTGTTTCAAAAAATATCTTAGTTTTGTACTGTGATAATATGAGTGTCATCAATATATCTAAAAATCCGGTTCAGCACTCTCGTACAAAACATATAGATATAAGACATCACTTTCTTCGAGACTTGGTTGAAAAAGCACTAGTTAGAATCGATTATGTTGACACTTCTCATCAACTAGTGATATTTTTACAAAAGCTTTAGATCGCAGAGGTTTTCAAACTTGAAAAACTCTCTGCCTCTGCTCAATATAAAAAGTAACATCACGGGTGTGTTATCGTAAATGTCCCGACATTTGTGGTAACATTCATCCGATGTAAAATCTGAACCGCTTCTTTCTGTAAATGTTAAAGTTGTTTTGTGTTTCTAACGGTCATGACTTCTCAAAGGAACACCTTTCTTAAAATGATACCGTTCTCTGCGATGATATAAAAATCATAAAAGTGAGTATCAAAAATAAGGCAAAGCCTTAAATTCCTAAGAATTGTAAAATGTTGGGCAAAGCCCTCAAAATTGATACCGTTCCTATTCTATAGGAGTATCAACATACTTTATATCATGATAGACACAAGATATTATCTATTTGGACTCAATATACATTGTTCCACTAATTTAGAGACAAAACTCTATAAAGTGTCTTGTTTAGTTTAAACCGCTGCTTCTATGAGAAAATGACTCGTGTTACACAAAATGTGCTAAACATTTCGATAACACTCGATTTCGATTTTTCAAAAGACGTGTGTCGATTAATGTTGAGTTGTTTTTGTTGAAAAAATTTCTCTTGGTTTTGATGCTCATTTTGAAACAACCTCTAAACCTTAGGAACTAGTCTTTGTATAGAATTTAAACACTTATATAGATAGTTTTTGCCAAGTGTATAAATACCCATTCACTATATACTAATTCTCACTTCCAAAGAAACTCCCTCCGAGAAACAAAAAAAAAAAAAAAAAAAAGGTGGGAACGAAATTTTGGCACATTACCCACGATGAATCTCTCGCACAACACATCTCCCTCACAAACCTCTCCCATTCCCGTAACCTCCGAAAACCCTAACTTCACATTCTCCTCTTCCCCTTTCTCTCCAATGGATGTCTCACCCATGTCACCGAAAATGTCACCGGTCCCGAACACTCCAACGATGACAAGTCCACCACTGTGCACAGATTTGGCGATAAGTGACTTCCAAGAACCTCTGGAAATCGCCTATCCAGGGGAGACAAACAATCCTATCAACTTAGAGGAAACCCCGGATGTTTCCGTCCTCCCAAAGAGGACAAATCAAGCAACTTTTCCCACTCGCAGATCGGTCCGAAACTTTGAGAAGGCCTTTGGAAGTGGTGAAACCTCCACCAAAAGGAAGAAATCAGCGACTCCTCCCTCTTCAAGCTCCAGGTCTACTGATTCAGAGAAGACTCGTTCGATTGAGTTCCAACCGGAATCCCCTGCTTCACCTTCCTTCACGAATCTGCAAGAATCCAGTGAGGAAGATGAAATTCCAGACGACACCCCGCTGAAGAAATTTTATACCAAGAAATCTGGTCATGCTTCAGGGGAAACAAAATCATCATCAACCCCTCAAGATGTCACTGAAAATGTTGTGACATCTTCTGAATCATCTTCAGATTCCAGTGTCCGAGGTCTAACAAGCAGTAGCTCTGAATCTGCGTCTGAGGTAACCTCTTTCTCTCCCAAGTTTTTAACAGCCAATCATTCAAAACATTGGTCTTGGTTCAACGGTCGAGCCATTCGAACCGAGAAGGTGTTGGACATTGCGTCTTGTAGTAGCCATGGTCTGGTGGATTTCTTCACTTCAAGAAATCTACTAGACTCGGTAAATAACAAATGTCCTTATGAAGAAAAGGTAGTGAAGTTATTTTATGCAAATCTAACAAGTAAAATAGAGAAACCCAAGTCGAAACACTTTGGAAAGTGTTTCTCTATAACAAATTTTATGACTTCACACACTACAATTAACCAATGTTTGAATAGAGTGAATGATGATGAGAGGGCAGAATGGGAAGTGATAAATGACAGGGATGAGGTGATTTCATACCTCACCGGTGGAGTTGTGAAGAAATGGGTTTCAAGATGTCCAACCTCCAAACTCACAGCCTTATTTCTTTGTTTTGCACAAGTTAATGATACACAATTGGTTGTGTTCTTTGAACAAATCAATTGTAACAATTGAACAAGCATTGTTCATATACAAAATAGGAAAAGGATTTAGTGTTGATATAGTAAAAACAATCTTTCAACATATTGTAAATATGGCAGAAAAGGAAACATGTATCATCCTTACATTTCCCTCATTGATCTTTAAGGTACTAACCTCACAGGATTCCAAGCCCCTGGCGAGGATCTGCTGGAAAGAACACAAGTATATGTCGTTAATCGACGATCCTCAAGAGCAAAAGCGAGTCATTGATCTTCCATGGGCGAATACGGTGGAAGTGCTAGTGTTACGAAATGTCCCGCATCTCGGTAACATCTCACAGTCGTCCTTGACAACTGCTTGGCTGGTGCAAGAGATTGCAAAGCTCAATGCCCAGATCGCAGGAGTGGACCAGTGCACGTAGCCCCGGTGGAAGCTAGGAACGCGTTACTATTTTTGCTTTCTTCCCAAAAAGGGAGATGGGCGATGCAGTCGTGAGCAAGCGATGCGGTGAATGCTCAAACCGCAGAGGATCTTGATACGAGGGAGATGAAACCGAAGACATCCGAGATGAAATAGTTACGAGGTTGTGTTCTTGTGTTTAGCCGCTAAGTAGCGATTGTTGAATGCTTTTAGTTGTGACCGTAGTTATTTGGCTTGTGATTTGAGACATTTTAATTCATTTATATATCTTTGTTTATTCTATATTTATGTGTATATTGATGGTTTCAGCATTAATCTTTTAAGATGTATACTCACATTTGCATCATACTGATTCGAGTAACTTCGCACACAGTGTATATATCGTGCTTTATAAGCTTTTGAGTTGAAGGTTGAGATATTTGCCTATGATAAAATCATTAACCTATTTAGTTTTGTGAAGAAAGGCAAAAGGGAGATTGTTAGTGTTAGGTTACGTGTCCTAACATTTTCCGTAACATGTCTCTTTTTGGTGTTAAGTAAAACAGAAAATGTCATCCCAAATGTCGTGACATCCGGGAGGACATTTCGCAAAAGTTTTGCCTATCTTCAGCGGTTCAAGTGAGAAGATTTTATCACGTGAATGTTTGGCTTGGTTGTGAGCTAAGGGAAACACGATAATACTTAACAAGACCAAGTCCAAGGAGAATGCATAACTAAGAGCATTCTCGTGAAGACAAAGTCAAATCGTGAGAGTTTTAAAGTGAAGAACGGCTCCAACCAACCCTATTCTCGCTCAACCTCCACCGAGAATCATGAGCCTCTCGGGTGAACTCTCCACTATAAATAGAGGTTCACTCCAAGGTTTTAATATCCGGTTTTGCAGAACAAAATTCAGATCCGAGACGTCTCAAATATTGCCTCAAACACACCGGATCGAGCATTGTTTTGTGATTACACTTGTTCAAAATTACGAATTGCTTTCTTAGATCTATAAGTGTTCTTTCAACTCAAAGCAATTGTAATAGGTGTTTTTCACTTCTATTTTAGATAGATTTTTCAGCTTAGAAGTTAGGATTTAACTTCTTTTAATCCCTTTTGTTTTACTTGATTACTATTCATTCTCGAGGATTTGTAAGATTGTATAATTTTTATACAATAAATTTTTGGTCATGAGACCACTATAAGTTATATACAATTATATAACTTATGAAAAACAATCTTTGGTGTCCTTGATTTATTTCACGCATCTTAAACTCGTTTTAGTTCTGCGTTTTTGTTAATGTTCGATTCGTCACGTAACATTTTGGGAACATTACTTACTGTCTTTAAGTTTACCTCTGTTCTTCTTTGCTGATTTTATTTATTCCATAGTTTAAGTTCGACAATTCTCCCTTTCAGTAAGCTTTCGTATGATGATATCATATCATTCCTCTCTAATCATGTCACAATTTCATTGATATAAATAATAATAGTAATTATTAAGAGTCTCATATCGTTTTTGAAATGAAAATATAAACTTTTTATATGGACTTAGAGTCTTAAACAATCCTCGGTGAGGATTGTCCAAATTCATATAAGGTGTTCATGTTCTCATTTCATATTCGATGTGAGACTCTTAACAGTAATAATTTATTAGCGGAGAATACGTGTCAAGGGTGTTTGATTTCATGCTCCTGAAGATAGTAATCAAACGTGAGTTATCGTGTGTTCATACTCCGCTGTAGAATAGGGTGTCCGAATCGATTTGAAAATAAATGAATTGCTTGTCGTAGACAAATTAGAAAGACTTTAAAAAGTGGATTGGATGTTTGGACCCGAAGTGCTCACCATTCTCTCTGTCTCATCTTTTTTTTTTCACTTTGTTCTATTGGCTTTAATTTGCTCACATTTCGCCCATGCTTCTGTTAAAAGTAAATGCTAATCTAAGTTTAAAAATGGCAGTCCGGTGAACTATGTTCTCACTATGCATGGGATTTAGGAAAAAGTCGAACCACAAGAGTCTATTGTACGAATTTTTGCAAAGAATTTAAAAGCTAGACAAGAGTCTAATGTTTTGTTTGTCCCATAGATTATATTTGCACAATTTTTAACGACAAAATCTAAATGATAGCCTAAATAATTAAGTGTTCAATCATTTCTCACTTGTTATATTTCAAATTTGGTTTCAGAGAATCGGATGTTGATAAAATTATAGTAATAATTGAAGTATCTGTTACTTTATATATATATATATATATGTTGTTTATATATCTTGTAATTTTTTCTCAGTTAAGTTGCATCCCTCATTTGAAATAATTAACACATGCTTATGTAATGTGGAGTACAACGTCAGCATCAACTAGTGGTTTGAATACAATAATGTTGGTTATTATATATTATTGCAATTAGGTAAAGTGCAATGCCAGTAATGCATACAATTGAATAATGAATATGCTACTTCTGTGCACCACAAACTTTTTAATAACTTATCGCTCTGAATGCTGAAATATTTTCCTATATTTGGAGACATTACATAAAACTGATACATACACCAATTACAATTTTGTCCTGCATTAAGACTAGATATGGCTAAAGCAACGAGTTCGAACCCCATATTACCACTAGTGACATTCATGTGGAGTCTCCTATATAATAATTAATTTCAATTTTTACGGTCTTCATTCCCTTTCTTGAACCTAGAGTTGCTTATCGTTCCAAACTAGTTTGAACAATGTATTTCTTCAGAGTGGGAAAGAGAAATTGCTTAACATTGCATATTAGAACTAAGTAAAGCTCGATTCATATTATTATGTTCGATAAAAAAATCAGAGAATCTCAAATAGAAAATATTGAAAGGAAATATACTTCGAACATGAACATGTTCCGTGCCACACAAGAATTCTTGACGGTATCTATCGACTATAATCCCCCGTAATAGAAAATTTAGACAGAAAAATACTGCATCTCAGAACAGACTACAAGAAAACTAGTATTAGGCCTTGTCCATCTTCAGCAAGAGAGGCCCAATGCCTGATATAGATATTTGGGCCTCTCTTGGTGAAGATAGTGGGCTTTGGATCACAGGGGTTTCTACTGCTGCCCAGTGTCCAGTAGTAAGCCCATTTTGTCATTTATATATTTAGGGTGCGTTTGGTTCGAGGTAAACAGAAAAGAGAAAGGAAATTGAGGAATGAAATTCCCTTTGTTGTTGTTTGTTTGACCTTATTTTTTCATTCCTTTTACCCCTTTTCCACTTTCATTCCCTTTTCTTGATTCCCCAACCCCACTAGGTATTTGGATTCCCTTTCCCCAACCCGAACCCCGGACCACCCCAGACCCTCAACCCAAACGCACCCTTAAGGTTTTAGTTTCCAATGTTTGAACGATCAACCTTTTGATATATACATTTTTAACAAGGACCCTGAATCCTTTCTTAAGAAAGGAATCTAAACAACATTTACACCTCAGTTTCAAATAAGTCAGATCAGCTATATGATCTACAATTTAACGTTGGAACAAAATCTTCAAATGAACTTTGGATTTGTGAGAAATGCTGTAAATGGTATTTCAGAATCCTATTTCTGTTTGCAAACAATAATACTGCAAACAATGTCAAACAAAACAAATAAGAGTGCAGCATCAACAAAAACAAGATTAGACGGCGAACAGAAGCAGTTGTGGGCTTTATGATCCTGTTCTAGGTGTTGGTCTCTCGTCAATTATATACTTCCAAAGATCCACTGAGAAAGGCCCTTGCTATTACATACATAGGCAGTATTCGAAGGTGGATTCGGTTAGAGGTGTTTTTGACTTCTGTTAAAATAATATGACAATCATATAGAATACAGACCACACTCGGTTACTAAAACTAGAACGAGAGTTCTATAAAAAAATAATTAAAATTAGCCAATGCTCAAGCGAGAATCCAATGGACGCATGATTGTTTGACGCCTTGGAATCCCAATCTCACACGCATTAACCCTTGCTGCAAACCGGAGTGAACACAGGGACTCACCAATAGACGAAGGATCTGGTGACACATTGACAAACATCAACGTCTTCGAGTCACCACCTAGACAAGGCTGATTAAACATGCAACGGTCAGAAATAAGGTGCCAACAATCTGCATTAGTAATAACTAACATATTCCACTTATGGAAACAGATGCAACAGTCCATTGTAGCTCAAAATATTACTTCAAAACACCGTAAGAGTTCGAATAAAAGAAATTTTACCTGGAGAAGGTATGTAAGCTTTGAGTTCCTAAATGGCACATGCTCCTCTTTCTTTGCAAGAGCAAATATAACATCACTTAAAGACGATAGACTCTTGTTGATGGCCTGAATGAAAGTCAGAGATACGTTTAGCGTAAATTTCTAGAAATAGGACGCTCTTGAAAAGAGAATAACTCAAATACCTGAGTTTCTTTCAACCGATCTCCAGTAGACCCACTCTTAGAAAGACGCTCACTGCCAGCAAGATCAATCAAATTGAGTACGCCTTGTACTTGTTGCTCTGTGCTCTACACATGGGGAAATGAAAAAAATCTAGTTCTTAAATAGGCGATCCAAATGACATGCAGCTATATAGAGAGTAGCTGTCCATGAATGTTCTCACCTCATTAACACCCGAAATTCTCAAAGTGAAAACAAAATGACTTCTTGAAGAATTTTCATTCATCTGAGTCTTGCCGACAGACCTACACAACACATAAATGAGTAAGAGAAAGGTTTCACAGACAAACTCTTTTGAGCCCAAAATACAGGAACCACGAAGCATCTATCTGTCAGTAGAAAAAGTTCCTCACCAATATTACTTGATGACATTAATAAAACTCAAGTTTAAAATATAGACCTTGAGAAGAAAGAGAAGCTATATTTTCATACCTGCTTTGTGCAGCCCGCCTTAGAAGAGAAGAAACCTTGCTACTACTTTGAACATCTACTACTGTCAGGTCAGAGACATGGGTATGGCCATTTGCATCATGTTTGATTGTATATTGCTTTCCGCCATTTTCTGGTCTGGAAGCATCTAAACCTGACAAAAGGTCCCGAATAGTCTCGTTGTATATTTCAAGCATTGAAACCTAAACATAATGTGGAAAGACGATATCAGAAAAGAGAGACAAATAGAGGGAGAAACAATGTCAGAAAGAGAAACAGACCAAGTAACTGGATCAAGAAGAGTTAACAATTTTCACCTGCATTTCATATTTCCACCCTTGTGCTTGAAGAAACTGTCGGGTCTCAAAGACTTGCTCTAAAGTGCGGGGTATTAGTCCTTTATTCTCTGAATTTTCTGGATTGCCCATCATTGTATGTGTCTTGCCAGAACCAGTTTGACCATAAGCAAATATGCAAACCTGAAAAAATAGATGATAATCAGCTGTGGATGAGATATTCTTTGCTTACTAATTGAATGACTTGACATACCAAAAGAAAAATGAATCTGTTGCTCCCTGCATTTCATTATATATGGCAGCGTTTGTTTAGACACGGAGTTTAAGAAAGAGAGAAAAAAAATTGGCACATACCAAAAGTATCCTTGGACCTTGTGATCTAAACATACTATGACATTTCTACGGTCGTAAGAGTATTTCATTGAGAGTAAAATGGGAAGCTTAGTAAATGCATAGCCCCTTTACCTTCCCTTTTGGATGAATGGCCTCTACAGTCCCTCGGAGAAAAAGTTAAAGAAATTTCCAAATATAGAAAAATGACATCTTTTTTTTTACCGACTAAAAAGAAGAGTGTTGGAAATATGAAACGAGACTACTGACTTGCAGTCATACACAAAGTTTAAAAATATATCACCTTATAACCGTCAAGAGCACTTTGTACAAGCTGGGAAATCTCAACAAAAACATCTTGTTGTGAAGCCTCGGGCGTGAAAACTTTGTCAAATGTGAAGGAATTCTTTTGTCCTTGGTAATAGAAATATCAAATCAATGATAACAGACATTAAAGCAAGTTAAACAAAATACAAATACTATCTGCTTCAATGAGATGGAAACTATAACTCACCATTTTGTGCCAAGTCAATGCTCCTCCCTTGTGCTTCCATTGATGTTGGAAAAGAGATGACATTTGCTTCTGCACCAACACAATCTTCAGATAATAAAGGCCTCACTCTACAGAAAACTCGTATGTTGCCTTTCAATTCCTGTATCAGAAAGATCCGTAAGTGAACCTTCGGTGAACTTTTACGATATTAGTTGCATATCATGTGTGCAAAATTTACCAGTATAGTATTGTGCAACTTTTTCCGCAGTTTCTCCCCTTCTACAACTTTCGTTTCTGCATCAGCAAGACGCTGACGCAGATCAAAAATTATTTTCTTCTGCCCCTCATATCCTGTTCTGGTTTCAAGTGCTGACATGTCGGACATCTGACAAAGTGGAAAAATATGTAAGAGGAATATCTTTTAAAGCTTATGTGCAGAGAAAGTGTGTTCTCATGCCAAATTGTAAAACACCTCTAATCTCTTCTCTGCAAAAGTAAGTTTTTCTTGCAATCTGTTTATTTGTTCAGATTGAGACAGACAACTTGCCTGAGAGAAAAGAATCAAGAAAGATGGTCATTTACTACAAATATATATTGCTTTGTGAAGTTCAGACAAACAAAAATAAAACTAGACGGACCTCCAGTTCGTTTGCCCTTACTGTCATGTTCTCTAACTCAGCAACAGATTTCCCAGTACATTCCTTACATTTTAGTAATTCGGCATTTAAAATCTGGACTTGATACAACTGTTGATCACGATCATCCCTCATCTTCTGTAAATCTCCCCGCAAACATCCAACTTCATTTGCTAAAGATTCTTTTTGTTTGACAGCCTCATCTTGAACAGCCTTTTTAAGACCAGAAGGGAAAATAAGAACATGACTCAGTAGATGACAAAGAATAGTCATTCTTCTTTCCAGATAAATAATCGATAAAAGGTGTAAAATTAGATATTTAAGGACATCAATAAACACCAAGCAAATACAATTTTGGAGAAAAACACCATACCAAGAAAAATCTACAAATCATAAACATTATTTAGAAATCTGACTAGTCCCATAATGCCGTCAAATTTAGCTACCGGATCATAAAGTTAGTTGTTCGTACAAGTTGCAAATGCACAGACTAATCCTCAAGTGAATTAAAGAAAACAGTTTAAACACTCCTGAAATGAAGCACCAAGAAAAATCTACAAGTCATAAACATTATCTAGAAATCTGACTAGTCCCATAATGCCGTCAAATTTAGCTACCGGATCATTAAAGTTAGTTGTTCGCACAGTTCGCAAAATGCACAGACTAAGCTCTAAGTGAATTAAAAACGGAAAAGGGCCAAATATACCCTTAATTATACTTTTTGTCTAAATATACCCCTGCCGTTATAGTCATAAACATTATCTAGAAATCTGACTAGTCCCATAATGCCGTCAAATTTAGCTACCGGATCATTAAAGTTAGTTGTTCGCACAGTTTGCAAAATGCACAGACTAAGCTCTAAGTGAATTAAAAACGGAAAAGGGCCAAATATACCCTTAGTTATACTTTTTGTCTAAATATACCCCTGCCGTTATATTCTAGATTCAAATATACCCTTCCACCGTTAAAATTATCCAATGTGGACACTAGATGTGACGTGGCATGACAACTCAGTGAGGTGGACACCTCGTGGCATGCCACCTCACCACCAACTAACTAGATGTAAAAAGTTAGTTGTTCGCACAGTTTGCAAAATGCACAGACTAAGCTCTAAGTGAATTAAAAACGGAAAAGGGCCAAATATACCCTTAGTTATACTTTTTGTCTAAATATACCCCTGCCGTTATACTCTAGATTCAAATATACCCTTCCACCGTTAAAATTATCCAATGTGGACACTAGATGTGACGTGGCATGACAACTCAGTGAGGTGGACACCACGTGGCATGCCACCTCACCACCCCAACCCATTTACCCCTCTCTTCTGCACCACTACCATCTCTCCTCTACCTTCACAACCACTGCCACCACTATCTCCACCTTCACTCCCTTTCTGTTACAAAATTAATCCAGAACATGGAACTCCATAAATTTGTTGTGAACCTCACCACCCCAACCCATTTACCCCTGTCTTCAGCACCACTACCATCTCCTCTCCCTTCACAACCACTGCCACCATTACCACCACCATCTCCACCTTCACTCCCTTTCTGTTACAAAATTAATCCAGAACATGGAACTCCATAAATTTGTTGTTATCACCATTATCATCTCCTTTCTCACTACAACTGAGTCAACTCGTCCTCCTTTTTCATCTGACACGTCTAACCAGGAAATTACAAAATTTCAGTCCTGCAATGGTGGAGATGATACCAGAGATGGTATTTGTGGATTTTCCCCAAAAAACACCAGCCCGAACGATGACACGACCTGTATGATATCAACCACCTGTTGACACAGAAAGTGATCATGGTAATCAACCTGTTACAAATTCATCAATTGTCTCCCTGCCTTCTCTTCAACTCTTTCCCATTATTTACTTCTCCTCACAGTAGACTCTCAACAGCTACTTCATTCTGGTAAATCTCTTTTTTCAACCTAGTTAGAGGTGGAGCCGTGGAGGTTGGAGATGGTGGTGTGGTGGTGCTAATGGTGGCAGTGGTTGTGAATAGGAGAGGAGATGGTAGTGGTGCGGAAGAGGGGTAAATGGGTTGGGGTGGTGAGGTGTTATGCCACGTGGTGTCCACCTCACTGAGTTGTCATGCCATGTCATATCTAGTGTCCACCTTGGACAAATTTTAACGGTGGAAGGATATATTTGAACCTAAAGTATATCGGCAGGGGTATATTTAGACCAAAAGTACAACCAAGGGTATATTTGGCCCTTTTCCGATTAAAAAACAGTTTAAACACTCCTGAAATGAAGCAGACATTTCATATTGCTGCAGCGTAGAAGTTAACTTCACCAGATGCTAGATATAAGTGTTCAAAAGTGGAGATGGAAGAAAACAAGCTGCATAGATGCTAACAACAGGAAAAAAGAAAGCAACATGAAAATCTAAAACTTACTCTAGAAGAAGAGAGCTGTTCCTGCAAAGAAGTGTAATGACCCCTGAGAGTGCTGAGATTTTCAAAAACTGCAGCTTTCTCCTTCTCCACACGCTTCAATGTTTCATTTGTTGAAGCAAGTTCAGACTGGAGCTTACTGTTGTACTGCTGTAAACTTGTATTGTACTCCTGTAACCGCTTGTACATTTCATTTAGTGATTGAATCTGCAGATATTAAGCAGACGTAAGTTCAACCAAGTAATTCACAACTAAAAAAAAGGCAGGTGCACTAAGCTCCCGCTATGCGCGGGGTCCGGGGAAGGGCCAAGCAATTCACAACTATATCGTATAATCAAGCCAAAACAATGTACATCTCCTTACCTTCTGATTCGCACTTGAATTGTCTTGTTGAGATCTCTTGAGCTCTTCAGAAACTGAAGCTTGCAGTTTCTCTGCTGCATCTCTAGCTTCTTTCTCTCTACTAAAAGAATCCATCGCTTCCTGATCAAAATGTTAAGTAATTCAGAAACAAAGTTGCAATAAAAATCCCAAATTTCAGAAACATGATCTTTGCCCCGCCTCCTACCAATTTGGCTGACTCCTCCTTTGCACACTTTTCTTGCAGAGCATCAATAGTTTTCCTTAACTCCATTATGATTGAGTTCAACTCTTCCTCTTTGGCTTTCATTAACACCTCTAAGAAAAATTCCAAAAGAGCTAACATAAGTCGGTAATTCATCGGACAGCACTAACTTCATATACAAAAGGAACACAATCATACCCATCTCATTGCATTTCTTTTCTGCTGACTCTAACAAGCTCTTAAGTGATGCCTGTTGTGTGACATTGTTTTCTTCAAGCTGCTGGAACCACTTAATGCAAAGCTTAAGTCTTCTTATATATTCTGACATGAGATCACACTTTTCCTAGTAGGAATAATACAAATTTAATGCATCAATATACATGAAGCAGCAATCTAATTAACATTTCTGCAACCACTAACCAGAAGAATTATAACAAATAGCTCACCTTAGTGTTGAACTTGTTCTTAGTTTTCAATTTCTCGGCGAGTAAAGCTTCAACATCCTCTTTAGTAAACTCGAAAACAGGGCTATCTGAACCAGCAGTACTTGGCGGTCCACTGGCTGGAGCCAGATCTGGAGCCGCATTCACCACTGATAATGCTTGCCTAGTTGGTCTACCACCCGTAGCTGCAGTCGGCATTCTCGGATTCGCAATTTTTCTCTTCTTATCTACTGCAATCTCATCAGTTGCGTACTTACTCTGCAAACCCAAAAATTTGGGAACTCCCAGAAATCAAAACTAATAAACACCCACAACTTAAAACACAAAATAAAACATGGGTTGATTCAATCAATCCAAAAAAAGGAACACAAAAACATATATAACCGAAAACTAAACTATAAATACAGAGTAAAAATCAAAACTAAGAAACACCCACAAATTAAAACCCAAAAATAACGCATGGGTTGCTTCAATCAATCCAAAATAAGCCCAAAACAAATATATATGACCGGAATTTGTACATACAGAGTAAAGATTGTGAGAGTAAATGTGCTTACATTGGAAGGGCTAGAAGGAAGAGGAGCTCTATTTTGGTTCCTGGGAGGAGCCATGAAATGGGAATGAAGAGAGAGAAGAAGACGTTAATTGATCTGGAGATGTTTGAACTTTGAAGAGTGTGGGTCCGTGAATTGTAATCGAAGCTATATCGCAATACTTACTATATCACTACCGTTGCTTTGAACTGCAGTAAACTGAAAAACCCACACTCACGAATTTGAGAAAAAATATTAATTGTATCTCTCTCAGTATGGTATGGTTGCTCTGCAACCCTAATTGGTAATTTTGTCTGTCTGAATCGACGGAAGTTAGGGCTAAACGACGTAGTTTGGAGGATATTTGAGTGCTGGGGAGTATTTGAATTTTGAAATGGGAGCTGGCGCTAGGGAGCATTTTTCGATTCGTTGAGATATGCATTACCAATTATACCCCTTACGGTCTAATTTAATATCATTACTTGCACTTCTTTATATTTTATTTTTTTACCTAAAGTTTTATTATTTCTGGATTATTTTACATGACTATTTTTTATTAATCTTTTTGGAAAAAAATATTTTTTATATTTAAAATAATCTAATATTAAATATTTTATTTTATGCTTAGTGGCAATGATGAATTCAAAAATTAAATTTGATGAGTTCAATCCTCCATTTTCTTAGCATTACGTTTGTTGTATCATTATGTATTCATAATTAACAATTTGTTGCAATTTTAATAATTATTAAACATAAATCTATGTTCTGCATCAACGTATTAGATCTAGATGAATCGATGTTGTAACACTATATCAATCTCTACTTAATGGCATGCTTTTATAGCCAAAAGAAAATCCACGAACTTATTTAAAGTTATAAGTTATTCAAAAAATATTTATACGTTCAGTCAAATATCATTAAGTAAACTACAACACAAGGATTACCTTTTTTCCTACTTGCATTTCGCCGGACGAGGATTTAAAAATATGGCGCTTAGAAATGGTAGGTGTTGTTTTTAATCATGACAATCAAAATATTTCAATATACCATATATTTTTTCTCTGATGTACTTTTATCATTTAAAATTGTGTACTTTTATTTTTGATTAAATTACTGTGATGATAACCCCAATACTTATTCAAAGACAAAACTATTTAATGTAGGTTCAATAGTTATACTTTATGTCTTGTTAGTATATGGCGAATGAATGAAGAGATATCACATGTATTGTCACATATATTGATGAAACGAGTGAAAAATTCTTCGAAACTTGCTTCAGTCCATAAATAATTTTGCAAAATCAGCAAACTCATCCTGGAGTCCATAGCCTAATTGCTAGCTAATAAGATCGGATTCCTTAACAACTTTCTTATTTCTTCTAAGGTTGTTCTGGCATCATCACATTCGGAGGATTCAGAGAAATATCTGATCAGGCAGTGCCACAATCCGTGTAACGTATAATAATTGTGTTGAACTACTTTAATAAGCCTCCGATTGAGATACCCAATGTTTTATATGTGCTTGCTTAGCAAATTTTTGTACGAAATTAAACTAGAGTTTTCAAATACCCCTAGTAATTGAATAATAACTAACTTATTAAAATTTTACATATCCGGAGATAATTTAAAGAAGAGCGACGAAGAAAATATATAAAGAAGATGTCATTAAGTAATTGAAATATAATTGATTTCGACTTGACATACATCATGAATTTTTTTAAGAAAAAATAAGTATATTTTATACTTCAATTGCTTCTGTTACGTTATTACTAAATACAAAGGATCCTAGTAAGTTCATATGTTCAGTGATGCTTTTGTATCCACTAATTTAATCGTTTTATCTTCATCTGATTTGAGGACACTGGACAGTACATGATTAATCATTGATATACTACTACTACTACTACTATTTAGTTGACGTGGAAATCGAGAAATAGCTGTTTAGAAGATTTTTTTGTAAAGATATCCGCATACTGATACGAAGATAATACATGCAACATCTTAATATGATCGAGAGCAACATTCTCACGAACAAAATTTATATTCATCTTAATGTGTTTGGTTCACTGATGTTGAACCAGATTATGAGATAAATATATGGCGGATATGTTATCACAGTAAACCACGCCTTACGCAAGGGACACTGAAGCTCCCAAAGAAGATTTCGGAGCCAACATATCTCAGCAACAACATTTGCAACGCATCTATACTTTGCTTCTGCATTCGAATGGGATAATGTGGTTTGCCTCTTGACAGATCACGAAATGAGATTATCCCCTAAAAATACACAGTAGCCGGAGGTGGAGCGTCGCGTATCCGGACAGCCAGCCCAATCAGCATCCGTATATGATAACAACATAGTCGGTGCTGAGGGTATAAATACAAATCATAATCAAGTGTGCCCTTAATGTATCGAATGATACGTTTAAGAGCAGTAAAATGAGGCTTTCTGTGGGCATGCATGAATAAGCACACCTGCTGAACGACATAAGCAATATCAGGCTTGGTAAAAGTAAGATACTGAAGTGCACCTGCAAGACTCCTGTAAAGGGTAGATTAGACACTGAATCACTGTCAACAGCACTAAGTTTTGATATAGATTCAACTGGAGTGGACATGATATTGCAGTTCACCATTTTAGCCCTGTACACTATCTCCTCTGCATACTTAAGCTGACACAAAAATATAGTCTCTGCAGATCTAGTCACTGATATCCTCAAAAAGTAGCTCAACTTTCCCAAGTCAGTCATGACAAATTCAGCTTAAGCAATGCAATAATCTTATTTTTCAACAAATCAGAGGAGGTAGTAAGCACAGTGTCATCCACATATAACAACAAATAAGCAATGTTACTACCTCGATGAAAAATAAATAGAAAATTATCACATTTGCTACATACGAACCCAATCTGTATAACACACTGTGCAAAGCGAGCATACCACGCTCGAGGGGCCTGTTTCAAACCATAGAGTAACTTACGAAGACGACATACATACTGAGGGGCTGCTGGATGGACAAAACCAGCCGGTTGGTGCATTTAAACAGTTTCTTTCAAATCCCCGTGTAGAAGTGCATTTTTCACATCAAGCTGGTGAATCGGCCAATGCTTACTCATATCAATACTCAAAATTGTGTGAATAGTAGTCGATTTGACAACCGGACTGAATGTCTCACCATATTAATCGTATTATAAAGAACTTGTCTTCCTGTGCTACTGTAAGGAGAGGAGTGGAAAGTTACGCCGTTATACTTTAAGGAAAGAGAGGCGTGCTTTCTTTTAAGAATGCATCTGGTTCTATCTTTCTTTAGTTAACCCACCTTTCTCTACAAGTGCTTTTATTTTATTAGCAGTAATGTTTTTGGCTGTCTTGTAGCTCTTTGTGAGCAGGTATATGTACTTTTTTTATGGGTAAGGTTTTGACATCCTCCCCCTTAACCCCCCGTAATCAATACCATCCTGCTGATTAGTGTCATTAGCCGCAAGTCTCGTCTTATACCTCTCTAGCTCACCATTGTCTCTGTATTTGTGACGAAAAAGCCACATGCAGCAACTTGACTGCAAGGAAATGGGCGTTAACGCCACTTGAGTCACAAAATCTGGAAATATCAGCTTCAAGTCAATTCCAAGAGTTAATCGGATCACATTCACCACATCCGGTCTATGAATAAAATCTCAAGTGTGCTATTTTATTAAATCATTAAATTCCTCACGCATGACCGCATTTCAATTAGGGTCTTGTTTGGCTAATTTTGGGTTTTTGAGAATTGGGGATATGGTTTGTGTAGATAGGTTAAAGTGGACCTTGGGTTTAAAATTCCCGTGTTAGGCATGGGTTTCCATTTGGTTAGTAGGGTAGGGTAGGGTGGGGTGGTAGGGAGGTCTGTTGGGTCAGTGATGGCAGCATCGGTGTTTGGTGTGGGTGAGGGTTGGTCAACGGTGAGTGTGGGAGGTATATGGGTGTCGGGTGACTAATATGTGATGGGTGGGATCAGAGAACTTGACGAAGTCGAATCCGGCGATATGGGGAGGTCGTGGTGGCTATGACGGGGCTGAGATGGGTTGGGTAGGGTCTGATTTTGGGTACTGTGTGAGTTTTGGGGTGCCGGTACAGTGCAAGGGTAGGGTTGGGTGATTGGAAGGTCGGCGTTAGGAGGTGGCGACACTAGGGGTGCTGGTAGAGTTTGTCGGTGTGAAGGAGATGCGGTACCGAGATGGATCAGGGGTGAGACCGATCGATTTTCGATGGGGTTGTGGCGATTGGCGAGGATTGTGGAATGGTGGAATGATTGCCGATAGTGACAATGACGGGTGGCAATGGCTGTGGCTGGGGGCGGTGGTGGTGGTGGACTGACGCAGTTAGCGAAGTATGACGGGGGAGGTGTTGTACTCATCTAGAAATGTATAGTCGGTGTTTTGGAATTTTTGAATATTTGCAAAGGGAAAATTGTCTCGTCAAACGTAATGTGATGAGATACGTGAATTTAGCGAGTGGAAAAGTCATATCACAAGTAACCCCTATGATTAGACGGGAAACTTATGAAGACACACAGAGTTGTTCGGGGTGCCAATTATGAGGGGCGGTGGATGCAAGATTTGGATAACAAAGGCTACCAAAAATCTAAAAGTGATAGCAGGATGAAATTCTTGATATTTGTGACGGTGAAAGCAGGATGGAAGGAGGATGTGGAAGAGGGAGGGTTGTTATCGACGACATTTGTAGAGGATGCAGAAGCTTTGGGAGAGGTGGGAGTAGACATGGTAGCCAGATAAAAGAGCCGAGAAAAAAATGAAATCCGAGGAAGAAAAGGTTTTGTCAGTCGTCGGCCGTTTTGAGATGCGGGGTGGTGGCGGCGGCTGAGAAAGAAAACATGGTTTAGGTGTTTTTAGGGTTAGACTCTTGATACCATGAAAGATTGTATTAATCTCCTTTGGGGAGTCTTTTTCATTAATACAAATATATATAGTGTGTACAATGTGGAATCCTAATACAATAAGGATCGTATATCTAACATAATTATACAACACTAAATATTACAATATATAGGAAGTATATTTGGTGAATATACGTTAATATTTTACCATCTGTGAAAAAGAAAATAAAAAGAGAAATGTATAAGTAACGGTTGGAAATTTATTAATGTGAAATAAAATTTATCCTATTATTTATGACTCGAACAATTGGGGGCCCGCACGTCGGAAACGTCGTTTTCACACACGTGCACACGTTGTACCAAGGATCGTAAATTTTTTTAGTGAAAAAGATATTGGTACGTAAACAAAATGTTTGAGACATGAAATGATAGACAGTTGTTGTCCAAATGACGAGTGTTTCATGTTGGTAAATGAAGAAAGAAGTGTAAATATCGAAACGAGACGAAAAATGGTCGCAGCATCTCCGCGGAGTCGGGGTGCCACGACTCAACAGCCACAAGGGTCGATGCGCCCAAGGACAAGAGTCGCGACGTTAATTCATGTTCCAGCTACTAGAGCCGAGGCACCGAGGTCGAGTCGCGGCGCTTCCGATGCAGTAATAGCGATGGAATTCCAACCATTATGATGATTTTGGAGACGTTGTAAGGCATTAAGTTATCAGAATTTCCTCAATAAATCAGTCATTACTTGGCTTCATTACTTGGTGGATTGAATGACCATTATATGGCATTTAAATGACCAGTATTTGCCTCTTGAAAGGGACTCTTTTACACTACTATAAATTGAAGTTTTTGGCTCAATTGTTGAACACTTCACACTTGCAATCAGAAAATTTCTGAATACTTCTTCCTCTCTAGCAATTTCTTACACACTCAAAGGTTCTTCTTTTAGTAAACATTTGAGTTTCATTTGCTCACTTGTTTGTTGTTGTTTTATCTTGGGAGATAAGTTGCCAATTACCGTAAAAGGATATATACGGGGCAATATTGTCTTAAGGACGGAGTGAATATCACTCGACTCATCAAACCTTGTTTTGTTCTTATTTTTCAGATTGTAATATTTGTAATAGTTACTTACTTCCCGTTCATCCAATTATTATAATTGTTATACTACAATTTTACTCACAATCTTAAGACAATATTCTTGTTGTAAGTGACTAGAAAGATGACTGGAGGAGAACAATTCACTGCTGAATCTTCTGTTGCTGCCCAAGGCAACCCATCCGCCACTCCCACTGCTACTCAAGACACACTCAACGCCTTTCCTGCTGCCCGAGGGAACGCCACTGTTTCTCCACCCTCTGGGTTCCACCGTGAACGCCCGAAAAAGTTCATGGGCTCCAATTTCAAAAGATGGCAGCAAAAGATGGTATTCTACTTGACTGTTATGGGAATGGAACGTTTCCTAACAGAAGATCCTCCACAAGCTGGAGATGAAATAGACCCTCAGCCTAATGAAATGTTCTTCTTTTAGTAAGCATTTGAGTTTTCTTTGCTCACTTGTTTGTTGTTATTTTTTCTTGAGTGATAAGTTGTCAATTACCGTAAAAGGATATATACGAGGCAATATTGTCTTAAGGACAGAGTGAAATATCACTCGATTCAGCAAACTTTATTTTGTTCTTATTTTTCAGATTGTAATCTTTGTAATAGTTAATTACTTCCCGTTCATCCAATTGTTGTACTACAATTTCATTTAGAGTAACTTGAGTTGCAAAACAAATGGAATTGATACCTTGGCTTGGCTTGCGTCCTATTTGCGTCAAGAACACTATTCTAACCTTTCACCTTTTTCCCATTGGATATATAGTTCTTAAATAGTGCTCTCATTGTGCCAATCTTATTTGCGTTTTGTACCAATCCACAAACCTTTCCTGAATCTTCTTCATTAGCCTCATATATTCATGTGTTATTTTCACAGTTAGATAGTCTATACTAATATTGTAAGAACATTTTTTCCTTTTCCTCAGGACTTTAAATTTATGCCTAACGTGTTTAGTTAACCATGACAAAATGTGAAAGACTGTCAATTACACAGCCTTTCTTATTCAAAGTCTTCATCACATATTTCCTAGTTGTCACCTAAGATTAAAAGAGCACAACCACGAGGGACCTTTTCCAAAGCTGTGATGTTAACTGCTTGCCTTTTCTAGGTAACACCATTTTCTCCTCCTTATAATTTATTTTTCTTGTTGGGAGGTTGAAATAGTTAAAGACGAATTTGATAGTAAAATTAGCCCAAAAAACCATGATTGATCAAACCCGTTCAAGTTTAGTCAGGTTAATTAATGACCCATCGATGTATTAACTCAACTTAATTATTTGTGTGCACCCAATTCAGCTCATCTAAGGTTGGGCTGATTTGTGCTAAATCTGTAGTTCAGATAAACATACGAGAAACCTTGTCAATTTTTTTCTTTGATACGTTATATATAGTTATAGTAAAGAAAAATAAATTTATTAATGTTGTTTGGTAATTAAACAAAGTTAAGTTGAATATTTGGTAAGAGTTGGACGGGTTAGATTATGAGTCTTAGGACTCAATTGTTAGCCTATCTTTTGCACATCATAAGATATGTCGGGTCTCGTGAAAGTAAGATATTGCAGGGCACCTACAAGACTGCAGTAATGTGATGGATCGGCATATGGCTTGCTGGAAGAAGCAATCAACTTTGGTTTAGTATCAACCGGAGTGGAAGACGACTTACATGAGGACATGTCAGCTCGTTCAACGATCTCTTCTGCATACTTCTTTTGAGACAAAAATAAATCACATGCATGACGTGTTACAGCTATCCCCAAGAAATAACTTAGTGACCCTAGATTTTTCATTGTAAATTCTAAGTCAAGAAGAGATATGATAGACTTGCGAAGAGCATCAGATGAGACAGTTTTTAATATAATATCATTCACATACATACGAATATAAATCATTACCCTGACAGTATATGAATAGAGAATGATCAAACATGTTGTTAGAAAACCCAATATTAGAAACATAATCTGCCAGGCTGAAAGTCTCACTACAGTCCACACCAACCTGTTGAGTCTTTCCATCATCTACAAGATGAGATTTATGCCTCTCAAATGTACTATTAGATTTTTCTTTATGACTAAAAATCCACATAGATTGGATCACATTAGCATCAGGAGGACGATACACCAAATCTCACGTCTTATTATTAATAAGAGGATTATATTCCCCATCTATAGTCATTTTCTAATTTGGATCATTAAGGGCAGACACAGGATTGCGAGACAACACTGATTTGGCAATATGAGTGTGAAGATCGTATTTTTTGTTTAATTTGAAAATCTCATGTTGATTATGAGTGACTAGTCGTTGGGCTAGAATTGGAGTTGGTTAAATAGGGGACGGGATATTGGGTTGAGTGGGTAATGGACTGTCCTGAAGTGGGCATGTGCCTGTTGGGCCGCCACTGCCCGAGGTTAGACCGCCACCCAAAGGGCTGCCAGGCAGTGGACTGTCAGCGAGAGGCCTAGTTGGGCTGGCAGCCACTAGACTCGGTTGGTGATATCTATGGTTGGTGATATTTCACAATTTCCAGGAACTAATATATCTTTCTCTTTCTAATTAGTTGCAGTGACTTCCTGAATTGAGGCATTATCCCCCAGGTGTTCCAATCAATGTTGTTGAAATAAAGCTAGATTAGTATAACCTCCTTACTATGGTCTTATTGTTAATTCAATTAGCTATGTCCTATGAAATATCTACATGTGGTCGTAAATGTCTCTTCATTTGTCTGTCATTATTTTAAGTTTCCATTTATTTTCATTAGAGATAATTGTCTTGAACTGTGATTGCATCCTTTAAAATGAATATTGTTCCTTGTATGTATAGTTAAGTTGTGAAATATCGGACACTCCTTGCGGAGATTTTATTTATATAGCAATCATGCTCGCTATGTCAAAATTTGTTATGTTCTCCGGAAGGATTGTTCATAAATGTTCATATACTCTGCTATGTCAAATGATGCCTAAAGTGAGTCTGTTTCACCGTCGGTGTTAGAGTATAATCAAGTTACATCGATACAAATCACCAAGCGAGCTCTTAGAACTTTTGTATATTTATTTATATTGTGGAATACTTTAGATTGTGTAATGTTCAATATTTTGACGAATATATAAATTTTTACTATCCTAGCTATTTGGTCTCCATATCAGATATCATAGTGATGAAAAATCTGTTTAGTTCAAGGATTTGAATTTGTATTGTTTGTCACTATGGTTATTTTAATGGAATTTGGCATATTATAAGTTGTATAATAAAATTATTTATTTTATCTCAATTAAATTTTCAAATAGGAAAAGAAATTTCAATACCAAAAGTGTTGTGGTGGAAATGAACTGCCACTAATTATTTCTTGTAGTTATTAACATCATATAGCGGGGTTATCAACCTTCACATAATCTTTTTCAAAAGAATTGAAATCATATTGTGTGGTGTATATATCCCTACAATTTTTTTTTGAAATAGTAATATCATATTTTAGGGGTTATGATTATCTACGAAAACCTCCACAAATTTAAATTCAAATTTTATTTTGTGACGGTCGTCGTGGAGGTTTTTTAAAACCTCCACAATAACACTCGTGGCACTGATAACTGTGACGTTTTTAAAAACCTCCACGATTCATTTTGTGGGGGTCAGAGACTGGCATAAATTGACAAAATACCTTCCACAAATTACCAGTTTTCTTGTAGTGATTTCCAACATGTTTTTTGGTTGATTTCAAAGGCGACCGGGGGGCGACGATTCCTTTGCTGACAACCGCGATCTTGCCGCTTATTTCTAAAAGTCAAGAAATCTTGCATTTTATGCCCCCATCAGCTAGGAGCCCGGGGAATGTGTTTGCGGAACTCTTAGCCGCGCTTTCAGGGAGAATCTGGTATAGATACCACGCCCATCTTACGCTTGCGCCGAACTCCACTGAGGTAGAACTTTCAAAACAATGATAGGGGTCAGGCGGGATAGTATAAAATCGAATCGCCTTGAAATATTTTTTATTTCTTATCGATTCCTGTCAAAAAGGAACAATTGAAATAGAGGATTCATATCTTTTGTTTTTTTCTTAAAAAAAATATTTTTTTATGTTATTTCGTACTATACAATTCTTTTCTTTGTGTATGCCTTCAAAACCCCACGGAGCAGTAAAGGAGATCCCGGGTTGCAAACATGTTCGTATTATCCTGTATATCTTCGCAATTGATACATTTCACTGTTTAGTTCCTTTTTTGGTCATGTACACACCCTATATTTTTTTCAAATCTTATACTACTAGCATGAATAATTTCTCATACAAAAACATTACATTTTATACATCTCTGCTAGGCAATCTCAGAATCTTTATTTTCCCCATTATAATTGCTCCCTCAAGGTACATCACAGATATTTGGAGGGATCTTTGGAATTTTAACTTGTAAGAATTTGTGATCACCACTCAAGAAGGCCTCTGTTTTCTTCCAGTCTGCATTTTCAGGCAGTTCAATCCTCCGAACACAGCCGTGTTCCCACCAATTTCCAGCTCTCCAGTCCGTCGTCCCGGCCTCTATTTTCAGCCTCAACTGCCCACTGACCTCTAAAACTTTCCCATCCTCTATGGAAACACGAATGCCAGCTTTACCAACTCCTGTTGCAGATTTCACGTACTATCACTAAATTTTATTCCGTATAACATTAAAACTCACAGAATTATTGTTTGTCACATTAGAGTTACCCACTAACAGTAACTCATTTGTATTTCTCAAGTAATTCACATACAAGTCAGTTACTTTAATGTGACAAAAATAGTATCGTGACTTTACTTATAATCCCCAAAAAATAGTAGTAATTTTTATATGACAAAAAATAGTTATGTCACATAGTTATATATATATATATAGTGATAAAGTTCAGTAATGAAATTAATAAGCTAATGTGTTATAGACCAGCAACATACTTGTTACAATTTTCTTGCCGGACTATAAAATTCAGAGGTGGAGCTAGATGTTCTAGCTACGAGTTTATACAACACTCTATATTTGTGTTAAGAAATCCACTGAATATATAAAAACTCAATATTGAGAGAAACTTACCTGTTATTTCAGCTTTCAATACATAATCTGTCTCAGTTTGAGCCCATTCAACTGTGCACTGATTATTGGAGCTTCTTGCGTTGGACAATAACACATCTGAATCAAATTCCCATAGTGGAAATGCATCTGAAGGATCAAAAAATTTGCCAAACAATAATGGACTAAATAGTGAACCTTCACACAAGGCCTTGTGTGTTATAAAACTCCCCTTATTCATAAATGTTACAAACACATCTTCTTTTAATGGAACACACCATTTTTTGGGGTTTGATTCTTCAAACTGAACATCAATTTGTTTGTAACTGGTCATTTGAATAATGGTGGAGGAGAATTTGAGACCTCAATTCCTCTTAATACAATTAGTCTATTAGAGTGCCTATAAACAAAGCAGAGAACATATTCTTATGGAATATTATGGGAAGATGTGCTGTAAGGATAAGGGAATATATTTCTTATCAAAACAAAAATTCTCTTGTATACGAAAGTATGAAAATTTTACTTGTGCGACAACACAGCAAATTAGCGGTAGTCATCGAATTTTGGACAACACAGCATGTCCTTTTCAAAATTTTGGACTTAGCTAGGGACCTTATTGCAAGAGGAAAGTTCACTTCTATGGGAACCTTTGAACTTAATAATCAGTGCACAGTTGAATGGTCTCAAACTGAGACAGATTATGTATTGAAAGCTGAAATACCAGGTAAGTTTCTCTCTTATGAGTTCTGAATTTTTAAATATTCAGTTTATATATTCAGTGGATTTCTTAACATCCGTGTCATAAAAATTAAAAAGTACAATCGTTTACAAAATTTAACTTAATCATATTGTAAACAAAAATTGATTGAAAAACATTTTAAGACACAAAGGGCTCGTTTGGTATCGGAACTAGCGGGACGATACCATGTCCTGTCCCGGTACCGGTCCCGGTGGACAGGGGGACGGGACGGGTCGGGCGGGTTTTTTTTTGTTTTTTCCACTAAATTAAAAATACTAAATTACTAACAAAGTAACATTAACATATAGTCATATAGTCATAGACTCATATACTCATATTATACTATTATAGTATTATAGTATTATACTCATATATATAATATATTTATAAAGTATAAACTAAATAATTAAACAAAGACAAGAAGAGTGTAAAAAAAACATCCCAATGCTGTTTTTGTGCCTCTTATATTATTAATTATTTCATTGAAATATACAAGATTCAAAATTACAACATTGTAGTGTACTGTTGTTGAAATTTTTTGCAAAAGACATAGAAAATTTAAAAAATTGCAATGAAATAAATTACCAATTTGAAAATACTTTTTCTAGTTTCTTTATAATTTCGTGTGGTTCTTCGGTTGGAATTGGTATATCTTGGTCAAATTGTTCCACGTCGCTACTCATGCCTTCAGATAAAATGCCGTTGTAGTTTTCGTCTTCTTCTTCGTTAATCTCTGGTTGACCGCATCTCCTTCGTTCCGCTCGTATCCAATCTCTGAATAGTACCGTCATCTCCAAGCTGTCTCCGGCTAATGAGTGTCTGTGCTCTCCTATTTGAAATCTGCCTGCAGAAAAAGCGCTTTCAGAAGCGATTGATGACGCTTGAATGTTCAAAATATCTCGGGCCATCATTGAAACTTTATCCTAGGTCAGTCATTATATATAATATGGAAAAAATATAATTTTATAACATTATTATTATTATAGTGGATAAAGTTTACTGATATTCTAATTATTGTAAACCAGTAAAATGTTTAAGAATAAAATGTATTTGTAGTGATGAAGTGAAGTGTGAAAGGAATATTTGAAAGTGCATTATATCTGCTGATGATCAATGCCATCAACGGTTGCACCAACTCCTTCAACTTTCTTTAACATTTCTGGAGGGCGAAATCCCTCGCCCACACAGTTGTGGAAGCTTTAAGCAAATGGCATATCTGCATATATCCACTATAGGCCAAAAAGCATATGGTATACTATCGGTCAGATTCATATAGCAAAATTCACGGTCATAGCAAGTTGGAATCCAGTACTCCTTTTGAGTACTGAAAAAAGCCACTTTAATTGGGAAGTGGAGTAATACTGCTGAAATTATTGTTGTTCTTTGATAATATTTGCTAAAATTGCATTATGAGGCACTCTTTAATTTCATATTTGAGCTTTATAGCAATTTTAGGATGCAGTAGTGGGCCAATATAAGAGGAAAATGCTTTAATGAGACAAGATCCATCAATATCAATCAACTACGGTTCGTTGTCATATTACTATTAGTTAACAACTCACCATGATATTGTCAGTTTTGAATCTACGCTCACACCATTTTAAAATAAGTCATAGAAGATTGAAGATGAGGACACTGAATTTGAGAATTTTCTCTGTGTAATCTTATTAATTATGTACATGTATTTATACACAATGCTATGTAACAGAAATAAAGAGAAATAAAGAGAAATAAAAAAATTAATTACACTTGTCTTATTCTAACTTGTCCATTATGTAACAAACTTTTATTCTTTCACGTGTTGGTCACATGACCATATTTAAATCTGTTATGATTTTAATCTAAAGGTGGAGAATTAATCTATCAAGTGTGTGTTGTATGGCTGAGATGAATCACCTGGGCAAACATTCTTGTTTCAGTCAAAGTAAAAGTTGAGTCCTTTACTTCAAAACATCACCGCCGTCTTCTTCATTTCTCTATCTCTTCTTCTTTGTGTTTTCATGGGGGTTCTGTACTCCAACATCCCCCCTCAAGTTGGAGGGGAGAGTCATGACCCACAACTTGTTTAAAATTGCTTTGTGAGAAACCCCAGAAAAGGGCTTAGTAAAGAGATCTACAAGTTGATCTTTAGAGGGAACGAATGAAAGTGTAATCAGACCGGATTGAAACTGTTGGCGCACAAAATGACAGTCCAATTCAACATGTTTGGTGCGCTCGTGGAAAACCAGATTACGAGCTATATGGATGACAACTTGGCTATCGGAGTGGAGCGGAATTGGGAGTGAAATTGGAGCAGAAAGATCCCCAAAAAGAGCGGTTGTTTTCGAAAGATCATCAGCTCAAGACACAGCATAAACACAAGCAAAACAAAAGAAACAGTCAGATCCAGACAAGAAATATAAAGCAGTGTGGCAATGATAGTAACAAAAGTGGATAAGTCATGATAAAACATTCTGAAAAATAAGCAAGAACTAAAGCAGCTAGATAAGATAAACAAAGTACACGAAAGAATACACAACAGTAGGAATCAAACGACATGGGACTATAAAGCAATAATGTGCCTACTAGTACGATAGGCTAAGTAGGTCTACAATAATATCACTACAACTATCAGTATGTAAGCGTAAGTAGGACTACGTTCAACTACCTACTACCCTAATATGTGTCCTCCACAATCCCCTCTCTAATGTCATGTCCTCAATAAGTTGCACTTGCGTCATATCATGTCTAATCACCTCTCCCTAATACATCTTCGGCCTACCTCTACCCCTCATGAACCAGTCCATAGCCAACCTCTCACACCTCCGTACTGGGGCATTTGTGTCTCTCCTCTGCACATTCCCGAACCATCTCAACCTCGATTCTCGCATCTTATCCTCCACCTAGGTGACTTCCCCTCTGTCCCGGATATTATCATTTCTAATCCTATCCCTCCTTGTATGCCAACACATTCATCTCAGCATCCCCATCTCCGTAACATTCATCTTTTGGATGTGCGAAGTCTTGACTGACTAACACTCCGCCTCATACAACATAGTTGTTCTAACCACCACCCTATAGAACTTGCCTTTAAGTTTTGGTGGCGCATTTTTATCACACAATACTCCAGAAGCAAACCTCCAGTTCATCCATCCTGGATCAAGACAATATGTGACATCATCATCAATTCCCTTGGATAATGGATCTGAGATACTTGAAACTTTTTTTCTTTGGAATGACTTGAGTATCAATCCTCACCTTCACATTTGTCTCAAGGTCGCTCCCGTTACTGAACTTGCACTCTAAGTATTCTGTTTTGGTCCTACTCAGCCTGAACCCTTTAGACTCCAAAGTCCGTCTCCAAACCTCCAACGTAGTGATCACTCTGTTGCGGGTCTCATCAATCAGGACTATGTCATCTGCGAATAACATACATCATGGAACCTCCCCTTGAATTTGTCGTGTTAGACCATCCATCACCAAAGCAAATAGGAATGGGCTTAGAGCTGATCCCTAGTGCAACCACATCAACACTGAAAAGTGCTCCAAGTCTCATCCTACTGTCTGTACCTTGGTTTTTGCTCCATCATGCATATCATTGGTCGCCCTAGTGTACGCCATAGGTACACCTCTAACCTCCAAACATCTCCATAGAACCTCCATAGAGACTTTGTCGTATGTCTTCTCGGGGTTGATGAAAATCATATGTATATCCCTCTTCTTCTCCCTATGCTGCTCCACCAACCTCCTAATAAGATGAATGACTTTTGTAGTCGAACGCCCCGACATAAATTCAAACTGGTTCTCAAAAATAGACACGTCTCTTTTCACCCTCATCTCCACGATCATTTCCCAAACTTTCATAGTGTGACTTAGCAGCTTGATACCCCTATAGTTGTTGCAACTCTGGATGTCACATTTGTTCTTGTACAAAGGAATCATCATACTCCACCTCCATTTTTCAGGTATTCCTGCCGTCTTAAAATGAACAACCCATTCAGTCACTCCAAATTTGTCCTGTCTGCGCTTTTCCAAAATTCAACTTGGATCTCATCAGGTCGGGTCGCTCATCCCATGCGCATCCTGCGAACAGCACCCTTAACCTCCTCAACATTAATACTTCTACAATGTCCAAAATCCTGATACCTTCCGGACTGCTCCAGGTCTCTCAGCACAATGTCTTTATCTCCTTTTTCATTTAAGAGTTTATGGAATTAAGACTGTCACCTCCGTCTAATAAGTGCGTCCTCCGCCAGTACTTTGATGTCCTTGATGCACCTCATGTGATTCAAGTCACGGGTCCTCCTCTCTCTCGCCTTGCCTAGTCTATATAATTTTTATCCTTGCATTTTTCCTCTAACTCCACATACAAGCGTTCAAAAGTCGTCGTCTTCGCCTCCATAATCGCTAGCTTTGTCTCCTTCCTCGCCATCTTATATCATTCTCTATTCGTTCACTTCTCCACCTCATCCTTGCTTTCTACCAATTTCGCATACACCATTTTTTTTGCTTCCACCTTCTCTTGAATTTTACCATTCTACCACCAGTCCCCTCGATACCTGATTGGTGTATTTTATATACACCTTTTGAGTCAGTTTTAGTTAGTCTTTTGTCCCGTTTTGCACATATAAGTGTTGTATTAAGATAATTTTCCTTTCTATTGAGTCAAAGTGGTTAAAATGGCCAATTGGCGGAAAATGAGCTAAAAGAGGGCAAAAGAGAAGATGCCAGAGCTGAAAACTGAGAAAGTGGCGAACGAGAGTGAAATCGGTAGCCATGGCCTCACTGCGATGCAGGTCGCGGCGCCACTATTCGAGAGGCTGCGAAGACCAGTATGCGGCTACCGAACACCGAATATCGGGCGGCGCCAAAACACCGACGGATTGCAGAACTTCCGCATGGCATATGCGCAGGCGGCACGCGGAAAAATTAGGTTTTTGGACGAAATTGCAGGTCACGAAGGAAAAGAGGAGGCGGTTTTGACTATAAAGGAGAACCACTGGCGGTTTTTAAGGGTTCCCTTTCTTGCACAACACAAGGCTTCTTGCTTAGAGATTGGAGACCATAGTATAGTAATTTATTTTCATTTTCTTTACTTTATTTCAGTTTTTGTATGATGAACATGGGATTAGTTCTTGTCATATCAATGACTAGGAACTAATTCCTCTATAGGGCTTTCCATGTTAAATCTCTAGAAACTTTTGTTATGAGTTAATGCATGCTTATGGTTAATTTTCTTATTGTGAGATCTATCCAATATTTGAGTTGAATTCTTGGTAATTAATTGACAACTAATTATCACTATATGATTTCTAATCAGTTCCAGAAGGGGATTGTGAATATCTTTGCAAGTTGGATAGACATTCTTGGATTGGGGATGAAAATACCTCAATTATTTATGTAAGCGTTAATGAGAGGCTTAACAACCCTAATTTTGCGCATTGTGCGTGTGCTAACTAGGTTCTTGTTCTTAATCCTCCTATAGAGTTATCCTTATCACCGAAAGGTAGGTAAGGTGCACATCTGAGGTTGAGTGTTTATATAACTAACGGGAGTATAAAACGATTTAGTGAACCTGCTTTCTCCAAAAGAAAAAGACCATAAGTTATTGCATTAATAAGTAGCATAAGCGGATAGAGAGGAGACGTGGAAGCCCTATTCTCATCACAACTGAAGTAAATCCTTATAGTTAAATAGCTTTTATAATTCTTAGTTATAAACAACAAATCAAAATATCAATCTACCAAATAGATACAAAAAAATAGATAGTTGGTAATTGAACCCTAATCCTTGAGGACGATATTCGGTCTTATCAAGACTATACTACTTGTCACGATAACGTGCACTTGCGTTTAAAGTGTGTACATCTTACCGCGCATCAATACCCACCACGGCTACCCCGCGAGACCCTTAGCATTCTCTAGCTACCTCCTGAATGCAACTGCTCGTCCTATCCCACATTCCGGTTGCATCACCACTATTACCCCAAACCCTCTGGTCATCAACCTCTCCCATATCTCTTGTGCACTAGCCAAGGTCAAACTCCCCCATTTGATTCTTTGTCTATCATCCACAACCCTCTTCTTCTTCTTCTTCTTATTCTCTATCTTGATCTCTGAATCCATCACCAAAAGCTTATGTCAGATTGTTAGACACTCCCTCGGAATAACCTTGCAGTCTTTACAAAGACCAATATCAACATTCCTAAGGAGCAAAAAGTCTATCTGAGTCTTAGCCATAGAACTACGGAAAGTCATCAAATGCTCCTCCTTCTTTAGGAACCTCGAATTGGCTATCACCATCCCAAAAGTTTTAGCGAACTCCAAAAGTGATATACCTCCCCCGTGGTCAAAGCCTTCATGCACGTCTTCATAGCCTTCCGGAAGTGACCCGATATATCTATTGAAATCTCCTCCTACAAATAACTTCTCAGTAGGTGGTATACCTCCCACCACCTCGTCCAAATTCTCCCAAAAACGGCTCTTTTCCTCCTCGTCCAAGCCCGTTTGTGGCGCGTAAGCACTAATAATGTTCATATTGACTCCTCCAACTACCAACTTAATCGTCATCATCCTGTCATTGACCCTCCTCACCTCTACCACTCGATCTCTTAGCTCGATGTCTACTAAAATGTCTACCCCATTCCTATACATTAACCTACTCCGAGAACCATAATTTATACTTGTTCACATCCTTAGCCTTAGGTCCTACCCATTTGGTCTCTTGGACACAGGCTATATTAATCCTCTTCTTCTTAAGAATCTTAACTAGCTCTATGGACTTTCCCGTTAAAGTCCCAGTGTTTCAAGACCCTACCGCCCTAACCCTCGCCCCCATCTCCGACCGAGAACATGACTCTAGTCTACCATCATTCACCAAAGCCACTAGAGTAAACTAATCAAAGGTTAACGCTTAACACACACGGGAACCAATACTAATACACAAGTTAGCAAGAATCTAGCGGTAAGTCAGGCTACTACAAACCGGATAGATAAAATAAAGGACAAGATTTAATACAGCGGAGCAGGCAAAATTTAACTCCAAGGACAAGGACAGAATGAATACGGGCACCTGGAGGTACCAATTTCAGGTGAATCGAATCTGTTCGCCACCGAAATCTACTGAAATTCATTGTTCAACAATGGAAGAAATTATCCTTGCTGGAAAATTGTACACTACCGAAATTCCTCTTCACTGTCGGAGTTATTGTTCACCGCCTGATCCTACCAGAAAACTTTAGTCATGTGCATACCCGACCGGAAACTATTCCCCGTGGCTGTAACCCAATGGGTTGCCAGAAAAATCATCGGAGCTTTGAAGCAATGGTTGTAGGTGCAAAAAACACGGGTAGGGTCGGAACAGCCTAACAATACCCGAAAAAGAACAGATCTGGAAAAAATACCACCAGAAACTCGCCAAAACAGATCTGTTACGCCTTTAAAATTGCTTTGCGGTGCTCAAATAGTTACAAAAAAAATTGGGGTAGCCTCGGAAAAGGCCTGCGACTCCCGCTGAATTTTTTTTAAAAAAAGTTGTTGGAAAACTGTCCACTCACCGACGCGTCGGATCTGCTATTGGCGCATGCGATGGTCTCCGGCAGTGGGTTTTCTGTGGTGGGGTCGCACGAGGACATCTATCTCCCTGTAGTGGTGTTTTGTGTATAGGACTAGTGGAAGATGGTGATCTAATTTTGGGCATAAGCATTGCTGGAAAATACCAAGTCCAGTGGAGTGGAGTGAAGAAAATAATTCAGCTTTTCAAGAAATACTCAAGAAAATAATACAAGAAACAACTACTCTAAGAAATACTCACGGAATCACTTGTACTAACATAGTGAAAAGAAAATTGAGTTTGCATAGGGCCAGTAGATTTACCCATTAATTGATATCTTCAACCCAAAGCAGAGATACTTAGCGAGAAGTGACATGGGGAAAAGTAATACAGCTCCACCCTATGATTTATAATTGAGCAAGAGAACCCCAACATAAAGCCTTCAAAAATGAAATTCAATATCAATCAGACTGAACAATTCCTTCGTAAAATTTTGCCTCCAGCTTTCCTTTTGCTGCCGTCAGTTTTATATCTCTAGCCTTTTCAATTGTGATCTTTCACGTCTTTGCTTTCCTTCAATTGCTCTTTAGTTCCTTATTACTTTCTTGCTGCCATTTTCCTTTGTATTAGTCAAGGTTTATCTTTCATCATCAAGCCCAAAAAAAAACCTTCCAAGTTCCCTGATGTTATAACTCACTTGGACCTGGATCAGCATCTATAACTCCACCTATGAATCTCCATTCTCAAACAAACAAAACTCAAGCGACTCTCCTGAAATTGATTTTTGTGAGGTGTTAACACTAATTTGATATGCAGTTATGTAGATGTTTGAGAATGAGCATTCATAAGAAAGTTTGATCAAATCTTCTGCTGCAGTTTGAGCTATTGTGGTTGAACTGTAGGATAGAGTTAATACGTGCTAATGAAGCTGTTGAAGATCTCGAGTATTATGTCAGCGGAGGAAAATTCAAGTGGGAGAGACGAACTCCTCCTTAAAAGTAGGCCAGAAAAACATAAGCATGTCGATGACTTCCATCCGCTGGTTAAGCAAGCCCTTTTAGGTTGTTTGAGGGAAAAAATCTCTTGTTTCTTATATGTGGAGAGGAGAAGGGCTCACCAAATTGGTATCCCCGGTGTGTGGACTTTCTCTTTTCCTTGCACGGAGCTCCTAAACGGCGCAAATTGAAAGCTTCCCCTAATCCACCGCCTGCCCCTCCTAATTCAAAGTCATCTTAAATCAAAAGACGACAAAAACTCAAAAAAGAAATCTGCAGCTAAAGACAGTAAGAAAACAAATGCAGTTGGGGGTACCTATAATTGCAGCTGCCGGCGCCATATCTGTTCTCGTAGTACTTCTGTGCATATGCTGTTGTTGTAAGTGCTGCAGGAGATCCAAAAAGGGGTTGACTGATGAGAGGCCTCTTCTTAGCTTAAGCTCGAGCGACTATTCTTCATCACACAAGTCATCTTCTTTAGGAGCTTCATTCAGTAATGGTGGTAACCACTCATTCAATAACAATTCCAATGATGATTCTAAAATTGAGATTCGAAGGGCGGGACCAGCTGAAACCTCCCCCTGGTAGGGCCATTTCTTCTGAAGCTCTTGCTAAGCCAACCCCACCCCCACCTCCTGCAAAGCCAGCAACTCCTGCACCACTTCCACGACCAGTAAAGCCTTCTTCTGCTGGTCCACGTCCTCCTGCACCTGGACCTCCTCCTCCACCACCTATGAAACCTGGTCCTCGGCCTTCGCCTTTTAGACCAATGTAAAAATTGTCATGTGCACCATCTAAAGTAAAAAAAACAAAAAAAGGCTGCCCGGTGCACAAGTGCACAAAGCATGTGCACCGTCTAAAGTATTTATCAAAAATGTTTCATTCAGAAGCATGCACTTCCAGACTTTGGTTCTAGTGAAACACCAGCAGGTGCCATGAGTTTTATATTGCCTATTTGCTAAATTTAGTTGAGACTCTTCTCTCGTCTAGCTTAAAGTTTCCTACACTCCTCAAAGGTTTCTTTTGCAGTACAATAAACAGTACTATGAATGCTTCCCTAATGTTTAATCCTGGGAGAATAGATGAACAAGAGTACCTCGTACTTATCATTCTTGGTACTTGAAGCAATATCCCAAATGTTGTTATATATGGCTAAACAAGTCTTCCTAATTTTAAACCAGGAAAGTATATTAATGAATGACTAGTAAACTCATGCACGCACAATGTGATAAAGTGCACAACCTAACAGCTCAAGATTATGGTTGCAAAAAGATATAACACCACCGAGTTCCAATTAACCACATAAAATCTCAGCTCCCTTCTTTAATCTTTGCTTAGTCTATTTTCTGAAGGAAAATCCATTTAATCAAACAGAGATGAGACTTACCTCAAAGACTACACACTTACATATTTTCAACTGGATACCTTAGTCCAAGTTAAGAAATGGGATATTAATGGAGAAGACACCAGCAGTTAATGACTTTTTTAAGGTAATAATTGCATTAAAAGAACACAGTGCTACAAAAGAATTTACATCAGTAATTCAAAAAGAAAGAAAAAAAACACCAGCAATTAATACTATGTAAATGTATCTGATATTTTACCTTTTGTCCACAGCATCTGGTGACACATGAAGTCCCACGAAATTCAGTAGGTGCTATACTTGAGAGAAAATAAGGTCATATATACAACAAGGTGGGCGAAGGGCGAAAGTTAAAAGATATTATTCCTATGTAATATGGCTAGATTTCCATCTCTTTCCAAGGAAACTTAAGGTGGTAAAACTTCATACAGAGAAAAACTAGAGGCATATGCAACACTGGTTTTCGTTCTCTTTGATTGCTATCACATCATTCATAGTGCTTATCTATCACCAAGACCAATCACAAGTATTCCGCTATATCATCATGGTAAGGATCTTAAAAAGAAACTGGTTAAACTATTAAGCTTCAAATGGCTAAACTGGCATCTGCAGTCGTTGGTTGTGTTCATAGTTCATACACATAAACCAAGCTGGAGTTGATAGTCTATCATATACGATGCACAATAAAGAAGATTCTTCATATGTCACGGCATCACCACTGGGCAGGACAATAATATAAGGATTCTTCAAGCGAACACGAGATTATGTAAAGCCTCCACAAATGGCTTTACCCCCCCCCCCCCCCCCGGGTAATTTTCAAATGTTTAATGAATCTACATGACAAACTCCTAACTTTCCACTTCATACAAAAGCAAACAATTTTCCAGGAATAACAATTGTCTAATGCCGTAGTATATTAAATGAGGACATAATAGAAAACAGTTATACCACACATAGCCCATTTGGATTGGCTTATGGCTTATTTTTGTTATTGTGGCTTAAAAGCACTATTTTACACAAACACTATAAAAGTGCTTAAAAGCTATTTTGACTTAAAAGCACCTAAAATAAGCCAATCCAAACATGCTCATGATGGAGTTGCACATGTCAAGAAAGAGGAGTTCATAAGTTCACCAACTAATTGAGGAGGTAAAAAAAACTAAAATAGCTGAAAACAACAAGCTTTAATAAGAGCTTATAAGAGAAACCAAAAAAATAAAATAAAGAGAAGAAGATTTCAAATAAATTAAAGCTCCTCATCAATGTGTCCTTTCCTAAAGTTCTCAGGAAAAGGTAAAGTTCATACCAGCAACTGAAAGTCCAAAGAAAAAGGAAATGCTGAAAGAAAGAGCAGAAAACTTGATACACGAGATGAGACTTACGAGTGAAGATTGAGAATAGCAGTCCTGGAAATGTGAGAGAGTAGTTCCTCATACATGGAAGGGGCCTAACCCTTTTAAAAATCCACTTAAAAGTTCAAATAAGATAGGAGGTAGGTAACATGGAGGAATTAGAATCTAAGCTCTTATGAGAGATTCCTCAAACTTCAAAGTTTGCTAATTCTAACTGCAATCTCATTTAAGTGGGATTAACCTATCTGACTTCTCACAACAGATTCAGATGTTCCTTAATTTGTCTTTTCACTAAAGATTCATAAACAGTATCAAGACCCTTCATGAAGATGGAATCAAAAAGGACTGTCTGTTATACGCTCTGCTCCCATACACCAACTCTCAACAAGGAATGAGGAGAGTTTCTCTGAAACTAAAAAGAATAAACAGGTAAATAAGTAATTGTCTAACCATGTAAACCTAAAGTTAAACAATGGTCACGAGTCCAACCTGATTTACTAAATGCACGTCTAATAAAGCGCGTTAAGATCAGATGCATGTCACAATAGCAAAGAAGGAAAACTAAATCTGATCATCCAAAGGATCTATGACCTCAAAAACTAAAGTGAAAACTCCTCATGCATGTCACTCTGACAAAATATTATAGGTTGAACACAATCATCTTACGCATCAACACAAATTATTCAACTAACTAATGAATAATATGGAAAGACAAATAAACTGAAGTACACATCGACAAAAAGTCGGTGTTAATCAGTATTCAGGATTACCAACATAGGATCAAACTACAACCTGGAAATGAACATCTCAAACATGAATGATTCCAAGCCACGTAAATATCCACAAATGACATATACACCATTACCATTCGTTATTGATTTGTATTCAAATGAAACTTTTTTTCTTGGCATCATACATTTATCTAACCTCAATTGACACACCAAAGAGCACCAGGAAAACAGCAGGTGCTCAGAAAAAGCATAACACAGCCTCATATAAAGATAACCATAACAAAACATTCAGCTCACAAAAAAAAAAACAAGAGGAAAATCATGAAATAATGGTGCAAATAATTTAAATCCAGTTTAATATGCTTAAAAGGACACAGGAACAACAATAAAAGTTTGTATAGGAAAAACATCTTCATTGGCTAAATCTTTCGATAATAATCAATACAAGTATCAAACCCCATTTTCTCAAAATTGACAAGTGTCAAAGTTTGACATTTTCATTAGCTAAACTTTTCAATAATTAATGTTTCTATCAATACTCAAATGGTGTTTCATTCGTTCCTTTTTTTTGTATTCACACTAACAAAGTCTCTCTTACAGCTATAACAACCAATAAAAAGAACATTAAGGGCACTACTTAATTTCATCACTCTATAAACTAATAAACCAACACAGCAGATCAGGCATCTAATCATCATCATCAGCGGGTTTCGAGGAGCTACCGGGCTTCTTCGGCAGCAAAAGGTTGTGAATGTTGGGCATAACACCACCATTAGCAATCGTCACATCTCCAAGCAACTTACTAAGTTCCTCATCGTTCCTCACAGCCAATTGAATATGCCTTGGAACAATCCTCGTCTTCTTGTTATCCCTAGCAGCATTTCCAGACAATTCAAGCACCTAATCGCATAAAAATCACATGTTATGTAAAATTCAGTAATCACAAACCCTAGAAATTGACAAGTGACAAAATTGACCTCGGCGGCAAGGTATTCAAGGACGGCAGCAAGGTAAACCGGAGCTCCGGCGCCGACACGTTCGGCGTACTTACCGGCTTTGAGAAAACGGGCAATACGACCAACGGGGAATTGGAGACCGGCTTTGCTACTACGAGATGTAGCCTTCTTTGCCGCACCGGAAACTAGGGTTTTTCCTCTACCACCCATTACTCTTTTGATTGGTGATCCAACGGAAGTAGAACAGCTGAAAACCAATTGGGTTTTGGTATTTTTATAGCCCACAGCTACAGCCAATCACAGAGGATCACGCAGATCGATATTGTATGCCGTTGATGAAAGACTGAATCGACGGTGGATATAAATATGCTGACGCATGGAACCTCTTCTTCAAGGATTATGAGTTTTGAACTTTCTCCCCACATGGGTCACAGGGAGTTGGTAAATGACTAAGTGGCAAGGTAATTGGGTACAACCACCCGACGTCTTGAATTCGAATCCGTGTGGTCACAGTCTTTGCTGAAATATTACAAGATTTGTTGTTGGATTCGTGTCTCATTGGTCTTCTCCCTTGCAGGGCTGCCACTCGTGCATATCCTTTGATTTACATCCCACCTGGCCAAGGGGCCTCTGGTGCAGGTGGGGTGATTTCGCCTTCGGGACTTTTCCCTCATCAAAGTTTTGGACTTGTCACAAAAGTCGTTTAGCTGTTCAATTGACAAGTTTACCCCTTAGTGTGTCTATTATTACGTTATTGCTATTAAGCAAATACAAGTAGAGAAAGTTTCCCTTTTCTTTCCACACCAACCCATTGAAATTTCACAATAGGAATTTGGAGAGAGTTGATTGTATGAAGACTTTGAGAGATAAAGAGGCTATTTATTTTTTTCCTAGTTTTAAAAACAAAATGTACTTGTGGGGGGAAGGGGAGGGGAATTAAATGTACCATTTATAAACACTTGCTAAATTGAAGGACAAACAAAAAGGAATGTCGCAGTAGTTCTAATGCAAGACGAGTCGTTATAGTGAAATTGATAAACATGTTTCTTTTAAGAAGCAGCTTAATGCATTTCGGTTCGAGTTCGAGTGGTGGCTTGAGTAAAGTATGTTGTAGTAATGAACCAGGGAAGGTATATAGAAAATGTTACGATTTTCTTTTAAAAAAAGATGGATCTAACGACACTTCATACTCCAATTTTTTTGTGATTCAATTTATCTTTCTTGGGTGAGCGGGGATATCTCGATCAAGGGAGAGAATGGGCTATTTTCAGTTATTGTTCCCTTCCCAAAAACAAGTTCTTACATGTCACTCACATGTCTGCCACTGAAAACATTTTTGCGTTCGACTTACATGTGTTAAGCATGTTAATATCATATTATGGGAGAAAAGAGAGATTATATACAAAGCGGGCTCAATGGATAATGAGGATCGAGTAATGGTTGGATCCGATGGTTAGGACACTCCATCTTTAGAGATAAAGAAGTGTGTGAACCTTTTGTACAACATATACCTAACTTTTAAAAATATTTTTGGTCATTTTGGTAGACTATAGTTGTTACACCTCGTGGTTTTAAGGTCATAATTTGAGGACGTAATTAAGATAATAAGATCCGAGTATTGGAAATAAAGTATATTTACATATGTTAATACGGAAATTAGTACACAAAAGGATGTGATTCCGGAATAATTTTGGTTACAACGAGTGTGACAATGAAAATTTATAATGATAGTTGTATATTTTCCAACGGAGTTATGGATTAGTGTCGTATTATAGAAATGTGTGACATCGAGAATACGAGGTCCTATGAAATTTTCGAGATTTAAATGAAGTGGATCCAGGATTAATTAATTGTGGGAACTTGGACTAAGTGTGCAAATATAATTTTCAGCACACATTAAACCCTAAAATCTTTCATCTTCTAACTCCTTCATTTCAAACACCTCTTTCACTCATATTTCTCTCCCTCTCAGCTGAACCCTCCCCCATTTTCATAGCAAATTGAAGATTAAATCCACTCATTCTTCCTAGATTAAATTCATCATCTAAATTCTAAGTCATGACAACTCCAAACCAGTGAGCATCACGGGTTGCTGGACCAATTTTTAGTCCACAAATTTCCAGATTTGAAGATGAGAAATTGGAAGAAAAACATGTAAGAATGATGGATTAAACTTGTAGAATACATGCATGTCAATATAAGTTGAAGAAATGGTGAAAATGGTGCAAAAGGAAATGGGGCAGTGACCGAAATATATGGACTATTTTGGGCAAAAATTAAGGTAAGATTTCTTCTCGTTATTTGAGTAATGGAGTTACATGATGTTGTAGTTTAAGAAATAAACTTGTGTTAAGAGAAAATGGAAATGAGACAATGTATGTGAGTGTTTTGGGTATTTGACCGTTGTTGCTATCATTGTCACTAATTGCATGTTAAAATTGAAGGAATCTTGATATTTAAAAGTTGTAGATTGGTTATATGAACGTATTGAAAGGTGAATCGGATTCTAAGGAGTTAAGAAAAGAGTTAGGGAATTATGTTGTTGTGGCCGAGACATGTATGAAACCGTGGACATTGTTGTGATGTATTAGGGGTTGTTTTGATTGAATTATAATGTTGGAATTATGAGCTTTGAACATGCATGTACATTGTTGTAATTGCGGATATATGTCTTAAACGAATTAATGTGTAGAATAGTGTTATGTTGCAAACTATAAGACTTGCACTCTTGTTGTTGTTGCTAGAGTTGATGGACTATTTTTAAGGGTTGTTTAATATGGATTAAGGGCTGGATTAACATGAGAAATAGGTGTAGTAATCACCTCGGTTGTTGTAGTAGTTGTATTCCATAAATGTAAAGAGAAAGAATGCATAACTATGGTATAGATATAGTATATGGACTGATTTTGTTATATCCTGGAATTGTGCTTGGTTATTGGTATTGTTGACATTGTGTTATACCCCGTATTTCCAGAGTATGTACGTAAGGACGTACGTAGAGAATTTGAGCCTTAAGTTAGGCAAAGGACCGAATTTTGGGCACAAGTGCCGATTGGAGTCGTTTTTCGACGAAACGTTTCCACGCTACGTTGGGAAAATTCGGCTATGTCATTTAGTATTTTTGCGGATTTTTCCGAGTGACTAAACATTTTTGGACAACGGGAGGTGACACTTGTCACCCTCATCGACGATTTAGGGGCGGTCGAGGGTGGTTGGCCTTGGCCGATCGTCCCTTTAGTTTTGGCCTTGTTTTGTGCCATGTTTTGTGGAGTGTTTTGTGGAGTAGGGGTTAGGGTGCACTTGGCTTGATCTTGTCCTTACACTTGCTATACACTTGGAAGGATCTTGGCCCTTGGTTGGCCTTTGGTTTTGCTATAAATACCCCCCTAAGTTTGAAGACTTCATCCATTCCAAAAAACTTCCAAGTCTTGAACCCCTCTCTCCCCTTTGTGAGCTCTAGTTCGAGAACCTTCCCCTCCCCTTCCCTTGTGGCCTTGGTAGAGAACCCCCCACCTGGGGGTGTTCTCGTGTGATACCCTTTTTTTTGTGGTATTAAAATACTCCTCCAAGTATTGTTATAATGCCCAAAATACCTTAGCCTTGTACCTTGTAGTATTCCAAAGATACCTCTACACGTAGAGCCTTGAATACTACCTTTTGTCCCTTTAGTCTCAAACCAAACCCTAAGGAAATCTTCATTGATTGGTGAAGTATTTAAGTAGAAGTTGGTTAGAACTTCTAAGGGTTGTTGGAGCGCGAGCACCGAGTTGGAGCTAAACGCTAAGGATCGACATTTAACTTGGATAATTATGGGCTTATCGAGGTAATTATCTTGTCCTCTATTTGTAATTGGAAATTACATGTTGTTGAATATATAGTCAAGTATACTATATATAGAATCAACTTTGTATTTGGCAATGTCTTTTGACTTAAGCTCAAGAGTAAAGAAAAGAATCAATCAGTATTTACATGGATCAGACATTGCAGACTTGTGTAGTATTCTTGAGTAGAATTGTACACGTCCGGTTAGGCGTGTAAACCCCCGGTTGGTAGCCGGCCGATAGAGAGGAGATTTACGCTGTCATGTGTGAGAGTCTTTGAATTTTACGTAGAGAAATGGAACCGTATGTTTAAAAGTTAATAGACGCGTTTGTGACCTTTTTAGGTGAAAGTACTAAGAGTAGCGTATTCTACTTGAGGAGTGGAAAGGGCTAGTGCGTTGTAGTACTTGGAGCATTTTTCTTATTGTCGATACTCGTCGCGAGGTATGTGAACCTCTTCCTATCCGTTCTAGCATGATATGTGTGTAACTATGTAAGACGGACGATGCAGTGCTAAGTGTATTTGTTTGGTTTAAACATAAAGTGTTATAACGACTTTATGGGAAGTTGGTTATAACAACTTTATGTAGGTAAGAAAATGGTTTACTGATGTTAGAAGTTAAGAGACTTGATCTTATAAGATAAGAGACTTAACTTATTTGTTTTAATGTGGATGTTTGTGTGAAACCTCATTCGTGAGTAATGAGTACTTGGTTTTTAAAGGGATAATGTTTTACTGATTTCTGAAATCAGAATGTGTATCGACAGACCACTGCAGCGTTAATAAAGGAAAATGTATTGAATAATGATGTGTTGTATTAAAACCAAGAGAAACCTCCATCCGCATAGAAGCTAAGATGAGACAAAATGATATTACATTTTCTAGATCACGGTCATTGTAATAAGATCGTTATAAACAAGAATAAACTACTCACATATATGACATATGTTACTCAATTGTTTTAAAAGATTAAGACTATGAGTTATGAAACCTTTCTAAAATAAGTGACTTGAGCATTTGAAATTAGGCAAACTTGAGCGTTTGGAAAATAATGTTGTTACTTGATTTTACAAAAGGGAAGTGTCTTGTTTACTTAAAAAGATAGTCACGATTTTTATACTACGGGTATTGTGTGACTTATGTGAAAGTACTTGAGTTGTGTGAAACTTGCCATCTTGTGATGATAGCCTTTGTTGCAAGTGTTGTATTTACGTATTACCGCGTCTCGATAGGCGGTTGACTTGTCGAGAACTTACTTGGACGCGTCTTTGGCGATGACGAGAATTCCACGGTATGTTTCCATTTTGATTATCGTCTTGTTGTCGATGTTACATGGGCATGTCTACACCGACTGCAGACCGGCATGTGACCACGCGGCGGGGTTGATTACCCGATATATTGTTATTGTGGTTACATGGACATGTCTACACCGACGCAGACCCGGCACGTGGTCACGCGGCGGGTTGATCACCCAAAGATATTATTGTTGATGTCACGCATGGGACGTGTCTACACCGGCGCAATTCCGGCGTGGCCATGGGCATTGGTATTATTGTTGCATCATGGACATGCCTACACCGATGCAGAATTCCGGCACGCGCCACGATGCGAACATGATTGATGCTGGGCGTGAGACCCATAGTTATATTTGAGTGATGACTGAGGCGTGAGTCCCCGATCGACATGATCGCTTTTATGTTGTGAATCAGTTTGGTTATCATACATGTCTCGCTTTATATAGACTAGTATGATTTCATTTACGATATTTTACGCTTCACATACTTGGTACTGCCAGATCGACCTCCTTCGGCCGCGTCATGCCGCAGTAGAGGTACATCGGCCGTGGATCCTCGCCTAGGATCTCGCCAACGTTTTGGGAAGCTCCGCTTTCTCGAGGCTTATCTTTTGGTATGTGTTCTCGAGTTGTAGGTTCTTGTACATTCGGTATGGCGAGCCTGTCCGTCATAGTTGTAAATCTTAGAGGTCAGTAATCTTGCTGTGGCGGTGGTTTGTAAAAGGATTAAACTGCTCGTTTTGAAAAAGTTGTATATATATGTTATTGGAAGGTAACAGTTGGGTTGGCCTGTTTTATGATCATATATCTTGTTTCTTGTTTAAAGTTTTATTTTCCGGTTTTCTCGATGTTGTATCACCAGGGTGCCCGGTAAGGCACGATCACCACGAGAATCGGGTCGTGACAAAGTGGTATCGTGAGCGATTAATCTCTGAAAGTGTCTGACCGTGTCTAGTAGAGTCTTGATTATCGATGTGTTGCGCACCACATCTATAATCGTGAGGCTATAGGACATATAGGATTGGTTTCCATTCTTCTCATTACGAGATCGTGCCTTAGAGTTGTGTTGTAAGTTGAACCCTCCGACGTATCTCGTTTTTACCGATTATGCCTCCGCAGTGCAACCAGAGCCCGAGCGGCAAGGCATCCGAGGCGCCGCTAGTGAGATACTGAGGAGTACGCAGGCGCAGCCAAGACTGAGATTGTGCTTGACGGCGAGTTTTGTGGACGCCGCCACCCAAAGAGTTTAGAGCCGCAGCGATGGGCTGAGACCACAAGACTGAGCCTCCACCCCACAGCGGAGCAGATGAGACGGTACGAAATGGCGATTCTGGCCGTCGTGGTCGTGATATGAGATAGGCCGATGCACAGTTCAGCCCAGAGCACCATGGTTCACCCCGAGCGTATAGTTTGAGGCTACGGACTTTCGAGTTAGAGCCCGCGAGTTTTATGGGTCGAGGCACGAGGATGATCTGCAGGAGTTCATCCGCCGCCATACGGATCACGCGGTGATCAAGGCTTCGAGACCGAGTCTGTGACCTTTGTTCGCATCGCCGCGTGATACCGCATCGATTGGTTTGATTCGTGGGAGCTTTCCGGGAGCATGCACTCCAGCAGATGGGATGAGTTTTGGGGCTTTCACGCACTTCGCCTCCGCAGATGGCGAGGCACGCCGATGCAATTTTTGATGCTTAGACAGGCGCGTGCGGTTGGGAGTACAATGTGGAGTTCGACTCATCGTCTTGCAGACGTCAGCGTTGGTAGCTAGTATGGAGGATCGAGTGCACCGATATGTTACTGGCTCGATGATTACATGTCGAGGCATGTTCGTGAGTAGCTCTTCACCGCATGGACATTGCCCGCACGCAGCTTACGACTGGTGTGAGGAGCGAAAAGTCGCGGAAGGACCCAGATCGTAAGAGACCGTGACGGCGGGGTCTTTGGTGACTTTCGAGGCGGACCGCCTCGGCGTGAGCTAGTTTTGTACCTCCTCCAGCCAGTGGTCCTCCACAACCTTCGAGCGCAGTCGAGCTCGAGGTTCGTGTTTCGAGGAGTAGTGTTGGCGGATGCGGTCACCCCTACATCGGTGTGGTCGATGTGGCGCACCGCATTTCGGGAGTGTCGTGGTGCGCCAGGAGCTTGTTATTTTTGCGGCGGCAGGCCATTTTGCGAGGAACTGTCCGACCAAGGGTAGCACGGATGTTACGACTCGACCACGGATCGATGGTGGTTCATCGCTTTCTGATTATGCCTGCAGGCAGTGCCGATGATTAGAGTGGAGCGGTAGCCGGTATATCCTTAACCCTCTAGAGTTTTGGTATGCTTGTTATGATGGTCTCATTATTATGTGCTATGTACGAATAACGTTGTGTTAATTGTGAGTTAGAAAACACGCTTAGTTGGGAGGATAAGTACGGCATGGTAAGTGTGAACCCTGGATCGTCACGATTGAGACCTTGGAGGTAAGGTCGTCTTGAGTAAAAGATTCGCTTTATGTTTGACCTTTATCGAGCGCGTAGTATACGTGGGTTTTATTTGAGTGATCATCCACGGGTAATGTGAGATGGAAGTGGTAGCTTTCATGATGTGATTTAGCGTGATTGTTCCGTGTCGGGAACAAGGGCTTGACGCGATTGTGGTCGGGTTGAGGGCGTGATACGGTCAACCCGTAGCTCGGATTAAGGTGGGGTCAGTTAGGTGGTCCCGCCGTGGTAGGTCACTAGGATGCTAGGCCCAAGTTTGTATGACCATCGTATGAGTTGGTGGATATGTTCGACCGAGCGGATCGCGAGGCCGAACGCCTTGCAGAAGATCGAAGTTAGTAAGATGACCAAGTTTGGAGGTAGTGACTCCGGGTTGGAAACAAGCGTTGGCGGAGTGTGGTACGGATACTAGAAAGAGTTTGAGTGTTCGAGAAAGTACAACAAGATAGGGAAAAGTGAGCGTGTGTGATCGTTTCTTTTGGGAAATGAAGGTGTGAAGGAGTATATTTTAGACCTCGTAAGGGTTTTGTGATGATTAGAAGTGTTTCCTCGTTGACTTGGGTTTAAGTATTGTGCGTTTGTTATTTTTATGGCGGTGTGGCGTGATTGTTTTCGCAGATAGCGATGAAGGCTATACTAGCGCGTGTTTGTGTTGAGACTTGAGAAGGAACATTCGGGACGAATGTTTCTAAGGAGGGGAGAATGTTATACCCCGTATTTCCAGAGTATGTACGTAAGGACGTACGTAGAGAATTTGAGCCTTAAGTTAGGCAAAGGACCGAATTTTGGGCACAAGTGTCGATTGGAGTCGTTTTTCGACGAAACGTTTCCACGACTACGTTGGGAAAATTCCGGCTATGTCATTTAGTATTTTGCGGATTTTTCCGAGTGACTAAACATTTTGGACCAACGGAGGTGACACTTGTCACCCTCATCGACGATTTAGGGGCGGTCGGTGGTTGGCCTGGCCGATTGGTCCCTTAGTTTTGGCCTTGTTTTGTGCCATGTTTTGTGGAGTGTTTTGTGGAGTAGGGTTAGGGTGCACTTGGCTTGATCTTGTCCTTACACTTGCTATACACTTGGAAGGATCTTGCCCTTGGTCGCCTTTGGTTTTGCTATAAATACCCCTAAGTTTGAAGACTTCATCCATTCCAAAAACTTCCAAGTCTTGAAACCCTCTCCTCCCTTTGTGAGCTCTAGTTCGAGAACCTTCCCCTCCCCTTCCTCAGGCCTTCTGGCCGAGGAGAACACCCCCACCTTGGGGTGTTCTCGTGTGATACCCTTTTTTTTGTGGTATTAAAATACTCCTCCAAGTATTGTTATAATGCCCAAAATACCTTAGCCTTGTACCTTGTAGTATTCCAAAGATACCTCTATACGTAGAGCCCGGAAATACTACCTTTTGTCCCTTTAGTCTCAAACCGAAACCCTAAGGAAATCGTCAGTGATTGAGTCAAGTATGTAAGTATAAGTTGGTTAGAACTTCTAAGGGTTGTTTGGAGCGTGGAGCACCGAGTGGAGCTAAACGCTAAGGATCGACATTTAACTTGGATAATTATGGGCTTATCGAGGTAATTATCTTGTCCCTCTATTTGTAATTGGAAATTACATGTTGTTGAATATATAGTTGAAGTATACTATATATAGAACTGAACTTTGTATTTGGCAATGTCTTTTGACTTAAGCCTGAAGAGTAAAGAAAAGAATCGAATCAGATTTACATAGATCGTATTGCAGTAGACTTGTAGTATTCTTTGAGTAGAATTGTACACGTCAGGTTAGGCGTGTAAACCCCACTGGTTGGCTTAGTGGCGGCCTCGATAGAGAGGAGATTTACGCTGTTGCGGAGTCTTCCGAATTTTCTCAGAGAGAAATGGAACCGTATGTTTAAAAGTTAATAGACGTTTGTGACCTTTTTAGGTGAAAGTACTAAGAGTAGCGTATTCTACTTGCGAGTGGAAAGGGCTAGCGCGTTGTAGTACTTGGAGCATTTTTCTTATTGTCGATACTGTCGCGAGGTATGTGAACCTCTTCCTATCTTTCTAGCATGATATGTGTGTAACTATGTAGACGGTGGGCGTCTGGTGCTAAGTGTATTTGTTTGGTTTAAACATAAAGTGTTATAACGGCTTTATGGGAAGTTGGTTATAACAACTTTATGTAGGTAAGAAAATGGTTTCTTGATGTTAGAAGTTAAGAGACTTGATCTTATAAGATAAGAGACTTAACTTATTTGTTTTAATGTGGATGTTTGTGTGAAACCTCATTCGAGTAATGAGTACTTGGTTTTAAAGGGATAATGTTTCTTGATTTGGAAATCGAATGTGTATCGACGGACCACTGCGGCGTTAATAAAGGAAAATGTATTGAATAATGATGTGTTGTATTAAAACCAAGAGAAACCTCCATCTGCATGAAGCTAAGATGAGACAAAATGATATTACATTTTCTAGATCATGGTCTTTGTAATAAGATCGTTATAAACAAGAATAAACTACTCACATATATGACATATGTTACTCAATTGTTTTAAAAGAGATTAAGACTATGAGTTATGAAACCTTTCTAAAATAAGTGACTGAGCATTTGAAATTAGGCAAACTTGAGCGTTTGGAAAATAATGTTATTACTTGATTTTACAAAAGGAAGTGTCTTGTTTACTTAAAAAGATAGTCACGATTTTTATACTACGTATTGTGTGACTTATGTGAAAGTACTTTGAGTTGTGTGAAACTTGCCTATCTTGTGATGATAGCCTTTGTTGTACAAGTGTTGTATTTACGTATTACCGCGTCTCGATAGAGGCGGTTGACTTATTGAGAACTTACTTGGGCGTCTTTGGCGATGACGGAGAATTCCACGGGTATGTTTCCATTTTGATTCTTGTCTTGTTGTCGATGTTACATAGACGTATCTACACCGACGCAGACCGGCATGTGACTGCGGCGGGGTTGATTACCGATATATTGTTATTGTGGTTACATGGACATGTCTACACCGACGCAGACCGGGGCATGGTCACGCGGCGGGTTGATCACCCAAGATATTATTGTTGATGTCACGTGAACGCGATGTCTACACCGTCAGAATCCGGCGTGGCCGTGGGGCATTGGTATTATTGTTGCATCATGGACACGTCTACACCGTCTGCAGTCCGGCATGCGGCCGTGATGCGAACATGATTGATGTTGTGGGCGTGAGACCCATAGTTATATTTGAGTGATGACTTGAGGCGTGAGTCCCTCGATCGACATGATCGCTTTATGTTGTGAATCAGTTTGGTTATCATACATGTCTCCGCTTTATATAGACTAGTATGATTTCATTTACTGATATTTTGATTCACATACTGTACTGTTATCGACCTCCTTCGAGGCTGCGTTCATGCCGCGGTAGAGGTACATCGGCCGTGGATCCTCGCTCTTAGGATCTCGATTCAGCGTTTTGGGAAGCTCCGTTTCTCCGAGGCTTATCTTTTAGTATGTGTTCCACGAGTTGTAGGTTCTTGTACATTCGGGGTATGGCGGGCCCGTCCGTCATAGTTGTTGTAAATCTTAGAGGTCTCAGTAATCTTGTTGTGGCGAGTTTGTAAAAGGATTAAACTTTCGTTTTGAAAAAGTTGTATATATATATGTTATTGGAAGGTAACCGTTGGGTTGCTTTGCTTTATGATCATATATCTTGTTTCTTGTTTAAAGTTTTATTTTCCGCTGGTTTTCTCTGATGTTGTATCACTAGGGTGCCCGGGGTAAGGCACCAGTCACGGGCCCGGAATCGGGTCGTGACACATTGTTTATGAGTTGTGGATATGTATATAAATAGGGGAAGTGTTGCCCGAATTTTTATAGAAAAGAGAGTCGTCATTCGATATAACTTACGCTAGAAATCATAGAGTTAACGGGCATGTTGCTACTATTATAGGTCGAGGTGCTAATCGAGACGAACATTAATTATATAATTGGTTAGTTTGACAATAAGGTATGTGAAACTATCCTTTATTCTTTTGGCATGATTTATATAAAATGAGTGTATGGCGGACGTACTTAATTCTATTGAATTCTAATTCTTAATGATACATGATATGATAGTGTCTTGATTTTCTAAGTAATAGTTACTCTATTTATTCCATTGAGAGTCAAATGATGATATAATTTGTATAAAGTTACTCATGATATTCTATTCGTGCTGATATGATCATATGATTTCACCGAGTCCCGGGCCGAGTATGTATATATATATGATGATTTTACAGAGTCCCAGAATGGGTCAGGTACGATATAAGTGGACAGGCATCCACGGTTTGTGGACAGGTATCCACAGTTTATGGACAGGTATCTATGTATGACTTCATTCACCGAGTCCCATAATGGGCCGGGTATGGTATGTATATGTATATGACTTCACTCACCGAGTCTCATAATGGGTCGGGTACGATATGTATATGTATATGATGATTCTATGGACATGCATACATGATTTTGATATGACTCTCATTTTATAAGGCACAGTTGACTCTCATTTTATAAGGCACAGTTGACTCTCATTTCATAAGGCACAGTTGTATTGATATTTGGGTTATTATATTTCTCTCCTGACACCTCTTGGCCAGTTATTATCTTATTTATAGTACTTCATGTTTTACATACTCAGTGCATTATTTCGTACTGACTCCCTTTCCTCTGGGGGCTGCGTTTATGCCCGCAGGTACAAGTACTCAGTTTGGTGATCCTCCAGTCTAGGATTCTTGTTCAGCTGTTTGGAGAGCTCCATTGATTCAGAGCTTAGTCATTTTGGTACAGAACTTTATTTTTGACTTATGCATATTTAGGGGCACGACGGGGCCCTGTCCCGTCATAATTCATTATCGTACTCTTAGAGGTCTGTAGAGAGGTGTGGGTGGTAGATGTGTTTTGGACTTGTGTAGATTGTATATGTGTTTTGGTCAGTTGTACTGTTGTACTCGTTTTGGGATGTTCCCGTATATAGTGGCAGCCGTATCAGCTTGCCTATTTTGATATGATTTACAGATTACTACATCATGCTTGGTATTTGTGTGATTATGTGACAGGTGAGTATAAGGGTGCCCAGGCAGGGCATCATGTCGTGTCAATAGTAAAATTCTAAGAGCCGAAGGAAAAAGTACAGGGTTTCTCCCTCGACAAAATTGAAACAAAGTTGGCTACATCTCGATTCAAGATAAATTCATGAGAAAGTGCAAGGTATCTCAACTCGGGTTTGACAATGCAATATGCAAATAAATATGTCGGATTAATATATCTTAGTCAGTAACTCTGTTAAGAGTCTTACAACGGATATGGAATGGGAACATGAGCTCCTTATATGGACTTGGATAATCCTCACCCTACAAATTAACCTTTGGGTTGAGTGAGGCTCACGATCCATTCTTTACATGATATTAGAGCCAGACACATTCCAATTCGTTGTCCACCGCCCCCAAATTATATTATCCACGCTCCAATTAACAAGGTCTGAGCGTGCGAAGGAGTGTTAAGAGTCTCACATCGGATATGGAATGAGAACATGGACTCCTTATATGGACTTGGACAATCCTCACCTTACAAGTTAGCTTTTGAGGTTGAGTTAGGCCCAAGGTTCATTATTTACACAACTTAATTTTTATTATATACATAAATGTATGAAATTTCTTAGCGCAACCATTATATATATTTCAGAATTGAGTGAAGTGTTAGAATATTTACGTATACTTTGGGGTCGTTTGGTAGGGTGTATTAGATTGAATAATGTAGGTAATAGATTTAGTACAATGTTTGGTTGCAAATTTTAGTATAGTACAATTAATATTAGTATTACTTTATACACCTTATTTAATTCTATTCTTATACATAATAAACTAACAATAACAATACTATTCTCATACTTATACACCATATTTAGTACTTTAAAGAATTATGCAATGTGTGTTATTTTTAATACAACAAATCAAACAGTCGATGGAATTAAGCATAACCAATTCCAGCACAACTAATCTCAGCATTACTACTCCCAGTACTATTTGTCTTCGAACCAAATGACTCATTTATGTATAGCATCTAGGATTAATTTATGTATGTCCCGAAGTCAATATTGGCAGGGGCGAATTTGTGTACAAAATTTGGGACACGTGAATCCATGATCTCTCCCTAAAATTAGGTATTTTATGTATATATTTTTTAAAATTGATAAAATATTAACTGTTGGAACTCATGCTACAAAAAAGCTAAATGGTACACTTGGTTGAAGGTTGAGATATTTACCTAGAGGACTATGAATCAAATCTCGCTTAACATATATATATATATATTTTTTAATGGTGCACTCATGTTTTAGAGACTGGATTCGACTATGAATATTGGCGTCCAATAGGATATGGTGCCATGATCCTTATGTTGGGTTTTTAAGAGGTGTGAATGAGAAATGAATATGTATTTTTTTGAAAAGACATAAGGAGAAAAAATGATATTTGAACAATCCCTTTTCACGTTAAATAGATTCTGACTTTTCCGGTAAAACACAATAGCATATGTTCACACTATGCTTTGTTGGCTATATGTTTCCTCAAATTTTACGTACGAAAATTTTGAAATACTCTCCTTCTTTCTGCAGATTACTTTATGCAACAAACAATAAGTTCGAAGTGTGATTCAGTCGATCTTTAAGTTCGTTGAACACTGGTGTTTGAAGAAACGCTACGCAAATGAAGGTAATTCATTTTATCCTGAGAGGAAATAATTTTAGAAACTGAATGTATTTTAAATAGTGTCATCACTAGCAAGTACCTGGTATCGTTTACGGTAGGACTTGGTTTTATTGTTGGGAAGAAATGCGCAAATAACCACGGGTAATTCGCACGATTGCCTCTATTTTGGGGCAGCCTTTAATTTTTGCTATTCGCCTAAAAAGTTGTCGAAAACACCCATGAAGTTTTGAGTTCGAACCCATGTTTGATAGAAATTATGCATATTCGCAAAAAAGTACATAGAAATTATGCTTTGTCCTGCATAATTTCTACGAAAACTTGCCTTGCGAATTAGTACTACATAACTATGCCGGACAAGGCATAATTTATATGTACCTTAATAGAAACTATGTCTTGTCCGGTATAGTTTATATGAAAACTTGTCTTGCGATTTTTTTACTCTGTTGGGGTTCGAACCCAGACTCTCTGATTTCGTAGTTTATATGTCTTGCCTCTTAAGGCATAGAAAATAAAAATATGTCATGTCTGGCTAGTTACATGGAAATTATGCTCCAGTGACATAATCTCTATACAAATTTGGCCGAATATATATAGTTTCTATAAAAATATTGCCTTGCAAAATTACTTTTATTTTTTATTCTGTTGGGGTTCGAACTCAGATTTCATAGACCAACGAATTAAGGGTACTTTAATTCATATTTTTTTATTAATTGAGAATAGATGCAAAAATTAAAGACCAATGATTTGAGGGACAAATATTAAAGATCAACTCAATCCAAAGATAGTGGCCCAGTGGCCATTAGTCAAATTTGTGGCCTTAGGGTCACAAGTTCGATTCTCGGCGGATACGTTCTCCGGGGCATATGCCTCGTATTAAAGTCTGGTAGCTTAACCGTGCGGGCATATTGCAGTGTGAGTTTGATACTCCCTCAGACAATCCCTGTTGGGGGGTCGGACCTTGTAGCATTGATCCGTTGGTGGCGATCATTTACTGAATGCGGGGCGCGCACATCCCGCGATTTACCTGGCGGTGACGGCTAAGAACGGGTTCCATTCGCCTTCAGGAGCATAGTACCAAGATTTCAGTGATTAGCGATATGTGCATTTTACCACCCCGGCACTGGATTATCAAAAAAAAAAAAAAATCAACTCAAACGAAAGACCATCCACGCAAAAAGAAAGATGATCTGTTGTCCACACTTGTGACATGTTGCTATTTTCCAATTTTATTCCAAATAATGACGACTTTGAATACTAGTCCAATAAATGGCTAACCCACACAATTGTTACTATTGTTCTTATATTTAGTAGGCCCAACACTAAAATCTTCTAAATTGGACTTTGCATTAATAACCAGATAGAAAACAGGCTTACACTTGAATTATTGGGAAAATTTTGATAAATATACATTATACCAACCTTATACAGTGTAAGTTTTTCTTATTAATTTGGATGAGATTAAAACTCAAAACCTTTCACCCAATTTTTTCATAAACATAGAAGATTGTGTGTACATTTTTTCTTTTTTTTAGTTTTCTTGACATCAAATATGGCAGCAATTTAATTTCATCTCAAGAAGAAGTGTAGCTGATAATGCCATTATCATCCAGGAATTTAATAATTTTATGGACACAATTAAGATATTCATTAAGACCCGCCTTGATATATTTCTTGCCAAGACCAACATTAAGAATTGTGACACTATCCTTAATCACTGGCACCCCCTCAAACTGGTCTCTGGACGTAACATGCATTTGATGTTATGAACAACACTAGAAGTACCTTACGAATTAATACTATCAAATACATGCTTAGTCTTTCATTAATAAATTCAAATAACTTTAAATAACTAAGTAAAGATCATGGTCATAATTTACGAAATAAAATTAGCGGAAGTCTATAATAAATAAGTCGTCAAAAATGAAGCAACCTCTATGAGAGTCGAATAACGACCTCAACCAAATACCCACAAGACAACGTCTATCTATGAAACTTCTAAGACGATAAAAGGAAATAGTTTAACTTCAGGACGCAACTTGAAACTAATATTAATAAAATAAAGGTAGAATAGTGCCCCACGAACAATCATGTGGGCTCACCAAATAGTCTCGAAAGCATCAAGTTCTCCTGTGTCGTAGGCGTATCACGAACATGCTCTTCTTCGTTACCTAACATACCATAAAAAACAATAATGGTATGTCTGAGTACCGGGTCAGTGAGTGTCTCCGGAACAATAAAATAATATAATATTAGGAAGTAAATCAGTTCGAAATCTAGAGATAAAACAGTTCACCAAGTTTAGAGAAATTATTATTAGAATCCATTAAGAGATAATTAAATCACTTTCAATCCAATATAACATTTACCAATATTAAGTCTTCCATTTCAAAATCAACATCAAGTCACTCACGAACAATCACAAGCATGCCAATACAGGCCAAATCAATGAAATAAAGGGATGTCCATTAAGATTTTCTAAAACTGCATAAAAGCACTATATGGGGTTGTCACCCTCAATGACTATCCTTCCTCCCAAATAGCTAGGCAAAATCACATCGTGCTCATGAATCCTCGATGTCCACTCTTCCTCCGAAATTGTTAGGCAAAACTACACCTAGGCTATTGATCGTCGGTGGTCACTCTTCCTCCCGAATGGCTAGGCAAACCACACTAGGATTCATAGTGACTACCCTTCCTCCCGAGTAGCTAGGCCAAACACAGACAATAGAATCATGACAAAATAGGTGAATCACAATCATAGCACAGAAGCTGAATCACTCATTATGAATTATATTCATCATCCCGTTATTAAGGGTACGTCAAATCATTTATGGGTTTAGAAACAAAGTTCAAGTCATTAAATAAGTTTCAAGTTCAACAAACCCATTCATAAAGCAAAACACAAAATATCCAAGCTTCAAAAAATCATGTTCAATGCGTCCCTTATCGGGGTAAATCACGTTCAAAGTTTATAGCTTTATACACAAGTTTCAATAACCATTTGATAGGAGAAATCACGAATACATATATAGATTGTAATACACATAAGGCTCCATAAGGGCTTGTCCCTGACGCATATGAGACTTTGCCCAAAAATAAATTTTAAATGTGAAAAAAGTATGTCCGAAAAGAGACATACAAATAATCTTTATAGTCAAAAAGAATTTTAAAAAGAGACGTACCTCTAATCTCGCTAAAATTCTACAAACGGAGTATCCAAGTTTCAACAATCACTCTACAACAGATATCGATGAGAAAGATTAAATCTTTATTTAATTATACGAGTTTTCTCACCAATTCGAAAACTCTGGCTTTTTCCTAGCCTTATAACTTGTTCTTGAACCTCATAAGAATCATTCGTGAATCCTAATCCCGCAATATACTTTATAATAACCTATTAATCTTCAATAATATCATAAAAAATCAGAGGTCTTACCTTTTAAACGAAATCTCACACACTCATTCTCCTCATTCCTTGAGTTTTCAAGAATCTAGGGTTTGGGAATATGAATTAGTGTCAAACAAGATTGAATTAGGCGTATCGTTGATATGGATGGGTTATGAACTCACCTAAGGATTTGAGAGATGTCTCTAGCACTATTTCCTCCTAAAGTTCATCCAAAACGAAGTGGGAAAAAAAGTTATGACGAGGTTTTAAACTTATAAAATTCGGAATCAGTCGTGCCACAGACGTGCATCGCAAGTCCATCGCACAAAGGGGGCCGCGCTACGCTTGTGCATCGTCGTTCCTCATACAGTGAGATCCCGAAACACGTTTTCGGCGCGATGCTCGTGAGACGCACGAGAACTTTGATGCTCGATAAAACGGGTATAACTCCTAACACAAAGATCCGATTGAGCTCCACATTATATGGTTGAAAAGGTATTTCAAAGATATACAATTTTCATGTTTTGAGTTTTCTTAGATTCCCAACGTAACTATCTGAAAATTGGGCATAAGTAAACACTACCTTAGACATAAAAAAAATTAAGAATTTTTACCAACTTCCTTATTTTGTTTGACTTCAAAACGACCATCTATCACTCGTATTCATCCCAAAGGGATTTACATAACTAAAAGGACACATCAACGCTCATTTAATTCATTTACACCTAATCCGAATTTACGGAAGGTTACATTCACTTATACAATGAAATTAGCTATGAGGTTGGAAACTAATTTCCTCAATTTATCATTAAAAGTTACTCTCGGACTGAGACAGATTTTTTATTCTATCATGAAGAATTACTAATCAATCGATCATTACTCCTGTAATATTGACTACATTAGTAGTACATCTAAAATTAGAATATTATTAACTCGTTTTCCCAATTTTTTTTTTTTTTTTTGACGAAGGAAGCCGCAGCCGCTATTCTTTCGAGTGCGCACAGGGTAAACCCCGGGCTGACGCAATAGCCTGCAAACCATGTCAACCGATTAACCACACTTGACAAGTCATGTGTGACAGGCTCAACCAAAAAGGTTTATGCAGGGGATCGAACTCGTGACCTTACGGTCCCGCGCTCTACTGCTACACCAACTTGACTACCTTGCGGGTTCGTTTTTCCAATTTTGAGTGTATGTGTTTAGGATCATTACAAAGCTGTCGCTATTTTCTTTTTTCTTGCGAACATTGGACCTAGATGAAAAGCTTGCATAGAAAATGGTGTTTAAATGTAATGATAAGCTCTTCTTTTAATTTCAAGCTCTTTCTGTATTTGTCTTTGGAATTAGGAGCTAATTATTGCTTTCCCCACATCCCGCAATTCAATGGCGGGTGGAGAAGTAATAACCAAAGAAAATTTATACTCTCACCGTTTTAATTAACGTGATACTTTTAAAATATATGATCTAAAATAAGTATAATATAAATATATGATTATAAATTGTTAATGTTGAGTTTGATGTTGTAATATTTGACCTAACATATTCTCTTAAGTAAATGATTTGAATACATGAAAATGTTGGAACAAATGTCATAACATTCAGATCAACATTCATTAGAATAATTTTGTCTTACTTCACGCTAAGCAGTAATATTTTACTGTGAGGTAAAAACGACTTAGGCGTGATGAATTGAGCTATGTAAAACTTGGGAAAAAGAGTCAAAGCTTGGGAAAGAAGTCGAGTAAGGAACAAGTCAAAGTTGTTGAGATTTTCACTCCTTAATCATCTACCACAAACTGTCCATTTTTCCTCAACCGATCGATGAGTCTTTCAAGTGAATTCTCTGCTATAAATAGAGAGGCCACAACAGTGTATCAATATCCAGAACCAGAAAGCAAAAACACCAAGAGAGCTCTCGTGATTTCATCTCAGAAATCTGGATCATAAGTGTTGACTTAGTGTGTTGACAACATTCTGTCCAACATTACAATTGGTGTTTAGATTCTAGATTAGTTTTGTATGGAGCGATTGAAATAAGAGGTTGTCTATGTTTACTTAGTTAGATTTTTCAGACAGAAGTCATATGCGACTTCATCTTTTAATTCCTTTATGTTTTATCTTATAAATCTAAGAAAGAAATTTGTAATTTTGTATATAATATATATATGTCATTGACCATCATGAGTTATATTAATATATATAACTTATGAAAATTTAAATTTTTGTATTCTTTAATTTTTCCGCTGCATTTTAGTACTCTTAAAGATTTTATGTTTTATCGAGTGTTGTCACTGGTGTCGGAATATATTGTCTCAGACATTCGAAAACTGTACTTGTAGTCGATTGAATTCAGTTCATCTTGTTTTTATTTTTGATCCGGAGCCTTCTTTCATAAATTATTTTTAAATATAAAATTACAATATTTTTTTTAGACAGACCAACAAAAATTATGTTACATAAATTGAAATAGAAGAAGTAATATGTATTGTACGTAAAGAGAAAAACTAGTACATCATTCTATAGCACAGTGGCATTATTTTCTAACATATTTGTGCTTGGGAATGTGCAATGATAGAGCATAAAAAGGAAATATTTAATACTAATAACTACTCTCCCGTCATAAAAAATTAGTCTAGTTTGACTTGACACATAATTTAAAAAATAAAGATTTTTTTTTGAAATGTGTGGTCCAAAACAAATAGATATTTGTGTGGTTGTAAATCATCTCATAAAATTAAATTATTTTTAAATATAGAAAATTATCAATTTTTTTGAAACAAACTAATAAGGAAAGTAGTACAATATTTTTGGGACATAAAATATTCTTTAAAAAATTAACCCCATATAAAAACACAAAAAGTAGATTAGTCCATACAATCATTGTTTCAATGATATTTGTATCATGAAAATTCATCATAAATTAATTAAATTTATGGTAACGGTCAATGCGACTGTTAAAGATAAAAAAAGATGTGGTGAAGAAGTTGTTAGACGAGAAGGAAAAAAACTGTAGAAGCTGATAGTGAGGAGACTTCATTGATGATCAAGATGATCGAGGTGATAGTTATGTTTTTGAGGATGATTCAAAGCAGTCTAGTTCTGATGAAGATATTTATCCACTGTTTGCCGAGAAGGATTCAAGCTCAATCACGACGCAATCACTATCACCGCCATCAACGCCTTTCACACGACGTACTCCTCTTGAGAAATGATATGGAACATCTCTTCATGGGGCTCAGAGATGGCATACAACGTTGAAAACACACATTCTCTGTGTGTAATCTTTGAAAGGCTTGAGAAAAAACATGACGATCTGACTATATCTTCCTACCCCCTAATAGATTGTTATTTTTATGTAATTTTTTGTAAAACTTTTATTTATGAAAAGAGAACGGATGAGTTTGATCAAGAAATAGACAATGAAGGAAATAAATCGGAAATAAGCCAAAACTGGAAAATCACATTACTCTATAATAACTCACTCCTTAGGACAATTTTAACCATTATGATCGATGATAAACTAGAAAAATAAAGGTGACTGTTGGAATGTGAAGCATACTGAATTTGCACTGGTCCAACGAAAAAAATAATTTAAAAATGAAATTCAAACTCTAACCCCCAACCCCAAATTGTAGAAATCTAAGGGATTGTGGATAAGTATACTATAAACCGACCGTCTTCAATAGCTAACAATTATCATTTAGGCTCGACTTCATGCATGATTAATAATTATCTACATGTTAATATAGACACGGACAATATTTATCTAAAAATTATAAATAAATAAAATAAATAAAAAGACATGATACTATTTAACATTATAATAACACTTTAATACATCATATGAGAGTCAACATCCATTGAACATATGATCAAAAGAGTTTTAGAATAAATAATGATACTTAAAAGGCGTATATTTGTCTAAAATAAATAAATAAAATAAAATAATAAAAAGACTTAATATTATTTAAATATTATAATAACACATTAATACATCCTCATCCACTGAACGCATGATCAAAAAAGTTTTAGGACAAGTAACGATACTTAAAAAGTTAATATTTTTCTTAAAAAAACTATAAACAAATAAAATAAAAATAAATAAAAAGATTTGATACTATTTAGATATTATAATAACACTTTAATACATGTGGTAATTTGAGAACAATAAGGGCTCGTTTGGTACGTCGCACTGGACTGGACTGTATTGTATTGGACTGTACATACTATATTTAATACAATGTTTGGTGATATAATGGACTGTATTATTTATCAACCGTCTTGTGTTTGGTGTATACATTGTACTGGACTATTTTTTAAAAATATATTAAATAGATGAATTTTATAAAACTAATAAAAATAAATTACGAGCACTAATAAATGTTTAATCAAATTATCAAAATATCCTCATTCTAAAAGCTGTTAACCTTTTTCCAGAAAACACAGATATTGAAAAAGAAAAAAACACAACATATGAATCTCCTCCATTGATAAACCTATGGCTCCCGTTATGCGCGTGATCGGGGAAGGGCGGTAAATTGATGTATAATGTATTGGTTAAAGTAGTATACTACACCATTGGAACTAAACCCAAATTGGTGATATCTTTTTACAAGAAATTGAAGAAGACCCACTTGGAAAAATGAATGAAAAACTCAATTTAACTAATAATTCTATAAATTGATTATTTTGCACGTAAGAAATTGAAGATCCACTTCAAGAAATGAAGGGAAAACTCGATTTCCTTAATGAATCTATAAATTGAAGTAGAATGTAGGTTAAAGTAGGGCTGGCGATGGTCGCCGACCGACTTCGCCCCGGCCCCGACCACCCCGACCGACACGACACCGGTATTAAAAAAAAAAAAGCGGACTGGCTCGAACCGGGCGGACAGTATGGTCCCGCCAGTTCGACCCACGCCAGCCGATCCCGCCCCGACCCGCCCCGACCCGCCCCAAATCCCGCCCCACTGACCAGACAAAATAGCCGTTGTCCAACGGCCGTTTTACATTTGGCCATTGACAACGACCATTTTAGGCCTCCCCTCCCCAACCCCTACCCCTTTATATTTATTTTTAACCCCTATAAATACCTCATTCCTCTTCTTATTATTTTCACAAATCTTTCTACTCTCTAATCTCTCAATCAATCTCTAATTCTCTATACAACATTGTCTACATATTCAATCTATTTATTAATTTGAGAATTGGGAGTGAAGTTGGCAACTAGCTTGAGGATTATCTATCGAGCAAAGTTTCAATTTTCAACCTCTCGATTACACGTCGACTCTACGTCGGCGTTTAGTATTTTAAGAAATGTTTTAACTCCGTCTTTTCCAAAACATTTTCATATCAAATGTGCGTGCCATATTTATAACTTAGTTGTAAAGGATGGTCTTTCACTTTTTCAAGATATTCTTGAAAAAATACAATTTGCTATACACTTTATTTTTAAAAATAATAGAATTCAACAAAGAAAAGAATATAAAAAAACTTGCCACGATTGTGGACTATCTTACAGAAAAATTCCCGAAGAAGTACCAACTAGGTGGAATTCTTTATATGACCAACTAGTTGTTGCTTATGACTATAGAAAACCTATTACTTTATTTTTTAACGCCCATAATCAAAATCCAAATGATATGATTGTGGATACTGATTGGGAGAAAATTAGAGAACTTATTGTATTTTTAGAAAATTTTCAACGAGCAACAAAAGAATTTTCTACTTTATATTATCCTACTATTTCAACTATGTTGTTTTATATAGCTATAATATTTTTACTTCTTAAAGAATATATGGAAAACCCTGCTTATACTGCAGCTATTAAAAAATGTTTATGAAATTAAAAATATTTTATTCCTATTCCCTATTTATATTATTGTTTGTATTAAACCCGACTATTAAAGTAGAGGGTTGTAAAAGTCTTATTGAAAATATATATACATGTATGGACGCACTACCACCTCCAACTCCCAAAAATTTAAATGTTGAACCACCTATGAACTAACACTAGAAGAAGTGTTGAATAGCGTAGAAGATGAATGCAAAAGTATATCGGCATTACCGAGAAAGTGCTAGTAACCAACCGACTTTTGTATCATCTTCTTCTTCAACACAACCTAAAAACGACAAGCGGTTTACGTGGCTAGGCCTAATATTAATTCTATTGAAAGCCTCGTAAATAAATGCGGTGGTAGCAGTGCTAACCAAATTAGTGAGTTCGATGTTTTGTTTTGCAGGTAATTTACCTTACCAAGCGATTATCAATGAAGAAGGAAAGGAAGACTTGTGAAATATCGAGCGAATGAGAAGACATTTCCGACACTTTCAATGATGGCGAGATATTTTGAACATCTGCGTCATCGCTTCGAAGCGCTTTTTCTGCAGGCAGATTTCAAATAGGAGAGCACAGACACTCATTAGCCGGAGACAGCTTGGAGATGGCGGTACTATTCAGAGATTGGATACGATGAGCGGCGAAGGAGCGCACAACCAGAGATTAACGGGAAGATGGCGACAACTACAACGACATTTTATCTCAAGGCATGAGTAGCGGCGTGGAACAATTTGATCAAGATATACCAATTCCAACCAAGAACCACAAGAAATTATAAAGAAATTAGAAAAAATATTTTCAAATTGGTAATTTATTTCATTGCAATTTTTAAATTTTTCTATGTCTTTCACTCTTTTGCAATTTTTTTCAACAACAGTACACTACAATGTAATTTTGAATCTTGTATATTTGATATTTCAATGAAATTAATAATATAAAAGGCACAAAAACAAATTTTTGGATGTTTTTTTACACTATTCTTGTCTTTGTTTAATTATTTAGTTTATAAATTATAACTTTATACTTTATAGTTTATACTTTATAGTTTATAGTTTATACTTTATACTTTATAAATATATTATAAATTATAATACTATAAGTCTATAATATGACAAGTATATGTTATACTTAATGTTACTTTGTTAGTACTTAGTAATTTATTATTTTTAATTTAGTGAAAAAAGTAAAAAAAAAAAACTCGCAACCCGTCCCGCCCCGACCCGACCTGCCCCGACCGACCCGCCCCGACCTGCCCCGACTTCTACCCAGCGGATCGGATCGGACGGACACGGTATGGTCCCGCCCGACCCACTCTCCAGCCCGCCTCACCGACCGCCTTTTCTCGGCCCGACCCGCCCGACTCCCGCTAAACCCGATCCTGGTCTGCCCCGCCATCGCCAGCCTTAGGTTAAAGTAGCCAGGGTGCGTTTGGTTCGCCCTGGATAAACGGAATGAAATCCAGTAAGGGAATGAAAAAGAAATGAATTATCCTGATTGTTCCTACATGTTTGGTTCTGGGTGGTCCGGGGTCGGGGATCCGGGGTGGGAAAAGAGAATGGGAATACCTAGAGGGTGGGAGAATCAATCTAAGAGAAAGAGAATGGAAAAGAGGGTAAATTGAATGGAAAAGTAGGCCAAACAAACAACTTCAAAGGGAATCAGAGAATTTAATTCTCTTTTCCTTTCCTTATTATCCCGAACCAAACTCACCCTCAGTGGGAATTGGTGATTTTGCAAATAAAAAATAAAATTAAAAATCCCAAATGAAAATAATAATGGTAGTACAACGAGAACATACCACGAAATGATGAGTGTATCCGGAGAAGAATGGGAAAGGGCCTCTTGAGAAGAAGGGAAAAAAAGGGAAATTTTTTGTTCAGTGCAAGTGAGACCCGCATATTGAGCGGGTCTCAAATGGCAAGGTCATCTGTACTATTTTTTAATTTTCATATAATTCAGTTCAGTATTTTTTTGCAACTAAACGGTGTACTATTTTTTTTATCCAGTACAGTACAATGTAATACAACGTATCAAACGAGCCCTAATACTAATAGATACTAATATTATGATTACCATCTAAAATTCTTTTTTAGAACTCTTCTAAAATTGGGCACCCTTTTGTGGGGCTTGTAGTGTTGGTCTAGTTTTACCTTTAGCTTGCAACAATGGACATAACAATAGAGCTTACCATTAACATGAAAATTAGTGGTTGTTTCATTCAAATAGTGAAACAAATCACTGAGACTTGTGATATTATTAATTATCCTTACTTGTTATATTTTCAAAATATATTATTTTATTCAGCTCCATTCAATTCAAATGTGATTCTTATTCATATAATTCAAAATATGAGGTGAAGTGAGGTGAGTAGAGACTGTGACTCTTCAAATTGTCAGTGTGAATTTCAATTTTTAGCCTGTCCTTTCTGTCTGAATCTTTATAGTTTATACTGTATGCAGTATGCAGTATGCAGTATGCACTATGCACCTTAGCTTATGTTACTGTCATTCATTAATTATCACCGAACCAAAATTTTAAAGCTTCTTATGTTTCTTGTCTTGTTCCTTTAATAACCCCATTAGATTCTTGTTTTTCATTCAATTGACAATATCATCTTCCTTCTTTTTGCCTCGAAGCCTTTTTACTCCTTCCTCATTTTCTTTCTGGGGTGACTTTAATATGTGAAAAGTTTCAATTTTTGTGGGCATTTTGAAGTATCCTTTGTGGGTTGTCTTCTTGAGGGTATTGGGTGTTCAATTTTGTTTTCTGATGGCTAAAAAGGGGCACTTTCCTAAGGGATAATGTCAGTCAAGAATAGAAAAAATTTCTTGACTAACATTTTCTTGAGTGACTTTAATTTTTGAAAAGTTCTAATTTTTCTAGGCATTTTGAAGTATCCTTTGTGGGTTGTCTTCTTGAGGGTATTGGGTGTTCATTTTTTTTTTCTGATAGCGAAATTGAGGCACTTTCCTAAGGGATAATGTCAGGCAAGAATAGAAAATAACATTTTCTTGAGTGACTTTAATTTTTGAAAAGTTTTAATTTTTCTAGGCATTTTCAAGAATCCTTTATGGGTCTTCTTCTTAAGGGTATTGGGTATTCACTTTTGTTTTCTGATAGCTAAAATGAGGCATTTTTATAAGGGATAATGTCAGGCAAGAATAGAAAATCTTCTTGACCAACATTTTCTTGAGTGACTTTAATTTTTGAAAAGTTTTAATTTTTCTAGGCATTTTGAAGCATCCTTTGTGGGTCTTCTTCTTGAGGGTATTGTGTGTTCACTTTTGTTATCTGATAGCTAAAAAGAGGCATTTTCCTAAGGATAATGTCAGCCAAGAATGGAAAATCTTCTTTAATATACCTTTTTGGGTTTCATGGAGGTAGAAAAAGGTAATGTCTTTGTATAAAGTTCAGTTCTTTTAGAAAGTTATCTGACTATAAATAGAGAAAAAAATTAGTTTTCAGTATATTGAAGCTTTGAAGCTTGAAATTCTTGTCAATGGGGAAGAAAAAGGTAATGGCTTAGTGAAAAGTTCAGTTCTTTTAGAAAGTTATCTGACTATAAATAGAGAAAAAGATTTAAGTTTTTAGTATTTTGAAGCTCTTGTAAATGGGGGAAAAGAAGAATATGCCAGCAGTTTGGTTTTCTTTGAAGAGATCTTTGCATTGTAAATCAGATGCATCAGATGTTTATGACCCAAAAACAAGAAAACAGATGAGTACAATTTTGACTAGAAAAGGAGGAGGAAGGTCTGGTTGTTCAAGGTCCATAGCAAATCTCAAAGATGTAATCCATGGAAGCAAAAGACATTTGGAAAAGCCCCCAAGTTGTAGTCCAAGATCTATTGGTAGCAGTGAGTTTCTTAATCCAATAACCCATGAAGTTATTCTGAGTAATTCAAGGTGTGAGTTGAAAATCACTAGTTTTAATGGCTTTCAAGAAAGTACTAATGGTGGTGGTGGGGGTACTACTAATGGTGGTTCAACTTTTGTGGGTACTTTAAGGCCTGGTACCCCAGGTCCAGGAGGGCACCCTACAATGCATTACTTCAATTCTGGCTGTAGGAACTCAGTGGCAACTCCTACAAGGAGGAGTTCATCTTTTCTTGCTGATAAAGAAGGGTCTGCAGCTGGGGGTTCTGCTATTTTTGGGGGAGGACATAGTTTTCCTGCTAAAACTAGGCATTCACTTGACAGTGATGTTAATGGAAGTTCTGGGGTTACTTGTCTTAAGTGTGGAGAGCAATTTGGGAAATGGGAAGCTCTTGAAGCTCATCATCTTTCTAAGCATGCTGGTAAAAATCTTGCCTTTTTGCTTTTTCATAATTCCTTGTCACTATACCTTGTTTCCTTTTTCATAGGGTACCCATATACCCGATCGAAACCGACACTAACGGATATGTTCCGGGTAGATATATTATAATAACGGGTAGGATCATGTTAGTAAAATTAGGAACCGATCAATGTCGGTCCGGTTCCGGAAAATAGAGGGTACCGGACCCGGAACCGATCCCCGAAACCTATGAAATATTAAATATTTTTACTTTTTTAATTCCATTATTTTTTAGTTAATAAAAAAAAAAGTTCATACCCCTTACTCCTCTCCCGCCTAATCTGAGACCTCTCACTCTTTCACTTCTATCAATACATGAAAAACGAATACATGGGTAATCAAATAATCTGTTAAGTTTGTGAAGATTTACAAGTTAAGAAGCAAAAGAAGGTACTTTTTTCATTTGAAGACTTATTAATATTAACGATTGATTGCGGAATTGATTATTTAGACCTTTTGATCATTTAGATCTTCAATTTATGAATGTATATTGAAAGTTAAATAAGTAAACACAAATATTAAAGAATCAAAATTAAATTTATCGTAGTTTCAGAGACTAAAAGTGTAAATTTTGCAAAAAAGAAAAAAAATTGAACCATCCAGGTTCAAAGCTCCAAAACTTCAGTAAATGAAGGCTAGATTCCACCCCCTTTGTCTTTCCACTAATAAACAAAGAATTAATCAATAAATAATTTTCCTTTTGTAATGGATAAAATAACTAGAAAACCACCGACAACCTAACTGTCCAAAGCACACAATTTGCCAGAGAGAGGCACTGGTTTATCACTTTACAACACAAAAATTTACAGGGTACCCGGTCCGGGTAATGATTGCTACGGGTAGGTTCCGGTTAGTAAATTTAGGAATCGATCTTTTATTTGGTAGGGTCCGGATAGTTCAAAAAAGTTAGGGTACCCGGACCCGCTCACCCCTACTTTTTCATACTTTGTCTGAAAAAAAGTACCACCTGCTTTGATTTCTGTTCTTTCTTTTTCTTTCTCTGTGTGGGTGTGTATGTATGTAGCCTGTATCACAAGATTGTACATCTGCAGCTTCAAAGCCCAATTCCTATGAATTGAAAGTTCTTGAGCCGAGGTTCTTTCATAAACAACATCTCTACCTCCCAAGGTAGGGGTAAGGTCTGCGTACACTTTACCCTACCCAGACCCGTGTGGGATTACACCGGGAATGTTGTTGTCGTTTTTGTTGTCTTTACTGTTAGAAAGATTGCCCCTTTTCATTCAATTTGTTTGAAATTTGCTTCAAGATGAGATGGTATCAGCTGAAATTCTTTAGCATTGATGGATTGGTGGTAAGAGTGGAAGACGGGCGGGTCGGAAATGGGTTAAATAAAATGGATAAATTATCCAACCCGCTCATATTTAACACAAATAAAAAGTGGGTTAACTGACAAATAATGGTTTCAGCCTTTCAGGAATAGTCAATAACACAAGCTAAAAGTCAAAATAAGCTTAGATTCCCATATAACAAGCAAACAAATGAGTATTGATAATATGGGCATCTGGATATCCAATTTTCAGTGGTATTTGATCTATTTTTAAATGGTTACTTATCCAACCCATTAGATATGGGTTGGATTGGATGGTTACGTGTTTTTATTAACTATTTTGCCAGCCCTAATTGCTGATGTAGGGAGGAGAGGGAGAAGAAATCATGAAATTTTATGTGCATACTTTAGATATATAGCTTACATTGTACTGCTGGATCAGCTTAGAGTTTTGCTTCCCATCACACTGTATGTCATACATTTGGACGTGCTCATTTAGACACGTGTCATATTGCCCTGAACTTGCTTGGAATTGAGGCGTAATAGTAGTTGTGACTGTATTAGTTGTCGTACTTGTTGGTTTACTGGTTTTGAAGTGCTTCTTAGCCTGTTTTTTTTTTTGTTGCTCAAATGGACAGTGAGTGAACTTTTGGAGGGTGATTCTTCAAGGAAGATAGTAGAAATAATCTGTCGCTCAAGCTGGTTAAAATCTGAGAGCAACGTTGGTCGGATTGAAAGGGTCTTGAAAGTTCACAACACACAAAAAACTCTGGCTCGGTTTGAAGAATATAGGGAGATGGTGAAGATGAAGGCGAGTAAGCTGCCTAAGAAACATCCTCGGTGTATAGCTGATGGCAATGAACTTTTAAGGTTCTATGGAACAACTTTGGCGTGCGGCCTTGGAATGAACGGATCCTGCAGTCTCTGTATATCTGATAAATGCTGCGTCTGTAGAATTATCAGAAACGGTTTCTCCACGAAGAAAGAACTCAAAGGCGGGATAGGTGTCTTCACGACTTCCACGAGTGGAAGAGCTTATGAATGTATCGAGATGAGCGAAGACGAACCATGCTTAAGAAAAGCGTTGATCGTCTGCAGAGTAGTTGCAGGTCGAGTGCATAGGCCATTGGAGAACATTCAAGAAATGGCTGGCCAAACAGGGTTCGATTCTTTGGCAGGTAAGGTTGGCGTGTACTCGAACATAGAGGAGCTTTACTTGCTTAATCCAAAGGCTCTTCTTCCTTGTTTTGTGGTAATATGCAAAGCCTAAGGGAAAAAAATAAGGCATGGTAGAATGTTTAAATTAGTAGTTAGATTTCACGTCACGTATAGGCTTTTCTTTTGGACATGTTTGTTGTGCATGGATTTTTGGTTCTTGGAGTCCAAATTCTTACTTCCTGCCATTTCTGTATCTGTTATAACAAAATTTGGCAAAGCTAAATCCGAAGTTTTCATTAATAGGTTTTTGTTCACTTTGTGGAGAGTGACTAACTTTTCCTCTGTATATAGGTTTTTGGTTAGTTCAAACATGTATGGGTGTAATAGAATGCAGTTCATTGTACATAGTAATATGGACAACTACAGATTTGGGACCATTTCTCAGCTTTTGGAAATGAATCCTTGATCACAAATCTGAGCAGTTTTGGACTAGACTCTTGTGACTTCAATAACAACTGGTTGCAACTTGCAAAGGCTTTAGAAATTTGTAAACTATGCTCACTCAAGGTGTGGCCTAGTGGTCAATGAAGATGGTTGAAAACTATGAGAGATATTGAGTTCAAATCCCGGCGGAGGCAACAACTCTAGGTGATTTATTCTCATATGTCCAAGCCTAGGTGGACAAAATCACTCAGTAGCGGGGACCCTACAGAACTAGTTGACGTGCACGCAAGCCGGTTCGAACATCATGGCTATAAAAAAGCCTGTAAACTATGATTATGTAGGACAGACACTCAATTTGAAATAATAACTGCGCATCAAATTCAGGCAAGTTAGGGTCGGCTAGTGGCCCGGGCCGTCCCGGGCCTGATCCGGTCCCGTCCTTGTCCTGATTAAATTAAAAATAATAATAATTTAGCGGGCTCGGGGCTCGAACCGGGACGGGACATTGTATGGTCCCACCCGACCCGGTCCCGCTAGTACCCTAAGTTATTATATTTACACTTTAACTCAATTTTCCAACTATAAATACCTCATTTTCTCTTCTTATTTCTCACAAATCTTCCTACAATATCTCAAATCTCAATCAATTTATTTCTATACAACATTGTCTACTACATATTCACTCTATTTATAAATTTGAGAATTGGGAGTGAAGTTGGCAACTAGCTTGAGGATTAACCTATCGAGCAAAGTTTCAATTTTCAACCTCTCTCGATTACACATCGACTCTACGTCGGCGTTTGGTACATTCGTTCTTTCATTAAATTATTATTTTGTTTTTATTTCATTTAGCACATTTAATTTCATTATCTTTAACTTTTTAAGTCTTTAACTATTTATTACCATAATTAAAATGAAAAGAACAAAAAATGTTTTGGGCAAGACCTTGGGTATCAAGGGCAAGGGCAAGGGCAAGGGTACTTCTTCTAGTATTCTTAGACAAGATGATTTTATGGATCCTGAACTGTTTCCTGAAATACCATATGATCTTGACACAAATGTTTATCCTCAAAATGAAGAAGATTTTAATTTAGATGACACTCTAGATGATGATACACCTACGATGATGATACACCCACTAGTGAAATGCCTCCTATCCCCCCTAGTATGAGACGAGGTCCGTCAAAACGACCATTAACATCAGCTGTATGGAAATATTTTCACAGGGACGTATCGAATCAAGTAGCTATATGTAAAACTTGTAAATCTGTTTATATTTTTAAAACTAGACAAAGTCATGGTGGGACGGGGGGTTTAGCAAGACACCTATTGCAAAAACACAAAGCTTTGCATGCCCAATACCTTATTGAAAAAGATGGTGAGCAAGCGTTCTCTCAATCGGTACAAAGTTCACATACTGTTCCGGACAAAGTACAGGGTCAAATTAACCCTATGACGGGGGGAGTTGTAGGCCCTACGATAAACATAAAGATAGGGAAGCACTAGCAAAATTAGTTGCTGTGGAGGGTTTGCCTTTTTCATTTCATGAATCGCCTGATTTTATTCATTATATTAGAGATATGTATAATCCTGCTTATAAAGGTTTTCCTAAATCAACGGTTAAGAGACACATGTTTAAATTTGCACACGAATATCAACAATATTTGTGTTATTCATTATATCATTTAAATTGCAAAGTCGCTCTAACTTCTGATGTACTAACGGCCATGATTATTTAACGGTAACCTGTCATTGGATAGATTATAAATGGTCTATGCAAAAATGTATTTTAGCATATAGATATATAGATAGTAGGCACACTGGTGAGTTTATTTCACAAAATATTTATTTAGTCTGCGATTATTACGGAATAACTGATAAAGTTATGAGTATTACATTAGATAATGCAGCTTCTAACAATTCTGCTATTTATGTTTTAAAAGAAGTTTTAGCTCTGTCTTTTTCAAAACATTTTCATATCAAATGTGCGTGCCATATTTATAACTTAGTTGTAAAGGATGATCTTTCGCTTTTTCAAGATATTCTTGAAAAAATACAATTTGCTATAAACTTTATTTTTAAAAATAATAGAATTCAACAGAGAAAAAAATATAAAAAAACTTGTCACGATTGTGGACTATCTTACAGAAAAATTCCCGAAGAAGTATCAACTAGGTGAAATTCTTTATATGACCAACTAGTTGTTGCTTATGACTATAGAAAATCTATCACTTTATTTTTTAATCAAAATCCAATTGATATGATTATGGATAATGATTGGGACAAAATTAAAGAACTTATTGTATTTCTAGAGAATTTTCAACGAGCAACAAAAGAATTTTCTACTTTATATTATCCTACTATTTTAACTATGTTGTTTTATATAGCTATAATATTTTTACTTCTTAAAGAATATATGGAAAAGCATGCTTATAAGACAGTTATTAAAAAAATGTTTATGAAACTAAAGAAATATTTTATTCATATTCCCCTTATTTATATTATTGGTGCTGTATTAAACCCGACTATTAAAGTAGACGGTTGTAAAAGTCTTATTGAAAATATTTATAACTGTATGGACGTATTACCACCTCTAACTCCCAAAAATTTAAATGTTGAGCCATCTATTGAACAAACGCTAGAAGAAATGTTGGATATCGTAGAAGATGAATGCAAAAAAGTATATCGGTATTACCAGCAAGAAAGTGCTAGTAACCAACCGGCCAGATCATCTTCTTCTCGCTTTAACTGACCTCAAAAAGACATCTGCTTCATGATGATATTGAAAGCCTCAGAAAAAGAATGTGCGGTGGTAGCACTACTAACCAAATTAGCGAGTTCGATGTTTTTGTTTTGCAGGACACTTTACCTTACCAAACAGTTGTCAATGAAGACGGAAAGGAAGACTTGCTGAAATATTGAATGCGGAATGAGAAGACATTTCCGACACTTTCAAAATGATGGCCCGAGATATTTTGAACATTCAAGCGTCATCAATCGCTTTTTCTGCAGGAAGATTTCAAATAGGAGAGCACAGACACTCATTAGCCGGAGACACTGGAGATTTACTGCATACTATTCGAGATTGGATACGAGCGGAGGAAGAAGGTCGTGTCACGACCACGACCCGGCCCGCGATCGTGCCTTACCGGGCACCCTGGTGATACAACATCGAGAAAACCAATGGAAATAAAACATACAGATATGAAACAAGATAAAAGAAACAAAGCTAACCAAAAGCGGTTGCCTTTTTGCATATATATATATAGAAATTTGAACAAGCATAACCTTTACAACCCCGCCCACAACAAGATTACTGCACTCTAAGAGTGTAATAACAACTATGACGGGACGGGGCCTCGCCATACCCCGAATGTACAAGAACCTACAACTCGTGGAAACATACCAAAAGATAAGCCTCCGAGAAACGGAGCTTCCCAATCTGAATCGTGATCCTATGGCGAGGATCAACAACCGATGTACCTACCGCGGCAGATGAACGCACTTCGGCGAGGTCATTACAACAGTACCAAGTATGTGAAACGAAAATATCGTAAATGAAATCATAGTAGTCTATATAAAGCAGAGACATATATGATAACCAAACTACAATACATAATATGTAGCGATATGTCAAGTCGTGACTCACGCCTCAAAGTCATCACTCAAATATAACTATGGGTCTCATGCCCGCAACATCAATCATGCCCGTGGAACACCTTCCTCATCGGCGATCACGATAACCACACCAAGGAGTACACATGAACACCGTGTCCCACTGTCATAAAAATCGTGACGGCAAGTACGGCTAACTACTGATACCAAAGCCGCATCATCAATCGACCGGGCAAGTAAAGCCAACTACCGGATACCAAAGCCGTACTAACAAATCTATATAACCATACCACGGTTGAACCAGGCAAGACGAAGCCAACTACCGATACCACCGCGCCACGTGGCGGTCGGCAAAGACGAAGACTAACTACCGATACCAAGCCGGAATCACGAGACTTCGCCACAAACCGAACGGCAAGTACGAAGGCAAACTACCAGATACCAAGCCGAATCAACCACGACTTCGGGGCAAGTACGAGAGCCAACTACCAGATACCAAGCCGAATCAGTAAAACCTCATGGAGAGCTAGTCCATGGAATAATAATCGCAGGCCGCACGTGGAATGCTCACACCGCTGCAGACGCCCAAGTAAGATCATAACAAATCAGCCGGCCCTCCATCGAGAGACGCGGTGCTATAGAAATACAATACTAGCACGACAAGACTATCACACGCAAATATAGGCAAGTTACACACAACTCAAGGTACTTTCATTTTATGCCAAAGTCCAGGTTTTAACCCCAAAGTACTACGTACGTTAAATTCTTTTTAAAAGATCCATTTCTTTTACAAAGGTCACCCGATGCCCGTATTATAAAAATAGAGTGACTAACATTTTTAAGTAAACCAAAACAACTTCCATACTTTCCTTTTTAAACCAAATTAAGACAATACCATACCTTCTTTTTAGATCAAAACACTTCTCCTTTTAAAGCCAAGTTACCATTTTAAAACCAATGATAAAACCATTCTTTTGTTTTCATAAAGTCGTTATAACTAACTTCCCATAAAGCTGTTATAACACTTTATGTTTTAAACCAATTTAAGACAAAACAATGTCTTTCTTTTAATCCAAAAACTCTTCAATTCCTCAAGTCTCTTTTCTTTTAGAAATCAAGTTCCTTACTTTGGCAATTTAAGAAAATTAATGCTTGTTTATAATGATTCTTATTAAAGCAGTCATGATCTAGGAAATGTAATACAATTTTGTCTTATCTTAGCTTCTATGCAGATGGAGGTTTCTACTGGTTTTAATAGTAATTAATTAGTCAATACATTTTCCTTTAATAACGCTGCAGTGGTTTGTTCGATACTTATTCTCATTTCCGAAATCAATATAATATTATTCCTTTTAAAACCCAAGTACCCATTTCTCATAAAAGCGGTTTCACAACTGTTTAACACAACCCAAGTCCTTATTATTTCACATCAAGTCTTTTATCTTTTAAAAACCACAAACCATTTCTTTGGCCACATAAAGTTGTTATAACCAAATTCCCATAAAGCCGTTATAACACTTTATGTTTTAAACCAACCAAATTCATTTAACACATGTACGTCTACCGTACTACATAGTTCACAACATATCATGCTAGAAAAGATAGGAAGAGGTTCACATACCTCGCGACGATTATCGACAATTAGCAAAATGCTCCAAGTACTACAACCTTGCTAGCCTTTTCCACCCTTCAAGTAGAATACGCTACTCGTAGTACTTCCACCTATAATGGCCATAAAACGCCTATTAACTTCTAGTTCTCTTCGTAGAATATTTCTACGGAAAATTCGGCAGCACCTCCCCCCCCCCCGCTATCACATAAATCTCCTCCCCTATCAAGGCCCGCTACCAGGCCAACAACTCCCAGGGGATTACACGTCTAACCGGACGTGTTCTGTTATACCCCGTATTTCCAGAGTATGTACGTGAGGGCGTACGTATAAAAATTTAAGCCTTAAGGTTGGCAAGGTTCGAAATTTGTACACAAGTACCGAAAAGAGTCGTTTTTCGACGAAACGTTTTACAAGACTTGCGAAGGGAAAAATACGGCTATGTCATTTATAATTTTTGCGGATTTTTCCGAGAGATGAAACATTTTGGACCAACGGGAGGCGATACGTGTCACCTCACATCGGGCGTGAATCGCGCAATCGACGAAATGGGGCTTTGGGTTAGGTAGAATATTTTGTGATAGTTGGTGGTAGATGGATAAGGTACACATGGTGAATCCTAGCCCTACACTTGCCTAGCACTCGCTTCATCTTGGCCATGGTTGGCCATTGGTTGGCCTATAAATACTCCCTAACTCAAGACTTTCTTCATCCAAAAATCATTTTCCAAGTCTTGAAATCCTCCTTTGTGAGTTGTGTTCGTCCCAAAGCCCTCCCCTCAGAAGCCTTGCCAGAGTGTACTCCCTAGTGGTGTGGCCGAAAGTACCCCCCCTTGCCTAGTTGTTTTCGTATAAATACACCCCCCTCTTGGTAGAAATACTCTCCAAAGTATTGTTGTAATGCCAAATACTCTAGCCCATATACCTTGTAGTATTCCCAAGGTTACCTCTATACGAAAAGCCCAGAAATACTATTATACTTCCCCTCAGTCACAAAAACGAAACCCTAAGGAAAATCTTCATAGCCGGTTGAAGTATTAAGAAGAAGTTGCGTAGAACTTCTAAGGGTTGTTTGGAGCGGGTTGGAGCACCCGGAGTAGGAGCTAAGCGTTGCTCAGGATCGACATTAACACTTGGATAATTTTGGGCTTACCGAGGTAAATAATCCTATCCTTCTATTGTAATTGGAAATTACATATTGTAGTTGTATAGAAATGAAATTAAGATTCAAAGAAGAGAATTGAACTGTAATAGAAGGATATTACAGAAAAGACTTGAACTGAAATCACATCAGAAGAGTATTAAAGTAGAAGTTTAAACTGTAAGTCTGTACTTACATAGGACTGTATTTACAGTAGACTTATAACCTTTATTGGTTGAATGTTCTGCAAGTAGCATGTACTACTTGGAAGGTGGACAAGGCTAGCCGGATTATAGCCGTGGAGCGTTTTGCTAATAGTCGATAATCGTCGCGAGGTATGTGATTCTTCCTATACTCTTGAGCATGATATTTTAAAAGAATATATATATATAGTACGGTAGACGTACGTGTGGCAATATCTTTTGACTTAAGCCTGAATAATAAGAATCTGGAAGTATTTTACAAGAATATATATATATAGTACGGTAGACGTACGTGTGGCAATGTCTTTTGACTTAAGCCTGAATAATAAGAATCTGGAAGTATTTTACAAGAATATATATATATAGTACGGTAGACGTACGGGTGTTAACTGAATATAGTTTTACGGCAATGTCTTTTGACTTAAGCCTGAATAATAAGAATCTTGAAGTATTTCAAAAGAATTAAGAAACCTTTTTGAAGGAAGAATAATGCTTGGTTTTAAAAGCTTAAGAGTTATACTAGCTTTATGGGAAGTTATGTATAACGACTTAAGAGAGATAAAATGAATGGTTTATTGATTTTAAAAGTTAAGAGACTTGATCTTAAAAGATAAGAGACTTGACTTAAATGAATTAATATGAATTTTGTGTGAAACCTCATTCGTGAGTAATGAGTACTTGATTTTTAAAAAGGAATAATGTTTTACTGATTTCGGAAATCAGAATGAGTATCGACAAACCACTGCAGCGTTAATAAAGGGAAATTTAATGACTAATGAAGTATTATTAAAACCAGTAGAAACCTCCATATGCATAGAAGCTAAGATGAGACAAAATGATATTACATTTTCTAGATCATGACTGCTTTAATAAGATGGTTATAAACAAGAATAAACTGCTCACACATATGGCATATGTTACTCAATCGTTTTAAAAGAGATTAAGACATTGAACTATGAAACTTTTCTAAAATAAAGAGACTTGAGTAATTGAAATTAGGCAAACTGGAACTTTAGGAAAAGAATGTTGTTACTTGATTTTAGAAAAAAGGAAGTGTTCTGGTTTACTTAAAAATGTGAGTCACTCTAATTTTATACTACGGGTATCGGGTGACTTTTATAAAAGGAATGGATCTCTTTAAAAGGAAGTTAACATACGTAGTACTTTAGGGTTAAAACCCGGACTTTGACATAAAATGAAAGTACCTTGAGTTGTGTATAACTTGCCTATGCTTGTTGTTGTGTAACTTGCCTATGCTTGTTGTGATAGCCTTTGTTGTGCAAAAATTGTGTTTCTATACTACCGCGTCTCTCGATGGAGGGTCGGTTGACTTGTTGAGAACTTACTTGGGCGTCTTGGCGATGCGGAGAATCCGCAGTGCGCTCGCGTTGATAATATTATTCCATGGACTAGCTCTCCACGAGGTTTCTTGTTCGCCTTGGTATCCGGTGGTCGGCTTCGTGCTTGCCCCGTCTCGTGGTGATTCGGCCTTAGTACAGTAGTTAGCCCTCGCGCTTGCCCGTTCGGTGTAGTGTGAAGTCTCGTGATACGACCTTGGTACTGGTAGTTAGCCCTCGTACTTGCCCCGTCGACTCGTGGCCGGCCTTGGTATCCGTAGTCGGCTTTCGTACTTGCCCGTGGCGCCGTGGTTTGGTTGTATAGTATTGTTAGTGCGGCTTTGGCATCGTGTAGGACTTGGTGTTCGGTGTACTTCTTGGGGTTATCATATCATGATCGGCTAGCGATGAGGAAGGTATTCCACGCATGATTGATGTTGTGGCGTGAGACCCATAATTATATTTGAGTAATAACTTGGAGGCGTGAGTCACGACTTGATATAAATTATATGTGTGTATTGTAGTTTGGTTATCATACATGTCTCCCGCTTTATATAGACTATTATGATTTCATTTACGATATTTTGATTTCACATACTTGGTACTGTTAGATCGACCTCCTCGGCTGCGTTAAATCTGCAGATAAGTACATCGCCGATTCCGCTTATAGGATCACAGATTCGTATTGGGAAGCTCGTTCCTTCGAGGCTTATCTTTTGGTATGTTACCACAGTGCAGTAGGTTCTTGTACATTCGTGGTATGGCGGGGCCCTGTCGTCATAGTTGTTGTAAAAATCTTAAGTGCATGCTTGATTGTGGGCAGGGTTGTAAGGATTGTAACTGTTCAAAGGTCGATATATATATATATATATATATGCTGAAAGGCAACCGTTTTGGTTGGCCTATTTTCTTTTATCTTGATCCATATCTAATTGTATGTTTAAGTTTTTATTTCCGCTGGTTTTTCTCTGATGTTGTATCACCAGGGTGCGGGGTAGGCACGATCCACGGTTGGTCGTGACATGTTCAATACTACTTCACAGATATACTACACAAGTCTACTGTAAATACAGTCCAATGTAAATACAGTTCAATCCTTTTCAATATTCATTCTACATATAGTATACTCAACTATACATTACTACAATATGTAATATCCAATTACAATAGGGGGACAAAGATAATTACCTCGACAAACCCAAAATTATCCAAGATTATAAGTCGATCCTGAGCAACGTTTAGCTCCAGTTCCTTACGCTCCAACCCGCTCCAAGCAACCCTTAGAAGTTTCTAAACAACTTCTCTTAACACTTCAACTCCAAAAAGTGAAGAACACTAAGGCTTTGATTGTGGCAACTCTCGGCCAAGGGGTACTTTTAATGGCTAGGGTGTGAAATCTTTTCTATCTTTTGGTTAATAATCTTCCTAATACACTAAGGAAGAACACTTAAAACTTTAAGAATTTTTGGACAACGTTTGGTCAAGGGAGAGGGATGTTTGGACGAGAACTACTACAAAGGGAGGGAGTATTTTTGCCTTGGAATTTCTCAAGTGTGGATGAAGAAGTCTTGCAACTTAAGGGGGGTATTTATAGGACATTCAAGGGCTAGGATTGAAGCAAGTGTGTGGTCTAGATTGAGTCATGTGTGTGTGGGTCCCACTTATCTATCTACTACACAAATATCTTGCAAGACTTTTGACCAAATGTTTTAAGCCTTTTTCATGCCAAAAACGTTTTCAACATGTCCAACAATTTCGTCCAACCTTGCCACCTAGGGGTGACACATGTCGCCATCCTATTGGTCCAAAATATTTCATCTTCCGAAAATATCCGTAATGCCAAAAAATCGAAAATAAAGTGGGCCCCACAAACCGTAAATTCCTCCCGTGGGCCCCACGTGACCAATTCCGGAAATAAAATTTCATAATTCTTAAATATTCCAAAAAGTCCGAATACCAAATCTGGGAATCCAATTCCCATTAACGAACCTTTTTCCTTCCCGAAATCCGGAAACTTTTCCGTCGAAAAATCACATCTTTTCTTCCTTTCCAATTTAATGTCGTATTCTCGTACGTATGTCCTCACATACATACCCTGGAAATACGGGGTGTAACAGTGCGGTCACCCAGAGATTAACGAAGAAGAAGACGAAAACTACAACGACATCTTATCTGAAGACACGAGTAGCGACGTGGAACAATTTGACCAAGATATACCAATTCCAACCGAAGAACCACACGAAATTATAAAGAAACTAGAAAAAGTATTTTCAAATTGGTAATATATTTCATTGCAATTTTAGTATTTTTTTTCTATGTCTTGCGCAATTTTTTTCAACAACAGTACACTACAATGTTGTAATTCTGAATCTTCTATATTTCAATGAAATAATTAATAATATAAGAGACACAAAAACAGTCTTGAGATGTTTTTTTACACTCTTCTTGTCTTTGTTTAATTATTTAGTTTATAAATATATATGAGTATAATACTATAATACTATAATACTATAATAGTATAATATGAGTATATGACTATCACTATAATATGACTATATGTTACTTTGTTAGTAATTTAGTATTTTTAATTTAGTGAAAAAATTAAAAAAACTAATGTCCCGCCCGTCCCGTCCCGGCCCGACCCGACCTGTCCCGACCAATTGCCCATCGGGACCGGTACTGGGACGGGATACTATATCGTCCCGCTAATACCGGTCCTGCCCCAGCCCGACCCCGCCTATCCCGATCCCAATGGGCCCGGTCCGGCCCACTGGCCAGCCCTAGGGTCGGCTATAAGAATTCTCACTATCCACGACTAATAACAACTATAAAAAGGCCAACAAATTGTTCATTTTGATCAGTTTGGCATGCTTTTCAATTGGGAAGATCATATTAAACTTATATGGTTATTTATCTTCCACTTGTAGCGACCAAAAATTTAGGCATGTGGTCCTAAGTTTGTAGTTTGTTACTGTCATATGCTTGAAAAAGAGCTTTAATCTAAAAACTAAAGGACATAATGAAGGACATAATAAGTCACTTTCCTGTTTCCTCTTGCATGCGTTATTATCTGTGCTGCTAACTGCTACTATTAATATTGCCTGAAAATGTTGTAATACTCTCGCCACTAGGCGAGTCCAAAAAATGTCTTTTAAAACACTGGCTGCTATTAATATTGCCTGAAAATGTTATGATCCTCTTTTCCTTACTCTCTGCACATTTTTTTTTCTTTATTTGATCCTACTGGTGCTCAAACAAAAGAACTATGAGATAAGTTAAGGGGACCCATCCTTTTCCTCTTACTTTTAATATGACCTGAAAAGATGGCACCCAATTTCATTGTTTTTATATCCAGGTTTTCGACTTGCGCCAGACTAGTCCTGGAGGTAGTAGTACCGATCCATCAACACTACTACCAGTAAATCGCGGGATGTGCTCCAATAACCAGTGTATGAGAGCAACCGATAAGACTTACAAGAATCAATCCCGTAAGAGAGCGAATCTCTCATCGGAATCGATCCCACGCTGCAGGTGTCGGCCTTCAGCTTAAACCCCTTTCCTTTGCCATTGGACTGTGCCTCGGAGGACTGCACCCAATTTCATTTTAGGTGACATTTTTTAAAATTTGTTTAAAAAAAGAAAAGAAATAGTGTTGTATTTGAAAGAATTTTAATTTGAAGCCTTTTTTTTAATCCTTAATGATTTAATCTTATAAGTCAGAGAAAAATCATGGTATGGCTAAGACTTCAAGTTGTAAAGAACATTTGATATGTGTCAAATTTTTTTAATTTAATAAACCTCGTATCCGATCAAATACCGTAATATAAAATAGAATGGAGGAATTGTTTTAGTTGATCCTTTTTGAAAATCCTAATTACTCTTACATACTAGTGGGGTGATTTGCCACTGTAGTCCATTACAAATGTTAACAAAGGAGATCTTAAAAATTAAGACAAAAGATCTTTGTAGGACATTTTCTTCTATTCGAAAATTGTAAGTGAGCATATATACTATGATCATTTCCTTCATATTTCCCTAGATTTTCACTGGGTGTTGTTATTGTAGTATTTCCTTCATATTAAAGAGTTAGCATTGGGTCTTTTTATATACCCTGGTATTCAATATCGATTGTCTTGACTTACTTAGATTCGCGTCGCATATATCTCGTTAAAAAAAACACTTCTTACAGTTTTTTTTTCCATTTCTAGAGTCGAATTGGGGTCTCATTTATCCCATCACAGCCCGTGGTGGTTGGCGGTGAGTTGATCATTTTCGTTATTGGTTTGGTTTTGAATAGTAGTAGTTCGTAATTGTTAAGAGTCTCACATCGAATATCGAATATGAAATGAAAACATTGACTCTTTATATGAATTTGGACAATTCTCACCCTACAAATTAGCTTTTGGGGTTGAGTTAGGTCCAAGATCCATTCTTTATATGGTATCAGAGTCAAACCCATTTCAATTCTTTGTTCACCGATGTTGGGCCCCCAAATTATATTATCCACGCTCCGGTTAACAAAGTCTGGACGTGTGGGAGTATTAAGAGTCCCACATCGAATATGGTATAAGAACATTGACTCTTTATATGGACTTGGACAATCCTCACCCTACAAGCTAACTTTTGGATTGAGTTAGACCCAAAATCTATTCTTTACATTAATAAATGTTCCATGACTATGCCAACTCATAAGTATTTATGCATCTGATTTTGATAGAAAAGACTAAAGAGTATGTCTATTCAGAAAACTGAATGCAACTGCGATTGGGAGATATTGGGTTCAGTTGGCATTTCATTAATGCTGATTTAGAATGTTCCTCTGCTTCAACTACCATTCTTTCTTGTTTTAATGACTATCGGTTCATCATGCCTCTTTTTTTTTGGGCCTCAATTCCCCTAAAATTAGAATAGGGGTAGTTTACGCCCGCATGGACGTAGTTTAGTTGGTTCCAGAGTGGTAGATTGCTTCAAAGTAGGCAAGTTCGAGCCCTGACAACCGCAGTGTGGTAATTACATTCCTCCTTTGTGGGGATGACTCATACAAGACCTGACATTGTCTCCCACCTAGTGGCGCTCTAATCAGTGATTTACCTCCATCAATCTATCTGCAATGGTAGGGGTGAGGTCACGTGGGCGAGTGATTTCGCCTTTTTTGGCCCCAAGAATAGAGATAGTTTACCAATTGGGGGTAAAAATAATTCACAGCCAAGACTCTCGAGAAGGACCACTCGGAGCTAGCCTCATCTAGGAGAAGGACCTCATTTCCCAAAGGGTTTAACTTTTATTCATAGAGTAAATTTTTTAAGTACACTAACCCCTTGTTTGGATGGTTGTTTACAGTGATTCATTATGGTATGATTTTCATTGATATCATGTTTGTTTCCATTTTTTTTAAATTATATTGTATAATGTTGTAAATTCGTTATAATACCGTGGTTATATAATCATGAAAACCTAATTTTTGTAACCAAGGATTTAATGGTTTCTTATTTCATTTATCCATTATATCCTTCAACTCTCCACCCACCCACCCCTACACGGACCTCCACCACCACCTCGCCCACCCACTACCCTCACCCCACAAACCACCCCTACCCGAACCTCTGCCACCCGCCCTACCCCTACCCCCACCACCACCCAAAACCCTCCACAACCCCCTAGTCCCCTATCCCCCACAACCCTTCACCCCCCAAACCCAACCAATCCATCTCCACCCACCACCTACTTATTTTTTAAGATTTTTATTTTATCCTTTATCATAGTTTTATTAATATATATAAACTAATTTGTAATTAAGGGTTAATGAAATTTTAGTAAACTTACATGTTATTATATGTTAAGAGTCCCACATCGGATGTGAAATGAGAACATGAACTCCTTATATGGACTTGGACAATCCTCACCCAAAAGCTAGCTTGTAGGGTGAGGATTGTCCAAGTCCATATAAAGAGTCCATGTTCCCATTCCATATCCGATGTGAGACTCTTAACATTATACAATACCATACCATCAAACCAAACAATAAAAATGTCATTAAATCACAATAAACGACACAGTTTATCTAAATATTATATTCAATAATACAGTACAATACAATAAGATAATGTACATTATGAAACCATGGGTAACGACCATCCAAACAAAGTGTAAGGGGTCATTTAGTTAGTGAACAAATTATACTAAAATTATGGTAAGATTAAATAATGGTGAAATTATTTAGTGAATATTTTTATTGGTAGATATTTACTTTTTTTTTTGCCTAAAAATATGAAATATGTGGGGTATAATATGAAATGCCTTTGGTTTTATACTAGATAAGTAGGAATAGATTATTATTTTCATTTTTAACCTTAAGAGTTTTTAAGGAATTTTGGGAGAAGTGCTTTGGAGAAGGCATTTTGGTAATTTGATGTTTTAATCCGATTAATAATCTCATAATTGTTATCTCCACATTGAAGGTAATATAAAATAATACCATAATTATGGATAACCAACACAAGATCTCTAATTTCGGAATAAAAAATTAATCAACGCGAGATAAAATAATTCTATATTTTTTTTGGGATTGTTATCCCTTATACCACAAATAAAACGACCTCTAACATGTCTCATAATTAGTGTGATGATTAACAGTTAGTCATCATGAACCTTCTACAACAAATTAAATTTAACTAATTATATGAAAATTCGTTTATACCGTTACTGAAAATAACACAAATCATTTTTGAACAACTTTGCGAGCTGATGAAAGTGGTTCAATGACTCAATCATGTGGTTGTAACAGCACGAATGAAACGAACGAAGAGTCTTCTTATATACTTTTTCTTAACTAACATTCATATCGATACCTTGTCTCCTTAAAAAGTTGTTGAAGATACAAGCAGTATACATCTATGATACAATTTCTAGTCCATTTATCATGTTTGTAGTTTACGTACTTAGCATCATTTCTTTATGTTGTCTAGTGGCTAGTGATTATAAGTGTAAAGTGGTCATAGTAGAAGTGAGGTCAGTATTGCAAAGTTGGATTAGTATAAATAGGTGCTTTGTAATTGTTTGGGAGAACAATCAGAAAATAGAAAAGCTTCTGCAGTCCTCTTCTCCCTTTCTTCTTCGTTGCTTGGTTCACTGTTCCATTGGCAGTGCTGAGCCTATACTTGCATGCAAATCGATTAATCTTGTTTCTATAATCTTAACATGGTATTAGAGCCATACGAGATGAATCGATCATTGATATGTTGAGATACGACAGAGATTGAGTGATCTGATTTATGAAGGTGCGATTTACAAATTTTTTACTGAAATTGTTCGATATGTTCTTCGATCGACTTCTACTGCATCTGTTAAGTGATTCCACTCTCAACTTGTTGTGGTTGAACTGTTGTTGTTCCGATTGACTGGTGCCTAAGTCTATTTTGCAATTTGCGATTTAGATCTAGTGTGTGTTTTTGTTTGTTGCAACTGGAGAATCATGGAAAATACAACAACAATACCTTCTACGATGCTAGAAGAGAGTTCGACTTCGAATTCCGAGATAATTGATCATAATCATCCTCTCTTCCTGAATGCATCAGACACAACATGTGCATTACATGTTGATATTCAACTAATTGGAATGGAAAATTACACACTGTGGAGTAGAGCCATGCAATTGACGTTATTGACAAGGAATAAAATTGGTTTCATAGATGGTTATGTGAGGCGTGATACATATGGACCTATACACGCAAGGCAATGGGATAGATGCAATGCCTTGGTCATGTCATGGATTATGAGGAATGTTGATAAAACTCCTCAGTGGAATCCTATATCGGTCCAGTGCAGCTGCTGTTTGGAAGGATTTGAAGGAAAGGTTTGATAAAATCAGTCTCTCTCGAGTATATCAACTAAAGAAGGAGCTATCAATGTTGAATCAGGGAGCATCACCTGTTGCGCAGTATTATTCCAGAATGAAAGACTTATAGGATGAGATAGACTCGATTATACCCCCACCTACATGTGAATGCTCAAATCCGAGAGAGTATATAGCACACCTTGGGAATCAGAGACTATTGGAGTTCCTTATAGGGCTGAATGATGGATATAATCAAGCTAGGAGTCACATCTTGTTGATGTCTCCTACACCTAGTGTGAATCAGGCCTATGCCATGATAGCACATGATGAGAGTCAAAAACACATCTCTTCTTTGGGAAATTCTTTCGAGAGTATGACACTGACAAGTAAAGTTTCGTTTAACAACAATAAGAAATATAATACATATGCTTTTTGTGATCATTGTCGCATGAAGGGACACAATAAGGAAGGTTGTCACAAGCTATTATACTACTGTGACTACTGCAAAAAACAGGGACACACTATGGAGAAGTGTTACAGACTTGTAGGATATCCCTCAGATTCTAAGGGAAAGAGAAAGGTGAATGCAGCCATGGCCTCACAACTGGAAGGGGATGGAAATGTGCAGGGGTATGGAATGCAGGATCAAGGTGGATATGCATATGGTAAATTCAATCAGAGTAGCAATCAACAATTGTCCACATAGCAACAGGAACAGCTGCAACACATGATACGAACTTGCACACCAGACATATTGCAAAAAATGATGGTTGCGATGGCTCGAGAAAGGGGACAGCCGCACCGTACCATTCTTTGCTAAGGTGCATATGGTAGGTAAGTGTGATCATAGTGAAGACAACAGTAGTGGTCCTTGGATAGTAGATTCAGTAGCTACTAACCATATGGTTAAAGATAGAAATATGATTGAAATACCTGATTTGTCAGACAATCCAGGGCATGTGCAGTTGCCTAATGGAGGCATTGCCTCAATCTCACAAACTGGGAAGTGTAGGTTGACAGGAGGTGAATTCATAAACCATGCTCTTTGTGTGCCAAGTTTTCAATTTAACTTACTTTCAGTGTCGATGCTTACTAAGGAACTGAATTGTAGTGCAAGGATTTCCCTGATTTCTTTGTACTACAGGATCTCTTCACTGGGAAGGTGAAAGAGATTGGTAGAGAAGTGGATGATTTGTATGTGCTGGAGTCTACGGGGAAGCAGAACAGAAGGATAACAACACATGCACACATGGGAAAGTTCAGTGCAGAAGACTTGAAAGCTGCTTTATGGCATAAGAGACTAGGACATGCACCTATGAGTGTCCTTAGGAAAATAAATGTCTTCAGTAATAAATCTAGCTTTACAATTCCACATTGTGATGTATGCCCTATGGCAAGACAAACCAGGTTACCTTTCCCAGCTAGCAATAATAAGATTGCATTTCCATTTGACTTGATACATCTTGATGTTTGGGGAACATATAAGGTACCCACCTACACTGGAATGAGGTATTTTTTAACTGTGGTTGATGACTTACTAGATGGACATGGATTTTCCTTTTACATGTTAAGTCAGATGTCACTACTATGCTCAATGACTTGTGTCTGATGATTAAGACTCAATATGGAGCACATGTAAAGTCCATTAGATCTGATAATGGATCTGAGTTCATTAACAGTACATGTAGAGATTTGTTTGCAAAGTTGGGAATTATCCATCAAAGATCCTGTCCCTATAGTCCTCAGCAGAATGAATTAGTTGAAAGAAGACATAGACACATCCTAGAACTTGCAAGGGCAATTAAGTTTCAGAGTTACTTACCAACTAGGTTCTGGGGGGATTGTGTGGAAGCTGTTGTGTACATTATGAACAGGTTACCTTCAGTGGTGTTGGGGAACATCTCACCATATGAAAAACTATATAAGAAGACTCCTGTTCTGTCCCACATGAGAGTTATTGGGAGTCTTTGCTATGCAACAAACCTGATGCAGTCTGATAAATTTGACACCAGGGCCATAAAGGCAGTATTGCTTGGATATTCTTCCAGGAACAAAGGATATAGACTGTTAAACCTATCTAAAAATGCTCTCTTTGTGAGCAGGGATGTTACATTCTATGAAGATATATTCCTTTTCCAACAGGAGAAGGTACCTGGAGCTGATAGCAGTTTGAATCCAGCAGTACAACAAACTGATATGGAGGCTGATGGAGATATATTTCAGCAATTTCCCGTAAGTCTTGAAGATCTGCACCAGACAATCTGGTGGAGATGCTATAACTATTGAGACAGGATCTCAGGATACTCACTCCACCAGCCAGGGAGAAGCAAAAAATAATGTCACTCCTGAACATGAGCCACCTTTGAGGAGACCTGATAGGAGCAGGAAACAACCTACATGGATGAGAGATTTTGTACAGCAAACAGGAGGTGTAGGGAACAAGCAAGATTGCTTGTATCCTATGTCTAACAACTTGAGCTACACTGGTTTGACAAAATAGAAGTTGAGCAAGAGCCAACTTCATATTCTGTAGCAGTGCAGGACACCAGATGGATGGATGCCATGAAGGCTGAAATGAAGGCATTGGAGGACAATAATACCTGGGAAGTTACAGACCTCCCTAAACACAAGAAGGCTATTGGATGTAAGTGGGTCTATAAGATCAAATACAAGGCAAATGGTGAAGTAGAGAGGTTCAAAGCAAGATTAGTGGCCAAGGGATACAATCAAAAGGAATGAGTTGACTACCAAGACACTTTCTCACCTGTGGCAAAGATGGTAACAGTGAGGGCAGTGATTTCAGTTACTGCTTCGAAAGATTGGCAAATATATCAAATGGATGTCTACAATGCATTTTTATAAGGTGACCTTAATGAAGAGGTTTATATGTACATGCCACAAGGCTTTGATGACAAACAAGGGAAGGTGTGTAGGTTGATTAAGTCATTGTATGGATTAAAACAAGCTTCTAGGCAATGGAACATTAAACTAACCACTGCCTTAAAGAATTCAGGATTTGTTCAAAGTCACTTAGACTATTCTCTTTTAACCAAAAGGTTGGGGACATAATAGTGGTAGTGCTCATTTATGTGGATGACCTTCTCATTACATGGAATGATGAGGATCTCATTCAGGAGACTAAAACTGCTCTACAACAAAACTTCAGAATCAAAGACTTGGGAACTTTAAGATATTTTCTAGGCTTTGAATTTGCTAGAAATGTCAGTGGAATTATGATGCATCAGAGAAAGTATACATTGGAGTTGATCTATGATCTTGGGTTGTCTGGTGGGAAGCCAGCAAGGTCCCCTATGGAACTTAATGTTAAGTTGACATCTGTTGTTTATGATCAACATATTACTGATGATACATTCAAGATTCAGGATTCATTGCTGGAAGATCCATCAGGTTATCAGAGGCTGATTGAGAGGCTTTTATACTTGACAAATACCAGACCTAATATCTCCTTTACTGTCCTATGCTTAAGCAAGTTTCTTCAAAGCCCAAAGGCATCTCATCTTGCAGCTGCACATCGTGTGGTTAGATACCTTAAACAAGCCCCAGGTCTGGGCATTTTTATGCCTGCAGGAGACACAACCAGTCTCACTGCTTATTGTGATGCTGATTGAGCCTCTTGCCTCAATACAAGAATGTCCATCACAGGCTATTTAGTGTTCTTTGGATCTTCCCTTATCTCGTGGAAATCCAAGAAGCAGCCCACAGTCTCGAAGAGTTCAGCTGAGGCTAAGTGCAGGAGTTTAGCCTCAGTAGTTGCAGAAGTGGTATGGCTCAAGGGATTGTTCACTGAACTGTCTGTTCATCTTAAGCTCTCGATACCAGTGCACAGTGACAGCAAGTCTGCTCTACAGATCGCAGCCAATCCTGTCTTCCATGAGAGGACCAAGCACATTGATATCGATTGTCACTTCGTTAGGGAGAAGATACAACAAGGGCTAATACACACAGTTTATATTTCCACTGAGGAGCAGCCGACAGATACTCTCACAAAAGGGCTCACTCAAGGTCGACATGATTATCTATTGTCCAAGCTAGGACTTAAAAACTTATTTTTAGCTCCTAGCTTAGGGGGCGTGTTGAAGATACAAGAAGTATACATCTGTGATACAGTTTCTAGTCCATTTATCATGTTTGTAGTTTACGTACTTAGCATCATTTTCTTTATGTTGTCTAGTGGTTAGTGGTTATAAGTGTAAAGTGGCCATAGTAGAAGTGAGATCAGTATTGCAAAGTTGGATTAGTATAAATAGGTGCTTTGTAATTGTTTGAGAGAACAATCAGAAAATAGAAAAACTTCCGCAGTCCGCTTCTCCCTTTCTTCTTCGTTGCTTGGTTCAATGTTCCATTGGCAGTGCTGAGACTATACTTGCATGCAAATCGATTAATCTCGTTTCTAGAATCTTGACAAAAGTGCCTAACTTTTAGTATGTTTTTCTTTAGTGTTTGACACAAAAATACAAAATGACTTGAGTTTAGACGGACAATGTAATCAACTGCACTTCCTCACTTGTTCAATAACAACAACACAACATATCTAGTGTAGTCCCATAAGTGGACCTGGAAAAGAAATGATATACGCAAATTTTACTCCTACCTTTGTAGGTTGAAAAGTTGTTTTCGATAGACCCTAGTTCGGCTAAAAAAAAGGATTTGAAGCATGATTTCAAGAAAAATATGCAACAAAATAGCAAGATAAAAAGCAAATAAAGCAATATATTATCTAGAAAAAAAGAATCTACGCGATTACTAACTAATACTACTAATAAGGAGAATACTCTATAATCTTGGGATTATAACCATGACAGGATCTCCCCTTACATACTCTTATATTTTGGATGTAAAATTTTGCTAAACTCTTTTTAGTAGAGTTGCTTCCAAACTTTCATGGTCCCCATGCATGGCAGACTTTATGCTATTTGCTTGAACAAAGTTTTTTTTTTTACGAAGAAATCATGATCATTATTTTTCGAAGTCGCTCTGGGTAAACCCCGATGTACGATAGCCTGCAAACCACGTCAATCGTTTAACCACACTTGGCAAGTCATGTGTGACATGCTCAACCAAGAAGGTTTATGCAGAGAATCGAACTCGTGACCTTGCGATCCCGCGCTCTATTGCTACACCAACTTGGCTATCCTTGCGTGTGCTTGAACAAAGTTGTATTCACGTTGCAATGATCCAAAGAAGTTAGGGTAAACAAGTAATAGTACTTTTTTGGACACTTCCTGTTGGGTTCTGACTTGAATACTGTACTAATTAGACACGCAAGCAGCATTCGAGTGAATGTATTTTGGGAATTTGAGCAAAATAGGGTAGATGTTTGACTTAAAGGTCATTTTGGATTAAAAAAAAAATTACATTATGACAAATCTCTATTGAATAGGTCTAATTTTTTTCAAATAGATTTAAATTTATTCCAATAGACATATCTTTGTTACAAACTTCTGTTTTTTTTTTTAATTTTTGTTTGATTTAAAGAAAGAGGCATTCGTGTGATTTGCTCAGCTTATTTATGATGGGCCTTTGTGACATGAATTTGTACATCTCATATGGGGGTTTATTGGTTCAGTCAGTGCATATATGAATTTCCATCATATCTGCTCACTAGACTTTATTACCTCCATCCTAATAAGACATTTTCATTTTGGTTTGTATTACATATGATTCTTGTATATTTGAGCATATCTTAGAAGTAGAAACAAACTACCTATTTATCACTTAGAAGGACATACAATGTCATCCCTATATTTGAACAAGGCTATCATTAAATGTATATGGTGGGAGGCTGGAGGAGGAAATTCATTGTATCGACTTCTTGACAAATGAAGGGCACAAGCATAAACAAAATTAGTTAATCTGGGAAGATATGTAATTTTTTCTACTACTAGATTTAAGCCATGTTGTAGCTTATGAATGCTTTTGAATTTTTCTAATCTTTTCCAATGTATAAGAGCAAATACTAATATCTAGTTTAGTGGGAGAAAAGTGCAAAAGAATATACTAGGAAAATTAAGTAACCACTTAAAATATGTCACCTCAAACATAAAGCAAATATTTTATACTAATTTGAATTACTCGAGGGAAGAATCTTATTTCTGCACATTAAGGGCCTATTTGGAAAACCATTCTGGTAATTGAAATTGAGTGTAATTACACAGTTTGACCTAATAATTACTTGGTTAGGTGAGAATTGAGTGTAATTGAGAGGGTGTAATTACACTCTTTAATTCTTAAGGGGTTTGAGAATTTGATGTAATTACACCCTGTAATTACTTTTTAATTTCTTTCTTTTTTGTTTTATTCTAATTTATTTCTATTATTTTATTTTTCTTTTTGATTATTTTATTTTTAAAATATACTTTTCTTTTTATATTATCTATCTTTCATTTGTTTTCTTCTCATTCCCAACCTTTATTTCTTGTGATTTCATGTAATTACTCTTTTTTTTGTTTTTTTTTTTGTATTATTATTATTCTAATTTTCAATTAATAGTCAGCGAGTGTAGTCAGACTTAACATTGATTGAAGCAGTTGGAGAGAAGGCACCAGTCAGACCTGCAAGCACCGGGTAGTATGCAACGACAATTTTCAATCATACAATGTGTACTCTTAGTCTGACTTTTAGCGGTAGTCAGTTGTCCTCTTTTGAAATTACAACTCTTAATATTAGAAAGAATGAGTCATTAACAAACTTGACATATATGAGTAATGTTATTAAAGTAGAATTTCGTTGTGAATGAGGTTATAGACTTATATTTTTCCTTTCTTTTGAATTTTATTTACTTAAGTTACGTTATAACTTACTTATGTAATGTTAGAATTTGACATAAGAGTATTATGTTTTTTTTTTTGGATTTTGAATTTAGGTTATATTTTTAATATTAACTTATTTGCTTTAGTACTATTGACTTGTTATTTCACATTGCATGTTGTTTATTTTTCACTTACATAGGTTATATATGTATTTTTCAAATTAATAAAATTTTAATTTTAATTAACTATAAAATTAAAAGCACACTTTTTTGTGAGAACATCATGGATTAGATGTTTGAAAGAAAAAAATAATATTTATAATATAATGTCATAACATTACTCAAATATTTAAAATAACAAGTCAATACTTAATTTGATATCATTTAAAAAGACACACATTTTTTAAATATTAATATTTAATTTTTGATAATTAAATTATATTTTTAAATAAAACTTACGGTGTAATTATACTTGTGCAATCAAACAATATACTTGTATTTTTTCAATGTAATTACCTTATGACAAACAAACAAATTGTAATTACAACCCTAGTAATTACACCAATTCTAATTACCACGTGGCTTTCCAAACAGACCCTAATATAAATTCTTCTGTAACTGATTTAAAAAGGTGAAGGTGATAATATAATCATTAAAGGGAAAAGGGTCATATTTGTCCTCAACGTTTAGAAAAAGGTTTGTATTTGCCTTCCGTTAACGTTTGGGGTCAAATATGCTCTCCGTTAGTCAAAATCATTTAAATTTACTCATTTTTAACGGATCTGCCACGTGGCAAATACGTGGACGACACATTGCAGAGGAGGGAAATCAGATGCGCAGGACTGAACAACTTCGACGGGAGGTCGCCCAGTCACCGGCGACGCCATTACCGTCGGCAACTGGACGGAAATTGGTGGTTCGTCGAAAAAGTAATAGTTGACTTCGGGGGTGGGTGTAGATTGAAGAGAATAACGAGACGAACGCAATGGTACCACCCAATGCCGTCGTCGATACCTTAAATGACCGAAAATGCAAAAAACCAGTCGGGTTTTCCGATTTGATCGACCGGAAAAATGGGTAAGAACTGAAGGTGGTGGATGGGTGCAGCACGTCAACGAGGTGATGATGAGTCTATTGGTACCCCTGCGGACCGTCGATTGTAGCCCAGGTAGCCGGAAAATCGATCGGCGGCGGCTAGGGTTTATGAACTTTGATTTGTGCTAAGCTGATGTAGAGGTTGAATCGAACTGCGGCGTGGGTATGGACATGTCGGATAGATGATTGTGGTCACAAATGTGTGAGCCACTGCCGTGAATTCGATCGGAGTACGCCGGAAAATTCAAATCTCCGTCAGGGGTATATACGTCCAGAACTTCGATCACCAAATTGACAAAGAAGATGATGAAATCGACGGTAATGGGTAGTATATAATTGAAGAGGATGAAGAGACGAATCTTTCGGTATATCACACGTCGCCGGAGCTACCGTGGTTTGGCTGGAAATTTCAAATTCCGTGAGAGTCTTATGTATCAAAATCGCCGAATTTTGGGAGAATAAGAATAGAATTTTAGGGAAATTGAAATATGTCGTCCACGTATCTGCCACGTGGCAGATCTGTTAAAAATGGATAAATTTAAAAGGTTTGGACTAATGGAGGGCATATTTGACCCCAAACGTTAACTGAGGGGCACCCTTTTCCCATCATTATATTACAATGAGGAGAGGGTTCAAAATTAGTAAAATCAAACTAGAATTTACAGGCCAATCTCCTAGGAAGCAGCAGCTACTGCTTCTATTGTTTTCTCCTTCTCTTTGCGCAGTTTTTATGAGGTACCTGACCTTTTTACCGTTGTCTAGTGTTTTATGACCCACTTGACTGCCTACTTTCTGCTCTTTCGAGTAAAGCATCACGTTTGAACTGTGAATAGGAGCTTCAATCTGAAATATTACTTTCAAGGCTAGCCACGAGCCCACGACCAAAAGCAAAGCTCAAGCATACAATTTTCGGGCATATTAGAGAAGAGAGAAGTTGAGATAAAACCTTGACAATCTGGCCTGGTTCATCTTCACTCCTACTCTTCACATGCTTGGTTTTCAAGTCCACTTATTTTACTACTACTTTGCTGTTGTGCGTGATGATCTCTCCAATCTTACCTTTAGCATGACCAGATATTACTTTTACTGTATCACCCAGCTTCACATGCATTTTGTGTAGTACTGGAAGGCTGTTTGGCTTACACTTTTTTCGTTCCCATCTCTTAAGCTGCAAAATAGACATAAAAACATTGTTCTTATTCAATGATAAAGCAAATTCTAACCACAGATACTGGTATTTCAGCTATAAGAGTATCATATCCCCCTTGCAAGTGATATTATCAGTTGTCTAACAAGCAGTAACAAGTCCTGGAGATCAGCAGTAGAAACATTTGATTGTTGAAAGCTGTTGACAAGTTAGCTTGAGCACTTATGTCATTAGGTCAGTCATAAGTTATAAAGAAGTGCATGATCACATAGCAGTGACCCTATAAAAGTAGTTGCAGCAAATGTATTCTTGGACATACATATTAAAGGACCAGAAAATGAATCAAGATACCGACCTTTGCTGTAATCAAACATGGACCTTCTGTTGATGTAACCAGCTGCATAGTATCATATGGAGACTGTCATTGAAGTGGTGAAAGATTTTCCAGTTTTGCAAGTTTGATGCACCAAAATCAACAAATTGTGCAAAAGCAAGATATCCAAAGAGGATTGGGTAATCAATTGCAGTGAACAGTGTTAACACTTAACCAAATAACAGCAAGTGCAATTTTTGGGAAAACAGATCCCCTTCTGTTAGAATATTTTATTATTAATTACATTGTTAGAATATTTTATTATTAATTACAATTAATAATATAATGATGTAGAATATTATGTATATGGTAAGTAGTATTATGTATTAAATAGAATAGTATTAATATAGAAATATATTATGGGATATGTAGGAGGATTTTAGGGAAGACTTAATCTTCCTATTAATTATTAGTTAAGTGTATATATTGTTACCATTGAGATGAATAAAGCTTAAGGAAGATTTATCATTTCAAATAATTCTTACATGGTATCAGAGTCAGACTCTCTTCGCAAGAATATCATGACCCAGCTAAGTTCCGAATTTGCTATGAAGGATCTTGGTCCACTTCACTACTTTCTAGGAATTGCGGTGACACGTCATGCAGGTGGTTTATTTCTTTCCCAGAAGAAGTATGCATCAGAAATCGTAGAACGGGCTGGAATGTCATCTTGCAAACCTTCTGCAACTCCAGTAGATACCAAGTCAAAATTGAGTGTCATATCCAGTAGTCCTTTTGCCAATAAGACATTGTATCGCAGCTTGGCAGGAGCTTTGCAATATCTCACATTCACCAGGCCAGATATTACATATGCAGTACAACAAGTGTGTTTGTTCATGCACAATCCAATGGAAGAACATATGCAGCACTCAAACGTATTATGCGATATATTCGAGCACTCAATTATGGATTACATCCGTACCACTTCTTCGACCAAGCTTGTCACCTATCACGATTAGGCGGGATGTCCACACGAGCACGCCCACTCCGGATATTGCGTCTTCGCCGGTGATAATTTAGTATCACGGTCCTCCAAAAGGCAACCCACCGTATCACGTTCGATCTGAAGTGAATCCGCGCGGTAGCCAATGTCAGGTCGACTACGCTGGATTCGAATCTTTTACATGAGCTTCATTGTCTATTAAGCGGCCACTATGGTATACTGTGATAACATTAGTGCGATTTATCTCTCCGGAAATCCAATCCATCATCAACGCACTAAGCATATTGAGTTAGATATTCATTTTGTCCGTGAAAAGGTAGCTCGCGGACTGGTGCGAGTGTTACATGTCCCGACACGACATCAGATTGCAGATATCTTCACAAAAGGGCTTCCGCTGATATTATTCGAAGAATTTCGGGACACTCAGAGCATTCGCCTTCCTCCGGCTTCGACTGCGGGGGAGTGTTAGAATATTTTATTATTAATTACAATTAATAATATAATTATGTAGAATATTATGTATATGGTAAGTAGTATTATGTATTAAATAGAATAGTATTAATATAGGAATATATTATGGGATATGTAGGAGGATTTTAGGGAAGACTTAATCTTCCTATTAATTATTAGTTAAGTGTATATATTGTTACCATTGAGATGAATAAAACTTAAGGAAGATTTATCATTTCAAATAATTCTTACATGGTATCAGAGTCAGACTCATTCTAATTCTTTGTTCACTGATGTTGGGCCCCCAAATTATATTATTCACGCTCCAGTTAACGGGGTCTGGGCGTGCGGGGGAGTGTTAAGAGTCCACATCGGTAATAGAATGAGAACATGAACTCCTTATATGGACTTGAACAATCCTCACCCTACAAGCTAGCTTTTGGGGTTGAGTTAGGCCCAAGATCCATTCTTACACCTTCTATATTTTGCTTGTGATATTAAGGGCATCTTGTTATCTGTATTGCAAAAATCAGTAAACAATAATAACTGAAAAAATGAACAGAATCATTGTTGGAAAAATAAAAATATTTTTCAGAATATAATCGAGTTCACTTAGTTCAAAGTGTGTCCTTAAAAAAATTATTCCCCTCACAGTATTCGAGTTTAATGGAATATCCCCTCCCAGGATAGAACGATTATCTTACCAGAATAGTAGTACTCCAAATTCAGATAGCGGCGAACCACTCAACGACAGTAAATTACACCGGAATTTCTTTGTGCAGAAGAAGAAGTTTCAAAAAATTAGTAAGTAAAATTCTGAGGAATCAAACGAATTTATAGCCTTGGAAGTACTGTTTCTGAAGGTTTGCAACCCTTCTGAACAGTCACTTTAAAACTGGTCGGAAAATAAATTTCTGTAAAAGAATTCTGCGTCGGCGCCGCGGCCCTGATGGCTGGCGCCGCGGCGCCAAATGTGCTGCAGCTTTCAGGACTACCGGCGTCGCGGCGCCGTCGACGTGATTTTCGACGGTGCTTGACTCGGGTCAATAAATAATAATTAAGGAAAATTTGGTCCAAAAAGATTATCAATCAAATCAATTGACCGAAGCCGAGGCCGAGCCGAGCGACGACGACGGCACGAGGGGAGATCCTCTTCTTAACCCTTTAGCAACAAGAAAGAGTACTTCTACTTTTAAGTAGAAGAACTTTTCTTTCCACTACTGATGAGGGACAAATGTTTATTTTAATAAGCAAAAGGAACAACTCATTTTTTCCCTCCCTCCATTTCCCATTTAATCTATCATTGAAACCCAACAATCCCCCACATGAATGGGGAATGACTATAAGATAAAGGACTATATGAACAAGTGTGTAATTTACAAGCAAGGATTAATTGCATCTGGATAAGTAGGTTTCCCTTTGAACTTTCCGTAGTGAACATATGTCGGATATACTCGATCAATCGGTAGATTTGATATCTTTGAACTGTCGAACTTTGTTGTATACCTAGACAACATAAGTCACACAATCAACACTCAACCGTTTATGGTTCTCACGGTTGTGCTCGTTTTAGCCATGAACACCGCTTGGTTTCATGAGTGCATAGAGAATGGGCCTTCACTGTCATTTCCCTTTAAAACGGCTTACACTTAACACTCACATAGGTGATTTCTGAACATGTGGTCCTATAGGCACATTATCTGGTCATACATTGCCAGATTTAGATAATCATTAAAAAAACCTTAAAGCTTAACATACTTGGAATTTTTAAAGACATTTTGAGGAATCATTGCAGCGAAGTGTAGATGTCTTTTACATATTAAATTATTCATTTGCAGCTAGATACTCGTCCCAATCATACTTACCAAGAAATACACTAAAAATCAAAACTTAGAACAGCAAAAAATGTTTGATATGAGACAGGATACAGCTAGCAATGGCGGCCAAGAGCAGCAATTCCAGAATGGATTGTAATCAAATGATAGAAAATTCATTTCTAATTAAACATTCAATTTAGATGGTACCAAGCTATCCCTTATGCATAGAAGTCAACTATTCAGGAAGAGACCTTTCATTACGACAATCGACATTGAGTTGTGTAGAACTAGGAGGCCTCATGTTCAAATTGACATTCAGATAAGCAACATCAATTGTAGCGGAGGGGGTAAGTTTAAGTTAATCAATTAGCATATGCCCGATTGGAATGGTGGCCTAGAGGAATCACTCTCTCTATCCTGTGTCCAGACACCCGATTGGATCTGGGACGGGTCGACTCCGGCCCAATTAAAAAACACCTTTTTGGCAATTCCCCTTTACACAACTCAAAAGTGCAAATGTCATTTCCTTAATCTGGATTTAGTGGGAATAAATTTAAGTAATCCAAAATATTCAATTCTAAAACTGATATCGTTTGATACAAATTTGACAGAGCAGATAAAATGTGAGAGTCAAACCATATCTTGATTCTTTCGACTAATAAAATCAGATTGAACTGGGTATTAACATGTAATAGCTCCTAAATAGACCATTTAGTTCATCAATTCTTCGTGGACTACTTCTCGTGGTTATTTGTCTAGCATTATTATATCTAGATCTAATTAGTTAGGTAATTTCTTCTCATTTGTCTAAGAATTTATGAATGTGCTGGTGAATAGTAGTACTATACACTTTCATTTTTAATCTGTCAAAAAAAGAATGATATATTTCTATATGTAGAAATAATTTAGCTTAAAATTTTACCTCAATGAAGTGGTTTACAGTCATACAAATATCTATGACTAATTTTATACCGCAAATTAAAAAAAAAAAAAATCTTAAACTCTGTGCCTACACAAACTATATCACATAAATCGGAACAGAGGGAGAAATGAGTAACCTGTTAGAATAATAAATGAAAACAAGTCCAAATTGCCTTCCATATCCACAGTAGTAATAGAACACATTGTCCCATTGAGGTAGTTCTAGCCCGCTAAGGATGTATCATTTTGAAGAGCCAAAACAACTATTAGTTGTCTACAAACGTCGCATGACAATGATATCGGTGCTTTGCTGCTTATACAAATCAAGTCCAACAAAATGATACTTTTTGATAAAAGTGAAAAAGGCTGATCTGGTATTTACCATTCATTTACCTTCCACACAAATTTACAAAAAATTAACAAAATTGGGAAGAAAGGCTATCTTACACTCAGCCTATAACACACTATATATCCCAATCGAACTCACCAAGACAAAAATGTGCTGTAAATGAAGAACCTAACAACCTGGCCAATTTCACAAGATGAAAAGAAGAAAGAAGTGAAATAATAAACAAATGGAAGAACCGAGTTAAACTTCACATGAGTCAGCTGTGCTGTCCATAGATTCCACACGTCGGTGTCCAGAGATTGGACTCCGATGAGCTAGTTGTTCAACATTGATGGTAACCTCCTCTATTGTTGCAGATGAAGAGCACTTGTGACGCTTTCTTTCGTGTCTTGACTCGAGTATCCTTGACAGAACCTGCACAATTTCCCTCATGGAAGGCCGTTTTTTGGGGGCACGGTTCACACATTTGTATGCAATTGCTGCCACGTCATTAAGCTCTTGCAGATCATACTTCCCATCAAGACGGGAATCTGCAATTTCCTCCCATCCACCTTTTCCATCTGTAGTCATGGCTGCCTACAATCATTAATCATTTGGAGCTTAGTTTCTGTATCATTGAATAGGTTTAAGAAACGAATGGACAGTAAAACAGGTTGTGCAGGAAGGGAGGAGGGGGGGTTACATAATTGCTTGACAATTGGTGCTCACTGTTACATGTGTCCCTAAAGATAGGAGTACTGACATTTTAAGGTGGTCTAAGCATGGACTACAAGATGCAGGAACCTTGAAGACTCAGGTCCCAGTATCTTTTTTGCTGGGATCTCCTTGACTACAAAAATTGCTTTGTCCCAGTACAAGATGGACTACTCTCTGTGTCTACTAGAAGGATACAGTATACATATGATGAAATTATCCAAGTACAAACACGGAAACAAGAGCAAGCAAAGATACACAACATACCCACTGTAGTCCTACAAGTGGGGTCTGGGGAGGGCAGGATGTATGCAGATCTTACCCCTACATTTGTAGGGTAAAGAGGTTGTTTCCGATAGACTCTCGGAAAGTGACGCAAGAGCAGCAAAGACATTATAACAAAAAAGTAAGAATGAAAACTAAAAGAAAAGAAACAAGGCATAAGCAATCTCATAAAGCTATATGCTCATTAAATCATGTACCCTTTAGTTCTCACCATAACATTGTCGAAAAAGAACCAAGAAAAATCAAAATTTCCACATCACATAATGAGAGAGAGAGAGAGATCTTACTAGTTCAATATACTCGTTAAGCCCCTGAAGAGGGTTTTTACCAGCAATAAGTTCGAATAGTAAGACCCCAAAGCTGTAAACATCGCTTTTCTTAGTGAAGGACCTAGTTGATATATATTCAGGATCAAGATACCCAAATGTTCCACGTATGTTGGATACATGTTTACTGACCATTTCTTCCCTTGACAGCCCAAAATCAGCAACCTATGTATTGAACCCAAGATCGCAGTTATGCTTAGCATCAGGTCAAAATGGCTTTTACATTTTCATTATGATAAAAGCAGAATGGTCATAATCTTCAGTATGACCGCCTCAAAGTCTTAACATTTCATTATTATCAAAACCAAAGAAAGCTATAATCTTTTACTTTACTTTTGGAAAGAAAAAAGAAATATCTTTAGCAACTGCATACCCTGGCTCTCATTGACTGATCCAACAAAATATTGGATGATTTAATATCCCGATGTACAACTGAAGGAACTGCCTGAAAAAGGAAATAGCAAAGAAGAAAGAGGTGAGTGAATCAGTAATATATGGTAGCAGTAGGACACACATGATTCAAAAATTGAGTTGCCACAAAATGTATTTTGTATGTGAATGGCATTTTATGTTTATTTTAAGGATCCTTGATACAGGAGAGATTGGTCATTAATCATGTGTCAGCAATCAAATGCGAATTGATGGGAAAAGATTACCCCGTCATGAAGATACTCTAAGCCCCTAGCCACATCCAGAGCAATTTGAACTCTCAATTCCCAGCGCAAGGGTTCAAGATTTTCATCTGTCAATATAGTTCCGTTGTTAAAATACTAAGTAACAAATTATCATGCATGTGAGAGGTTATCCTGGAAGAAAATATCTGGCTACTTTACCATATTTGACATTGCTATGAAAACTTTGATTGCATGAGTACATAATATGCTAGTCAAAAGTATATTGAATCCCACAAAACACAATGGAGAATTTCCAATTTGAGGTGGCGGGATATCTGCCTAATAGTCACATAAACAATCCCTAGTAAACAGTGTGCAACAAGTGTCATGAACCATCAGGTTCAACTAGGCCTTAGGGAGCCTTTCCTTTAAACTGATTGAATAGTTGGCACTGAAGACGCACAGATGGAGGAAATCACGAATAGGAGAAAGTATTGTCCAGAAAGGAGCTCAATTCTAGACTCTGCTAGAACATACAGTGGGTAAGCACGCGACTGACTACACCCAAAACATCTTTTTGCAGGCAGATAACTGCTAAACAGACTAATCTAGTTTAATCAATAGCTATAGTTCCATTTACTGCAAACTAACTTCTTGCAACTTGGGTGATTTGAGAGAGATCTGATAATATTCACAGTTATACAGAGAATGTTTTTAAATTTTAGAATGTTGCAGGAAAATGCCTTGTTCACACTCCCAAAGAATTCTTTTTCTCTTGCCATTAAATAATCAGACAGAGTTCTCCATAGCATACCGTACAAATGAGAAGCCAAACTGCCTCTGCTCATGTAAACGTAGATAAGCATATGTTGGCCCTTCTCTGCGCAGTATCCAACCAAATTCACCAGGTTTCTATGATGTAGCCTTCCCAGTAAGATGACCTTTAGAAATAAAAGAAGCTGGAAGTCAATTTAGTTAAAAACAATTTACAGTGTACAATGTAGTTCAGCTATTACAACATAAAACATACGGTTTGACACAAAATACAAATAAAAGGATGAGGTTCAGAGGATATCTAGAATCCTATTGGATGAAAGGTTTTGTTAACTTACAAATGATAGGATTTGCCTAACTTTTTTTTGGTGTGTTGTGACATTTAGAGAAAGCATTGTACATGTTCGAAGGGTACATAATTTTCTGTCCCCTCTTGCTTAGGATAACTTGCAAGCACCCCAGCGGGTAGTGAATCAAAATATGAGGGGAGTTGAAGAAAATATCCCCTTTTCTTTTTTGTCTATAAACTAGTTGTTTATAGAGAAGAAGAGGGTTGTGGATGACAGGTTGAGAATCAAATGGGGGAGTCTAACCATGACTAGTGCAAAAGAGATGGGGGAGTCTAACCATGACTAGTGCAAAAGAGATGGGGGAGTCTAACCATGACTAGTGCAAAAGAGATGGGGGAGAGGTTGTTGGCTAAGGGGGCCTGGGGAGTAGCGGGGATGCGACCGGTATGTGGGACAGGACGGTCAGTTGCATTCGAGAGGTAGCTAGAGAAGTGCTTGGGGTCTCGAGGGGTAGCCGTAGTAGGCATCGAGGGGATTGGTGATGGAATGGTGTAGTTCAAGAGAAGGTGGAAGCAAAGAAAACGGCGTATGCGAAAATGGTAGAAAGCAAGGATGAGGTGGAAAAGTGAACGAATAGGGAGTTGTATAAGATGGCGAGGAAGAAGGCTAAGCTTGTGGTTACGGCGGCGAAAACTGCGGCTTTTGAACGCCTGTATGTGGAATTAGAGGAGAAAGGCGGGGATAGAAAGTTATACAGACTAGCCAAGGCGAGGGAGAGGAGGGCCCGTGACTTGGATGACGTAAGGTGAATCAAGGACGAGGACGGTAAAGTACTGGTGGAGGACGCTCATATTAGGCAAGGATGACAGTCTTATTTCTATAAAGACTTGAACGAAAAAAGAGATAGTGACATCGTGTTGGGAGATCTGGAGCAATCTAGTAGGTATCGAGATTTTGGGTATTGTAGAAGAATTAAGGAGGTTAGGATGCGCAAGGAAGAGCGACCGAGCCCGACGAGATCCCAGTTGAATTTTGGAAGAGTGTAGACATGACAATTTTGAAGTGGCTGACTGAGTTGTTTAACGTCATTTTTAAGACGATAAGAATGCTCGAAGAATGAAGGTGGAGTACAATGATTCTGTTGTACAAAAACAAAGGTGATATCCAGAAGTTGCAACAACTATATGGGTATCAAGCTGTTAAGTCACACTATGAAAGTTTGGAAAAGGGTCATGGAGATGAGGGTAAGGAAAGGCGTGTCTATTTCCGAGAACCAGTTTGGATTCATGCCGGGGCGTTCGACTACTGAAGTCATTCATATTATTAGGAGGTTGGTGAAGCAGTATAGGAAGAGGAAGAGAGACCTATATATGGTTTTCATCGACCTAGAGAAGGCATACGACAAAGTCCCTAGGGAGGTTCTATGGAGATGTTTAGAGGTTAGAGGTGTACCTGTGGAGATCAAGGATATGTATGATGGAGCCAAGACCAGGGTACGAATAATAGAAGAAGACTCGGAGCACTTTCTAGTGACGATGGGGCTGCACCAGGGATCATCGCTTAGCCCATTCCTATTTTCCTTGGTGATGGACGGACTGACGCGACACATTCAAGGGGAAGTGTCATGGTGTATGTTATTCGCAGACGATATAGTCCTGATTGATGAGACTCGTAGCGGAGTGAGCATGGCGGAGGTTTGGAGACGGACTCAGAGTCTGGGGTTCGAGTTGAGTAGGACGAAAGAGTGCAAGTTCGATGTGGGAGCGACCATGAGACAGGCGTGGAGGTGTTGATTGGGACTCAGGTCATCCCAAGAAAGGAAGCTTCAAGTACCTCGAGTCTATTATTCAAGGGAATTGAGAGATTGATGACGATGTCACACATCGTATTGGGGCGGGGTGGTTGAAATGGAGGCTCACGTCTGGAGTCTTGTGCTACAAAAAAGTGTCACCAAAGCTTAAAGGCATGTTTTATAGGGCGGTCGTCAGACCGACTATGTTGTATGGGGCGGAGTGTTGGTCAGTCAAGACTTCGCACATCCAAAAGATGAAAGTTGCGGAGATGAGAATGATGAGATGGATGTGTGGGCATACAAGGAGAGATATAATTAGAAATGGTGATATCCGGGGCAAAGTGGGAGTGACCTCGGTGGAGGATAAAATGAGGGAAGTGAGGTTGAGATGGTTCGGTCATGTGCAGAGGAGAGACACAAATGCCTCAGTGCGGAGATGTGAGAGGTTGGTTATGGACAGGTTCAGAAGGGGTAGAGGTAGGCCGAAGAAGTATTGGGGAGAGGTGATTAGACGAGATATAAAACATGTGAGACTTACTGAGTACATGACCTTAGATAGGGATTTGTAAAGGACACGGATTAGGGTTGAAGGGTAGTAGATAGTCGAGCATAGTCCTACTCACGCCCACAAAATGATAGTTGTAGTGTGAGCAATGTAGGTCCGATTAACTCATCACACGTATAGCGCGTATTGCTTTATATTCCCTGTAGTTTGATTTTTGCGGCTATGTGTTTCCTAGTGTACTTTGTTTGTATTATTTATTTACGTTAGCTACCGCTTCCTTTTGGCAGAATGCGCTACCACAGCGTATTCGATTTTTGTTACCAGCATGTTCATATAACTTTAATTTCTTGTCTCTGACCGTTTATCTTGCTATGCAATGTTTGCTTTGATTGTGATTATGCTATGTCTTGAGTCGAACGTCTCCCGAAAACAGCCGTTCTACCTACCAAGGTAGATGTAAGGTCTGTGTACACTACCCTCCCCAGATCCCACGTGGTGGAATTTTACTGAGCATGTCGTTGTAAACCGGATGTTTGTTAGAGATCACTTGCGCTTGTAATATTGCCATGTTGTCTAAGTGATATATCATGATTTAAGGTAAACATTTTCACGAAGCACAAAAAGTAAGTAATGTATTTAGTATTTTCCACGACTGCACCATATTTTATCAGCTGGTTGTTTAGTGAACTGGTCTTTCCATATGTTAACTTAGAGCTAGCTCGACATGGTTGTTGCACAGTCCCAAAGGTTGTTACAACAAGTGTTTGAGCAAATTGACTTGTCAAACACACAGGAAATAGTCGTGAAAAGAATTCTTCTGTAATGTTTAGAGTACCTCTGTTTGGAATTCTTTCTCCCCTTGTTTAGAATCAGTTGCAAGCACTTTGACGGCAACCGTCTCACCAGTACTCATCTGAGCTTTATAAACAGCACCATAGGCCCCTTGACCAATCAATGTGGTGAAGTTGTAGGTTGCTCTCTGCAAATCCCTGCCAATGAGCAGGGTGTGATTATTCGTCTCAATTATGAATCAAAAGCATTACAGCAGATAGTCATGGTCCTAAGATACAAGGTCTAATAACTGAAGAGTGCAATCTATGTTATATAGTAGAAAGGAATTGCAAGGCATTCAACAAAGTGATGAATCAGACATATTAATAGGATACTGCCATGGGTCAAAGATGCAAAGTCTTGCTACTGGAAAATGTTCCTAGTTTTGCACGACGTCCAAACAGTACATTGTTCGGAATTATGAAACAGAAAAATTTAAAAGTAGCCTGAAGGCCTTTGAAGTTATACGATCAACGACAGTTTCTGTGACAAAGAGATAATAAAAAAGAATGTGTCACTTCTGCTATGGCAAGTACGGTAGGGACAAGTGCAAATATGAAAGGGGTAGTTTGAATCTCATACGATCCTTCTAATTTATTCTTCTTCCGGTGATTGAAACAACTATAATAGTATAAATACTGATTTTAAACAAGTTCTCCATTGCTATTTTTCTTTGATAGGTAAAGCTCTCCAATGATAAAATAATAGTCATAGCAACACTGCTCAATTTCATCATCCCTTTTCACAAACAATGAGAGAGCAGTAGATCGGAAACCAAGCTAAAAAGTTGCAACACTCTTCCATTTTTCCACATATACATACTTGTAGGAGTACTCGAGTATACCGGATGCAGAAACCACACTCGTCTTCCTGAGGCCCCCAAGCCACATTGACATGCCATTCTGGATAGACTTTGGTGACTCAGTACCAATTGAAGAGTCTGATAATACTGTACAAGTATCAAAACCATTTGTGCGAATAGGAACGGTGGCAGCCCTCCTAGAACTGCTATTCCCTATCTGAGGATGTCTCCTATGGTACCTCCTAAAGCAGAAAAATGCAGTTATAGCTAAAAGTATTCCTATCACCACTCCAATTGAGATGCCTATAATTAATCCAGATGACTCCATCTCTTCCGTCTTCTTCGATTTTCAGCTACCTAAGCATTGGTCCAATCGAGAAATAGCTGTAAGAAATTAAAAAGAATTAACTTCTGCACTTGGTGGCTCAAGCATTCTTTGCACTGAAGAGTCAACAACAACAACATACCTAGTGTAATCCCACAAGTGGGTCTGGGGAGGGTAGGACGTACGCAGACCTTACCCCTACCTTTGTGGGGTAGAGAGGTTGTTTTCCATAGACCCTCGGCAAATAAGACAACACAATTTCAAGAAATCAAACAAATGCAACAACATATAGTAATACACCTTGAAGAATAAGAAACTACGCGATAACTAAATAGTACTAAAAAAAATAAGAAACTATGCGATAACTAAATAATACTACTAAAGAAAAGATGAGAGGAGAGGAGTAGGCTAGCCCCCATCCTCTCCCACACAAAGTACGAGAATACACAACTATTTACTAACCTTCTACCCTAATTCTCGACCTTCATTCTGTCCTATCTAACGTCATGTTGAAGTTGTAGCACTCAAGAGTTATGAAGGGAAAAAAATCTACTACAACAATTTGCAAGAATCCAAAACTTGTCAAGATAAGCCATATGAATCCTCAATATCAATTTAGTTCCATTTCGACTAAGTTCATTCCGATACAAGAGTCAAGAAAATTAATAAACAAAATTTTAATCCTAAAATGGATCTCCATTTTCATGGGTATATTATATATAAAGAGAATCCTAAGGACAAAACTAACCAAATAGTTTTTGAAAAAAATAAAAACATGGTTTGGGAGATTAGCCTTGCTTGCTACAAATTAAAAGTCATAATTGCAAAACATAATCCAGCTCAAAGCTTAAACATATTCTAACATGCCTTCCACTAATTCTCCAACCAAGGCAATAAATACACAATTTTCGGTTTTCACAAATCTATTTTCCAAACAGAAATTCGAAATCTAGATTTAGTCAGAAAAAAAATCACTAAACTTGCAACAATTCTAACACGACTAAATGTTCCATTCCTTTTTGCTGGTACAGTTGTGGACAACAAAACAACAGATCAAATGAAAAATATACATCATATTTAGTACTACAAAACCTAAATTTCACAAAGAAGAACAGTACAGATCAAAAAAAGGAAACTCTGAGAAAGAACAAATTGTAACGTGCATTAATCAATTGTACCTTGAGTGAAGCAGTTACAAAGCGTGATTAACAAGGAACAAAAAGGAATGAATTTGGTTAAGACCGTGTTTGGAACTGTGGAAATTGCTGAGAGAAAGAGTAGTGTGTTCTTTCTGGCAACTGGACTCGTTCGACATTTACGTTGATGAGACTTCAACGCATGATGATTATTTTATAATGCCCTCTTAGTTTATAAACTTTATATTCGGACAATTCACACGGTTTTTTTTTTTTTTTTTTGTTGTGAAGGCGACGCGTGGCTACTTCTTCGAAGTGCGCGCAGAGTAAACCGACGCAGAGATGGCGCAAACCACGTCGTAGTATAAACCACTGCCAGCGGCGTATGTGACTGACAAAAGAAGGTTTATGCAGGGGATCGAACTCGTGACCTTGCGGTCACACGTCTTTTTCTTGTTATTATGATGAATTAAGTAAAATTAAATAATGGTCTACCCACTTTTGGGACCTCTAAGTAAATTTAAATTATTATTCTTGCTGCTACGTGATCAGAAAGTCATGAGTTTAAATATTAAAAGAAATAATTTCTTGATTATTCTTATTAATGAAAGACATATATATACAAATTACAAGAAATATCTTCTTTCTATTCTACTTAGGAATTCCTATTCTATAAGAATATTAACTTTACAGTTATTGTAATATTACACTATTAATTAAGGTACAAACCTAATGCTAATATTCACCAAATATACAAAGGAAATCCAAAGGGTCCCATATACACTTTAACACACCCCCACAGTCATAGCGTGCGGTCTTCATACGCTGAGACTGTCTCTAAAATCTTCAAAAAGGACCGAGGGAAGACCCTTTGTAAAGATGTCTACAATCTGATATATAGAGGGACATGACAGACACGTATTTGTCCTTTAGCTACCTTCTCTCGAACAAAGTGAATATCCATATCTATGTGTTTAGTGCACTGGTGCTGAACTGGATTACCAGAAAGGTAGATGGCACTTATATTATCACAATACACTAAGGTAGCTTTCTCAATAGGACAATGAAGCTCCAAAAGTAGATTTCGTAACAACATGACTCGAAAACCACATTGGCTACCCCTCGGTACTCGGCCTCTGTCTCTGCACTTGAACGTGAAAGCGTAGATTGATGCTTGGCAGAAGATGAGACCAAGTTATTACCCAAAAACATACAATATCCAGACGTAGACTGTCTGGTGTCAGGACAACCACCCCAATCAACATTTGTATATGAGACAAGTGTAGACGTTGATGAAGGGTACAAATGCAAATCATAATCAAGTGTTCCCTGAATGTAACTAGGGATGCGTTTGAGCGCATTCATATGTTCAACTCTGGGATCATGCATAAACAAACACACCTGATGGACTGCGTATGTAATGTCTGGTCTTGTGAACGTAAGATACTGAAGGGCGTCTGCAAGACTACGATAGCGGGTCGGATCCTCATACGGAGAGCGGTGCAACGCTGACTTGGATTTAGTATCAATGGGTAGAAGTAGACTTACGGGATGACATCTCGGCCTCTCAATGATCTCTGCTGCATACTTCCTGCGTGTTAAGAACAATCCGCTGCGTAGTGGTATGATTCCTAAAAAATAGCTCGAGTCCCAAGTCTTTCATGGCAAACTCGATTGAGCATTGTCATAATAGACTTTCTCAAAGCATCGAAGAGGCGATCGAGATAATATCATCAACATATAACAATATATAAGCCATGGAAGAACCAGCGATATATAACTAATGAATTATCGGACTGCATGAGAAAAACCCATAGTCGAAACAAAATCGAGAAATTTCTTATACGAGCCGTGGAGACTACTTAAGTCCATACAAGGACTTCTTCAATAAGCAGAACGTGATTAGGATATCTAGTATCCTGAACCCCGATGATGATGCGTATACACATCTCGTGAAGATCGCGTGTAGAAAAGCATTCTTCACATCTAGGTGATGAATGTGCCATGATTTTGAAATAGTCAGTGAGCCGCAATCACGAATGTAGTGGCTTGACCACCGGGCTAAATGTCTCACCTGATCCACACCAACCTGCCGAGTCTTACCATCACTCTGAGTCTAGCTTTATGTCTTGCAAATGAACCATCCGAATTTTCCCTATGAACAAAAATTCACATAGACCGAATAATATTAACACCAGATGGACGGGGTACCAACTCCCACGTCTTTTTATCAATAAGAACATTATATTCCTCGGTCATGGTAATTTTTCAATTAGGATCATTTAAGGCAGACATAGGATTATGGGGTAAGAGGGATTTCAGAATATTAGAATTCAAATTGAAATGTATTTTTGGTTTAAAAATACCCGTTGACTGCGAGTGACTGGACCAAGACTCTGGGCTGGATTGGGTGAATTTTCGATAATTTCTGGAATTACCGTCGAAGGCGTTTGTTCGGGCAAATCTAAAAAATGACGTAGAACATAGGGGGAGATATCCTCATCCAAAAAATCATAAGAACTAGACACGAGTTTTTCAACTTTAGAAAAGGGAAATTGGAATTCATTAAAGAGAACATGACGACTAATGATAATTCGTTTAGAGGACAAATCAAAACATTTATAATTACAGTGATTTGACGAAAAACCCAAAAACACACGAGGAATAAAATGTGTCTGAAGTTTATTAATTGTAGTGGATGAAAACAATGGATAACATAAGCAAAAGGGGAAAACCCACGTTCTGAATGATTGGATAAATATATAGGATATTATCTTAGTAGATAAGTCTCTTAAGGAGCTATATATATAGAGAGAGGATTTATAATAGTTTGGTATGAGTTTCAGAACATTCTCGAAAGTGAAAACTTTACGATCCTCATATTTAACTTCTTCCATGTGTAGTGGTCTTCACCTATTACCTTGATTCTTAATTCCTTTCCAAGAGCAAATTGGGGTTGCTTATGGTTATTTTTCACAGTTTCCAGAGGACTATTAGCATTCAGTGAGTGAATTGAGGGTCACGGTACTATCATTAACTCATAAATAATTTAAGGTAATGTTAAGACAAATCTTTCTTTCTTTTGGTATATTCTGCGTGCGTACGAAATATAATTGTGGTATTGTTCCATAATTTACTCTACTTTTAGAAGTTAAGGAATATTTATGTTATTGATTCTATGCTAAGAGCATGTCTAAATTGTTCCTAAGTCCTTATTAGGGCATATGGGAAAGATGTTGATATTCATAAGAGTTTTAGTAAGCACTGAAGTCGATTTGACTTGGCTAATTTAAAATAACTGATTAAGTGCTGAGCCTGATTTAATAAATAAGTCATTGCGGCATTAAGTGGAAAAGATCTCGACGAACAATTATATTAAAATTATTAGAATGCCATCGGCATAAAAACTAATATATAACCAATTTGTTTTGCATTTGCTAGTTCACAACTGATTAGATAAAATTATTATAAATAAATTACCCACGACCCATATAAGAATTAATTAAGTAGTAGGATATGTTCTAGCTAAGTTAAGGTTGAAGTGCTAATCGAGACGAATTTAGATTATCGAGTTTGTTGATCGGTGTATTTTATATACACCTTTTGAGTCATTTTCTGTTAGTCTTTTGCTTCTTTTTGTATAAATTTGTGTCGTGTTAGGATAAATTTTCTTTCTTTTGAGTCACAGTAATTTACAATGACACATGAGCGGAAAGAAGTGAAAAGAAGGCAGATACAGAGGTTCCAGAGCACAAAAGGTCAAAAAGTTGACAACCCGGGCGTAGTTCAGGGAGGCGCCGTGGCGCCAACCAACCAGGACCAGCGGAGCCACGACGCCCAAGACGCATCCCCACTCGTAGAAGTTTCGGCACCACGGCGCCGGTTGCAGAGCTGTGGCGCCGACGCGGGAAATCTGCCAGATCCGAATAGGATTGGGCCAAGGCCGAAGAGGAAAAGGTTTTACACGTTTTTGGTGATATAAAAGGACATTTTTAGGTCAGTTTTGGGGATTCCACACCTTACCTTTCATCACAACATTAGATCAAGATTGGAGACTTATTTTTGAGTAATTTCTTGTTCTTTACTTTATTTCTTTCTAGTATATGTTGGATACTATTTTAGTTCTTGACATGTCTATGGCTAGGAACTAACTTAATTTAGGGTTTTACATGTCGAATCGCTTGAACCTCGTTTTATGAATTAATGCAAGATTTTGGTTTCTTCTTATTATTGTTGAGATTTATTCAATAATTGTTTTGATTGCTTGGTAATTAATTGATCACTAATTATCATCACTTATATGATTTCTAATCGAAATCCGAAAGGGGAGATTGTGAATATGCTATAGTTGAATAAACATAGGTTAAAATCGTGGACGAAAGTACCCCGATACTTGTGTAGTTTAATAGGTTATTGCTCTTAATCCTCATTTGTGGTAAATTTTGTCATCGAAAGATAGAAGGGTTCTACATTGGGGTTGAGTGTTTATATTACCTTAGCAGGAGTATAAAACGGCTTAGTTAACCTGTTATCTCAACATAGAAGAAGAACCTTAATTATTTGCATTAACGAGTAAAGCGAGCGAATAGTCGAGGAGATTTGGAAGCCCTATTTCCTCCATATCTGAATTAAAGTAAAGTAATTTAGTTAGCGTCTATAATCATAGCTATAAACAAACTATCAAATTATCGGTCACCAAATAGATACTACAGAATATAGGTTGGTAATTGGACATTAATCCCTGAGGACGATAACTCGGTCTTCTAGACTATATTACTTGTCACGATACGTGCACTTGCGTTTAGCGTGTGTATAAATCGCACATCAAGTTTTTGGCTCCGTTGCCGGGGATTGGCGTAGTTCAATATCAGATTATCTATTCTAAATTTTTAATTTGGTTTTTATTTTTCTTTATTTTATTTTCTTTTATTTGTGGATTCGTGCGCCGTGATTTGTTTGTTGTTTGTGATTAGTCTCAGGAACTTAGTTTATGCGAAGTAGGAGAGGACCTGACATTCTTATCCCTCTGAATCCTGAGATTGAAAGATTGTGCGAGATGAGCAGGAAGAGAAAATACGATTGATTCCTTGATAGGAGATCGTGAAACAATAATTTGGGGATGATGAGTTACCAGGTTTTAAGACAAGTCCTGCGAGAAAGGAGCTTGGGGACTATGTGATGCCAACCATTCTGAGGATCTGATTTTCATAAGGCTTCCGTTGTTGAAGCCAACAATTTTGAAATCAAACCGATCATGTGCACGTGGTTCAAAGTTGATTCGATTTGGGGATTACCGTCTGAAGATCCTTACTTGCATCTAGCAAATTTTTTGGAGCTGTGTGCAACCTTCAAATATAATGACGTTACTGATGATGTCATTCGGTTGAGACTCTTCCCATTCTCACTCAGGGATAAAGCAAAGTGCTGGCTGAACTCATTACAGGCGAACTCCATCACTACATGGCAAGACTTAGCCCAAAAGTTTCTTGCCAAGTTCTTTCCTCCAGCTAAGGCAGCAAAGCTCAGAGGTGAGTTGAATAATTTCTATCAGCTGGAGAGAGAGAGCCATTATATGATGCGTGGGAAATGTTCAAAGACTTACAGAGAAAGTGTCCACATCATGGGATCGAGAAGTGGATGCTAGTCCACATATTTTACAATGGGCTGTGTGGTACAACTCATACCATGATTGATGCTGCAACAGGAGGTACGTTCATGAAAAAGAGTGTCAATGAGGCACATGATTTGCTAGAGGATATGACCACAAATAACCATCAGGGGGCAGATGAGAGAGCATTGAACAGTAGGAAGATGGTTGGGATTCATGAGCTAGACGATATCACTGCATTGACTGCGAAGGTAGCCACTTTGACAAAGCAGATCGGCAGGTACCATGGCGATTAAGCGGTCACGGACACCAGTGGGTTGTGAGATCTGTGGGGCCCCCACACTTTTGATAGATGCACAACAGTGGACCCGAAGAGGAGGAAGCTAGTGGAATATGAGACCATAACACTAACTGAGGAGTGTAGTTCCATATTGCAGAAGAAGTTACCCCCAAAGTTGAAAGATCCGGAGAGTTTCACCCTACCTTGCGTGATAGGGAATGTGACTTGCAACAGGGCATTATGTGATCTAGGGGCTAGCATAAACTTATTGCCCCTATCCGTGTTCAAGAAGCTAGGTTTGGGAGTGATCAAGCCAACTACAGTGAATTTGCAGCTAGCAGACATATCAGTGGTGCATCCCTTAGTCATCATTGAAGATGTGCTCATCAAAGTGGGAAAGTTCTATTTCCCGGCAGACTTCCTCATCCTTGACATGGAGAAAGACGATGAGATTCTCATTATCTTGGGAAGGACATTCCTTGCTACTGGAATGGCCTTGATAGATGTGGAAAAAGGCGAGCTGAAACTCAGAGTTGAGAATGAGGAGATGGTGTTCAAGGTGTTTAAACACACCGACGAACCCTCAGTCATGAGCAAGTGCTTTGCAGTCAGCACTGTTAGCACATCAGTTGAGCCAGAACAGGCCCAAGACAAGGTGAGCAGACCTCCAGCGCAGGTATGTAATTCTAACCCTCCTCTTGAGAAAAAGGAGAAAAAGAAACATCGAAGGCGGAAAAGAAAGATGATTATGAAATGGGTAGGCTGTGGGGTTAAATTGCTTCATGCTTCTTGATAAGGAACCTGCGTCCGGCTAAAAGACGTTAAATACAACGCTACTTGGGAGGTGTCGCGCCCTTTTTCGGCCGCAGCATTTATTTTTAAAAATAAGCTCCTGCTGCTCAAATATGCAAATGTTAGAAAATAAAATAAATAATAAAATGTTTTAAAAGAATGCTAAAAGTTCTAAAAGTGCAAAAGGATGCTAACATATTAGAAGGGTTGCTAAAGTGTTAAAAATGCTAAAGGATGCTAAAATTGCAAAAGAGGCTAAGAGCGCAAAAGAGTGCTAAAAGGTTAAAGATGCTAACGTTAAAAAAAGGCTAAAATTTAAAGGGATTAATTTTTAAGCTAAAGGGTTGCTAGAATGCTAAGGGTTCGCGGAGTCGCCACCTAATTAGTTTGGGTGAATTAGGACACCTAAATGTTTAACTAGTTTAAAGTAAAACATTAACTCCATTTTATGGTCTGCTAAACTTAGTGAGATTCTGGGTAAGGGTTCTTTATTAATCTAGAAGGAAGGGGTTAGGCACCCTCTAAGATCCGCTAACTTGCGGTTGTCCTGCCAAACCTAGGGTAATTATTATATTTAAAGAATGCATTTTTTTAAAAAATATAAAGGATGCTTTCAAAGATATTTTATAGAAAGGGGCATGTTGATAAAAGGTTTGCAAGATTAATACTAAAAAATATAAAGTTTTAAAGTGTGCTTTTATCGTTTATAAATATATCCGTGTTGACTTATGCTCAAAGACAAGCTTTTAGAATCAAATATATATGACATAGTGCAAAAGATGATTATTTTATAGTTTTAGATAATAGGGTTGTTCAACACAAATTATTTATATTATGCTAATGAAAGAGCTTATGAGAAAATTAATTTATTTTATCATGAATTATAAAAAATAATACTCTAGTCGCGAGTTGTTTAGTAAAGTTTAGATATATATGACAAGCACAAAAGACAAGCAGGTCGGAAATGAGTTTCTAATTATGAATTACTTTCCCACCTTATATGTTTGAAACTTAGTTGTTCTAAATATCCTAAATATTACAGTGATAGAATAATTAAATTAACATAAACAAATAAATGAATGACTAGCAAGTAAAAGAAAGGATGGGGTTTGAGAGTGTTCTTTACGACGGATGACAACGTCCTATTTGTTTTCTAGGAATTTCTGAAGTGAGGATGCACATAGACGCGGGTTGCCATTTGAAGTAGCTCGTGATGAGTCTCGCCGTGAGACTCTTCATTTTTGCTCCCATGCGTGCCATGTAAAAAGAACAAAGAAAGAAAAGGATTAGTATGAGCCCAATTAAATAACGAATGAGCACTTGGCACATAGTTTATATCGAAGCAGGCACACATAAAGTCAGCAGTGACACTGTCGAAGAGGGATTGGACTGCCAGCAGGTAACATTTTCAAAAACAATTATTGCTTAGTTTTAAGGCAACACGTGGGAAGGAGACAACATGTTGTAGTAGTAGACATAGAGAAATACCAACAGTCCTTCATGGACTTGGTCATGAGTGAAACATATACAAGTTCAAAATACCTACAGGTATTCTTATATGCAAGACTTAGATGTCAGAGACATTAGGCCAGAAAACAGTGAACATGCTAAAGGGCATCTCTGATCCAAAAGAAGCATATAGTATGGAAGTATGGTCGAGATTCATGCATGGATGATGCGTATAAGGCATGGGGAGAATTGATAGTATGCGAGTACATGGTATGAAACTATTAGTAGGAACTTGAAATGGCGATCGAAGCGTCACGAAATCTAGAGAGGTTTTACACATATTACTTAAATTAAATATCGATAGGACACACTTTAGTTCAAACTCATATGGATGAAACACTACATAATAGTACACGATATCACACTAGCATACATGAAACAACATACACAGAGACAAGTACAATATGACATATACAGTTTCATGTATTCAAAATACAACCTAAGACCCCAAGATAATAAGAAAAAGATTAATATGTAAAAAAAAGAAAATAGAATGAAAGCATTCTGCAGTAGTAGAAGGGAGAAAAATGATAGACAGGGCAAAGCAGGTGTATAAATCAGGACAGGTATGCTAAGCATAACTATTTAGAGCTTATCCTTTTAAGAACTTTTAGGTTGTGATTTTAACAAGACATGCTGGCTCCTAATTCAACAATCTAACTGGGCTGTTATAATGGGCTTAACATGATACCTAGGTGACTTAAGCTGGCAGTTCATGCCAAACAGCTAAGCTAACAGGGATGACCAAGTGACTTGATCAAAGATAGAATGTTAGATGTATATATAGGCTCGTTTGGGTCAAAACACGTATATAGAATTCCAGGCATACTATTGCTAAAGAAGGAAAATATGCAGGTATTCAGAATTGGCATTTAGGAGATAAGATTGATCAGTACTTAAGGGTCAAACCAATGTTATAGCAAATGATTGCAAATACATATATGTGAGGATGAGTGTGGATACTTCAAAGCAGCAAACTAAATGTGGAATTATAGTCTTAAAACATTAAAGGACCTGTCATCTTATGATCCAAGCCTATTGGCAGCATTGTGATTGATTGGAGAAAGAGAGTTATGACTTATGTTCCAATCACACCAGAGCCTAGTAAACTCTAATCAGACCTCACTTATGAATGATCTAGATAAACTTGTGTCACCCTTTTATAATCCAGAATCACATATTTCTTCAAATAATAAGGCATGTGCCATGTTTCAAATAGTAGGTTGCAGCCGGAGTCTAAGGCTAATCACATTGACAGAATAAGTTCATGCAAGGCCGTTATTGAATGACAATCAAATCAGAGCTTAATCTCAAGTCATTTTACAAACCTGTTGACACTCTTGACACTGATTTAAACCAGCAACAATTTACATAGAACATGTGTAAGCCAAGCTGGAGATATAATGTCATATAATGTAACTTTTAGATATAATTACCAATCCTATTTCCCCCTGCTTCCTAAAACCCTCCTATATTTTATCTAAACAGAATTGGACATGCTCGAGATGTAGTAGCATGCTACAATCGAAGATACGAATACATAAGCACATAAACGACACAAAAGAACTGAGAAGAGTTCGGATTTTACTTAAAGCAGGGCCTATTTCATATAGAATTCTTTCAATTATGAAGGCAGCCAAACAGATTAATCGAACTAGAACAACTAAACTGAATCAACACAACCTGCAGTCCCACCAAATATACAGAAGTACAACAAAAAATGAAAACCAGTCATCGATATCAATTTAACATACACTCAAACAGATGGCAAACGACAGAATATGAATAGACTAAAGTTAAGTTTACCTAGGACAACCGACGGGCGGCGTATCAAGTCGTCGGAGCCACTCGACGGGTATTGCGATGCGATTGAGGGGCGAGATTTAGTTGTTGGTTTCTTTGCTGGACTAAAAAAGGGATTTGAACCTCCTATTCTTGCGATGCTAAGGGTTTCCCTGACTGAGCCCCTAGTCGATGCCCCGTGTCGATGCTATGGGTGTGCTAACTGTGGCTCTGGTGGTTCTTTGACTGCTGCTAAGGGTCGATGCTATCCCCCCTAAAACCACTGCCCTATTGCATGCCTATAGCCTCTGTATTTATAGCCCTCATTTGGGTTCTAAAATTGGTAAGGCTGAGAATGGGCTAAAATTGGTGCTGATTCGACCAGATTTTTTACTGATTTTGTGTGATTCGAACGGTTATGGTGAGGAAATGATTTGAAGGGATTTGTGGAAGATTCGTTTGGTTATGGAAGGAAGGGCTGGCTAGGGTACGTGGGTAAGGGAAGGCTCCCGGATTTTCAGAAAATCCGTGAGAAAATCGGTTGGGTGGCGGCGATGGAAGGCTTTAGGTTTTTAGGGTTCGTTTTTTCGTGAAGGCTGATGGGGGACGATGGGCGAAAGTAAAGAAAAGAGGAAGTGGGCTGGACGGGAAAAGAAAATAGGGGTGTGGGCTGCGGGTCGGCTAATTAAAGGGGTGTTGGGCTGGGTAGTTAATAGGTGGGCTGGACGAAAATGGTGGGTAATTAGTTAATTAGGGTATTAGTTTTAATTAGGGGTTAATTAGTTTTAGGCTAGTTAGTTTAATTAGCTAATTAATTCTAGGCAAGTGTATCAATTAATTAGTGCTAAATAAACTAATAAATTGTGATTAAATTATTTAGGTGTTTCATTAGTCTAAGTTTGAATTTAAATTATTATAATAATAAATGCGGGTGTGCTATTTAATTAATGCTCAATACTTTAGAATGCGACGCTATTATTTAAAATCTTATTGTTATGCATTATTGCGAAGTTAAATTAAAATTGAATTGAGTTTAGATTAAATTATTTAAATGCCGAATGCAAGTACGATATTTAAGAATTGTTTAAAGCCTTATAAATGCGACGCTATTAAATGCATATATTAGATTAAAATCGCTAAATTATTTATTTTAGGCCTTTATTAATTATTTAAAAATTACGACAAAGCTTAAAGTTAATAAATGCAGGCGCGGGACTCTAAATGCTTAAGACTACGTAAGACGCGATGCCATTATTAAATTAATTATTTATGCCTGTATTTAATGTTTTATTGTTGTATTTTATTATAAAAAATCCTAAAAAATTATTTTACAAAAATTAGTGTAATTTTATGGTTAATGGCTGGACGGGAGGGTCAAAATTGGGTGTCAACAGGATGTCCCTCTTTGTATGGAGATGATGGAAGAATCTTCGGACAAAGACGTTGACTCATAGCCAATTTTGTCTCGATCTTCGAAGTGCCGAAATCTTTGGCGGTGACAAGGTGACACAAAAATCAAAAGCCCCGATGTCGAGTTATGGCGACCTTTGGGTTACTATGGTCGAAACACGGCGCAGCTAACGCGGACTCGAAGATGTCGGTGTCGAGTTATGGCGACACTTTGGGCTACCATGGTCAAAACACGGCGCGCTAACGCGGACTTAAAGATGTCGGTGTCGAGTTATGGCGACCTTTGGGTTATGCAAAAAGTAAAAGAATATAAGCGGCTTGAACACAGGGTGTCTGCTTATGGCTTGTGGTCTTTGGGTTACATGGTGATGTGGAAGCGAGTGGGCCGACGCTGAGGCCGCTACGCGTCGTTGGGAAGGTTGGCCCCAACGATTGCCGGTTATTGTAAGAAAACCCACGTTGTGCTCCTGCTGCTGCGTGCTAAGACTTGAACAAGCGGTTAGTGCATAATCGCTAAGGCAAAATAATTTTAAAACAATGTAGCGTGAATAGAAAAGGTTATCCTGCAAACGCGATGCCTGTTGTGTTGATGCGCTGTTGCGAATGCTGTGATTTTCGTCCTTGCACAGACGTGTTGCGATTGTGAGCCGGATCGTTGTCGCTTGCTGCAATTGTCCTGTATACTAAAGCTCGAAAGAGTTAGTGCATAAGCTAAGAGAATAATATATGAGAAACAAAATGCAATTATGAGAATAGAAATCGTCCTGCGTAGATGTGCTATCTTGACTTGTCGTCGTTTCCGGACTTGTCGTCGTTTCGGACTGCGTCGTCGTTTCGGACTTGTCGTCGTTTCGGACTTGTCGTCGTTTTGGACTTGGCGTCGTTTTGGACTTGGCGTCGTTTCGGACTTGGCGTCGTTTTGGACTTGTCGTCGTTTTCGGACTTGGCGTCGTTTTCGGACTTGGCGTCGTTTTCGGACCTGGCGTCGTTTTTGGACTTGTCGTCGTTTTCGGACTTGGCGTCGTTTTCGGACTTGGCGTCGTTTTGGACTTGGCGTCGTTTTTGGACTTGGCGTCGTTTTCGGACTTGGCGTCGTTTTGGACTTGGCGTCGTTTTTGGACTAAAGCTCAAGGAAGAGTTAGTGCATAACTGCTAAGACAGAATAATAAAGCATGAATGATAAAATGCAATTTTGAGAACAGAGAAAATCTTCGTGTAGATGTAATATGATGATGGCGTCGTTTTGGACTTCTTTGTCTTGTCGCGTTACTGGCGTCGTCTTCTTCTTGGCGTCGTTGCGTGACGCAATCTTGATGGTGTCGTTGCTTGGACACAATCGATAACGCCGTCGTTACTGGGCGTATTCTTCTTTGGCGTCGTTGCGTAGACGCACGATGGTGTCGCCGTGGACACACGCGATAACGCGTCGTTACTGGGCGTGTCGTTGCCGACGTCATCGCGTGAACGCACGTCGTGCGACGCCGCTGTTCGACGTGTTCCGGGCGTCGTTGCGTAGACGCACGTCGCGATGTCGTCGTTGACATAACGCCGATAACGCCGTCGTTACTTGACGTGCGCCGGGCGTCGTTGCGTAAACGCACGCGATGATGTCGTTACTGGACATAATCGCGATCGCGTCGTTACTGGGCGTGTTATTCTTGGCGTCGTTGCGTAGACGCACGCGATGATGTCGTTGCTGGACATAATCGCGATGGCGTCGTTGCACGGGCGTATTGATCTTTGGCGTCGTTGCGTAGACGCAATCGCGATGGTGTCGTTCGACACAACGCCGATAACGCGTCGTTGCGTACTCAATCGCCGACGGTCGCGTGCCTTGACACAACGCGATAACGCGTCGTTGCACGGGCGTATCGGCTGCGCTCGCGTAGAATAAATGCTCGCAAGCTAAGCTTGAGAAAAAGCGTTAGTGTATACCTGTTTAAACGAAATGATAAATGTATATGAGAAGTGCAATTTTATGGGTTGAGATGTCGTCACGATACGCGGATGAATCGAGATGTTGTCCTTGCGGACATGCTAAATGCCATGGACGAATTGTCATGATGCCTTTGTTAGGCGTGATGCGCGAGTTGCCAATTTGACTTTATGCAGAGTTGATCGCTAGGTTTTGTTGCGCCTCTGAACTTTGACTGCTGATTATTGATGCCCCTTTTCCGCTGCTGCTGCTGTTGCTGCGGACTTTGGAGTGTTGTCATCCTCTGACTTTGTTGCTTTTTCGCTACGCTATCTGAAGAAACTTTTAGCCGTATTTTCTATTTCGGCTATTGCACTTTCTGCTTCTGTTAATAATGAAGAACCTGCGCTCAAAGAAAATTTGTGAGTTTTTGGGGGGGGGTCGATTCGTATCTGACTTCGCCGCCTTGTCCCTTGATATCCGCGTGCCTGGCCTGTTTGGACTTGCAATCCCTGTCTGGTTTCCTATATGGTCCCAGTTTCGAAAAGGGTGTCTGGCCTAACGTGGGTCTCAATGTAGTTGCTTGTATGTAGTGATGTTTCTGGGCCTTCTGATTTCGGCCTGTAGGGTTGCGAGGTGCTCGATCGGATCTATCTTGCCGCTTTTCTTTTCGAGACCCTGCTTTGCCTATAGGAACGAGCGAGTTCAGGCTCGTTCCGCCGGATGCCGCTTGAATCGGTCGTATTTGGACCGTGCCTTTGGTTTTGTGAAGTATTGATGCTCTGCCGTTGCTTAGTCAAATACAAATCGACCTTTGGGAAGATGCTAAATCTTTCTAAAAATGCAACAAGCGGTGTTAGCATAAAGCACGTAATTTGCGGGTATGTAGCGGATATATTGCACATGCACGTTCAAACGTTCCTAACATGCGGGGACCTCTTTATGCGGAGGTAAGCTAAGCGTCAACTTATGCGAGATTATGACGGATTCGTCCAAGTCGTCAACTATAATGCCTTTGTTGGAAATGGCGACCAAATGACGGTGCACTTTTCCCAATTTCATGTCATGATTGGGCTTGGATTTGTCTGTCATTGTCACGCTACACATAATATCTTTGGTTGGTCGTTGGGTTGAGAAACCCGTCGACAAGTTTGGTGTCTTCCTAATTGTGGTGTCGATGCGAGGCGACCGACCCACCTAAGGTAAATGCATCGTGCCCTAAAATAAGGGTGGTATAGCTCTATCTTAAGTTTTCTAAGATTTGGCTTTTCCGACGCTTGAGTTCCGAGCGGACAACTCGAGAAGGCTCTGTGCCACGGTTAGGCAAGCACTCCACGTATATTACCAACTCTCCTAAATTTGGTTTTGAAGAAAGAATTTTCGATGCACCAGCGCACCTCGCATGTAGTGTGTGTTTGTGTGAATTTTCCAGAGTGAAAGAAATATGAGCGGAATGCCAGTTTAAGGAAAGCAGTAAAGCATGTAGCAATTAAAATAAAATAAACAAAATACAGCACGCAAAATTTAATGCAAAAAGCAATGTCAAATAATAACCCTAGGTCTGTTATGGTTAAGAACCTAAAATCCCTAGTGGAGTCGCCATTTCTGTCGCGCCCTTTTTCGGCCGCGGCATTTATTTTTAAAAATAAGCTCCTGCTGCTCAAATATGCAAATGTTAGAAAATAAAATAAATAATAAAATGTTTTAAAAGAATGCTAAAAGTTCTAAAAGTGCAAAAGGATGCTAACATATTAGAAGGGTTGCTAAAGTGTTAAAAATGCTAAAGGATGCTAAAATTGCAAAAGAGGCTAAGAGCGCAAAAGAGTGCTAAAAGGTTAAAGATGCTAACGTTAAAAAAAGGCTAAAATTTAAAGGGATTAATTTTTAAGCTAAAGGGTTGCTAGAATGCTAAGGGTTCGCGGAGTCGCCACCTAATTAGTTTGGGTGAATTAGGACACCTAAATGTTTAACTAGTTTAAAGTAAAACATTAACTCCATTTTATGGTCTGCTAAACTTAGTGAGATTCTGGGTAAGGGTTCTTTATTAATCTAGAAGGAAGGGGTTAGGCACCCTCTAAGATCCGCTAACTTGCGGTTGTCCTGCCAAACCTAGGGTAATTATTATATTTAAAGAATGCATTTTTTTAAAAAATATAAAGGATGCTTTCAAAGATATTTTATAGAAAGGGGCATGTTGATAAAAGGTTTGCAAGATTAATACTAAAAAATATAAAGTTTTAAAGTGTGCTTTTATACTGTTTATAAATATATGCCGTGTTGACTTATGCTCAAAGACAAGCTTTTAGAATCAAATATATATGACATAGTGCAAAAGATGATTATTTTATAGTTTTCCGATAATAGGGTTGTTCAACACAAATTATTTATATTATGCTAATGAAAGAGCTTATGAGAAAATTAATTTATTTTATCATGAATTATAAAAAATAATACTCTAGTCGCGAGTTGTTTAGTAAAGTTTAGATATATATGACAAGCCTGAAAAGACAAGCAGGTCGGAAATGAGTTTCTAATTATGAATTACTTTCCCACCTTATATGTTTGAAACTTAGTTGTTCTAAATATCCTAAATATTACAGTGATAGAATAATTAAATTAACATAAACAAATAAATGAATGACTAGCAAGTAAAAGAAAGGATGGGGTTTGAGAGTGTTCTTTACGACGGATGACAACGTCCTATTTGTTTTCTAGGAATTTCTGAAGTGAGGATGCACATAGACGCGGGTTGCCATTTGAAGTAGCTCGTGATGAGTCTCGCCGTGAGACTCTTCATTTTTGCTCCCATGCGTGCCATGTAAAAAGAACAAAGAAAGAAAAGGATTAGTATGAGCCCAATTAAATAACGAATGAGCACTTGGCACATAGTTTATATCGAAGCAGGCACACATAAAGTCAGCAGTGACACTGTCGAAGAGGGATTGGACTGCCAGCAGGTAACATTTTCAAAAACAATTATTGCTTAGTTTTAAGGCAACACGTGGGAAGGAGACAACATGTTGTAGTAGTAGACATAGAGAAATACCAACAGTCCTTCATGGACTTGGTCATGAGTGAAACATATACAAGTTCAAAATACCTACAGGTATTCTTATATGCAAGACTTAGATGTCAGAGACATTAGGCCAGAAAACAGTGAACATGCTAAAGGGCATCTCTGATCCAAAAGAAGCATATAGTATGGAAGTATGGTCCAAGATTCATGCATGGATGATGCATATAAGGCATGGGGAGAATTCAATAGTATGCAGGGGTACATGGTATGAAACTATTAGTAGGAACTTGAAATGGGCAGTCAAGAACTGATACGAAATCTAGAGAGGTTTTACACATATTACTTAAATTAAATATCGATAGGACACTTTAGTTCAAACTCATATGGATGAAACACTACATAATAGTACACGATATCACACTAGCATACATGAAACAACATACACAGAGACAAGTACAATATGACATATACAGTTTCATGTATTCAAAATACAACCTAAGACCCCAAGATAATAAGAAAAAGATTAATATGTAAAAAAAAGAAAATAGAATGAGCAGCTACGCAGCCAACTGGTAGAAGGGAGAAAAATGATAGACAGGGCAAAGCAGGTGTATAAATCAGGACAGGTATGCTAAGCATAACTATTTAGAGCTTATCCTTTTAAGAACTTTTAGGTTGTGATTTTAACAAGACATGCTGGCTCCTAATTCAACAATCTAACTGGGCTGTTATAATGAGCTTAACATGATACCTAGGTGACTTAAGCTGGCAGTTCATGCCAAACAGCTAAGCTAACAGGGATGACCAAGTGACTTGATCAAAGATAGAATGTTAGATGTATATATAGGCTCGTTTGGGTCAAAACACGTATATAGAATTCCAGGCATACTATTGCTAAAGAAGGAAAATATGCAGGTATTCAGAATTGGCATTTAGGAGATAAGATTGATCAGTACTTAAGGGTCAAACCAATGTTATAGCAAATGATTGCAAATACATATATGTGAGGATGAGTGTGGATACTTCAAAGCAAAGAAACTAAATGTGGAATTATAGTCTTAAAACATTAAAGGACACGTATCTTATGATCCAAGCCTATTGGCGATTGTGATTGATTGGAGAAGAGAGTTATGACTTATGTTCCAATCACACCAGAGCCTAGTAAACTCTAATCAGACCTCACTTATGAATGATCTAGATAAACTTGTGTCACCCTTTTATAATCCAGAATCACATATTTCTTCAAATAATAAGGCATGTGCCATGTTTCAAATAGTAGGTTGCAGCCGGAGTCTAAGGCTAATCACATTGACAGAATAAGTTCATGCAAGGCCGTTATTGAATGACAATCAAATCAGAGCTTAATCTCAAGTCATTTTACAAACCTGTTGACACTCTTGACACTGATTTAAACCAGCAACAATTTACATAGAACATGTGTAAGCCAAGCTGGAGATATAATGTCATATAATGTAACTTTTAGATATAATTACCAATCCTATTTCCCCCTGCTTCCTAAAACCCTCCTATATTTTATCTAAACAGAATTGGACATGCTCGAGATGTAGTAGCATGCTACAATCGAAGATACGAATACATAAGCACATAAACGACACAAAAGAACTGAGAAGAGTTCGGATTTTACTTAAAGCAGGGCCTATTTCATATAGAATTCTTTCAATTATGAAGGCAGCCAAACAGATTAATCGAACTAGAACAACTAAACTGAATCAACACAACCTGCAGTCCCACCAAATATACAGAAGTACAACAAAAAATGAAAACCAGTCATCGATATCAATTTAACATACACTCAAACAGATGGCAAACGACAGAATATGAATAGACTAAAGTTAAGTTTACCTTCTCCGGACAGCGACCCGGGGCAGCGTATCAAGTCGTCGGAGCCACTCGACGGGTATTGCGATGCGATTGAGGGGCGAGATTTAGTTGTTGGTTTCTTTGCTGGACTAAAAAAGGGATTTGAACCTCCTATTCTTGCGATGCTAAGGGTTTCCCTGACTGAGCCCCTAGTCGATGCCCCGTGTCGATGCTATGGGTGTGCTAACTGTGGCTCTGGTGGTTCTTTGACTGCTGCTAAGGGTCGATGCTATCCCCCCTAAAACCACTGCCCTATTGCATGCCTATAGCCTCTGTATTTATAGCCCTCATTTGGGTTCTAAAATTGGTAAGGCTGAGAATGGGCTAAAATCGCGTCGATTCGACCAGATTTTTTACTGATTTTGTGTGATTCGAACGGTTATGGTGAGGAAATGATTTGAAGGGATTTGTGGAAGATTCGTTTGGTTATGGAAGGAAGGGCTGGCTAGGGTACGTGGGTAAGGGAAGGCTCCCGGATTTTCAGCCGAAAATCCGGCGAGAAAATCGGGGTTGGGTGAAGGCGGCGATGGAAGGCTTTAGGTTTTTAGGGTTCGTTTTTTCGTGAAGGCTGATGGGGGACGATGGGCGAAAGTAAAGAAAAGAGGAAGTGGGCTGGACGGGAAAAGAAAATAGGGGTGTGGGCTGCGGGTCGGCTAATTAAAGGGGTGTTGGGCTGGGTAGTTAATAGGTGGGCTGGACGAAAATGGTGGGTAATTAGTTAATTAGGGTATTAGTTTTAATTAGGGGTTAATTAGTTTTAGGCTAGTTAGTTTAATTAGCTAATTAATTCTAGGCAAGTGTATCAATTAATTAGTGCTAAATAAACTAATAAATTGTGATTAAATTATTTAGGTGTTTCATTAGTCTAAGTTTGAATTTAAATTATTATAATAATAAATGCGGGTGTGCTATTTAATTAATGCTCAATACTTTAGAATGCGACGCTATTATTTAAAATCTTATTGTTATGCATTATTGCGAAGTTAAATTAAAATTGAATTGAGTTTAGATTAAATTATTTAAATGCCGAATGCAAGTACGATATTTAAGAATTGTTTAAAGCCTTATAAATGCGACGCTATTAAATGCATATATTAGATTAAAATCGCTAAATTATTTATTTTAGGCCTTTATTAATTATTTAAAAATTACGACAAAGCTTAAAGTTAATAAATGCAGGCGCGGGACTCTAAATGCTTAAGACTCTACGTAAGACGCGATGCCATTATTAAATTAATTATTTATGCCTGTATTTAATGTTTTATTGTTGTATTTTATTATAAAAAATCCTAAAAAATTATTTTACAAAAATTAGTGTAATTTTATGGTTAATGGCTGGACGGGAGGGTCAAAATTGGGTGTCAACAGGAGGCAACCCAAGATTTTTAAATTTATGCAATTTAGTTTTAGTTAGAATAGTCTCACGGGAGGTATTGTTTGCATGTTGTGATGACAGGTACAGGGCCAAATATTAGAGGACGGAAAACGCGAGAGGGGAAGAAATCGGCGCCATCGAGCGTGGCGCCGAAAACTGTACGTCGAGAAATCAGCCACGGCGCCAATTTCAGAGCGCCATGACGCCGAAGTTCGTAAAGTCGGAAGTTTAGCGCCACGGTTAATCTCGAGCGCCATGGCGCCTAAGTTCAGGTCGCAGATGTTTGCGCCACGCGCGATCTCGTGGTGCCGCGACGGAAAAACTGAAATTAAAAGAGCCCTAATTTGATTTCCTCTCTCCAAATCAAAACCCAAAACCCTTCCTCTCTCCAAAACCCACGAAATCAACCTCTATTACTCAAAATCTTCCACAAACCAAACTCAATCACAATCAAATTACTTCAATTCCTTGCACCCTTAACCATTTCAAACAACAACCCTCATTCTATTGCCTCAATCCATCACTAGGAACAAGAAAATTTTGAAGAACATCTTCCAAGGTAACTTTCATCATTTTTCTTGAAATTTTCAAAGCAATTAGGAGAGGTAATTCATAAGTTTGGGGATGTGCTTTATTGGTGGATATTGTGGGGTGTGTTGAAGTTTGGTGTTGGAAATTTTGCGGTGAGATTGTACGTAGTGATGTGGGGTGTTGTACCTGTGATTTGAGTGAAGTTTGGGGGTTGAATTGTGTTGTATTTTGTTGATTGTGTTGTGTGTTGATTGGTGTGATTGAAAGTTATTGGGTAATCTCACTAAAACAGAGGAAACGCTGCTGAAATGTTTTCAAAATGTCTGCCAGAAAAAAAAAAGCTTCCACATCCGCCTCCGTTCCACAATATGACACTACTAGGTTTGTTAGTCAAAAAGCAGAAGACAAGTATTACAAATTTAGTACTAGACCCTTGATACCTGAGCGAGGAATGGAGTACCAAAGTGAACCATTTGAGGATGGCGATGTCTATGAGCCTATTCGGGCAATGATAGAGGCAATTAGGTGGAATAGATTTGTTAATCTGAAGAGAATAGTACCACATAACACTGTAATTGTAAAAGAATTCTATGTTAACTTTCCGAAATAGGTAGATGGTAGATGTTTTGTGAGAGGACAGTATGTGCATGTGACGACTGAGATGGTGAATGAGCTATTGAGAACAACTGATGTTGAAGAAAGAGGCGATGATCGAAGCTATTTCAGAACTTGGTCTAGATATGCCAGCAACATCGATTGGGATATCGTCGCAAGCAAATTATGCTTTCTTGGGGTTGAGTATGATATTGCACTAAATGGATCAAGAGGACTGAGCAGATGTCAGTTCAACAAAACAGCCAAGGGTTGGTTATATTTCGTCAGTGCCCGCCTGATTCCATCGACGCACTTCACCAGAGTGCCAGCGGATAGAATAAAGATGGTATATGGGATTATGGAAGGGAAGACGATTGATGTTGGGAATGAGATATTGCAGAGCATTGGAGAAACCAGTAGGTTGGTCACTACAGGTGGGTTGAGACACGGATAACTTATTTTCAGTTTATGTTCTAGACATGGAGTCCCAACCCTAGCTACTGATACATATGAGAAGGGACAACCTCCCGTGACATATGAGATAGTGCATGTCTTCCCAGATCCAACAGCAGCAAGAAGGAGACCAGCACCACCACCAGCAGCAGCAGAGGCTGTCATGGATGAGGATGAGCTTGAGACAGAGGCTCAGCATGAGGCAGGTAGCAGCCGCCAGCAGCCCCTGAAATTGGAGCCTCCGGTGCCTATGATGGAGCAGTTGCTCATGAACCAGCGGAGGATGATGCAGAGTTTTGACACGATGATACAAGGTCAACAGGACCTGAGGCAAGGACATCAAAAAATAAGGCAGGATCAACAACAGTTGAACCAGAGACTTGATGAGATAAGTTCCTTGTTCAACCAGTGGTCCATGCATTATCCGCCGCCATCGCCACCATCTTAAACCAAGTCTGAAAGTGGTCCCGTTTTTTTTTTGAGTCTTGCACACATTAGAGACGATGTGTGATTTAAGATTGGGATGGAGTTCTTAGTTTATTTTTGATGTGTTTTTTAGTCTTTTTGTGTTATTTTCTATGTTTACATGAGTCTAATTTTTTTATTATGATCATGCATGATGTAGTTACTTGAAACGCCTAGTGAAGTAAAGTTGAATAATGTAATGGAATTAGAAGCAACCATCTGAACACTTAGGTTAGATATGTCAAAAATTTATGAAGTCAAACTATTTGGGTATCTTGCTTGATTTATGCATTGTTAGTGATTAAACTTATGTGTCTGCTTGCTTGCTATTTGAGGCAAAATAGTTAGGATATGCATGTTAGGGAGATGACTCAGACATTTCTTTGTTAGCCCTTTCTTACCATTCTCTGCATATCCCTGACATTAAAATTGTATCTCTAGTCAGTCTCTTTGAGACTAAAATAAGATCTTTCTTTGACACCCTATAATTCCATACTTGTGCCATAAGTGAAGAAATTGATGTGTTTGGAATATAAAGTGTTGAAAAGAGACAAAAAGAGAGTGAACAATTTTGATGCACCCCAATAAAAAGTAATCATAAATAGGCAAAAGCCTAAGTTTGGGGGTGCCTACTATTCATCATATCCCTCATTCTCTCAAAACAAAAGAGGGAAAAGATAGGTGTGAGGTTAAAAAGAAAATCAAAAGAAAAGGAAAATTGAAAGCAAAAGAGCTTATGGTATGTAAATTGAGCCTAAATGACTATTTTTACCTACCTCTGCCTAAGCCTACATTACAACCCTGAAAAGCCCTAAGGATCTCTAATATGTGCATCTATGATTAGTGGAGAATAGCAAGTGAACATGTCATAGGATTGTGAAATTGACATGCATAGTTAGGTATTTCCACTTCCATTGAACATGATTAAATTGAATTTGCGAAATATCTGACTTGATGTGTTTAGAATGCTGAAAATCCATGCTATATGTTCTTGCATATTAATTCTACTAACCTTCATGTTTTTCTAAGTAACAATTGTACAGCAAGGTGATCAATATCTTTGAGTCATTCTGTTTTCCTTTCTTCGTGTCCTTATTCTTATTTTTTTGATCTTTACTCGAGGGCGAGCAAATGTTAAGTTTGGGGGTGTTTGATCGGTGTATTTTATATACACATTTTGAGTCATTTTCTGTTAGTCTTTTGCTTCTTTTGTATAAATTTGTGTCGTGTTAGGATATATTTTTTTTCTTTTGAGTCACAGTGGTTTACAATGGCACATGGGCGGAAAGAAGTGAAAAGAAGGCAGATACAGAGGTTCCAGAGCACAAAAGGTCGAAAAGTTGGCAACCCGGGCGTAATTCATGGCGACGCCGTGGCGCCAACCAACCAGGACCAACGGAGCCACGACACCCAAGACGCAGCCCCACTCGCAGAAGTTTCGGCGCCATGGCGCCGGTTGCAGAGTCGTGGCGCCGACGCGGGAAATCTGCCAGATCTGAATAGGATTAGGCCAAGGCCGAAGAGGAAAAGGTTTTACACGTTTTGGGTGATGTAAAAAGACCTTTTTAGGTCAGTTTTGGGGGTTCCACACCTTACCATTCATCACAACATTAGATCAAGATTGGAGATTTATTTTTGAGTAATTTCTTGTTCTTTATTTTATTTCTTTCTAGTATATGTTGGATACTATTTTAGTTCTTGGCATGTCTATGACTAGGAACTAACTTAATTTAGGGCTTTACATGTCGAATCACTTGAACCTCGTTTTATGAATTAATGCAAGATTTTGGTTTCTTCTTATTATTGTTGAGATTTATTCAATAATTATTTTGATTGCTTGGTAATTAATTGATCACTAATTATCATCACTTATATGATTTCTAATCGAAATCTGAAAGGGGAGATTGTGAATATGCTATAGTTGAATAAACATAGGTTAAAATCGTGGACGAAAGTACCCCGATACTTGTGTAATTTAATAGGTTATTGTTTTTAATCCTCCTTTGTGGTAAATCTTGTCATCGAAGGATAGAAGAGTTCTACATTGGGGTTGAATGTTTATATTACATTAGCGGGAGTATAAACCGATTTAGTTAACCTGTTATCTCAACATAGAAGAAGACCCTTAATTATTTGCATTAACGAGTAAAGCGAGTGGATAGTCGAGGAGATTTGAAAGCCCTATTTCCACCATATTTGAAGTAAAGTAATGTAATTTAGTTAGCGTCTATAATCATAGCTATAAACAAACTATTAAATTATCGGTCACCAAATAGATACTACAGAATAGAGGTTGATAATTGGACATTAATCCCTGAGGACGATAACTCAGTCTTCTAGACTATATTACTTGTCACGATACGTGTACTTGCGTTTAGCGTGTGTATAAATCGCACATCATTGGTACAGACGACAAATGGTATGTGAAACTCTTCCTTCTTTCTTTTTGGCATGATTTAATGAAAGTACGACGGACGTACATGATATCTACACAGTTTAATTCCTAAAGATATTAGTTATGAGAAGTGCCTATGATTTTCAGTAAAGAGTTCATTTTAATGATTTTATTGAGAGTCAAATGATGATTTAAATTGCATATGGTTGCTCATGATATCTATTCGTGCAAAGTGTTACTATTCCACTTCTCCGAGTTCCGGACCGACTTATGTCCGTGCACAACCTTGCATTGTTCACCGAGTCCCTTACAAGAGGGTCGGATTACGTAAGATGCATTCATAGATGAGATGATGACTTCATCGAGTCCCAGTATGGGCCGGGTTATGATATGATTCCACCGAGCCCCTCACTAGAGGGCCGACAATGTTATATATGATGATTCCATGTGTCACGCCCATTTCGACCGCGACATTTTTATATTAGCGAATCTCCTGCTTAAATAAAAGGTTAGAAAATAAATAATAAAATGCTAAATGCTTAAAGATGTTAAAATGTTAAAGGTGTGCTTAAAAAGTGCTAGCATATTAAAAGTGCTAAAAAGGTGCTAAATGCTAAAGGACAAAGGGTGCTAAAAGTGCTAAAATGCTAAAAGGGTTCGCGGAGTCGCCACCTAATTAATTGGGTGAATTAGGACACCTAAATGTCAACTAGGTTAAAGTCAACACTAACTCCATTTTTTATGGTCTGCTAAACTTAATGAGATTTCGGGCAAGGGTTCTTTATTAATCTAGAGGGAAGGGGTTAGGCACCCTCTAAGATCCGCTAACTTGCGGTTATCATGCCAAACCTAGGGTAATTATTATGTTTAAAATGCTTGTTTTGAGAATATAAAAGATGCTTCAAAATATTTTATAAAAATGCATGTTGATAAAAGTTTATAAGACTAAGGCCCAAAAAATGTAAATGATGCAAAGGTTATTTATGAACTAATTATGTGTGCATGCAAAGGTTATTTATGGACTAATTATATGTACTGCTAGCTAAATTAATCTTGCCTAACCTGCGTGTAATATTATATGAAAAATGCCTAAGATGATTTTTGAGAGTTTAGGAGGAAATTTGTTATGGGTTTAATAAGAAACAAATTGTTGGTTTTATGATGCAAGTTAAATCATTTAGATTACTTTGGTAAAATTTAGACACGCATAACAATCGTAAAAGATGCGTAAAGTAGAAATGCGTTCCTAATTATAAATTATCTTCCCCTTATGCGTTCAAATGCTAATTGCTCTTGGTTTCCTATTAATTACAAAGTTATAAATTACAATAACAAATAAAGTAAGATAAGGATGAGATAAGAGAGTAAGGGATTGAAGCGGATGACCCCGTCCTATTTATTTTTCTAGGAATTGCCGAAGAGGGAACTCGATGGATGTATATGCATGCCTTTACGTTTGCCACAATGAGTTTCACTATGAGACTCTTTGTTGCTCCGGTGCGTACCATGTAAAAAAATAAGGAGAGATAAGGATTAGTATGCACTCCCAATAATATAGGATATGAATAATTAAACTCTAAATCCATATCTATGTCCATAATACACACCAAGTGATAACTTACGCAAATCAAGAAACTGGCCTACCAAAACAAGAACAAAGAATACGCAGGAAAAGGAAAAGACAGAGAAAGGCAAAGGCAAACAATAGGCTGACCCATCACTTCATTTGTGGAAAAAAAAAAAGCAAGCAAAAGCTTATCGATATGTTAGGCCCATAATGTGACTACCAAATTTTTGGAAAGAAGATATACAACTGGACACAACGATATGCAGGCAGCGCGATACTCTTGTAAACATATGTGCAGGATATTCAGAATATATATATTGATAAATATTTTTCATTCATGTATACGCAAGCCCATATTTATACGCATAGGGAGGCTGATGTGAATTAGATATTCAGAATATACACACAGTATATCTGTTTCATATGAAATGTTCAGACGAATATTAAGACTGGTGAGTTGAAGGAGTTCAGGTAGTATACAGGGATAGATACCAGGAAAATATGCATACTTACAGTTCAAGCCTACAAGATGCATTAATCCTTTTAGCAATGCAAATAATGAACTCAAACTAACCCCCTCCCATCGTATCCAGAAATCTGAGCACACAGTAAGTTAGGCAGGAAACAAAGCTCAATGCAAACAGGCCAATGTCTCTCGGTTTCAGATGTAATGCATAGGCAAAAGCATATAACTGTACCCAGATTCCTATATACAAATTCACAAACATTCCCCAGATCGATCAAGCTATGATACTATGTCACTACTTATGTAATTTTTAAGGCAAGCATACCAGACCAGCGCGTAAATATTCCATTGTCATTAATTAAGAACAAGAGGTAAAGCGCATAATCCTCTCAGATCCTCATGCGTTAATTATTTAACAGACTACAATCTGGAATTCCTTCAAAGTTTTAAACATGCATTTATTAGACCCAAGATGACTCAAGCAGTGCTTTTAGCACATAAATATATCGTACTACTCATAAGAGCACTCTCTAAACATTCAACCGGGCAAAGTGAGTTCAAGCAATTTTAATGAGTTTTACTACTATCTTCAGCATATTGTTTTAAATATGAATCTGATTAACAACTTTAAAGCAAGAACATACCCAGATTAATTAAAACGAACTGTTCAAACATCCTATTCGCGCATTAATGAACACATAAACGTGAATGAACCAAACAAACACGTGTTTAATCACACAAAACACACAGTAATATAAAGTGGGAATAAGAAGAATTCGGGTTTACCTTCTCCGGGCAGCGAATCGGGGCAGCGTATCAAGTCGTCGGTCCACTCGAGCTTTGGCTTTGCGATGCGAATAAAAGGGCAATGTTTGTTTTCTGGTTTCTTGGATGGATTTGAAAGAAAGGGTTTCGAACTTCCTATTCGTGCGATGCTAATGATCTGGATGCTGAGCCCCCTAACTCCCGATAAAAATCGATTATTGCTATTGGACTGCCCTCCCCACTGAGCTCTCTCTGCCTCTGCTACTTCTTTGCATGCACTTTATATAGCCATGGTTTGGGTTCTAATGTTGGTAAGTAATCAAGGTGCGATTTGGCTAATATTTGGTGCTGATTCGTGTGTAACATCGATTAAGGTAAGTGTATATTTTGCGGCGATTTGGTCAGATTGGGTTGATAATCTGGGATTATTTCGTACCATAAAGGGACGATTTGGCTGCATTTTCATGGGTAAGGAAGGTAAATTCTGATTTTCGCGATTTGGGTCACGATTTTGGAATGGTTCTCCCTATGGCAGGTTTTAGGAAAGGAAACCTGTGGTTTGGTGAGTACGAGGGCGAGCTGGCGGAATGGAGGAGTGTTGGCGGCGATTGCATCTTTAGGTTTAGGTTCATTTTTTAGGTTTGTTGCGGGAGAGATGATGGGCGGTGAGCTGAAGGTATGTGGCGGGGCGTGGCTTCGATAAGGAAAGTAAAGGGTAGGCGAACCGGGCCTCGCGGGTCAATGGGTAATTGGGCTGGGTAGTGGGCTAGGCGAAAATGGTGGGTAGTTAGTGGGCTGATTTTAATTAGGTATTAGTTTTAGGAGTTAATTTTAGGTATTAGTTTTAGGAATTAGTTTTAGGTGCTTAATTAGTTAATTAGTGGTAAATTAATTTAATAAATTGTGATTGAATTATCTAGGAGCTTTATTAATCTAAATGCGGGCGTGCTATTTAATTAGTGTTTAATATTTCAGAATGCGGCGCTATTGTTTAAGATCTTATTTATTGTGCATTATTATTTAAAATAAGTTATGAAATTGCTTTGCGAATTAATAAATGCGACTATGATATTTAACGCGACGTCATTGCTAAACTATTTATTTTATGTATTTATTAATTATTTAAGAATTGCTTGACAGGGCTTACAATTAAAAAATGCGGGCGCGAGACTCTAAGTGCTTAATTCTACGTAAAATGCGGTGTTATTATTAAATTGTTTATTTATGCCTGTATTAATGTTTTATCGCTGCATTTTTTTATTATTTAAAAATATTTGAAAATTGGTGTAATTTTATAGTTAATGACTAGGCGGGAGGGTCAAAATTGGGTGTCAACACCATGGACATGTATCCATGATGCGGGTATAGATACCCATGATAGTAGATGATGATTCCATTAACATGCATCCATGATGCGGGTATAGTTACTCATGGCAGTAGATATATATATAGGATGATTATATGGATAAACATTCATGATTTTTTATATGACTCTCATTTTTAAAAGGCATAGTTGACTCTCATTTTTATACGACATAGTTGTATTGGTATTTTTGACTATTACATTGTCTCCTGTTATCTTTTGGCCAGTTATGATCTTATTTACAGTACTTTATGTTTTACATACTCGGTACATTTTTCGTACTGACCCCCTTTCTCCGGGGGGTTGCGTTTTATGCCCGCAGGTTCAGTTAAAGAGAGTGAAGGTTCACGCTGGTAGGTTGCTAGTTCAGCTGATGTTGAAGCACTCTATTTATTTCAGAGTTGTAGTCTAGTCTTGGTATGATATTTTTATGTCGTATACTCTTTAGAGGCTTGTAGACAGGTGTCCTGTGGATAGTGGTTTTGTATGGCCTCATCGGCCTTGACGTGGTCATGTATATATGTATAAGTCAATTTTCGTGTCAAGAGCTTTCATAATTTTTTTGGCTTAGTCCGTGCTTATTGTGATTTTACAGTGATGTTGTGATTTGGGGTACCCGGCGGGTGAGATCCGGGCGCCCGTCGCGGTCTTTCGGGTTGGGTCGTGATAGCATAGCTTGACGCGAGATGCTGAGACTTGGAGTGAATGGATAAAGATCACCCCTACTGTTACATCTCATTTGATGACTCCCCATTTTAAAATCCATCACAGAAAACCCAAACAGATCAAAATTAATAGAAATTCAATTATCAGTGATAAATTTATGAACATACACCAAATTCTTAATCAATTTTGGGGCATGAAGGGTATGTTTCAGGACAAGGGGTGGATGAGGAGGGGACAAAGTTTTATGACCATAACCCTTAATTGGAATAGAATTGTCATTACCAATAATTATACTACGATTAGTGCTCAAATTGGAATAAGATGAGAGAGTACCTTGATCGTATGTCATGTGGGTAGTGGCGCCGGTGTTCATGTATCAATTTAAAGCGTATGCATTGCGGCTTCAATGCAGGTAGGCCTCACCGCGCGGGCCCGATGGGGCGAGTACAAGTATACTTTGATCGCTGGCCGCGATCGAGGCGCCGCGTGTCAGAAGGCTGAGTCGCGGTGCTGTAAGGTGGAACTGCGATGTTGTGAGGCGCTGGGACCTACTGCCACTGTCCAGGGGGTCCTGTGGGCTCCAGGACTACTGCTGCTGCTGACGGTTGCCTCTGTTGTTGCTGCCACGATTCTTGCCATTATTCTTCCAATTTTGGCCCTTCTTACCACCCCCGTTGTTGTGATTTTGAGTCATGTTGGCTAGATTGGAAGGAGTAAAATTGGAAGCAGTCATCATAACGACAGGGATGGCCCCAATCGCTACTTTCTTAGCCAATCCGGCTTTCTCCAAAGTAAGCATAGAACGAGCTTGATAAAACCCTGGCAGGGGGTTACTCTGACGAATCATCGAAGAAACACCGCTATAGGACTCTGACAGGCCTGCAACCATCTGAAGAACTAGACGACTTTGAGAAATCGGAGAACTCACGTTGCTGAGTTGGTCTGCCAAGTCCTTGAGGTGTTTGCAATAAGAAGAAACGTTGGGAAAACTCGCCATAACCACCTGGGAGAATTCCTGCTCAAGGATAACAATTCGAGAATGACTGTTATCTTGGAATATGTCGCACAATCAATCCCACGCTGCCATAATTGTGGAATTTGGTTCCATAATCGTCTGTAAACGATCCAAGGAGATAGTGGCATAAATCCACTGAAGAACCTTGACATCAAGCATGACCCATAATTTTGGATTTGTCTCTTTAGTGGGCACAATCGTCGTAGAAGTAGATGTCGTATCACCCCCCTTTGGAGGAGTTGGAGGAATGATATGGTGGAGGACTTTATGTGCCAAAGAATGAATCTTAAATAATTTCGCTCACGTCCCATATTGAACGTTTTCTAGATCAAGAACGATAGGAAGAACGCTCTTGATATTAGAAACTGTGAGGGCAGGGTGAAAAGTGTTCTTATCAGCCACAAGGAATAGAACAACAAGATTCAGAGAAGGGAATTTGTGAGAAAGGTTTTTGGAAGAGAAGATACTCGGTTTTTGTGAAAGAGGAAGAACACAAAAAATTCGAGAATATAGAGCAAAATTTCGAGAAAAGAAGAAATTTTTTTGAGGAGCGGAAGCAGGGTAAAGAGAACCTAGACCCTTGATACCATGAAAGAAATAATCTCTTGATTATTCTTATTAATGAAAGGCATATATATACAAGTTACAAGGAAGATTCTCTTTCTATTCTACCTAGGAATCCCTATTCTATAAGAATACTAACTTTACAATTATGGTAATATTACACTACTAATTAAGGTACAAACCTAAGTCTAATATTCACCAAATATACAAAGAAAATCTAAAGGGTCTCATATACACTTTAACAACATTTTCTTGTAGAAATACAGAATAATACTGCGGACTGCGTATAATAGATCAAGGGTTCAAGAGACTTGTAAAAACAGTCTCTTGAGCTTTAGTAGTATATATGTTTTAAAGTCTTCCTCCATTAGATCAAGGGTTTCAATGAAAATATTGAAATAATTGGTAAAATTATTGTTATGTGACATGAATTCAAGCTATGAAAATAGTCTTTTGCAGAAATTTAGGATAACACTGGATACAATAAAACCTTATGATCTAATCATTTTCTGAACTCCGCTCATTGTGGGAGCTTAGTGCTCGGACGACCTTTTATTCTTGTGTTACAAGGAAAAAAGGATTGAGAGAAACAATCTTTTTTTCTTTTTAATCGGTACACAAAATTTATTGGTCGAATTAATCTAAATTTATATTGCGTAAATTTCACTAAAAATGTGTTTTTTTCTTATGAAATATATGAATTTCATTCATTTCACCGTTCTCCTTTGATGGTAAAAGACAAACTTTTCACGATCTTTGATTTTGATGATTTATCATGATAAGGTCCTTAACCTTTGATGGATACTTTTTGGACAAAAGTTAGATGTCTAAGTAGAAATAGGGTCGTCTTTGGATCCGTGCGGTGTGTGCTATCGCACGGGACCCTTCAGAAAACGAAAAATTTTAGGGTCTCTTTTTTATTTTTTATTAAGTAGTATTTGTCAGAATTTACTGTAAAAGCTCATAATTCGCAAGTTTTAGCCCAATTAAGGGTGAACTTTTACGAATTAGAAGAAAACTCTCAAAATGTTTGAAACGATCGAGAAATTAAAATCCATACGAATATGTTAGTTGTATTTTTTTTTATTTTTTGTATATCAGATTTTCTTCAGTTATGAAAAACTGAGAAAGCTTATAATAGTCCTTACACAACAATCTTTAACTTTTAGATCATACTACTGATTAGCTCACACATTATTGTCATTTACATACTCAAAAGTTTCATATGATAATATCTCCTAATTTTGTAATATTATTAATATTTTGCGTGTACCTATTTCGGAAAATAACTTCCGTTTTACGAAATTTACTATGATTAATCTTGTCTATTTTTTTTTTGGGTACTCCCATAAAGTTAACCTCACTAACAAAATAATAGTCATGTCAACCCTCACCAACCCATTTATCTAATTGTCAAACATCATACAAGAAGTCTCCCTTAAAATAACTTAAAAACGTACGTAAAATCAATATGAAGTATCAAAGCCGTACTAATAAAGTACAAAATTAATCAACCAATCGACATGAACCTACAAGATTCAACTCTAATTAGGTGGTGTTTGACCAAATTTCTGGAAAAACAGTTCTTTGGTCAAATATCATCTTTTCAGAAATAGAAACATTTTTTTCAGAAGCCAAAAAGTGTTTCTAGATTTAAGAAAGGTTAAACACTAATTTGATCTTCGGGAAGTTCTTTTGTTCATTCATTGAATTATTTTGGACCCATTTACTATTTTCTTTTCACAAAATTTCTTTTAATCTCATATAATATCCCCATATAAAATAGAAATTTGGGAATAGGTGATAGGGGTGGGGGTATGGGGGGGGGGGTAGGGCGGTGGGTAAGAAAAAAATCCATTGGGGTGGGGTTGGGGGTAGGGGGTAGGGCGGGGGTAATTTTTTTTTCATATTTTCAATTATTTTTTTATAAAAGTAACAAAAAATATGAAATATAAATTTGAGGATGGGGTAGAGCAATGAGGTGGGGTTGGGGGTAGGGTAAGGGGGAAGAAAAAAAATCATAATTTCTATAAAAGAAAAAAAATATGACATAGAAATTTGAGGATGGGATGGGGTAGGTGTGGGTAGGGCGGGAGTAGGTTTAAACATATTTGAGTCATTGAGTATCATATGGTCGTTACATTTCTTATGTACAATATAATATTATTTTTTATTAAATGTTGCAATTACATAATTTAATTTTTTTTTATTAAATTATAAAGATATACTAATTTTTAGAAACATATGATAGAAAAAAATATTTTAAATAGTTTTAAATCTATTAAAAAGAATATTCTATAAATTTGCATAAATGTTGGTCAAACAGGAAACTGTTTCTGTTTCTCAGAACCATTTCTATAATTATAGGTCAAACACCCTAACTGATTCTCGAGAAACAATTTCTGCAGAACTACTTCTGAGAAACAAAAACACATTTCCAAAAGCTTGACCAAACAACCCTTAACCTGCAACAAGCTTGACCAAACAGCCCATCGCACATTGCCACCAATACGATGATGAGATGAACAATTTCAACTATTCATGTACCTTGCCATTCGGCAAACAATAATAAATTTGACAAAATCATTTTAGATGTAGTTTCATTGCAAATCCATTTTACAGTTAGATCTTTCTATAACGACATCCTCATACAACAACACTTCTCTATAGCAGTCAAGTTAATTTTTTCGAAACTGATATTTTATATTATATTTTACCTCTATATAACAGCTTTGTATATATAACAACATATGTCTTTATAACAATATGCTCTTTGTAAAATTATCAATCTATAACAACTATCTTTTTTTAGTAATATAGTGATTAATCATCTTTAATTTATAGAATCTTTAAGATTACTGATAATAGATCTAGAGATTTTGACCAAGCATTATTGATGACAAAGAATATTATACAACAACAACATATCCAGTGAAATCTCACAACGTGGAGGTCTGGGGAGGATAGAGTGTACACATACCTTATCTTTACATTGGTAGGTAGAGAGATTATTTTCGATGACAAAGAATATTATATGAATATATATTTTCATCATTAAAAAAAAATCCATTCGTTGTACAAAGTGTGATTAAGCTTTGAGTTTGACAACTAAAAATGTAAAGTTAGGTTTAATTTATGCATCATTTTTGTCTATAACAACGAAATATTATGTAAAAGTCAATGTTATTGATATATTACAGTCATTCGCTATAGCAGTCAAAAAATTTCAGACCCAACTATATTGGTATAGAGAGGTTTGATTAATGTATTAGAGAAGTTATATATTGTTTATATAAGAGAGAAATTTTCTTTAAGAAGTTATCATACTTTCATGGAAATTCAAATCCCAAATTTCTACCTAATATTTTAACACTTCAAGTTTGTGAAACTCTTGGCTAAGTGGGACTATTTTGATCCAAGTATCAAAATAGCGAATATAATTGTGGTATATTGAATAGTTAAAAAAGGTAAATTTGACCCTTTCAATTAAAAGATTTTTTTACAAGAAGCTAACATACTCTCATGGAAATTTAATCTTTTGTCAAATCAAAAGTGTTTCAACGACAACAACAACATATCCGCATAGTTTCATCAGGTGAGGTCTGGGGAGAGTAAGGCGTATGTAGATCTTACTTATTTTTGATAGACCCTCGGCTCAAGAAAACATGCAAAGACTCAAATTAAAAATGTTTATAAGCAGAAAATAAAAAAATTGAGGAATTAACACTAGGCTAGTTTGGTTTTGGTGTTCATCAAAGATCAAACTATAAAAAAATATTTAAAATCTGATTTGACTAATGTATAGTATGAGTATGAATGCTTAGTCATAATCTTAGGTGCCCGGTGTTTGATTATAGCAACCTAATGGTACTATTAGGAGTGATAAGAGTGTTTGGTCTGGCTTATTAGGACCCTTAATCAGCTTTTGCAATTAATTACTACTATATTCCCTTTTAAAACTTTGGAAATGAAAGAGGGGGGGGGGGGGGTTGATATTGACGGTTAATGAGTTTACAAGAAATAGCTATGGCAGTAATCAACTGTCAACCTAACACAACCAAGTTGAATTTGATATTTAAAAATGAAAGGCACTAATTTCAAACACGACAAGATATGGCATCCATTGGACAGCTCCCACGTTGGACCATGTTTCATTTTTATTATTCTTTTCTAGTTCATGAATATGTGTGTGTTTACTGGTTGTTTTTTTTTTCTAATCCTAATTGTCTCAACTTATAAGTTGACGAGCATATCAGTTTTAACCTAGAAATAAATCCAAACATAACCTAGCTAGAATTTATCCAATTACTACTCCAGCTATTTCAATTTATGTGAACAAATTAGAATAGTCTTAAATAACATATCATAATATCTGAAAAAATTAATCCCTCGATTATTCTTATAGATGAAAGACATATATATACAAGTTACAGTAGGAGAATCATATTCCTACTTTATATCTAAAACCCTCTATAAGGAGACTAACTATACAATTATGATAATATTACAATAGTAATTAAGGTACAAGACTAACTCTAATATATACCAAATATACACAAAACCCGAAACATTGTTCACGCAAGCGGCCACATGGCGATCAAGCTTGGACACTATTTAACACACCCTCAGCCATAGCAAAGCGGTCTTCGTGACGAGATCGTTTCTAAAATCTTCAAAAATGACTGAGGAAGCTCATTTGTAAAGATGTCTGCAATCTGATATCTGGAAGGGACATGACAGACGCGTACTTGTCCTTTAGCTACCTTCTCTCGAACAAAGTGAATATCCATCTCTATGTGTTTAGTACGCTGGTTCTGAACTGGATTCCCAGAAAGGTAGATGACACTTATATTATCACAATAAACCAAGGTAGCCTTTTCAATAGGACAACGGTTTCAACAGAGATTTCGTAACGGCATTTACTCGAAACCACATTGGCTACCCGTCTATACTCGACCTCTGCACTTGAACGTGAAAGCGTGGATTGACACTTGGCAAACCAGGAGACCAAGTTATTACCTAAAAATATGCAATAGCCGGACGTAGACCGTCTGGTGTCAGGACAACCACCCCAATCAACATCTGTATAGGAGACTAGTGTAATAGTCGACGAAGGATACAAATGCAAATCATACTCAAGTGTTCCCTGAATGTACCTAAGAATGCGTTTGAGCGCATTCATATGTTCAACTCTAGGATCATGCATAAACAAACACATACGATGCATTTACATATGTAATATCGGTCGCGTGAACGCTCGATCAAGGCGGCGCTGCAAGACTACGATAACGGTCGATCCTCATGGGAGAGCGGTGCAGACTCCAACTTGGGTTTAGTATCAACTGGAGTAGAAGTGGACTTACAGGATGACATCTCAACCCTCTCAATGATCTCTCCTGCATACTTCCTCTGTGATAAGAATAATTCACTTGCATGACGAGTTACAGCAATCCCCGAAAAGTAACTCAATGGGCCCAAGTCCTTCATGACAAACTCAGAACTGAGCATTGTCATAATAGACTTGCGCAAAGCATGAGAAAAGACAATCAATATAATATCATTAACATATAATAATATATAAACCATGAAAGATCGTCGACGATATATGAATAATGAATTATCAGACCTGCTGTGAGAGAACCCCATAGTCGAAAACATAATCAGCAAACCTCTTATACCAAGCCCGTGGAAACTGCTTAAGCCCATACAAGAACTTTCTCAATAGACAAACATGATTAGGATATCTAATATCCCTAAACCCCAAGGGATGATGCATATACAATGTCTCATGAAAATCACCATGTAGGAAAGCATTCTTCACATCTAGCTGATGAATGGATCATGATTTCGAAAGAGCCAAGCTAGCACAATACGAATAGTCGTCGGCTTGACCACTGGGCTAAAAGTCTCACCACAATCCACACCAACCTGCTGAGTCTTACCATCATCTACAAGACGAGTCTTATGCCTTGCAAACGAACCATCATAATTCTCTTTATGAGGAAAAATCCACATAGACAGAATAATATTAACACCAGATGGGCGGGGCATCAACTCCCACGTCTTATTATCAATAAGATCATTATATTTATCGGTCATGACAATTTTTCAATTAGGGTCATTTAGGACAAACACATGATTACGGGGTAAGGGTGATTTAAGAACATTAGTTAGCAAATTAAAATGTCTTTTTGGTTTAAAAATACCCCGTTGATTGCGAGTGATTGGACCTTGACTCTGGGCTGGAGTGGGTGAATTTTGGGAAGTTTGTGAAGTGTCGGAAATTACCGTCGGAGGCGCCGCGGCGCAGGGAGAAGGGTCGCGGCGCTGGAAGAACTGCAGAGCTCTCTGAAGTTTTGGCGTCGTGACGCTTCCCCTAAGGGTTGCAGCGCTAATGACGGGTTTAAATTTGTTTGTTCACTGGATGGTAGGCGCAGCAGCGCCTCCCCTAAGGGTCGCTGCGCTAACGACGTTTTTTATGAAAAATCCGAAAGATGATGTTGAACATATAGAGATATATCATCATCCAAAAAATTATATGAACTAGGCACGGGTATTTCTACTTTAGAAAAAGGAAATTGGGATTCATCAAAGAGAACATGACGACTAATGATGATTCGTTTAGAGGACAAATCAACTATTAGAGCATTTATAGGAATAAAAAGGTAACTGTAAACCAGTGTACTAATGTGCCTTCTTAATAGAAGGTAGTCTTAAAGAATTGAGATTAAGTTAATAGTTTTGTATAAGTTAATTTGTTTATATACCTCCTTGCGCCCTTAAATTATGTGTACAACCAGTAATGCTAGGTAACACGTTTATTGTTCTCTTTTGAATAAATTCGACAATGTGCATATGATTTATAGAACCTTGTTTCTTACCTTGGGTGTCTACTCTACTAGTAAAACTTCCTAGGATGGCAGATATCTTAAGTGATTAGATACTATAAGTATACAACTACTTTAGTTATGAGAGTGGGTTCAAGTTATGCTTTTTATGACAAGAACTAGATATGTCACCCCGACATTCGAGGATGAATGTTTCTAAGGGGGAGAGGATGTAACACCTTGTATTTCTGGGTAAGAATTTGAGCACATAGACGTGGGAAAATGGACCCGAACCCCGAAAAAATTATATTATACTCGCGTATACTAATAAGAAAATTAGTATGTAACAGAATGTGATCCCGAAATAATTTTGGGATTAATTAGTGCGATGATAGGTATTATTATAATAATTGTATATCCCTAAGGAGGCTACAGACTAGTGTCATATTATGAGAATTGTGACATTGAGTGCACGAAGGTTTTATTAATCGTCGGGATTTAAGTGAATTGAGATCGGGTATTATTTGTGTGTATAATTAATTAATTGTGGAATTGATTAATTATAAGCGGACGACCCTTTTAATGAAACCGTACGTGTTGTCTTATAAAACAACGCGAAGACTCAATCTAAACAAAACGATTGCTGGCAGCTTAAGGATTCACCAGACTCCTTTCATGCTATCTTCGCTTCCACAAGACTTTCATCTTCTTAGACTTCTGAAGAAATATTTCCATAGAGAAGCCATTTATATACTTCAGTCAAGAAGAATGAGTCTCAATTGAGAACCCTCTGAAAATTTCAACCAAAATTAGGGAAATTTTCGTAAGTTTCTGATCTATCGAAAAGGGGGAAATTCAGAGCATTTCAGACCCTAATTCCAGCAGAATTAAGTCCTTAAACAAGCCTAGAAACTCAGAAACCAAGCCGAGACATTGAGTCCGAAAAGTTATAGCTTAAATCGAGTTTGGATCCTGTTTCTGCTTGTCGAAGATTGATTTAGGCAAAAGGTGTTTCGACGATTTCATTGCAGCTTCTAACATAGTTCGATACCGACGCAAGATTGTCCGACGACGCTCGTCACAACTTCTAACAGAGGTAACCTTTCTTATTCTTACGTTTAGACGTATCATAGAGCATGATTCTTACTATGTTCTAGGGCAATTATCGGAAATGCTAAGTGAATTGGTTATTGGAATTGTCCGTACATAAATTGGTAATTGCATGTAAAATTATTGGGTTGTTTTAGACATTGAAACGGTAAGGGGGAGATTTGGGAAGATTGATTGTGTCGCTACACGTATAGAACCTCACATAAAAGGAGCATAGGTTCTACGCGAATAACGTGTTCGATAAAATGTCTCGAAGAGTTTGTTAATAGTATATTGATTCGATTATAATGTGAATCTTTCTTAGGATGTAGATAACCATTCGTAGAGTTTACAAGCAATCGTGGGAACTTAGAATACATTCGACAAGAGGTATGTGAAACTATTCCTTCTTTCTTTTAGCATGATTTGTATGAAATGAACGTACGACGGACGTACATGATTTTTACACAGTTTAACTCCTAAAGATATTTGTTATGAGAAGTGCCTTTGATTTGTATAGTAAAGGTCCATTTTAATGATTTTATTGAGAGTCAAATGATGATTTAAATTGCATATGGTTGCTCATGATATCTATTCGTACAAAGTGTTACTATTCCACTTCACCGAGTCCCGGGCCGACAATGTTCGTGCGCAGATCCTTGTATTTGTTCACCGAGTCCCTCACTAGAAGGCCGACAATGTTTATATATATGATGATTTCATGGACATGTATCCATGATGCGGGTACAGATACCCATGACAGTATATGATGATTCCATGGACATGTATCCATGATGCGGGTACAAGTATCCATGACAATATATATATATATATATATATATATATATATATATGATTATATGGACAAACATCCATGATTTTGATCCGACTCTCATTTTTATAAGGCACAATTGACTCTCATTTTTTAAGACACATTTGACTCTCATTTTTATATGGCACAGTTATATTGATATTTTGATTATTACACATGTCTCCTGTTATCTTGGCCATTTATGATCTCATTTACAGTACTTCGTGTTTTACATACTCATTGCATTATTTCGTACTGACCCCATTTTTTCGGGGGGCTGCGTTTCATGCCCGCAGGTGCAGATATTCAGTTTGGTGATCCTCCAGTCTAGGACTCATGTTCAGCTATTTGGAGAGCTCCATTGATCCGGAGTCAAGTCATTCGGTACAGACCCCTTTGTTATAGACTTCATGTATATGTCCCGTCATGTTTCACTATCATACTCTTAGAGGTCTGTAGACAATTGTGGGTAGATGTGTTTGGGACTTGCGTGGTTTGTATATGTATTTTGGTCGACTGTACTGTTACGCTTCATGTTGGGATATTCCCGTATATAGTGGCAGCCTTGTCGACTTGCCTATTTGATATGACTTACATATTACTGTATTATCCTTGGTATCCGTGTGATTATGTGACATGTGGTTATAAGGGTTTCCATGTAGGGCATCGGGTCGCGGCCCGTCGGGTCGGGTCGTGACAATGTCTATCCATTCACATCCACCTCTGTTGCCAGCTCATGCTCTCCTATATCTCCCATTGATATCTCTCCGTCAACTTGACATAATAGGCTTGGCCACCCAAGAGCTCTAATTTTTAATTTTTTTAGAAGCAATAATTTTATTAAATATAATAATGGGAAATTTTTTCAGCACTGTGTTTCTTGTTCTTTAGGCAAATATGTTCGTCTTCCATTTAAATCATCTTCAAGTGTTACGTTTTCTTCTTTTGATATTATTCATGCTGATTTGTGGACATCTCCTATCTCTAATTCAATGGGTCGTAAATATTACCTAGTCTTATTAGATGATTTTTCTCATTATATTTGGATCTACCTACTCAAATTTAAATCAGAAGTATTTGTCAAATTTATTGAGTTTCGTACTTTTATCAAAACACAGTTTGAGAATGCTATAAAATCTTTTCAATGTGATAATAGTCATGAATTCAATAATTTCATGTTTCACCGATTCTGTAAAATAATGCCATGATTTTTCGATTCTTGTGTCCCCACACCCCACCTCAAAATGGCAAAGCATAACAAATCATCCACTCCATAAATAATATGGTTCGTACTCTCATGTTTCATGTATCCTTTCCTCCGTCCTTCTGGGTCTATGTAGTCAAAATGGTAAAATATGTTATAAATATTTTACCTACTAGCGCCCTTCACAATATGACTCCAATCGAAATTCTATAATGTCGGATCCCTTCTTGTGATCACCTAAGGATATTCGGTTGCATGTGTTACCCCAATCTTGCATTCATCGCTCCTCACAAATTAGCACCTCAAACCACTCGTGTGTCTTCGTATGTTTTCCGTCTAATCATAGGGGCTATCTCTGCTACGACATGTCCACTCGTCAAATTCATGTCTCTCGTCACGTCACATTTAACGAGACCATATTCTCTTTTTCGAAAATTCAAAAATTCCAAAAAATGGACTATACCTTTCTTGATGAGTCCGACATCTCCCCCGTCATTCTCAGCCAACTGCATCAGTCCATCACCGTGAACCCATCCCTGCCACCCACTACTGCCACTACTGATGGTGGCTCTGCGGCAGTATTACCACCTATCTCTCAATCATAACCATCTTTAATTGCTACCGACACTGGCAATCGACCCAGCTCATATGTCTCACCACCGAATATCGACCCTACCACCAACCAGAATCCTCACCCACCACCAACTGTTTTATCACCTCCAATAACCACAACATCCGACAGCCCAGTCACTCACCCCTTCACCGTAACCTTACCTGTTACAGGACCACCACCACAACAACACACCAACGCCACATTCTAAACCTACCACCGACATCATAACCGATGTTGACACCCAATTTTGACCCTCCCGTCCAGTCATTAACTATAAAATTAGACTAATGTTGTAAAATAATTTTTATGATTTTTTATAATAAAATGCAGCGATAAAACATAAATACAGGCATAAATAAACAATTTAATAATGGCATCGCGTCTTACGTAGAGTATTAAGCACCTAGAGTCCCGCGCCCGCATTGATTAATCCCAAACCCTATCATGATTCTCCACAGTCTTGTTCCATAAAAGACTAGACATTCTGCCTTCAATTTGTGAGACAGAAATAAGTAAGAAAGAGTTCAAGAGTTTTGGAAGGACTCACTAGCCAACTAATTTGTCGGTTGAGCGTGCGAGCAAGTCAATCAAGCCATCTTCATCGATTCCTTTGATATTGCTTGGGAGGCAATAGACGGAAGGCCATAAAGATGGAAAGCACGCATTGGAGCAAAATAAAGAGTCTCACGGCGAGGCTCATCGCAAGCCATTTCAAATGGCGACCCGCATCCGCATTCGCATTCCCTCTTCGGCAATTCCTAGAAAAACAAATAGGACGGGGTCATCCGCTTCAATCCCTCATTCTCTCATCTCATCCTTATCTTACTTTATTTGTTATTGTAATTTATAACTTTGTAATTAATAGGATATCTAGAATAATTAGCCTTTAAACATATAAGTGGGGAAGGTAATTTAAAGTTCATCGCTTAACTTACTTGCCTTTTAGGATTGTCATGCATGTCTAATTTTTGCCAAAATAATCTAACTTGCATCACAAAACCAACAGTTTGTTAAATCCCTAAACATAACAGATTTCTCCTAAACTCTCAAAAATCATCTTAAAGCATCTCTTATATAATATTGTACGCAGGTTAGGCAAGATTAATTTAGCTAGCAGTATACACAATTAGTCCGTAAATAACCTTTGCGTGAACACATAATTAGTCTATAAAGCACCTTAGCATTTAGCACTTTCTAGCATCTTAACATTTTTGCATTCTTAGCCCCTCTTTAAACTTTAGTAACATTTTAGCACCTCCCTAGCATTCTTTGTACTTTAGCATTCCAGCACCCTTTTACATTTTAGCACCCTTTTAACATGCTAGCATTTATTTCCTAACATTTTATTAATTATTCAGCACTTTAGCATTTAGCACTTTTAAGCACCTCTTAGCACCTTTAGCACCCTTCTATCATTTAATACCTTTTAGCAACCTTTAGTATTTTAAGCACTTTTAAACATTTAGCATTTGGCTCTTTTATTTATTTATAACACCTTTTGCCCTTTTTATACTTTAAGCACCTTTTAAACATTTTAACATTTTAGCATTTTTATTAAGCAGGAGGAGCTTTTATTTTGCATTTTTAAACATAATAATTACCCTAGGTTTGGCAGGACAACCGCAAGTTAGCGGATCTTAGAGGGTGTCTAACCCCTTCCCTCTAGATTAATAAAGAACCCTTATCCAGAATCTCACTAAGTTTAGCAGACCATAAAGAATGGAGTTAGTGTTGACTTTAACCTAAGTTGACATTTAGGTGTCCTAATTCACCAAATTAATTAGGTGGCGACTCCGCGAACCCTTAGCACCTTAGCATTTCTAGCACTTTAGCATTTTTACACTTTTAAATATCTAGCATTCTTTTTGCACTTTAGTATTTATTTTATTTTCTAAAATTGTTATTTAAGCAGGAGTTTAGAAAATAAAAATGTCGCGGTCGAAAAGGGGCGTGACAGAAATGACGACTCTGCTAGGGACTTTAGGTTCTTAACCACAACAGATCTAGGGTTATTATTTGGCATTACTTTTGCATTTAAATTTTTTCGTGCTGTATTTTGCTTTATTCATTTTGATTGCTATTTGCTTTACTACTTTCCTTAAACTGGCATTCCGCTCATATTTCTTCCGCTCTGGAAATTTCACACAATCACACACTCACACGCGGGTGTGCTTTGCGCACCTGCAAATTTCTTTCAAACACCCAAATTTAAGAGAGTTGGTATTTTGCGCGGAGAATCCGGTCCAACCGGTGGTCGCGTAGCCTTCTCACTCGAGTAGTCCGCCGAACTCAAGGCCTAGTAAGCCAAATCTTAGCAAACTTAAGATAGAGCTATACCACCTTTATTTTAAGGCATGAATGCATTTACCTTGTGCTGGTCGGTCCTTGGTATCGACACCACAATTAGGAAGACACCAAACTTGTCGACGGGTTTCTCAACCCAACGACCAACCAGCATATTATGTGTTGCATAATCATGATAGATTTATCCAAGCCAGAGACATGCCCAAAGTTGGAAATGTAAATCTATTATTATTTATTGTTTTTCAGCATTTGTATCATAACATGGATCATATAAGAATGGTTAGCGGAGTTCCTAACAAGCTAAGAGTATGGTGGGAGAATTTCGACATCAGCAGTCAGACGATGATTAGGAAGAAGTTGGGGTGTCTCATCTCACTATTTGGTATTTCGCCAGATCCGCATTTGATCCGAGCTTTAATCCAGTTTTGGGATCCAGACCGAGTCATTTGCAAATTCAAGGATTTCGAAATAACTCCTACATTGGAAGAAGTGCATTATTTCACCAGCCTAGTTTACCAAGGTAGAAGACAGATTATTCCCAACAGCCAATCAGGGAAGAAATTCCTCCGCTACATGGGTCTTAAGAATACTAAGGAGTTGCGTTGCTTCGAGAACAACTGGGTGTCTCTTGACTATCTTTACGAGAGGTATGGACCTAATAACGCTTACAAGACATGCAAAACAAAATTCTCATGCACTCTACGCCATTGGCAAACAAAGGCCCTATTGTATTCACCGCCGCCTACTGCACCTTGATTTTTCCTCTTGAGTATGGCAAGATAAGTACTTGCATATGTTCCGTGGCCAGATCAGTCTTCGAGGGAATTGACGGTATACAACCCACTTTGGTTCCTATGATTTTGGCAGAAATATTCCGAGCTCTTGGGAAATGCAAAAGAGGCCAGACAAACTTCTTTGAAGGTTGCAATCTTATCTTACAAATGTGGGCCATGGAGCATTTTTACCAACGGTCAAATATGACAGACGTTTGTTTCAGCGCATCTTACAAGATCGACAGCTTCTATGATAGGACGAAACGGTTTGTGTCACCGGTCGGCACCAAAGATTGGTGCAAGTTTTTAACATCCCGCACCCAGGATCAGATCCAGTGGAAATATCCCTTACTCCCTCACAGGGCGGGAGCCTTTATACGCGGTAAAGAATTATACTATATTGAGCTTATTGGTTTAAAGGGTCTGCAACCGTACGCTCCCCTACGCCGCATTTCCGACAATTCGCCAAGAACAGATAATCCCACTCCGATCGCATACGGAGTCTCAGAAGTCACATTTGGACCAAACTTTATCGTTCCCCGAACTAGACAAATTTTGAGAGAATGGGACGACATTAACAAGGTAAACATCGGAGATAAACAAGCAGGATGCACATCCGAATATCAGACATGGTTGCAAGAGGATCACAGCAGCACAACCTACAGCCCAAAAGGAGAGCAAGGTTTCGAGGACGTGGGCACGAGCAATAGGATAAAAGATCGTCTACCCAAAGATAAGGTCATCACTCCAGACATGTGGGTCCTAATGCACGATGCAGTACAATACTTGGAACAGGCAGGGGCTATACCAAAGAATACCTAAGCTTCACTATCACGTCGACAACATAGTTTGAGATTTTCATTGTTCTTCTTATAAAGTGTCATTTCAATTAACTTTATTTCCAATAAAGGCATTTCGATACAATGTCTTGGGTACATCCAACATGACTTTGCATATACGACGCTTAGGCCTACCTCTGGCATAATAGAGGCCCCTTGCATGTTAGGAAACGTTTGAATGTGCTATGTGCAATATATCTGCTACATACCTGCAAATTATGTTCTTTATGCTAACACCGTTTGTTGCATTTTTTTTTAGAAAGATTTATCATCTTCCCCAAAAGGTCAGTTCGTATTTGACTCAACAATGTCGGAGCATCCACACTTTACCAGATCCAAGGCAAGAAATGACGATATGACTGGCTCAGAGGCGTCTGAGCCAAATGGTTTGGGAATTATTTCTATCAGCGAAACAGAACCTTCAGAAGGGAGGAATGTCACCAGTCAGGAAGAATGTATTGCTCAGCTGCTACAACAAATTGCTGATATGCAAGTTGAGATGGAGAGGCTGCGGAATCTGACCAACCTATCCATTAGTTTGAATACCCCTATGCCAGAGCACAGGGCCACTACCTCGCAAACCACCCCAGATCGACCTCCACCACATATCTCCCAAAACTCCCCACAAAGACCGCCAGTTACCGACCCAACTGCCCCTCGCCCAGCCAATCATCAACCCCTTCAAAAGGATCCTCCTACTACCCATGTACCTCAGCCCCCACCTACTTACTTCCCCACAATCAGCCCTAATCGCCAAGTCAACCAATGCCCACGCGCCATACCCATTACCCAAAGAAACAACCTGCATGTGTAACTTATGCAATGTAAACCCGCCTTTTTATCGCCCCCGCACTTCACCAAGTGGATCATTACGAAGAAATGGAAAGAAGTCCGAGCCAAAATGGACGATGACGAGCCCGAGAGATTCACACCAAGGAAGCGGTCGTGGTACGCGATCGGACAAAGGTCACGGCGAGGACTAGATTATGAAGATCTTTGCACGATCCGATGCGAGCCGCCAGCCGATACAAGTGCGCCAAGTTCGATCTATTTGATGGGAAGGAAATCCCGCGCACACTTGAGATCATATCACGACAAGCTAATCGGGTAGGAAGAACCCAAAGATCATCATGAAATTGTTCATTCAAGCCTAACCGCGAGGCACTAGATCGTACACTCAGCCGATCCGCGAAAGCGCATACCGGAATGCATCGCCCAAGACTTTGTGAGCGGTTCGATTCAACACGAAACCGTGGATGTGTTCTATCTAATGAAGTTGGAAAAGAAGTCTCAGAGACTTTCGTGGAGTACGCCATGAGGTGGCGTTCAGAGGCAAAGAAGGTACAACACCCACGCGAGAGAGTGAGACCACACTATTCGCACAATCTTTGAAGGACGAACCTACTATGAGCGGATGATAAGCGTCATCGGGCGGAATTTTGCAGAGGTTGTCAGAATGGGCGACTTCGTAGAAGAAGGTATTAAAACTGGCAGGATTACGAATTTGGCAAGATTGCAGTAACCAATAAGCGCGATTCATCGAGGACGATCGGGGGGTACTTCAAGGAAGAAAGAGACAGTTTCCCCTTCCATGTTCATACAAGAACGTAAACCCGAAGCATTCATAACATACCAAAACCCATCCTATCAAACCCCATACTACCGCACAAGCAGCCAAAACTTCACACCTCACTATACACCTGCCCCACACCCCAGCTACCACACACAACCCATATATAACGCTTCCCAAGCACCCATTTATCCAGCCCCGCATCAACCCGCCCATCAAGCCCGCCAACAACATAGAGCACCCAATGCGCCCAGACCAAACACGAATTTTGAAGACCATCCAGAACCCGCACCCCACTGGCTGAACCCATACCCCAGATATACGAAAGACTGCGAGCTGCAGGCTTGATCCAACCAATTCCAGGGAGGATTCCTAGCCCTATCCCAAGATGGTATGATGAGAATAAGCGTTGTGCGTATCACTCTGATAGCCCAGGGCATGACACCGGAAGTTGCTACACCCTCAGGGACAAAATCGAAGAGTTGATCAAAGAAGGAGTAATTCAGCTGAAGGATCCTGCCCCAAACGTGCATGATAATCCCTTGCCAAACCACGGCAATGCCAATGTACACTTGATAACCCTAGATGAGGAATACAACTTGGAGGGAACCATCCGGTCGGGCCTGAAGGAAGAGTCGAACCTTCGCTTCCGCCTCGCCATGCATCCTCGAAAGAAAGCGATTTGAGTTGGATAGTGGCACCGCCGAGACACGCGGTTCAATCACGCTTGTTCGCACGCCGGAAGAGGCCATCAATCAAAGTGGATCGCAGAAAGTGGGAAACGAAGTCAGAAGTCACCGCCGCAGTATAACTGTGTCGTGGAGGTATTACACACCCGTAGAGGCAGCCAATGAGGCACCACAAAAGAAACCCATGACAGAGGCTGAAGTCGAGGAGTTTTGGAGGAAGATGCCCACTAAAGAGTATTCCGTCGTAGAGCAGTTGAAGAAAACATCAGCGCATATCTCTACTTTCATCGCACGATTCTCGCTCACACAGGATCGCATTAATGGAGGTGAAGGACGATACGTTCGGAGGTACAATGACGGGAACTTGGCGCTTTAGTCGGACAAGTACTAGAGGCCCGCAGAATCGCCTTTCACGATGAGTTACTGCCGATGGCGCTGACACAACTCGCATTGAATATCACCATCCAAGTCGCAGATAAGATTGTTTTAACAAGGTGATTGACGAGGTTTCACCACAACATTTGTCCCACGACGACACCGTTGAAATTGGGGCATCGTAAGAAAATTCGTGAAAGTCATATCAGAGTCAAAGGTTTCGACGGAGTCCATAGGGGAGTCGAAGGCGTAATGGACCTCATATTGCGGATCGGACCTGCAGAATTCGTTATGGAATTTCAAATATCGATATTGCTACGTTACAACCTCGCTGATATGGCGCCATGGATCCACGAGGTCAGCGCATCCGCCCACTTTGCATCGCGTCAAGTTTATATGGAATCACCGGAAGTGGTAGTATTTGGAGATAAAAGAAGATCAACACCGACATGCGATTCCCGCCATGAGGACGGAAAGCATTGGATGGTTCGCTTTTTCATATTAATGAAATCAAGAGAGCAAGCAGGTCGTTGCCAGAATCGCCACGCTCTTCCAAATGGCAAGGAAATGTTAAGAAATGGATACGAGCCCGCAAAGGTCTTGGAGCCGCATGAAAGGGATCACGAGCCTATCCATTGTTTGGGAAGAAGGACACTTTTGGTTTGGGATACCACCACTTCAAGGATTTGGTGACCGCGAACCTCCTAAAAAGGGATACATTCCTCGCTCGCGCCCATTCCGCCTCGGGTCGATCATTCACAAAACCTACACCATCCGTGACGAGAAGATGACCGGATGATCTTGCAGCAGGTTCCTAACTGCTCATAGGTGACGATGAGGCGATTGTGCATGATCGCAGGAGATCACGCGAGGAGCTCACCATTTGGGATGCAGAGCATGGATACAACCCGAATAATTGGACTTGCACCACCGCCCGACCGCCCGGTGCTTGGTAGAATTTATGATTAGTTCTAGCGGTGTGACTTTTTATCTAGAAAGAAAACAGATATGCATTTATGTTTCTTAATATGTTTTTAATCTCGCAATTTTACTTTCATCATAAATTCCGTGATATTTTGCAGCTTTAAAAGATTTTGTTTGTGTTAAAATTAAATTCTTTAAGCATTTTTCTTTCAATGATCATATTAATTAACTCGCTGATAATGCGAATATGACATGTAATGAGACCAACGAACAAAGTTCAAATGGCGAGTATAACCCCGAGGAACAAGAAGAATGTCCGCAATCAGAACTTAGCCAAGAGCTGGAAAACTTTGAGAATAGGCCTAAACCAAATTTGGAAGAAACAGAGTTAATAAACTTAGGCGATAAGGGAATTGTGAAAGAAACTAGAGTCCGCCACCTAAACGCCACACGTAAGGAGTTGATTGAGCTCAAACAATACACCGACGCGGTTTGCACGGTCATATGAGGACATGCCAGGTTTGAGTACGGACATCGTCGCACACAGGTTGCCTATTGAGCCATCTTATCTCCCCGTAAAATAAAGGCCGAGAAAAATCAAACCAGACATGAGTTTGAAAGTCAAAGAGGAGGTGTCTAAACAGTTCGACGCAAAGGTAATTCGAGTTGCAAAGTATCCTACTTGGTTAGCAAATAACGTGCCGGTGAAGAAGAAAGATAGAAAAGTCCGAGTCTGCGTGGATTACAGGGACCTCAACAGAGCTAGCCCGAAGGATGACTTTCCTCTTCCAAACATTCATATACTCATCGACAATTGTGCAAAGCATGAACTACGATCGTTAAATCGCTTTGGTTATCATCGATCCTTATGGCAGAGGACGCAGAAAAGACAGCATTCACTACCCCGTGGGGGGTATACTATTATCGAGTAATGCCGTTCGGCCTCAAGAACGCGGGCGCTACCTATATGAGAGCCATGACTACCATCTTCCATGACATGATCCATAAGGAAATCGAGGTCTATGTGGACGACGTCATCATCAAATCACGAAATGAGGGCCATTGGCAAACTTCAAGAGGTTCTTCGAGCGTTAAGACAAAGATAACTTGAAACTAAATCCCGCAGTGTGCATTTGCGTTCCGCAGAAAGTCATGGTTTTATAGTGAGCAGAGAGGGATTGAGCTAGACCCTCGAAATAAAAGTCATCCAAGAGTTACCTCCGAAAAGCAAAAAGGATCGATGAGCTTTCTTGGTCGCCTCAACTACATCAAAGAGTTCATAGCCCGACCACCGTGATATGCGAGCCGATATTCAAATTGTTGAAAAAGGATGCAGCTACCAAATGGACAAATGATTGCCAACATGCTTTTGACGTAATCAAAGAATACCTTTCTAATCCGCCGATTCTAGTACCGCTAACCGAGACCTTTGCTACTCTATTTGTCGGTGTTAGAAAATGCTTTGACGCGTTGGGGCAACACGATGAAACAGGAAAAGGAGCGTGCCATATACTATTTGAGTAAGAAGTTCACAAAGATATGAAGCCCGTTACACTCTGTGGAACGCATTTGTCGCGCATTAACTCGGGTCGCCTAAGTTCGGATATTATCTATCAAAGATACACTACTTATCTTATTTCGAGGATGGATCCACTTAAGTATATCCTTCAAGCCCATGCCCACCGGAAAACTAGCAAAATGGCAAATTATGTTGGCGAGTTTGACATCGCTTCACGCCACGCAGAAGCCGTAAAAGGACGTGCATTAGCCGATCATCTTGCCGAGAACCCGATGATGAGAGTACGAACTCTTCTGACCTATTTTCCGATGAAGAGGTATTGTTTGTCGGGAAGATATCTCGAGGATTACCCGGATGGAGGATGTTTTGATGAGCGCAACCGCAAAGGGTCAGACGGAGCGCTTTGATTTCAGAAATAGGTCAGCATTATCCGATCTCCGCGAAGCTTAGATTTCCATGTACCAATAATATGGCAGAATATGAAGCTTGCATATTGGGGCTCAGAATGGCCGTGGATATGAACATACAAGAATTACTGGTCATAGGTGATTCCGATTTGTTGATCCATCAGGTACAGGGTGAATATGAAGCTTGCATATTGGGGCTCAGAATGGCCGTGGATATGAACATACAAGAATTACTGGTCATAGGTGATTCCGATTTGTTTGTCGGGGAAGATATCTCAGAGGATTACCCGGGATGGAGGATGTTTTTTGATGGAGCGCAACCGCAAAGGGGGTCAGACGGAGCGCTTTGATTTCAGAAATAGGTCAGCATTATCCGATCTCCGCGAAGCTTAGATTTCCATGTACCAATAATATGGCAGAATATGAAGCTTGCATATTGGGGCTCAGAATGGCCGTGGATATGAACATACAAGAATTACTGGTCATAGGTGATTCCGATTTGTTGATCCATCAGGTACAGGGTGAATGGGCAACCAAGAATGTGAAGATACTCCCCTACCTGCTTTGCGTGAAGGTATTACAGGCGAAGTTCAGTAATATAGAATTCAGGCATGTCCCGAGGATCCAGAATGAATTCGCTGATGCATTGGCAACCTTATCCTCCATGATTCAACATCCGGACAAGAATTACATTGATCCGATCACAGTGAGCGTGTCCGAACAGCCGGCTTATTGCTCTCATATAGATGAGGAAATAGACGGGAATCCATGGTACCATGACATCAAAAGGTACCTCAAAGCAGGAGAGTATCCAGAAGGCATAACCAACATTCAGAAGAAAACACTTCGAGGATTAGCAAACCATTTCTTTTTGAACGGGGAGATTGTATACCGAAGGACTCCAGATCTAGGCTTACTAAGATGTGTTGACGCTCAAGAGGCGGGCAAGATAGTAGAGGAAATACACGGGGGAACATGTGGACCTCATATGAACGGCTTCACTTTGGCGAAAAAAATTCTGCGAGCAGGTTATTTTTGGATGACGATGGAAACAGATTGTATTTGTTTTGTGCAGAAATGTCGGCAGTGGCGATTTGATTCGAGTACCTCCGAATGAACTCAATGTGACGAGTTCTCCTTGGCCATTCGCAGCTTGGGGCATGGATGTCATCGGCCCTATCGAACCAGCCGCTTCAAATGGGCACAGATTCATCCTCGTAGCAATTGACTATTTCACTAAACGGTAAGCATCATCACACGATCAACGACGGCGTGGTAGTCGACTTCGTTCGCAACAACATCATTTGCCGATTCGGGATTCCTGAGTCAATTGTAACCGACAACGGAACCAACCTCAACAGTAACTTGATGCGTGAGATATGTGGAAATTTTAAGATCACTCACCGTAATTCCACCCCATATCGGCCTCAGATGAATGGAGCAGTAGAGGCAGCCAACAAGAACATCAAGAGGATATTGCGCAAGATGACCAGCAACTACAAACATTGGCGTACGAGAATTTGCCTTTTGCGCTTTGGGTTATCGCACCACAATCCGGACTTCTACCGGCAACGCCAGTATCTTTCGTGTATGGAATGTGTCGCACTACCACAGAGGTGGAAATACCATCGCTGAGAATCATCCAAGAAGTTCGAGCCGAGCGGCCGAATAGATACAGGATCGCATGAAGCAATTGATGTTGATTGACGAAAAAGGTTGAATGCAATCACACGCACTTTATCGTAACGTAATGGCTAGAGCTTTTAACAAGAGAGTAAGGCCAAGGCTATTCAAGCCGACAATTGGTTTTGAAACGCATATTCCCGAATCAAAGCGGTTAAAGGAAAGTTCGCACCTAATCGCGCGGCCCTACACGGTTCATCGAGTATTAAGTGGAGGGCTTTAATCTTAGCCGAGATGGATGGCGAAGTATGGCCTAAAGCTATCAACGCAGATGCAGTGAAGAGATATTACGTCTAGGAGTATTTGTCTTCTATGTAATCCCCTTTACATTGTAAAAGTTGCATTCCCTCGGTGGGATATGCATAGAGCCCATATAGGGTCTCGCCACGCAAATTAGAAAGCCTTTTACTGTAATCAACTACGCATGACCGATTCCTCGGTGGGATACGTGGCGGCCTACATCGCCGGTCCCCTTTAGAAAACCTCATAATTCTCCACTTGTAATGAACTACGCCATGACTGATTCTCACGGATACGTGGCGCCTAAATCGCTTGGTCACACCGTTAGGAATCTTCCCATTTGTCTGCGTGCAACAAAGGTGTGTGGTTATTCCAAAAGCGATATGAGCAATTCCCGCCGAAGTTAAGTTCTGCCCACGCGTCATATAACGAAACTGAGACAATTTTGCGCACCATGAAGAAGGCAATAACAAGGACTCCGAAGGATGTTCGTTTGGTCAAAATACGTGTCATATTCGGCAAATTCGACGAGGCTTTTACATTTTTAACGCATATCATATAAATGTTTATTTCTAAAAGATGTTTTGTGCATACTTCATGAAAACATTTCGTTTTGGAAAATGCTTTTGGAACACTATTAAACATCTCAAAGAGGTCGACAGGTCAGTAAGTCCAAACAGCCGTGCACGCGACATCGAGGACAAGCGGCGAAGTCGATATTTAATCGACCTCCCCCCAAAACTCACAAGTTTTTTCGAGCGCAGTCTTTTCATATTAACAGTAAGGTGAAGTGCAATAGCAGATGCATAAAATACTACAAAGGTTTCTTCAGATAGCGTATAAAGAAAAAGCAAAGAAGAATGAAAAGGGCCTCAACAATCGCAATAAAGTTCGTAGTTCCGCAACAAAACCTAGCGATCAACTCTGCATAAAGTCAAATTGGCAACTCGCGATCGCGCCTAACAAAGACATCATGACAATTCGCCACATATGATTTAGCATGTCCGCAAGGACAACATCTCGCATTCATCCGCGACGTGACGACATCTCTACCCATAAAAATTGCACTTCTCATATGTATTTATCATTTTGTCTAAACAGTATACACTAACGCTTTCTCGCTTAGCTTGCGCGAGCATTTATTCTACGTGACGCAGCGAAGAATACGCCCGTGCAACGACGTTATCGCGATTATGTCAAGGCAACGACATCATCGCGATTGCTTCACGCAACGACGCCAAAGAAGAATACGCCCAAGCAACGACGTTATCGCGATTATGTCCAGCAACGACATCATCGCGATTGCGTTCACGCAACGACGCCAAAGAAGAATACGCCCAGTAACGACGTTATCGCGATACGCCCAAGCAACGACGTTATCGATTATGTCCAGTAACGACATCATCGCGACGGTTTACGCAACGACGCCAGCAGCAATACGTCCAGGCAACGACGTTATCAGCATACGTCCAAGCAACGACGTTATCAACATTATGTCCAGGCAACGACGTTATCAGCATTATGTCAAGGAAACGACATCATCGCGACGCGCCCACGCAACGACGCCGCAGAATACGCCCAAGCAACGACGCGACGCGATTACGCCCGTGCAACGACGCATCGCGATCATGTCCGTGCAACGACATCATCGCGATTGAAGTCCACGCAACGACGCCAAAGAAGAATACGCCTCAGTAACGACGCCATCGCGATTGCGTTTACGCAATAAAGCCAAGCAGAATACGCCCGTGCAACGACGCGATCGCGATTATGTCAAGGAAACGACATCATCAGCATTGCGTCCACGCAACGACGCCAAAGAAGAACACGCCCGTGCAACGACGCCATCGCGATCGCGCACGCAACAACGCCACCAAAGAATACGCCCAAGCAACGACGTAGCAGATTATGTCCAGCAACGACATCATCAAGATTGCGTCACGCAACGACGCCAAAGAAGAAGACGCCCAGCAACGACGTTATCTAAGACAACAAGTCCGAAATGACACTATCATCAAGATATCACATCTACGCAAGGATTTATTTCTATACTTTCAAATTACATTTCTTACTCATGCTTATTATTCTGCCTTAGCGCTAGGCACTAACTCTTTCGAGCTCTAGTCTACGGCGGCCGCAGCAGCGACAACATATCCGCATTCACAATCGCAACACGCCCGCAAGCGGCGAAATCGCAAAGATTGCAACACGCATCACACTTTCGCATCGATAACATTGTTTACTCACGCTACATTGTTTTTAAAATTACGCATCATCATTTTGCCTTAACAGCATGCACTAACCGCTTGTTTAAGTCTTAGCATGCGCGAGCAGGAGCACAACGTGGATTTTCTCTACAAATAACCGGCAATTTGTCGGGCCAACCGACGCGTAATATGCACACACTTTTTAAACGCAAGTGCACGTTATCGTATCGCGTAGTATAGTCTTCGATAAGACCGAATATCGCCCTCTGTGATTAGGGTCCAAGTATCGCTTATCTATTTTCTAGTATCTATTTGGTGAATTAATGATTGATTGTTTGGTTTGTAACTAAGAGTTATGAAAGCTAATTAAATATAAAGATTTAATTCGATGTGATGAGAATAGGCTTCTATGTATCCTTACTATCCGCTATGTTACTTACTAATGCATTACTTATGGTATTCTTCTTTGGAGAAAGCAGTTTACGAAATCGCTTTATACTCCCGTTAGGTTATATAAACACTCAACCCCGTGATTGTTCCTTACCTAACTTTCACGATAAGTGGTAACGCCATAGGAGGATTAAGCACAAAACCTAGTCGATCGCCACGCACAATGCGCAAAAATTGTGGTTGTTAAGCCTCTCATCAACGCTTACAAATCTAATCGAGGTATTTTCATCCCCAATTCAAGATCGTCACCCAACTTACAAGATATTCACAATCCCCTTTTCGTAACTGATTAGAAATCATATAGTGATAACTAGTTGTCAATTAGCTACCAAGAATTCAACTCAATTATTGGATAGATCTCTCAATAAGAACAATGACCATAAGCATGCATTAATTTATAACATAAGGTTCAAACAATTCAACATAGAAAGTCTTATAAGAGAATTAGTTCCTAGCCATGAATATGACAAGAACTAATTCAAAGTTCATCATGCAAAAACTGAATTAAAGAAAAGAAAAGGAAAGAAATTACTAATGTTTAGGTCTCCAATCTCCTAGGCAAGAAAACTCAGAGTTTGGCGTAGTGAACCCTTTAAACCGCTGAGGGTTCTCCTTTTATAGTTTAAAACGCCTCCTTCTTTCCCTCGCAGTTCGCCCAAAAATCCAAAAGACCTAAAATTTCGCGCTGGCGCCATGCGCGGCAAGCATGGCGCCGGTTGTGAAACTGTCGGTGTTTTGGCGCGCCGCTACCGATATCTATCGTTCGGTAGCCATGCGCCAGATCTTCGTAGCTCCTGATGTTTAGCGCCGCGCCCCGCTCGTCTCGAGGCGCCGCGCCCTCGCTGTCAGTGAGGCGCGCCAAGACCGGTCCGGATTTTAGCCTCGTCGCCACTTTCTCTGCTTTCACCCGCATCTCCTCTTTGCCCTCTTTTTGCTCCTTTTCCGCCATTTGGCCATTTCAACCACTTTGACTCAATAGAAAGAAAAACTATCCTAATACGACACTTATATGTGCAAAATGGGACAAAAGACTAACTAAAACAGACTCAAAAGGTGTATATAAAATACACCGATCACCAACCTTCCCAATGAATGGCAGAAGCGGCCTCAAGCGTCGGTCCACTCGTTCCGCATCACCATAAAACCCAGCACCATAAGCCATAGCGGTACACCCCAGGTTCAAGCCAGTTATTTTTATTTTTTGCTTTTTAGACATAGCCCAAAGGTCATCATAACTCGACATCGACAAATTTTGAGTCCGCGTTAGCCCGCCTTGGTGTTTTGACCATTGTAGCCCATTGTCGTCATAACTCGACACTGGGACAATTTTGAGTCCGCGTTAGCCCACCCTGGTGTTTTGACCATGGTAGCCCAATGTCGTCATAACTCGACACTGGGACAATTTTGATTTTTTGCGTCAGCCTTGTCTACCTGCCCAACATTTTTGCAATTCTGAGGATCAAGACAAAATCAAGCATGAGTCAACGTCTTTGTCCGAAGATTCTTCCATCATCTCCATACAAAGAGGGACAAGTTGTTGACACCCAATTTTGACCCTCCCGTCCAGTCATTAACTATAAAATTAGACTAATGTTGTAAAATAATTTTTATGATTTTTTATAATAAAATGCAGCGATAAAACATAAATACAGGCATAAATAAACAATTTAATAATGACATCGCGTCTTACGTAGAGTATTAAGCACCTAGAGTCCCGCGCCCGCATTGATTAATCCCAAACCCTATCATGATTCTCCACAGTCTTGCTCCATAAAAGACTAGACATTCTGCCTTCAATTTGTGAGACAGAAATAAGTAAGAAAGAGTTCAAGAGTTTTGGAAGGACTCACTAGCCAACTAATTTGTCAGTTGAGCGTGCGAGCAAGTCAATCAAGCCATCTTCATCGATTCCTTTGATATTTCTTGGGAGGCAATAGACGGAAGGCCATAAAGATGGAAAACACGCATTGGAGCAAAATAAAGAGTCTCACGGCGAGGCTCTTCGCAAGCCATTTCAAATGGTGACCCGCATCCGCATCCGCATTCCCTCTTCGGCAATTCCTAGAAAAACAAATAGGACGGGGTCATCCGTTTCAATCCCTCATTCTCTCATCTCATCCTTATCTTACTTTATTTGTTATTGTAATTTATAACTTTGTAATTAATAGGATATCTAGAATAATTAGCCTTTAAACATATAAGTGGGGAAGGTAATTTAAAGTTCACCGCTTAACTTACTTGCCTTTTAGGATTGTCATGCATGTCTAATTTTTGCCAAAATAATCTAACTTGCATCACAAAACCAACAGTTTGTTAAATCCCTAAACATAACAGATTTCTCCTAAACTCTCAAAAATCATCTTAAAGCATCTCTTATATAATATTGTACGCAGGTTAGGCAAGATTAATTTAGCTAGCAGTATACACAATTAGTCCGTAAATAACCTTTGCGTGAACACATAATTAGTCTATAAAGCACCTTAGCATTTAACACTTTCTAGCATCTTAACATTTTTGCATTCTTAGCCCCTCTTTAAACTTTAGTAACATTTTAGCACCTCCCTAGCATTCTTTGTACTTTAGCATTCCAGCACCCTTTTACATTTTAGCACCCTTTTAACATGCTAGCATTTATTTCCTAACATTTTATTAATTATTCAGCACTTTAGCATTTAGCACTTTTAAGCACCTCTTAGCACCTTTAGCACCCTTCTATCATTTAATACCTTTTAGCAACCTTTAGTATTTTAAGCACTTTTAAACATTTAGCATTTGACTCTTTTATTTATTTATAACACCTTTTGCCCTTTTTATACTTTAAGCACCTTTTAAACATTTTAACATTTTAGCATTTTTATTAAGCAGGAGAAGCTTTTATTTTGCATTTTTAAACATAATAATTACCCTAGGTTTGGCAGGACAACCGCAAGTTAATGATCTTAGAGGTGCCTAACCCTTCCTCTAGATTAATAAAGAACCCTTACCTGAATCTCACTAAGTTTAGCACTACAAAGAATGGAGTTAGTGTTGACTTTAACCTAAGTTGACATTTAGGTGTCCTAATTCACCAAATTAATTAGGTGGCGACTCACAACCCTTAGCACCTTAGCATTTCTAGCACTTTAGCATTTTTACACTTTTAAATATCTAGCATTCTTTTTGCACTTTAGCATTTATTTTATTTTCTAACATTGTTATTTAAGCAGGAGTTTAGAAAATAAAAATGTCGCGGTCGAAAAGGGGCGTGACAACCGATAATATCTACCCTACACCACATTGCTCAACCCACATCGTCAATCGTACCCGACCCATCATCGCCTACACCAAACCCAATGACATCCCGAACTCACCTCACTCACTACCATGTTCCACCCCATAACAACCCGACACCACATACCAATCCAGTGACCCACAACCAACGATCCATCCAAATAACCATACACCCTTGCCCCAACACACCAAATGGAAATCCGTGCCCAACACGGGATTTTTAATCCCAAAGTCCACTTTAACCTATTAACACAAACAATTTTCCCAATTCCCCAAAACTCCAAATTAGCCAAACTAGACTCTAATTGGAATGTAGTTATGTGTGAGAAATTTAATGCCTTAATAATACAACATACGTGGGATTTAATTCCAATACCGGAGGGGGTGAATGTGATCCGTTGCATATGGGTTTTTCGTCACAAATACAAAGACAATGGTAGTTTAGAAAGGTATAAGATGAGACTTGTGGCTAATGACTCTAATCAGCATGAGGGTATTAATTGTGGTGAGACATTCAGTCTGGTTGTTAAATCGACTACCATTCGCACATATTTCTGAGTATAGCTATGGGAAAATATTGGCCGATTCATCAGCTTGATGTGAAAATTTTGTTTCTACATGGGGACTTGAAAGAAAAGGTTTACATGCACCATCCACATGTCTTTGATCATCCAACAATTCCTCAGTATGTATGTCATCTCCGTAAGTCACTGTATGGTTTGAAACATGTCGTCATAACATGGTATGAATGCTTTGTCATGTACATTATGCAGACTGGGTTTGTATGCAGCATATGCGATAATTCTCTTTTCATTTTTCATCGAGTTAGTAGCACCGCTTACTTACTACTATATATGGATGATATTGTTCTCACTGCCTCATCTGATGGGTTGAAAATGAGATTATTGCTTTACTTAAAATCAAATTTGCTATGACTGACTTGGGGAAGTTGAGTTACTTCTTGGGGATATCCGTGACCAGATCTGCAGATACTATGTTCTTGAGTCAGCGTAAGTATAAAGAGGAGATCGTGTACAGGGCTAAAATGGTAAATTGCAAGGTCATGCCCACTCCGATAGATTCTAAATCAAATTTTAGTACTGCTGATGGTGATCCAGTCTCCGATCCTACTCTCTATAGGAGTCTTGTAGGTACACTTCAGTATCTTACTTTCAATAGGCCCGATATTGCTTATGTTGTTCAGTAGCTATGTCTGTTTATGCATGTTCCTAGAGAGTCTCATTTTACTGCTCTTAAGTGATCATCTGATACATTAAGGGCACACTTGATTATGAGTTGCATCTATACCCCTCTGCACCGATCAAGTTACTATCATATACAGATGCAGATTGGGCAGGGTGTCCGGACACACGACGCTCTACCTCCGGCTATTTTGTATTCTTAAGGGATAATCTCATTTCGTAGTCTGTCAAGAGGCAAACCACACTATTCCGTTCGAGTGCCGAAGCAGAGTACATATGTTTTGTCAATGTTGTAGCTGATATTTGTTGGCTCTGAAATCTCCTTTTGGAGCTTCACTGTCCCTTGCGTAAGGCATCTATAGTCTAATGTGATAACATATCTGTCATATATCTATCTCACAATCCGGTTCAACATTAGCGCACCAAACACATTGAGATGGATATACACTTTGTTCGTGAGAAGGTTGCTTTCGGTCATGTCAAAGTGTTGCATGTGCCTTCTTCATATCAGTATGCATATATCTTCACAAAAGGGCTTCCCCAACAACTATTCATCGACTTCATATCCAACCTTAGCATTCGGCCTCCTCCAACTCCGATTGAGGGGATGTATTAGCAAATATACTCAAAATATTCCCATATATTTTGTAATTATAAGTATTGTATATTTATGGTAGATTTGGATCTTTACTGTATTAAGATTTCACCTTGTACATAATATATATATATATATATATATATATATATAAGATTAATGAGAAAGACTTCTAAGAGAGATTAATACAAACTTAAAGTATTGTAATTCTGACACATTTCCTTAAATAAAAACGACAATTCCCAAAAGGAGAACGCTGTTACAATTGTCGTTAGATGTAGGTGGGAACATAAAACTGGCAATATATATATATAAAAAAAAGAACTAAAATTCTCAGGGAGGGGGGGGGGGGGGGTCCAAATGATGATGAAAGTGAGAATACATGATGCTAGTTGGAGTTACCGTCTTCTAATTCCCATGTGTTGTTTGTGTTTTTCCCCCTAATTTTTTACCAAGTCATATTTGTAAAGAATGAATTTCGGGACTAATTCAATCCTAACAATTAATTTGTAGGATGAGGATTGTTCAAGTCCATATAAGGAGTTACTCTTAACATTTTCACGCACGTTCAGATCCCGTTAACTGGAGCGTGGATGACATAATTTGGAGATCCAATATCGGTGAATATAAAATTGAAATGAGTCTGACTCTGATACCATGTAAAGAATGGATCTGGGCCTAACTCAAACCCAAAAGCTAGTTCAAAGGGAGGAGGATTTCCCCAGTCATATAAGGAGACCAATGACCACTTATCCCACCGATGTGGGAAGACTCAACACCCGCCCTCACGCCCAGGGCTGGACATCTGGAGAACTCAACACACCGCATCACGTCCAGGGCTGAACATCTGGAGTGTGGACAATATAAAAGGGGGGCCCAACATTGGAAATAATGAATTGGGATGGGTCTGACTTTGATACCATGTAAAGAATAGATCTTGGGCCTAACTCAACCCCAAAAGTTAGCTCAAAGGGAGGAGGATTGACCAAGCCATATAAGGAGACATAGACCACTTATCCCACAGATGTGGGAGAACTTAACACCCCATATCGGATATGGAATGAGAACATGGACTCCGTATATGAATTTTGACAATCCTCACCCTACAAACTAGCTTTTGGGGTTGAGTTAGGCCAAACATTTATTATTTACAATATTAATATTTATAATATGTCTTAACCAAAAAAAAACACATGTATCCATGTCTGTTTCATAACGAATATCATTTAATCATTGATACATGGTCCTAAATCAAAATGATAGTACTAGCATTTTATAATCTTTAACGCGTACTTGCGTCACTTTCATATGTTCTATCGACTAAGCCATTCCCAATTTGCTAAATATCTCATTCCTCAAGCCTCCATTATAATAGTATCATTGTAGTGTTAGTGCTGCGTAAAATAGGAGAAAGCATCCCTACAAGAAAATATATAATTGACAATAAAATTTTAACAATAATAAATATATTGTTGCTAAAAACGTAAATTACAACAACAATTTAATATATTATTGCTAAAAATATAAATGACAACAAATTTAATATGTTGTTGCGAAAACTTTTAGCATCAGAGAATATTGCGACGGCATGCAATAATTTTAATTTTTGCGAAAATACTTTTGTCAACAACATTCAACATATCTCAATAAAAAATATTATTGGCAAATGACTTTATTCTATTTTCTATCAAAACTTTTCATTGTCGAAAATTTGAACGCTATCGAAATCTGTGGATAAAGATGGATTGATCCTACTGCAACTTTCGATGATGTAAACACAATGACTAGTAGAAAAATAATATCTCGCTTCAAATGCATAACCTTAGCCCTTAGGTATGTAAACAGTCAACATCAACTTTTCCTAGCTTTTATTCTTAGCTTATGGTATGGATAAATTTAGGGATTAGAAAAATGCTAAGATGTCACTGGCTATGTTGTTGTAGGGTAATGATGATCTCTTTCCGTATATAGATGAAATTATATGTATATCCTAGAGACAATTTATATTAGGACACAATGTATTTTATACACACTCATATTTATATTAATGATGATTGATATTATGACAATTTTCATTTATTAAATTATTAATTGATTATTTATAATACTCTATAAATGCATTTCTAGAGGTCACATGTTTATTAATGATGTGAGAATTAATATTATAACGTAACTCTTAAATTACCTCGACTAAAGATCATCGAAATTGGGATATCGATGATATGTGATACGTCGATATGTGGTCTGCATCATATCTTTAGGGGATGTAGTATGTCTCACTTGCTGCGAGTTATGACAACTCATGATGGACACATGAATACTTGTTGAAGTATTGATATTGTTACACCCCGTAGTTTCAGGATATGTATATGAGGACGTACGTAAGAGAATGCTACCTTAAGTTTGAAAAGGAAGGAAGATTTTTTTTTCCTACGAAAAATATTTCGAACCTCGTGAAAGAAAAAAGTTTATTATTGGGAATTGGATTCTCAATTTTGGTATTTAAGACTTATAGGATTTATATGAATTATGGATTTTATTTCCAGATTTGGTCATGTGGGCCCACTCGGGAAATTTTACGTTTTGTGGGGCCCACAAGATTTCTGATATTTTAACCAATTATTGAGACTTTGGAGAGATAAAATATTTTAGACCAATAGGGGGGCGACACGTGTCACCCCGCAGGGCCCAAGTCATGAGAATGATAGAGCCAAGGGGCTCAAGATATTTGTTGGACAAGTGGACAAATGAGACCCACACACACTTGTCCCCAATCTCATCCACACACTTGTTTTAATCCTAGCCCTTGGTTGTCTTATATATACACACCTAGAGGTTGAAGACTCCAACACTTAGAGAAATTCAAGAATTTTACTCCCTCCCTTTAGTGAGCTGTCGGCACCCCCACCCCCCCTTATTGAAGAAAAATTCAATTGTTGTTGATTAATCCCAATACTTAAATCAAGTGTCCCTAGTAGTGTTCTAAGGATATCCCAACACAAAAATTCCGGAAATACTACGTTAATCCGTTAGTCGCAACGTGAAACCCTAAGGTGATCTTCATATTTCGGATGAAGCTTGAAGAGAAGTTGTTTAGGAACTTCTAAGGGTTGCTTGGAGTGGATTGGAACGTAAGAATTGGGAGCTAAAGTTGCTAAGGATCGACTTCTAGATCTTGGAATAATTTGGGCTTATTGAGGTTGATATTCTACGTGCGGCATATTCGACTTGGCAAGTGGATTAAGCCGAAGAGGTATGTGAACTCTTCCTATCCTCTTGAGCATGATTATTATGAAATATATAGTACGGTAGATGTACGTGTGTTAAATGGATTTGGTTTCATTTTGATGTCCTTGACTTGACTTCTAAATCTTAAGAGCCTTGAATTATTCTAAAAGTCAGAATCATTATTCGGAAAGAAATTGATACTTGGTTTTAAAAGAATAAGTTCTCTTGGTTTCCCAAATGAATGTGATTGTTTTGAATTGCTTAAAACATAAGTGTTATAATAGCTTTATGGGAAGTTACTTATATCGACCTTAGGAGGATAAAAGAACAGTTTACTTACTTGATTTTAAAGGCCTTGTAATGATTTTCTGAAGGTGTAGTAATTTGGTTTGAAAAGTAAACGTGTCTTGATACTACGGGTATTAGTGTCATGTGGCTTTTATGTAAAAATGGGTAATTTTTAAGGGAGTTGAAGTACGTAGTACTTGGGTTAGAATTCCCGGATTTTTCATGTCATGATAGTGCCTTGAGTTACTAAAATGAGAGTGCATGTTACGTAAGTCTAATAAGAAGTTAAGGGGGTTTCTTAACTTGCCTATGTTGTTTACGATAGCCGGTTGCGCTTGTATTATATCAATTATTATAGGGTCAACCCCCTGGCCATGTTGCGTTGTTCATATTCCGCGGGTTTGCTTCCCCCGATACGAGGAGTACCTCATGCGAGTCCAAGGGGCTCATGCGGGACAGGGTCCTATGCGAGAAATACTTCATGCGAGTCCAAGGGGCTCATGCGGGACATGGTCCTATGAGTCACATTCTGCGGGTTTGCTTCCCCCGATGCGAGGAGTACCTCATGCTGGTCCACGCAACCTATGCGGACTAGAGAGTTCATGAACAGGATTTGTACAATGATACTATGGGCGAATGGCCCTAGTTTGATCATCGACTTCCTATTTTAGAACCGGAAAAGTTCCACTTATTTACTCTTATATATACTAAGACACAGTGTATTGTTAATTGGTTTATCATACATATCTCTGGATTTTTTTTTTACTATCGTGATTTCATTGCATTACTTTCAGTTTCACATACTTGGTACATGTCAGATCGACTCCTTCGGCCGCGTCATGCCGCAGTAGAGGTACACCGGTTGTTGATCCTCGCTCTTAGGATCACAGTTCTGCGTTTTGGGAAGCTCCGTTTCTCCAGAGGCTTATCTTTTGGTATGGTTCCCTGTCATTGTAGGTACATGTACATTCAGGGGTATGGCGGGGCCCTGTCCCATCATAGTTGTTATGTTAAAAACTCTTAGAGGTCTGTAGTCCTGTTGTGGGTTGGGTTTGTAAATGATATAATTGTTCGGGCTTTTTAATATTTATATATATGTTGAATGGCGACCTTATTGGTTAGCCTGTTTCCTATTCTACATTGTTTCATGTCTATGAGTTTATTCCGCTGGTTTCTCTGATGTATACCTACCAGGTGCCCGTAAGGCACCGATGCCCGAGGTCGGGTCGTGACAAAAGTGGTATCGAGCGCTTAGTCCTCGGAAAGTGTCTGAGACCGTATCTAGTAGAGTCTTGATTATCGTGTTGTGCACCACACCAATAATCGTGAGGCTACGAGATATTTAGGATTGGTTTCCATTCTTCTCACTGAGATCGTGCAATGTAGCCGTGTTATGGGTCGACTCCTTCGACATATTCTTATGTACCGCTTATGCCTTCACGCATGCAACCGCGCCCGTATGGCAAGACAGCAGAGGGAGCTGCTAGTAGGACTCAGAGGGTTACTAGGGCACAGGCCCAGTCATTGCCTGAGTTAGTGCATCAGACGGCAAGTTTTACGACGCCTTGCCCGTAAGAGTTTAGAGCGGCAAAGAGCTACCGAGGCCACGCACTGAGCCTCCAGCCCCACGCCGCGAGCAGAGGATATGGGTTACAAAGAGATGGCCCAGTTACTAGCTAGGGTCGTGGCGAGGCATGAGGACAGACGGGAGCCGGTGGTTTCAATAGTACCGGTGGTTCACCCCAGAACCGATAGTTTGAGGCTTCAGGACTTCTTGAGTTGCAATCCACCAGAGTTCTATGGATAAAAAGCTGAGGATGATCCTCAGGAGTTTATTCGACACCGCACGGATCACGGCGTGATCAAGGCCTCGGAGGCGTAGCCGTGGTATTGGGTTCTCATCGGCCGCGTGATATTGCGATCACCGGTTTGATTCACGGAACCGCCCCGGGAGCATGCGCTCACCGGTCGACGAGTTCTCGTAGCGCTTAACCACTTCGCCTCCGCACGGCGAGAGCCCGGGTGGATAGGTTTATGTTGTTGAGGAAGAATAGGCGGACGGTTCGGGAGTACAACATAGAGTTCAACTCGTTGGCTCGGTATGCCCTCACTCTAGTGGCATACATGGAGGATAGAGTGCACCGCTATGTCACGGGGCTTGATGATTATCTAGCGTAGGTCAGATGAGGTAGCTCTTGATCACGGCATGAACATTGCCGCACGCAGCTTACGCACGCGGATCGAGGAATGTAGAGGTCGACGAAATGACCGAGATCAGCATAAGAGGGCCAAGACAACAGGGTCCTTTGGTAAATTTCGAGGCGGACAGCCTCAGCATCAGGTTAGATATGCATCTAAGCCAAGATGCAGTACTCCTTCACGCCTTCGTGACGTCCGGTATTCGCGGCGTCGTGGCTCCGGGACTTGGGTTTCGCGAAGGCATGGATCTTAACCGATCAAGACCACCCCTCCGCGTGGTCGATGCAGAAACCCATGTCGGAATTATAGTAGTGCTTTGGGAGCTTGTTTCACTCATGCGGCAGGCCATTTTCAGCGGATTGTCCACCGCAGGTAGCGCAGATGGTAGGTTCATCCTACAGTGGTCGCTTGTCGTCTTCATCTCCTACTTGCCATCGCCCCGAGGCACGGTGCTCACGGGCCGCCAGGTCGCGCACCGTGGTAGGGGTCCTAGTTCCAGCGGTCCTCAGAACCGCATATATGCCATATCCAACCGTGAGGACCAGGAGGCGTCGCCGGATGTCATCACAGGTACATTATTGGTTTCATGCTGTGACGTATATGTTTTGATAGATCCGGGTTCTACTTTGTCATATATATCTTCTCTTATTGCTGGTAGAATAGGGATAAAGCCTGAGTCCATAGAACCTTTTGAGGTAGCTACGCCAGTAGGTGATTCGGTGGTAGCGGAGCGGGTATATAAGGCTTGTTCGGTGACTATATATAGTCGTCAGACCCTAGCCGACTTGATAGAATTGGATATGACAGATTTTGATGCTATTATGGGTATGGATTGGTTGGCTTCTTGCTACGCCAACGTGATCGTAGGAGAGATCGTACGGTTCTAGTTTTCTCGAGCCGGTTATCGAGTGGAAAGCGAATATCAGACGCCGGCGGTAGGTTTATTTCGTACCTCAAGGCTAGGAAGATGGTTCAGAAGGGGCATATCTACCATCTTATTCGGGTATTTGATACAGAGGCTGAGTTGCCAGATCTTCAGTCAGTTCCGGTTGTTAGAGAATTTTCGGATGTATTCTCAGACGATCTCCCAGGTATTCCTCCTGAGAGGGAGATATAGTTCTGTATTGATGTTCTGCCAGATACTCTGCCTATATCTATTCAACCGTACAGAATGGCACCTGCTGTGTTGAGGGAGTTGAAGGACCAGCTGAAAGATTTGCTGGAGAAAGACTTTATTAGGCCTAGTACTTCACTTTGGGGAGCGCCAGTATTGTTTGTAAAGAAGAAGGATGACGCCGCAGATGCGTGTGTCGATTCTGACGGTGAATAAGGTAACCATCAAAAATGACACCCTCCCGTGATTGATGATTTGTTTGATCAGTTGCAGGGTGTGAAGTGTTTTTCCAAGATAGACCTGCGATCTGGTTATCATCAGGTGCGAGTTAGGGGGGCAGATATCTCAAAGACTGCATTCAGGACCCGGTACGAGCATTATGAGTTCAGGGTGATGTCTTTCGGTTCGACTAATGCTCCAGCAGTATTTATGGATTTAATGAATCGGGTGTTCAAGCCATTTCTGGATACGTTTGTTATAGTATTCATTGATGACATCCTGGTTTATTCTCGCACGAGCGAGTACGCGGATCATTCGGCGACGGTGATCGAGTCCTCCGTGAGCCGCAGTTGTATGCCAAGTTCTCTAAATGTGAGTTTTGGTTGGCTTCAGTGGCATTCATAGGGCACGTTATCGGGGACGATGGTATTCGGATTGATACAACAAAGATTGAGGCAGTCAAGACTTGGCCTAGACCTACTACACCAACTGAGGTGCACAACTTTTTGGGCCTTGCGGGCTATTATCGGAGTTTTGTGGAGAAGTTTGCTTCGATTTCAGCGCCTTTGACTAGGCTGACTCAGAAAGCGGCTAAGTTCCAGTGGACGGATACTTGTGAAAAGGGCTTCCGCCATCGGGAGAAATTGACGACGCCCCAGCTTACTCTTCCGCAGGTTTAGACGTATGTGGTTTATCGTGATACGCCGTGTCGGGCTTGGATGTGTGTTGATGCAAAGATAGTAAGGTTATAGCTTCACGCGTCTCGACACTCGGGAAGCATGAGAAGAACTACCCACACATGATTTGGAGTTAGCAAGGTGATACATGCCTCAAGATCCAGGCATTATTTATATGGAGTTCATATAGATATTTTTACAGCCACAAGATCCTCCAAGATATCTTCACCGGAGGAGTGAACTTGCATGCGAAGACGGTGGTTAGAGTTACTTAAGGATTATGATGTTGATATCCTATACCACCCGGAAGACCCAATGAGTTGCGGATGCTCTTAGTCGTAGATCTATGGGTAGTCTATCGGATGTGCCACGGATAGAAGGTATGTATGGTCCGAGATTCATCCGCTTGCCACTGGGGTTCGATTGGTTGGTTCCGTAGTGGGGTTCGGGTTCGAGAGGTTGCCGAATCTTCCATCGCTGGCGAGCAAGAGGCGATGATGAGGATCCGATTCTGATACACGATCGAGATACGACTCTTCGGAGGAGAAGGGTTCATTCGGCGTAGCACCATGGAGTGCTAAGATACGAGGTAGATTATGTACCCGATGTTGCGCAGACTTCGTCGCCAGGTTCATGGGAAGCACACTCATTGTTACTCTATTCATCCGGGGTCGACAAAGATGTACCACGACCTCAGATGTATGTATTGGTGGGATGGCCTGAAGAGGGACGTTGCAGCCCTGACTCTGATACCGTCGTCGGCTTTGAAACATAAATTTTTAAATTCCGTTGCGTGTACGAACCCGACGTAAACTCCTACAGTGGTATCAGAGTTAGGGTTGTTTCGTGTGATTTGTAATGATATTAATGATAATATGGGTTATGATTTGTTTAGATCTATATTTTATGTATTTAAAAGTTTTAAAATCCTAAATATTTAGAACACATAGTCCTTGTGCCCTAATCTGTTAGAACAATTATGTATTCGAGAAAATCGATCTAATATTTAACTCTTCTAAGTTGATATGCGTTATCTGACTTAAAGCATGGTGCATTGAAACGAAGAACGAGAAGAAAATTGGATTTGATGGTTGATGAACATGTTGTTTTAATGGTGATGGTAATACAAGTGATATATCTGAAAGATTTGGCCCTACGTTTTTTTATTTCTATGAGAAGCTCGACGGAACCAGCAGATGATCATTGAGCAGATCGTACGTATGCATACAAATCCTTTTTCAAACCTGCTCCCATTTCGAGTCAAGAAAAAAATGGCTCAACTTTCTATCTTGTACAGATCTTCCTTAGATATTCTTTTTATCTTGATAGTCTCAATCAAATATTCCATATCATAAGCAATTTCAACCCTAAACCAGTTTTAGGGGCTCGGAAATTTCAGTTTTGTGTTTCTGGGGATAAGGTACCGCGGTTCCACGATGGAGCACCGCAGTGCCTGCTAGGGTTTTGGCGGCGGCGGCACCGCAGTTCCATGATGGAGCACTGCGGTGCTGCCCAGATGAAGCCAGAGGCACCGCGGTCCTATTCATGGGAGTCACGGCGTTGTTCATCTAGAAGCTTAAAATTAATTTTTCAGACAATCTGCCTTCAAGGCACCGCGGTTCCACTTGTTAGGACCGCAGTGCCTGTGACAATAATTACGAGGCACCGCGGTGCCACTTGTTAGGTCTGCGGTGCTAATTAATCTGCAGATTCCAGTGGCTTTCTGATGCGCGGTAAGATGCACACACTTTAAACGCAAGTGCACGTTATCGTGACAAGTAATATAGTCTTAGTAAGACCGAATATCGTCCACAAGGATTAGGGTTCAATTACCAACTATCTATTTTCTAGTATCTATTTGGTGAATTGATGATTGATTTGTTGTTTATAACTAAGAATTATGCAAGCTATTTAACTATAAAGATTTACTTCAGTGGTGATGAGAATAGGGCTTCCATGTATCCTTACTATCCGCTTATGCTACTCACTAATGCATTAACTTATGGTATTCTTCTTTTGGAGAAAGCAGGTTTACGAAATCGTTTTATACTCCCGTTAGGGTTATATAAACACTCAACCCCAGTATCGCACCTTACCTACCTTTCGGTGATAATGATAACTCTATAGGAGGATTAAGAACAAAAACCTAGTTGACCGTCACGCACAATGCGCAAAATTAGGGTTGTTAAGCCTCTCATCAACGCTACATAAATAATTGAGGTATTTTCATCCCCAATCCAAGAATGTCTACCCAACTTACAAAGATATTCACAATCCCCTTTCTAACTGATTAGAAATCATATAGTGATAATTAGTCACAATTAATTACTAAGAATTCAACTCAATTATGGATAGATCTCACAATAAGAAAAATAACCATAAGCATGCATTAATTTATAACATAAGTTTCTAGCAATTCAACATGGAAAGCTATAAGAGAATTAGTTCCTAGCCATGACATGACAAGAACTAATTCAAAGTCCATCATACAAAATCAAATAAAGAACAAGAAAGGAAAAGAAATTACTAAACTAATGGTATCCAATCTCCAAGCAAAAGCCTTGTGTTGTGCAAGGGAACCCTTAAAAGCGCCTAGGGTTCTCCTTTTATAGTCGAAACCGCCTCCTCTTTCCTTCAGCCCGACCTGCATTTCGCAAAAGACCTAATTTTTCCGGCTACGCTGCGCCCGCGACAAAGCCGCGCGCCAAAGTTCGGCAATCCGTCGGGTGTTTTGGCGACGCGGCCCGATGTTCGCTGTTCGGAAGCCAGCGCTGGAACTCTGTAGCTTTCGGATGTTTAGCGCCGCGTCTCAGATTCGCTGCTCGAGGCGCCGCGACGCTGGATCTTCGCAGCCTCTCGAATAGCGGCGCCCCGCTTCGCTGCTCGGTAGCCGCGCGCTGGTCCGATTTTACCTCGTCGCCACTTTCTCGCTTTCCAGCCTCTGCATCTCTTTGCCCTCTTTTTGCTCATTTTTCCGCCATTTTAACCACTTTGACTCAAAAGAAAGAAAAACTATCCTAATACGACACTTATATGTGCAAAATGGGACAAAAGATTAACTAAAACTGACTCAAAAGGTGTATATAAAATACACCGATCAAATACCCCCAAACTTAACCTTTGCTCGCCCTCGAGCAAAAATAGAAAGAAATAAAATAAAAGACTCAAAGGAACGAAAAATAAAAGACTTACTGCCATTGATTATTTTTGTTGCATTAGTGTTAACTAGAAAAACAAGAAGGTTAGCAAAATAATATGCAGGAACATATAGCATGAAATTTCAGCACATTAAGCTAGATATTTCGCAAACTCATATTCATCATGCTTAATGGAAGTCAATATACTAAACCATGCATATAAATTCAAGAATTCCTATGGCATGCTTACTTGCTATTCTCCACTAATTCTGGATATGCATAAAAGAGATCTTCAGGACTTTAAGGGTTGTAATGTAGGCTTAGGTATAGGTAGGTAAAAATAGGCAATTTAGGCTCATTTCGTGTACCATAAGCTCTTCAGCTTTTCAGTATTCCCTTTTTCCTTTTTGTTCTCTTCTTCATTTCAATTCTATCTTTCCCCTCTTTTATTTTGGGAGAGTGAAGTATATAATGACAAGCACCCCCAAACTTAGGCTTTTGCCTATTTCTTATTACTTTTGTATTGGGGTCAAATGCACTTATTCACTCTTTTGTCTCTTTTTTTAACACAATGTATTCCACTATTTCATATTTTCACTTATGGTACAATTTGTGGGAATATAGGGTGTCAAAGAAGAAGTTTCAAATTTAGGCTCAATGTATGACTAGGATATTTTTAAAGTGCGGATAGAAAGAATGGTAAGAATTGACTATCAAAGAAATGTCAGAGTCATCTCCCTAACATGCATATCCTAACTATTTCGCCTCAAATAACAAGCAATCATAACACATAAGCATTTATCATTTAGCATGCATAATTTAAGCAAGAAACTCCAAATAGACAGATTCAGTGAGTTTTTGGCATATCTAACTTAGGTGTTTAGATAGTTGCTTCAATTTCGTTACATTATTCCACCTTTACTTCACTAGGTGTTTCTAGCAACTACAGCATACATGATCTTTGACAGACAATTACGACTCAAAATTCAAAAAAAAAAAAAAATTGGTGACTCAAAATAAACATAAAACAATCAAAAAGACTTAAGTAACACATAACATGACACAAAGAACATAAAACACAAATAAAACACCCCCAAACTTAAATCACACATTGTCTCCAATGTGTGTAGACTCAAAGACACTAAAAGAATTAAGACACTTACAAACTTTGGTTAAAATGGTGGTGGTGGCGGTGGATAATGCATCGACCATTGGTTGAACAAGGAACTCAACTCGTTGATTTGTTGCCTTGTTTCTTGCTGTCCTTGTACTACTGTGTCCAAGGTATGCATCATCCTCATCTGATTTTGATACAATTGCTCCATCGCGGCGCTGGAGGTTCTCGCTCGCGGTGGCTAGGTCTCGCCTCATATTGAGCCCCTATTTCGTGCTCATCTTCGCCCATGGCGCCTCTGCTGCTGCTGCTGGTTGTACTCCGTCTCGCCGCTGGGGCTTGGGTCTGGGAAAGAGTGCACTATCCCATGTGACACGGCATTGGTTTCTCGTAGTGTCGGTGGTAGTTTTGGGACCGCACTCATGTGACATAGCTGGTGATAATCGAGCCATGTCTCTAATCCGCTGTTACCAACAACCCGATGATTTCTCAATGCTCGCACTATTTCTTTCCCCACATCAATCGCCAACCCTCATAATTCCATATATCGCTTAATCCTATCCTCCGCACTCGCGGTGAAGCGTGGATGGAATCACGCGACGCCGATGAAATATATCCAACCTTTGGCTATTTTGTTGAATTGGCACATATTCGGTTCTTGACCCATTTCTTCCAATATCAAAACAGCCCCATGGTAGCTCACTGTCCAGAACTAAGATTCTAGTCGATGTGGTCAACGCTTACAGACTATGTTCTAAAGTGATTCCAATCACTTCTTTCTTCAACATCAACTGTTTTCAATTGTATATTTATATCCTCTGCTGTCACAGGCACATAACGTCCCCTTACAAAGCATCCCATTTCCACCTTCTCCGGAAAATTAGCATAAAATTCACGCACCATTGTTGTGTTTACTGGTGCTATCTTCTCCGGATTCACAAATTTCCTCCAATCCCTTAACTCAATCATCGCCCGAATGGGCTCATAAACATCTTCTTCCCCATATGACTCCCTCTGGTAGTCCATTCCCCTTTCTGGTATTAAAGGTCTGGTATCAAGCTTTTTGTATATTTGGTAGGCTTGGTAGCTCACAAACCTATTTTCATCAGACGTTGGGTCGTGGATGCGAGCCTCTTCTTTTCCTGGTGGCCATGGTTAAAACAGTTTCTGGGGCTTACAATTTAGTGGCACAAATGTTTCCTACACAATTGACAACTAGCAGCGAACACAACACCCCCAAACTTCAACTTTTCTACCCAATTACTTCAACTACAATGATCCTTCAAACTACTACCTCCTGTGACTTCAGTAAAGGATTCAAGAACAGAAAAATATTACCTTTTTATGAGAAGCTTCAAGCTTGTTCTTGTTTCAATTGGTGGTTTGAGGCTATGGAATGGAGCTTTGTTGGTTGAGATGGCTAAGGGTTTGTGGGAATTTAAGAGTTTAGGTTGTGGTTAGGTTGGATTTGTGGAGGATTTGTGGGCAAATTTCTGGAATTTCGTGGGTTTTTGGAGAGGGAAGGTTAGGTTTTTGGAATTGGGGAAAATCTGATTTTTGGGCGTTTTTAAGTTTCTGAATTCCCGGCTTGCCATGTTTTTAGCCATGCTACCAAACATCTGCGCGCCTTCGATTTTCGCGCCATTCTGGCGCGCTAAATTTGGCAAATTTTCGAATTTTTGGCGCCGCTTTTAGCCAGGCGCTTAAACTCTACTGCTCGATTCTTTTCGCGCCGCGCCATGGAGCAATGGCGCTACCCGCTCGAAATTGCTTTTCTTGCTTTTCCTTCAGTTTATTTCCCTGTACCTGTCAATCACAACACAAACACAAGACCCCAAGACCGTGAGACTGTTCTTAGACAAAATAAAATAAACTAAAGACAGAAATTAAAATAACATAATTGAAAACGCTGTTGCTTTCCAAGTAGCGCGTTTTTAACGCTTTTAATGGGACGCAAAGTTCCTTAGCCTTAATAACCCTGGGGTGGATTAAGCCCCCAACCTATCCATTTCCTCCACATTTGATGTTTTCTTTTTCTTCTTTTCTTCTTAGCATTATCAGTAAGGGGGAGTTCAGGAATACTTACCTCCTTTAGTGGTATTTCAGCAAACCATGACTGCTTTCTTGGGCTCATCGCTCTCTGATTGACTTGTATTGGCTCGCATGGGGGTTTGATGGTGCTGATTGCAAAGCACCCACTCACTGTTGGTGGCTCAATGACGTGTTTAAAAACTTTAAACACCATTTCTTCAGACTCCACCCTTAGTGTTAGTTCTCCTCTTTCAACATCAATCAAAGCTCGCCAGTTGCTAGGAATGGCCTCCCAATATGATAGGGATTTCCGCCTTCTTCCATATCAAGAATGAGGAAGTCCGCAGAGAAGAATTTTCCCACTTTCACAATCACGCCCTCGATCTTGCCTCTTGGATGAACCACGCCCGCTTGGCTAGTTGCAGGCTTATCGCGTTGGTTGGCTTCACCCAACTCCAATCTTTTAAATACCGATAGGAATTAAATTTATACTTGCCCCTAAATCACATGTAGCTCTTGCAAGTTACCCCGCCCATCGCAAGGTAGTGTAAAGCTCCCCGGATCTTTTAGCTTTGGTGGCAACTTTTTCTCGCAAGATAGCACTACACTCTTCTCACAAGCTACTATTTCAGATTCTCGCCGCCTTCTTCTTTTTCCCAAAATCTCCTTCATAAACTTGAAATAGGAGGGCATCTGCTCTAATGCTTCTATGAAAGGTATGTTGATACGCAGCTTTCAATGTCTCCAAAAATTTGGAGAATTGTTTATCAACCGCCTTTCGTAGTCTCTGGGAAAGAGATCTTCTCAGATACTCCTTCTCCGAGTATTCTCATCGTTGGGCTAGGCTCAATCACCTTCTCTTTTCTAACTCGCTTTCTCCATCTTTTACAGGCGATCGCCGCTTCCAACTGTCTTCCACTTCTCAACCGCATCGCTCGACATCGCTCCCTGGATTTACTGTATTGCTTGGAAATGTCCCTGTGGCTCTTTGTTTGCTGTTTGCTAGCCGACCCACTGTGTCTCAAGTTTCAACGAGGATCTAGCTTCATGAATCGCTGCGTCTGGCGTTGCAAGTCTTGCCACACCGCCACTCATCCGCTTTTCACAACCGGCATTGAATCGCTGAGGCTGTGGGGCTTGAATGAAGGGTTGCTGATTCTCGCTCACTGTTCTGCATCGCCCCTATATCGTGCCGCTGCCCATGGTATCGATTCTCACGCCCATGGTATGCGATTCTGCTGGTTCTGCTGCCCCTGGTCTCCTCTCCATGAGAAATTTGGGTGTTCCTCCACCGGATTATAAGTGTTGGAGTAGGGGTTGTTTCGCCGCTCGATAATTACCTATGGCCCGACACTCGCCGCTTCCATGGGTATATTGTTGGGATCCGCTGAAGGACACCTATCAAATGTATGTGGGCCACCACATATCTCACAGCTTTTAGGCATCTGCACCGCATTTACTGACACTGTATGTTGCTGCAACTGTTTCGCTAGAAGGGCCACTTGAGCATTCAAGGCAGCAATAGCATCTATTTCGTGGACTCCCACTGTTCTTCTCCCATTTGTCGACCTCTCTTCCGTGATACGGTTGTTAGTGGCCATATCTTCTAATAACTCACGAAAGGCCGTGGGCTATTTTCTCATGAATGCTCCACCCACACGATCTATGATGGTTCGGTTGTCAGACCGCCACTTGTAGAAGATGTGGACCAAGTTCCACAACTCAACGCAATGGTGTGGGCACTTTCTCTAGATCTTTGAACCTTTCCCAAGCTTCATATAAGGACTTCCATCCGCTGGTAAAAGTTGTTCAACTCCCTCTCAATTTTCTTTGCTTTACACGGGGGAAAGAACTTGGCAAGGAACTTCTGTGCCAGCTCTTGCCATGTAAAAATCGAATCGGCCGGCAAGGAATTCAACCATACTTTTGCTCTATCCCTAAGTGAGAAGGAAAGAGCCTCAACTGACGGCATCATCGCGAACGCCGTTATACGAACGTTGCACATAGCTCCAAGAAATTAGCTATGCGTATACGTGATCCTCCGACTAGCCTCCGAAATGCACCGCATGCATCATGCTCGTAATTGTCGGTTTATCTCGGTTGTTAGCTCTATTGCAGGAGCCTAATGCACGTCTGCGGCTCCATTTACTCTTGGCAACACATAGTCTCCCAAACTTCGCTCGCCGACTTGGACTCTCTCTTCCACGTCTATTGGCGCTTGCCTAGGTATTCCTGGATGGGGTTGATTCTCTCCTAACCCTTCTGCCATCCCGTTGTTGTTCTGAATGTCGTTCATCTCTAACAAGGTTGCAATCCGCTGATTCTTTCTGTTCTGTTTGCATATTTTCTCAATTTCTGGATTGAAGGGAACAAGAGTGTCTTCTCCTCTTCTCCTTCGCATAAACTGACTTCCTGAAATAGATCAAAAACAGACAACAAATCACGGCACCTCGAATTTTCAAAAGAAAAAACGTAAAAATTAAAAATTAAAATAAAAACCAAATTAGAAATTAAAAATAGACAAATTTGATATTAAACTATTGCCTAATCCCCGGCAACGGCGCCAAAAACTTGATGCGCTGTAAGATGCACACACTTTAAACGCAAGTGCACGTTATCGTGACAAGTAATATAGTCTTAGTAAGACCGAATATCGTCCACAAGGATTAGGGTTCAATTACCAACTATCTATTTTCTAGTATCTATTTGGTGAATTGATGATTGATTTGTTGTTTATAACTAAGAATTATGCAAGCTATTTAACTATAAAGATTTTACTTCAGTGGTGATGAGAATAGGGCTTCCATGTATCCTTACTATCCGCTTATGCTACTCACTAATGCATTAACTTATGGTATTCTTCTTTTGGAGAAAGCAGGTTTACGAAATCGTTTTATACTCCCGTTAGGGTTATATAAACACTCAACCCCAAAGATCGCGCCTTACCTACCTTTCTGATAAGGATAACTCTATAGGAGGATTAAGAACAAAACCTAGTTGACCGTCACGCACAATGCGCAAAATTGTGGTTGTTAAGCCTCTCATCAACGCTTACATAAATAATTGAGGTATTTTCATCCCCAATCCAAGAATGTCTACCCAACTTACAAAGATATTCACAATCCCCTTTCTAACTGATTAGAAATCCTATAGTGATAATTAGTTGTCAATTAATTACTAAGAATTCAACTCAATTATTGGATATATCTCACAATAAGAAAAATAACCATAAGCATACATTAATTTATAACATAAGTTTCTAGCAATTCAACATGGAAAGCCCTATAAGAGAATTAGTTCCTAGCCATAGACATGACAAGAACTAATTCAAAGTTCATCATACAAAACTGAAATAAAGAACAAGAAAGGGAAAAGAAATTACTAAACTAATGGTATCCAATCTCCAAGCAAAGCCTTGTGTTGTGCAAGAAGGAACCCTTAAAACCGCCTAGTGGTTCTCCTTTTATAGTGAAAACCGCCTCTCTTTTCCTTCAGGCTCGCCTGTAATTTCGCAAAAGACCTAATTTTTCCGTTGCCGCGCGCATGCATAAAGCGCGCCGAAAGTTCTGCAATCCGTCGGTTGTTTTGGCGCCGCGACTCGATGTCGCTGCTCGGTAGCCGCGGCTACTGAACTCTGTAGCTTCAGATGTTTAGCGCCGCGCCCTCGTGACTGCTGCTCGGTAGCCGCGCGCTGGATCTTCGCAGCCTCTCGAATAGCGCGCGCCGCCGCTTCGCTCTGAGGGCGCCGTGGCGCTGGTCTGGATTTTACCCTCGTTCGCCACTTTCTCTGTTTCCAGCTCTGGCATCTCCTCTTTTGCCCTCTTTTTGCTCATTTTTCCGCCATTTGGCCATTTTAACCACTTTGACTCAAAAGAAAGAAAAACTATCCTAATACGACACTTATATGTGCAAAATGAGACAAAAGATTAACTAAAACTGACTCAAAAGGTGTATATAAAATACACCGATCTGGCGGAGGACTCTGCAGAGTATGCAACCTTCGACAAGGCTGCTTACAAGAAATATTATAAGGATGCCACCTCAGCTCAATGCTTAATGTTGTCTTCCATGTCACCACAATTGCAAAGACAACATGAAACTATGGGTCCCAACGAAATGTTAGCTCATTTGAAGTCTTTATGATTCGCAGAGTCAGACAATGGAGTATGACCTGCTCATAGAACTTTTCAAGTGTAGAATAAATGAAGGGGGCCAACTTTCACCTCATGTGTTGAGGATGATTGAGTTGATTGAGAGGTTATCTTCTATAGACATAAGGTTTCATGACAGAGTCTCCACCACCCTTATCCTGCACTCACTTTCGAGATCGTTTGAGAGTTTTATTATGAATTATAATATGAATGGAACAAAAGCAACATTGCAGGAGTTACATAGTTGAAAACTTTTGAATCTTCGACCTCTAAGACCAAGCCTATTTTGATGGTTGACTCCTCTAGTCGCCCCAAACCGAAAGGTAAGGGACAATAGAAAGTGAAGGGCAAAATGTTGCTCCTAAGAAGAAGAACGGCCCAAGAGAGGCGAAGAAGAAGAAGAAATCGCCAAAGATCGGATGTTTGCATGAATTGCAAATGAGCGGCATCGAGAAAGGATTATCTTGCTCCACGCGAGGAATGACACCAAAGCTAATGTGCAAGGTATGTTTGTAATTGAAATTAATCTATCCATAAATGATTTTCATTCCTGGGTACTTGATATCACAGGGCTCACACATTTGTACAAATGCGGTGGGCTAACTGATAGCAGGAAGGTCGGGCCTCGCGAGGTGGACCTGCGCGTCGAAAATGGAGCACGAGTTGCTGCTGAGCGTGTGGGAACTTACATGATAGATTTACCTTTTGTCAAAGTTTTAATGTTGAACAATTGTTTTTATTTTCCTTTTTTGACAAGGAATATTATTTCCATTCCTGTACTTGATTCAGAGGGTTTTTCCTCAAACACATCTAATGACAACATGGTTTTGACTTTAGATAATGTTGTGTATGGAATTGCGCCTCTTGTGAATGGATTGTATACATTAAACTGCCACAGAGAAATTTTCAATGTACAAAAACAAAGGGCTAAGTTAAATGAAAGAAATTCTACCTACTTGTGGAATTTCAGACTTGGGCATATCAATCAAACAAAGATAGAACGATTGAGGAAATTAAATTACCTCGAATCATTTGACTTACAATCTTATGGTAACTGTGAATTTTGTTTGAAAGGTAAGATGACCATTAAACCTCTTTCTGGAAAGGGGATCTGTGTCAAGGAGGTGCTTGAGTTGGTATATACGGACGAATGTGGACCATTTTCGACTCAAGCTAGAAAGAGTTTCTCTTACTTCATCACTTTCACAGATGACTTATCAAGGTTTGGATATGTGTATCTTATGAGACACAAATCTAAGGATTTTGAGAAGTTTAAGGAGTTTAAGTGTGAAGTTGAGAAACAGCTCTCAAAGAGTATCAAGACTCTCCGATCTGATCGTGGGGGTGAATACTTAAGCAAATAATTTCTTGACTACTTAAAGCTTCATGGAGTTCACTCTGAATGGACACCTCCTGGAATACCACAGATGAATGGTGTTGCCGAGAGGAGAAACGAACCTTGCTTGACATGATTCGTTTCATGATGAGCTTTTCAGCTCTTCCTACATACATTTGGGGATACGCTATTTTGACCTCAATATATGTTCTAAACAGAGTTCCATCTAAATCAGTCAAAAATACACCATATGAGGTATGGTGTGACAAGAAGCCATCGCTTAGACACATGAGGCTCTGGGGGTGTCCTGCATATGTCAAGAAGTTGATCACTGATAAGTTGGAATCTAAAAGTGAGAAGTGTTACTTTGTTGGGTATCCGAATGAAACTAAGGGATACTATTTTTATCTTCCTGGAGAATATAAAATATTTGTTTCTAGAAACGCAGCTTTCCTTGAAGATGAATATGTCTACAAGGATGAGAGTTGCACAGAGATAGAACTTGAATAATTCAAGAACAAAATAATATAGAGGTTGAATCCTTGCTCGATGATGAAGGCAAGGATTCAGTAGGAGCTTTAGGCGAAGATTGGGTATTTAGGATACCTCATTCGGCCAGTGGTAGTGTTGCGAGGAGTAATGCAGAAATGCAAGATCTTCCGGCACAGACCTTGGAAGCAAGTGCACCAGTTGAATTTCCTTTCATTCAGGAAAGACATGAAAATGATATTCCTGAAAGCTCTAATGTTGGTGTATCGACCAACAAGATGCAACCTACTCACAAATAACATATCTCAGAATCAATCGCAAGACAATCAACTCCGTAGGTCTACTAGATCTCATCGTCCTCCAGAAAGACTAAATCTACTTGTGAAAACACAAAATGAGCTAGATATTCCAGATGATGACGAGCCTAGAACCTACAGCGAAGCAATGCTAGATATTGATTCGAAGAGATGGCAAGAAGCCATGAAATCTGAAATGGAATCTATGTATATCAATCGGGTGTGGAACTTGGTTGATTTGCCAAATGAGGTTAAACCCATAGGATGCAAACGGGTCTTCAAGAAGAAGATTGATGCATCTGGCAAGGTTCAGACTTATAAAGCTAAATTAGTGGCTAAAGGTTTTACTCAGCGTCCTGGTGTGGATTATGATGAAACCTTTTCACCGGTGGCTAAGATAAAGTCTATTCGGATTTTGCTTGCGATAACTGCACATTATGATTATGACATTTGGCAGATGGACGTAAAAACTGTATTCCTCAATGGTAATCTAATTGAGGAAGTGTATATGAAACAACCAGAGGGTTTTTCATGAGTCCGCACTAAATGCGCGCAGTGCTACGTAAGTCCATTTATGGACTTAAGCAAGCCTCTAGGAGTTGGAACATTTGTTTTGACAATGCAATCAAATCTTTTGATTTTGTCAGAAGCAAAGAGGATCCTCGTGTTTAATTCAAACGCAAGGATGAGGGTATTATCTTCATTATTATATATGTTGATGACATATTGATAATGGGAGATAATAAGACCCTCATGCAGTCAGTTAAGGATTGGTTGTCCAAGACCTTCATGATGAAGGATTTAGGTGAAACCTGCTCCATTCTGGGAATAAGGATCTATAGAGATAGACCTAATAGGTTGTTGGGGCAGTCACAGTCAGTCTACATAGACAAAGTGCTTAGATGTTTTTCAATGGAGAATTCCAAGAAAGACGGTCTTCCGATGGGTCAGGGCATCAAGTTATCAAAGAAGGGCTGCCCTTCTAATGCTATTTTACTTGAGCGCATGAAGAGGATCACATATGCTTCGGCTATAGGATCGATCATGTATGTCATGACTTGTACTAGGCCAGATGTGGCCTTTGCACTTAGTATGACTTGCAAGTTCCAGCAGAATTCTGGCGAGAAACACTGAAAAGCAGTCAAGAGTATTCTCAAGTACCTCAGGCGTACTAAAGATTACTTCTTAGTCTATGGTGGAGTTGATGAGTTAGTTGCCACTGGGTATACCGATGCTAGTTTCAAGACAGATGATTTCAAATCTCAGCCTGGTTACACGTTTATTTTCAATGGAGGAGCAGTGAGCTGGAAGAGTTCCAAACAGGCTACTACTGTAGACTCGACTACTGAAGCGGAGTACATTGTTGGATCGGAAGATTCTGGCGAAGTTCGTCAGAATTTCTCGAGTTCCCAAGGAACTGTGGTCGTTCCGAGTGCTAGTTGTACAATAACCATTTATTGTGACAACATCGTGCCATCGCACGCAAAGGAACCAAGATCAACAAACGAAACAAACATGTATCGGCGAAGTACCACATCCCGAGAGAGACGTGGAAGTCAAGATATCAAGATAGATTATATTCCCACGCATAATAATCTAGCGCACTGTTTACTAAACCATTAAGCTTGGTGAAGCATAATGGTCATTTCGAGAACACGGGTATTAGATATGTTGGTGATCGCTCTAGGCTAAGTGGGAGATTGAAAGTATATGTATGTCCTGAGACAATCAGACAGACACAATGTACTTTATACACATTCGTATTTATATTAATGATGATTGATATTATGGCAATTTGCATTTGTTAAATTATTAATTGATTGTTTATAATACTCTATAAATGCATTCCTAGAGGTCATGTGTTTATTAATGATGTGAGAATTAATATTATAACGTAATTCTTAAATTACCTCGACTAAAGATCATCAAAATTGGGATATCGATGATATGTGATACGCCGATACGCTGTCCGCATCATATCCTTGGGGACGTAGTATGTCTCACTCACGCGAGTTATGACAACTCACGATGGACACACGAATACTTGTTGAAGTATTGGTATGACACGCCGATGCATCGCTTTGTTATACGTCTATAATGTCATCGGCGTGTGAGATAAAAGTCCTTAGACTTGAGGTCAATATCACCTAGTTTACGAGTAATGTACTTTGATCACGCCCTAAGCTCAAATGTCTTATAGGTTGATACGCGCTTGTTTTGGGTGCATTACAAGTAGATTAAAGCGTGGTATATGAGCCAAGATTAGGATTCATTCCTCGAATACATATTCGAGTGAACACTGTGATACTCATACGGTATTAGGTTGACTAAGTCATCGTTAACGAATGGATACGCCCGTGATACGGTCCCGTTGTCAACTAATATAGATGAGTTATAATAATCGCCATTTAGATGTACACTGATAGATCCTAAGCTTGATTGAGCGTGTCATGAATGGCGGATTTTATCTTCTCACATATAGCTCAGCTTCACATATTTTCAGGTAGCCAAACTTTATATATCGGGCTCGCCTTCCCGCCAGCTTCAGAATTTCGTGAAGATCCTAATGTAATTAGCGATTTATATGTAAAGGTATGGGCGGTAACACTAAGTCAAATGTTCTTTATCAAGGATGTAATTAGAATGAGATTATACCTATATGTTCTGATGATCGACATTAGAAATGAAATGATCAAAATCGGGATCGACCGCGGTGTCTTTGATTTAGGATCGCGTTCAAACAGTACAGATCGCGGTTACACTTACTTGGGGCAATGCAGCCGATTTCAAGGTCCGAATTTTAGTCAGTCCGAGGGTTAGCTGGGCCTGGCCCACATAAACCCTAAAGCCTATGTTTACAATTATAAATAGAGGGCTTACCTCCCATTCCAAAACCACCCAAAACCTAAAAGAGGTAAATCTCTTCTAAAGCTCTGTCAGAATCCCTAACATTTCCGACTTAGCAATTACATCACATTTTTCAGAACTTACAAATCGATGGACATTTGCGTGTGCACCCTCGGACTACACAAAACATCCAGAATCAACTGCTTGGCTGATTATCTCAAAATATAAGTCTTCTATCGAAGTATTACATTTATTATGTGCTCTGTATTTTTCATTACATATCATATCATCATAGCTCGACTGGCCGCCATTAAACATAAATTTTCAAATTTCGCCACGCTGCATTTAATCCGACGTAAACTCCTACAATACATACGTCTTTAAATCTCCTTTTCAAAAGAATCCTCTTAATTGTTTAAATTTTTGACTTCGCTACTGGTCATAAAATCAAACTAATAACGTAGAATATACGAAATATTATATACATACATAATCCATTATAAAATTCACATATACAGAGTTTGATTTTCGTGTGGGCAAGGATTTCACATTTTTTTGCCCCCAAGAATTCAATTTACGATCGTTGAACATGGGACTCCGCTTACTGACACGTGATGACATGAACAGTCGCAGCTCGTGTTATAAGCTTTTTATTTGCAGTCACGTCCAGTATTTCCAAAGTATTGATTGAAAAAGTTTTAGTTTATGGCGACTTTTTGGAGCTTCAATATTGCTATGTATAAGATCTAAGAAAGCGAGCGATCAAAGATTTTCTTTTTTTCGATGAAAGAGTCATCGACGTCAAGGTTAGACTAGAATTTTGTGGTGGCAAATTCAACTCAACTTTGTCCATTCCGGGGTCGTCTTTGGATCCGTGAGAGGTGTGTTATCGCACAGAATCTCCGAAAAATGAAAATTTTAGGACTTTTTTTTCATTTTTATTAAGTAGTATTATACATAATTTACTATAAATACTCATAATTCGCAGTTTTTAACTCATTGAAAATCTTGTTAGACTAGATAGACCAAAATCTTGTTCATGAGCTTTCCTTTTCAACAAAATGATAAATTGAAAAATAACTTAGAAAAAGCCTAGCTATAACTATGAGGTCCCCCTCCCACCTTTATAACTCGAGAAGAACCAAAAAGTATATTGAAAATGTCCCGACTAAAACGAATATGTGAATGCATACTATATATTATACCATGAAAATTTAAAAAAAGAGTAGTAAATTTTATTATATAAATAGATAATTAATACTTCAAAGTTCACAGACAATATAATACTTATTCCAGAAAAGTTTATTAGCACAATATCATGTCACATTCACATAATGCTTTAAGAATACTTTATTCCGTGATGACTAGTTAATAAAGGGTTTTCGATGTGGGAATACAAGAGGACATTATATTAAATCAACATTGGGAATAATCACATGTATTTGGTCATAATCAGTAAAAAATGCAGATAGAAGAAAGACAAGGGGAAAAGGGAGGAAGTTGCCTAAATAAGTTAAAAATTAACCACCAAGGTAGCAGTGGGAAGAATAATATTCTTTCATCTTAAATTTAAAGTTTTGAATTTGAGCTTTCGATTTAATAGATTTTTCATCTTTTAATAAATCTTATACGGTATCGTCGAATTAAGCGGAGACACCAAACCAAGTGTAAATGTCTTAGAATTTCATAACGAAATGAAGATTTTTGAAATTTGTGATTCAAAATAAATATATAAGTCATTTTATAAAATTAAATTATTTTTAATAATAATAATATATTATTCTTTTTTAAACCGACTAAAAACGATAGAGCCAGTGGTATATAAAATGAGACGGAGGGTGATAAGTTAGAATTAGATGGTGTGGTTGGCTGCTAGTGTAGCTTTTCCGAGAGAATCAGATTTCATCTTTATCTTGGTTGGATACACATCAGAAAGTTAAATCATTTATTTTTCATTATTTAAAGGAGGAATCAGCAATCCCATCTATCATTTATTCCTTTTTTTCTTTTTGAGTGGAAACACTAAAATTTAGTCGGATTTAAATTCACAAATTAATATGAATCATATTCCGAATTCGAGATCTATTGGTCCAAACAAATATTATGAGCTAATATGATCGAATTTATTGATTAAGTCTAATATATATGAATTTAATTAAAAGACCAATTCAATTGGGCTAGTCCGTCTTGTTGGACTTCACATGATAAGCCCGATTCATTAGCCTAAAATCCATATCATGTGTTAAAGTGATGCGGTGCGTCAAGTCAATAACCAATAGAATCAAGCTACGTGCATTAAGTGACGTGTTAGCATGCCAAATCAGTATATAAGAACCAATCAAATATCGTCAAGTGTTCAAATGTCATGGTTCAATCAATCATATACATACTCTAGCTCTCCCCTGTAACTATAAATAGAGATCTTCATAAAGCCAAAAAATATTAAAAAAATATACATAGAGAACCGCCATGTTCTACCCCGCCTCGTTTAAGTACACTCCTGTCTTGTCTCGTTAAGTCTCTAACCTGTCCCGTCCTGTTTTTGCCATCCCTAGGTGAGTTAGAATCACTGGCGGATACACAAGCAACATGGTGGTGCAACTGCACCACCAGATTTTAAAAAAAAAATTTGTCTTCTAGGCATAAAAAATAAAAAAAAATCCTTCTAGGCATAAAAAATTTAAAAAAAAAATTGCACCACCAAATATAATCTCCTGGATCCGCCACTGGTTAGAATCCTAGATACGTTCAGCTGACCACGGTGGAAGGGTCACGTGTGCATCCAGAATTTGCATAGATAAAACATAAAAGTGAGGGTAACAAATTCAGTCGCAATGGGACCCCAATAAGTCTATTGAATTCTTAATTTCAGGTCCTAATATGAAGGTCAGCTAAAACGCGTATACGCGCCAGGTCAAACTAGTAAAATAAACAATCCATTTTTTAATTGGTCAGTGTGTGTTGGCTCAATTTAGCACTTGGCAAAATACACACCTCCATAGAACAGAGTGGGCACACATCACCCGCAAAGATAATGAGCCACAGAAGAAGAGCGGAATCGCAAGACAGTTCGATCCTCTACATAAACCTTCTTTGAAATCACACACGACTGGTGTGTCATGGCACCTACGACGCCAGATGCTTATCATACAATGATTTACCCTTGCGACTGAAGAAAGAATGATCATGCCTCTTCACAAAAAAAAAAGAGTGGGCACACATCGTGATGTTGGGTCACACATGATCGTCATCACCTTCGAACTAACTTAATATTCGTATTAAAATTCGATTAAATTTAAATTCACATTTATACTAAGAGTAAAATTTGATTACATTTTGTGTAAGAATTCATTTAACATACTCTCTTTTATCCATTTTACTTGTCATATCTTTTACACTACCTTTAAAAATATATTAATTACGTTATTCTTATTTATTCTTTAATTTCAGTTTAATATTACTTTCTTTTTCATCATATTTATTGTGTAATGATAAATGTGAAAACCAGTACAACAACAATAGTTAATTATATCTTAATTTTCTAAAATGACAACTATTTTAGGCCATTTATTTTTTAATAAAAATGACAAGTAAAATAGATCGAAGGAATTATATAATTATTCAATGGTAGATTCAGTGTTATTTATCAATTTGAAATTATTAATAAAATCTATACCCTTTAAACTCTGATCCATCTCTATTTATTAAAGATAACTTAATTCCTAAAGCTCGAAAATAATTTTTTTGATTAATGATAAATGAATACTTAGAATTTCATTCTAATGCTTGGTGGTTACTTTCTCGGACCATTTCCTCCAATTATGCTCTTCTATAGCGCGTGTTCTCACTTGCTCCATTTTAAGTCTTCTCTCCAACAATTTATTAATTGGTCAAAAGCATCGGGTCATTGTGATCGACAAGATCTTTCACTTAAATATCTCAATTAAACTTTGTATCTATTGAGCACTTTAATTACACTGAATTTGTTTCGAGTAGGTATTATTTTGACAATCAGCTAAAGTTATAAAATGTGTGTAATACACTCGCGGGTGACATGACATAACGATTAATTAAAAGAGGACATGTGGCCTTTAGTGCAAAAATAATTTTAAAATAAATTGTAAGAAAAAAGAAAAGAAAAATCTATTTTCTAAACCCTAAAAATTATGAACACAAGAAGATGTATTTACTAACAAAAGAAAAATCTGAAAATCATGTTCTTGGTCTTTTTCACCATCTTCGTGTGTGTTCAGCTTGATCTAAACATGATTTCAATACAAAATTTTAAGAAAGGCACATTCGGTTTTGTTATAACTTCATCTAAAGATTACCCACATAGACTTAAAAATAACCCAACATTAATTTCGCAAAATTTTCATCAAATAACGTAATCCATTTTAAATCTTCAAGCTTCCTAAAGAAATTATTAATTGTGTTTGATGAGTTTCTTTAATTTTTCTCTTTTTATTAGGGGATAGAGCAAGAATTTGGATTTATTTATAATAAATTTTTATCAAAAGGTAAGAATAGTGGCAATAATGAAGTGAGGAAAGAATATAAAACACGTGATTTTAGAACCTCCATTGAAGGAGTTTAAGCTTGGGAATATGGGTGGGAAAGAATGGGAAGAAGAAGATAAAAAATAAAATAAAAATTGACCAACTAAAGTCGTTCACTAATGAGTGTATCACAACTCACCATGTCAAGTCAGCGAAAGTGTTTAAATCGACATCGCATCGCATAGCTGAACAATACACGCCAAAATTTCACCAACACGATCGAGCATCAGATAGCTGAAACTCATGGCGGATCAACTCTCCAACGTTGATACGCCTGTCTCGGACACTAAAATGGTGCTGCAATTGATTGCAGGTCTTCCCAAAGGCGACTATGACACATTAGCCGTTATAATTCAGCAGGCAGATCCGCTTCCCAATTTTAACAAAGCTCGCTCGCAGTTGTTGCTCGAAGAGACTCGCTGTGCTAAGCAAGATGAGCACAATCAGAAGGCGTTAGCTATCGAAACACGTCCTCAAGATCCAACGCCTCCAGACAACTCTCAATCGCAGGGACGCGGTACAATGCGGCAAAGCGTCGCGCAGGCGAGGCCGCGACGCGTGGTGGTCGCGACAACAGACGCAAGAACAACAAGGCCGCAGACCGCAGAACAACAGGCTGCCAGACCACCCAGCCGCTGGTTACAACAATATCCGTACAGAGCCGAGCCGCCGCTGCTCCAGCATCAAAGAACCTACTAGCTTCTCCCACCACGGCCATTGGGCCCTCGCCCAAATTTCTCAGTTCAAGACCAAGAAGAAGCCCACTTACGCACGCACTTTCGAGCCTCAACATGCAATGTACCGACAACAACTGGTATATGGATTCCGGAGCCACATGTCACATCACCCGGTCTGCAGATAATATTCTCAAACTGTTTGGTTTAAAACATCCTCAATTTGTGACAGTTGGTAGTGGCCACCGCATTCCAGTAAAAGGTTATGGTACATCCTACACACCACCTCCTAATCCATTTGTCACGGCCCGAACCCCGGGCCCGCGACTGGTGCCCTACCTGAACACCCTTCTATTCATACAACACAAGTAAACTGCGGAAGATAAATAACACTCATTTTTTTCCTTTTAAATAAAGGCAAAACCGATAAGGCTGCCATAATATATAACGCCCGAATGAGACTACAACGGTAAATTCTATTCGAATCCATAAATAATACTCCATTGTACTATAGTACCAAACTAATTGGACTGGAGTGAGGAAAAACGAAAGAAATAAAAAAGGCAAAGGAGGAATAGTAAATTAGCAATGCACAATAAAATCCTTTTGCACCCACGGTACAAAGAGTAAATTCTCAGCCACCTCAGGCAAAAATATAGAATATGGATTGGGTTTATTAAATAGGTTTGGTTTGGATTGATTAAAATGGATTTAATGAGTTAAATAAAAAATTTATTAAAATAAATAAATTAAAGTGACATGACATGCAGAGAGAAGGAGGTTTTGCGGTGTTTAGTATTTTTGAAGAAAATAATAATATTTTAATCTTAAAATAAATAAAATGATATTAGATTGCAATATTCAAAACATGAGTGATCTTTTAGAAAATCAATTCTATATTAACTAAATAAAATATATCACATTCTTTAATTATACACATAAACCGATCTTTATAAAATTTCACTTTACTATTTATTGATGGTCGGCGAAACCTAACGTTAAGAATATTCCGTTAAATTCAACCCTCTCCTATTACTTGATTGAAAACCGTACATTAAGTAAAGGTGAGCTGTCCTGTTAAAATTCAATTTCCATCCTCTTTCCTTTGGGCCAAAAAATGCAAAATACCTCGCACACAAGCTCTCACCCGGTGGATAGAGATTGATGAAGGAGGTAAATGGTGACTGAGTGAAGCATAGTATTTGATGTTCACAAATAACTATCCCCATAAAAAAATGAATGAAATTTTCATACTGCGGCTGTCAGGACTCGAATGTGACTGTAATCGACTAAGCTAGCCTAGCTTCCATCCTTTTTCCTACCTTTATAAATATAAGCAAGTTCACATTTTGTTGGTCAGTTATTCTCTTTCTAATCTCAAATCCTTACTGCCACAACACTTTCTCAAATCCTTTTGTCTATTGCTGATTTTACCAGGTATTTTTTCGACTCTGTTTTGGTTGTTGAGAATGAATTATTATTATTATTATTATGAAACACAAAAATTGAAGTGTTTCTCCCTCTTCATTTTTTTTATTATCTTTCATGGAACAACAACAGAAAATCGAATAGAATTCTTCTAATAGTAAATTGCTCCGGTCGTAAGTTGTTCAATCATTTGATAACCAGAGTCATTTTTAAGGCTGCGGGTTTTGTGTTCTGCGTCACCGATAAAACGGTTTAATATAGCTGTTTATTTGAGCTTGAATTTAGCATGTATATAAACTTGTGACTGATTGTGAATTTGACATGTTTAACAAGGTTTCCCTGCTACTAACATCTTTTTCTTATTTTATTACTCAATATATATGATGTCATAAATAAAAAAAATCAGCAGCAGCTACTCCCCTGTTTCCATTTATGTGGCATAATTTAATAGTTGCACGGAGTTCACTAATGACACTGTAATTATGCAATAAATATTTGTGTATCTATATAAATTTATTATTAAAAATTAAATTTCTTTCAAATTAAAAAAGCTCTCATTTTTTGCAGATTAAAAAGAAATATTGTCACGTAAACTAGAACACATATCGTATTAGTTTTCGCATAACTTTTAAGGTTTATTTATTAATTATAACAGTGATGTCTGAATCATTCTATACACATCTGGACTATCCTAATTATTAAAGTTCTTTTTGGGAGGAGACTGGTGGAGCTTGTGATAGGGTAGAAAGTGCGTTTTTATCTAATTATTTATATCTTCAAGGGATATAAATGAGTTGCTTGTTTCAGTAGCTCGTTCACAAAATCCAAATTTGATGTATGCAAAACTATTAGGACTAATGATAAGAATAGAATTACTTGAATGGAAACAAGAAAATAATATGGAAGCGATAATAAAAAGATTAAAGTCGGAATTTAAAAATATTGCGAAATTCGATAATAATATCTTCAAATTTCAAGATTAAGTGTTAAGAACTTTATTTGATCTTAGTATTTAAGATTAGGGGACTAAAGTTAATTATGATACTAATAGAGTCAATTCAAGAATTTAGATCAAAAGGTGATCTAGATCCCTATTTCGAAGTAATTAGAGACGAGTATATGATTAATTATCTTCTTTAATTTACAAATAAGAACCAAAAATATCAAGCACGAATTAATCTCATCTCTTATAAGGTGCAAGATAAATCCAAAGTAACGCATGAAGGTAGCCCAGAAGAAGAGAATGACCGCAAGGCCACGAGTTCGATCCTCGCATAAACCTTCTTGGTTGAGCGCACACACATGGCCTTAAGTGTGGTTTACATGGCCGACGTGGTTTGCGCTGCGTCGCACACCGGGTTTACTCTCATGCACTTCGAAAGAAGAATACCATGCGCCTTCACAACAAAAAAAGATAAATCCAAAGTAGCCACACACAAATGTGTAAAAGAAAAGAAACTTAAAAGGGAAAACCGTGTACGGGTAACACTTAGCCCACTTGTTGTCATAATTCTTGGACTCTTCTTCCTCGTTAAGCATCTTCTTGAACTCTTCTTCAATATTAAGCATCTTCTCATTGGACCCTATCAACTTTTAATAGAGGTATGCCACCGTGGATGCATGCAAGAGTTGACAACAGATGGGAACTTCATCTTTATTTTCCTCTGTTTCTCATATCATAAGGAGTATGGTTATCCTAATTCGGTAAATCTGGTTTTGAAATTATGATGTCAATCTAATATACTATTGTTGATATCACATGATAGATTATCATTTTTGGCTCGTAAAATCATGCAACATGCCTTGAATTTGTATTTTCTGCTTCTCTAATTCATCAATCAACGAGCTTGTTTGCGTATCTTTTGCAGGTTTATTTTTAAAAAATTTGTACTTAGAGCAGCTAATGATAGCCATATAGCATGGAATCACACCATCTGTATGGATATGGTGTGACTGGTGCAAATTTGTACTCTAAGACTACCACTCCCTCATTACCTAATAGGCTGTTGAAATTTGATTCTCCAAATTCTCCATTTGCAAACTATTTTGATCCTGGTACCCCTACGACGTTAAGTGATAGTCTAGAGCAGCACAGCTCTACTGAAAATATTTCAGGAACTAGTCCTTCCAGTAATTCCTCGCTGGATTATAATCATTATTTCCATCAACCTAGCCCCTCTCCAGATTTTCACCCAAACGGTCTACTGGTTTGTTCGGACGAGACTTCCTTACTCCAATATGCAAATCACAGTCGCAACATGAAACATGCGTTGTTGCAATTGGAAACTGATTTAATGGGCCCCGAAGAAGTCACAACATCGAGTCCCTCTGCAGGGGAAATTAAGCAGCCGCAAACATCAGGTCAGAAGTCCGGGACGTGGAATCAAAATCGAATTGAAATGCAGCCATCACATGTTTCCGTCTTTGGTGTATCAGGCAATAGGATTCAAAGTGAGAAGCGGCACAAAGGAATGGAGGATTTTCCGTTGCAGGGAATTCCTTCTGGGAACCTAAACCAGCTGCTTATCGCATGTGCAAGAGCTCTTGCCGAGAACAACTTAGATGATTTTGAGAAACTGATTGCCAAGGCAAGAAGTGCTGTGTCCATTACTGGAGATCCAATTCAGCGTCTCGGTGCTTACATAGTGGAAGGGCTAGTAGCAAGAAAAGAAGCATCCGGAACCAACATTTACCGGTCTCTAGAGTGTAAGGAACCAGCTGGAAGGGACTTGCTTTCCTACATGCATATCCTATATGAGATATGCCCTTATTTAAAGTTCGGTTACATGGCTGCGAATGGTGCAATAGCAGAAGCATGCAGAAACGAAGATCACATTCACATTATAGACTTCCAAATTGCACAAGGGACTCAATGGATGACTCTACTTCAAGCTCTTGCTGCCCGGCCTAGCGGTGCCCCTTATGTACGTATTACAGGGATTGATGATCCAGTTTCAAAATACGCCCGGGGAGATGGATTGACAGCAGTGGGGAAACGGCTCGCAGCAATTTCTGATAAATTCAACATTCCGGTTGAGTTTCACGCAGTGCCAGTTTTCGCTCCGGAAGTCACCAGGGATATGCTTGATGTAAGGCCCGGTGAGGCTATAGCAGTAAACTTCCCCTTGGTACTTCACCACACACCAGATGAGAGCGTTGACGTGAATAATCCAAGGGACGAGCTTCTCAGGATGGTGAAATCGCTTTCAACCAAGGTAGTTACTTTGGTGGAACAAGAATCGAACACAAACACAGCCCCCTTTTTCCCTCGGTTTTTAGAAGCTCTCGACTACTACTCTGCCATGTTCGAGTCCATAGACGTGACATTAGAAAGGGACAGGAAGGAGCGGATCAATGTGGAGCAGCATTGTTTGGCAAGGGATATAGTCAACGTCATAGCATGTGAGGGCAAGGAGAGGGTGGAACGCCACGAGCTATTAGGTAAATGGAAATCGAGGTTAACAATGGCAGGGTTCCGGCAGTATCCTCTGAGCTCATACATGAATTCGGTGATAAAGAGCCTCTTGAGGTGCTACTCAGAGCATTATACACTGGTGGAGAAAGATGGGGCTATATTGTTGGGTTGGAAGGAGAGGAACCTAATATCAGCATCTGCTTGGTACTGAGTGTGACAAAAATTATGTAAAAGAAATGGAATAGCTAGTTTTAGCAAATAACCAGTTTGTAGTAAATTAAATGGGGGAAGCAGCCAGATGAAATAGTAGTCTTTCTGGCATGTAAGGTAGTTTTCAGTGTTCCATAGATAATTTCATGTAATCACAAACTATTGTTTATAGATATCTTTTATTATGTTCATCAGCTTGCCCCTGGTTTAGAAAATTTCTTGCGCGACCTACAGGGAGAGGAAAAAAAGAAGGAATTTTTAGGGAGAAGGATTTGGCCCTAACTGATAAATTAACAAAAGGAAAACGAAATGCAACTCATCCGAGTAAAACACCAATTGGTCTATTACAAAATTTCTTTTTTTTTTTGGAAAACCACATATAATACTTGGAGGGAGCGAAATTATAAGATTTTCAAGAAATCTTATAAAGCCGCAAGGAAGCTTTTTTATCAGATTTACGCAGAAAGAAAAAGTAGGATTTTCGCAATCTTCAGGAAGTATCACCAATTTTTATAGTGGAATAATTGAAAACATCAAACTTTATAGGGGCGAACAAAAAGAAAAGAGTAGTGACGTTTTAGGCAAATCCTATATTGGTAAACCACTGGAGAAATATTGGATATATAAGGAGTAAACCTTAGTCCCAGTGACGTAATTTAAAGTCGTACAAGCCTAGGCCTAAAGCAGACAATATCACCCGTGAACAGAGGTATATGGTATTAGAGCCACTTTGCGTGCAACCTTTGTTGATGGTGGGCAAATCTTATTCTAGATGAATCTCACAACGATAAAATACACGAGAGTCGTTGGGTATATGATAACTCAAATCTATGATAACTCAAACCTTAGATCTAGTGACCTGTTTTAAAACCGAGCTGACCTAGATTCAAAACGGATAATATTACTAGTAGGTTGGACTATTACAAGAGTAATATGAAAGTAGAAAATGCCAAAGATACTTTTTATTTGCATTTTCATTGTGATTTGTGAACTATAACTTCTTCTGGTATTGTAGTTTATATCGGTAAGGCCTTAAATGAAAAACAAATTAAAATTGCTGCCGCTATTGAAGGTAATAACCCTTGGCTAAAGTTCTTATCCTGTGTTCTGCTCCAATCCATGTCTTTACTTCTTCAAATTCTACACCAATTAATCCCATTATTAGTATTAATAAAGAGTATTAGATATTTTTTCCACCGAAACAAGGCTTTTATTACTCTATTTGTCCCAATTTATATGACACACTTTCCTTTTTAGTCAGTCTAAAAAAGAATGACTCGTTTTCTTATTTGACAACAATTTAATTTTAAACTTTACTTTTTACGTTTAACGAGATAATCTATAACAACACAAATATCTTTGGTTTGTTTTACACCACAAAATTCAAATGTTTTTCTTTATTTCTTAAACTCTGTACCCAAATAAACTACATCATATAAATTATGATTTTATTACTCCGTCCCAATTTATATGACACACTTTTTTTTTAATCAGTAAAATATACACATTTTCTTATTTGACAATAATTTAATTTTAAACTTTACTTATTACGCTTAATGAGATAATTTATAATCACACAAATATATTTGATTAATGATTAAAGAGTAACTGTATCATATAAATTGGAAAAGAGGGGTAATTATTTTTTCTTAAAAAGAGAGTTCTTTAAAGTCTGCTAGCCATTTAACAGTCCAATGGGCTGAATGGTAGGCGTGAGCAGCCCACAACTGGGCCCTGATTGCATGGATTGATTTACGTAAATATCTCTTCCTTTAAGCCATCATTCAAGTTTTGTTCCTATTTCTAGAAGTTATGTAAATATAATCTTTGAAAAATTATTCATTCGAATAATGTTAAATTCGAATCTAATGTCAGTTCAAACAAAGTTAAACTCAAATTTAATGTTTGTTCATATACTGATCTGCATGAACATTAGACTATCATTTAATATTAGCAATAGCTTATAAAATTTTATCATGGTCTAACATTGTCTCGTATGACATGATTTTCAATTTGTTATGAATTGCAAAAGAAATAAGAAAGCCACGAAAATTCACCATCGCGTGGTTGGATGGTTGGTAATTCATAAACATATACTGCACTTATGAAAAGAAAGATTGAGCAGTTTTAAGCAGATCTGTCCTTGAAGGAATCCGAATGTACAGCATAAATGTATCTACTCTCATTTTCAAAAAGAAATTGTTCAACTAAAATATAAAAGTGGAGTCAAAAGTAGTAGATATGGTTGTGTTTGTACTCAAAGTGCATTTGCACGTCTGGCAGAGAGTAATTCAAATGATCCTTTGCACAGTTGTGGGAGTTGGAAATCGACTCTACTGATTAAAAAATGAACATTGAACTTTTATCTAGTTCTCCTTTCAACGTGTAAAATCATTGTGGCTTGAAGCTTTAAGAGCGTAAAATGTTGGTAATTTTGCTTTTGAATGTGTACAATTTCTACATAACGTTCACTCATTAGGCAATGAAATTCACTTCTAAAATTCTCCACTGAAAAAGTCAGGCTCAATGCAAGAAACAGATAAAAAAGTGAAACCAGCAGAATATTTCCACCGCAATATTAGAGTCGGCTGTTGACTCAGATCAACAATCCAAGTTGTATCTCTAGTCAACAAATAACAACCGCCAGAACAAACAAACTAAATTCCACAGACTATCACTATACTGGTGACAACAACATACCATGGAGGCAGAGCTATAATGGTGAATATTAAATAAATGTAGCTTCCCAAGTATTACTCCAAACTCGACTAAAAAGGGTTACGTAAGGAGAATTACAAAAAAGCAACACACTTGGTATTGCTTCAAGGGAACGAGTTGGTCAAGAATGGAGTATTTCTTGCCAACCAGATTAAGAAGCATCTCAATTGCAGAGAGAACTAGATACCGCATTAAAGACAGTATCGAAGTTTATGCACAACAGATTAAAAATGATGAAATCAAGGAAAAATTGGGAGCTAAAGGAAGCATAAATATAAATAACAAACTTGTTCATACAGATTTCTAAAACAAAACTTGCTACTCAATAAACCAGCAGTATTTAATATAATCTCAGCACCCAAATAGTTGAAAAGTCTGGTTCGGAAACAAAAACGTAAAAACAGTGACGAGCTAAATTTTTTAAGCCTTCTCTTTGGCAGCTGTAGCAGCAGCTTGACCACGAAGACGACCGGTCCTTCTTGCAGCAATAAGACCAACCTTTTGCCCAGGTGGTGCGTCACGCCGGACAGTACTAGCATGACCAATATGTTGATGGTTACCACCACCATGAGGATGCTCCACAGGATTCATAGCAACACCACGAACCTTGGGCCAGCAGTTCCTCTTCACCCGGTACTTGTGGTATGCGTTACCTGCCTTAAGCATTGGCTTCTCAGTACGTCCTCCTCCAGCTACCTGGCCAATCATGGCACGACACCCACTTGGAACAATCTTCTTGGATCCTGATGGCAGCTTAATCCTGTCAAAAGTAGGAATCAAGTCAAATTAAAACTTCAACAAACATCTCAACACATTTGCCAACTGAGAGTATGACACCAGTGTCACCAGAATAACACATTAGGAATCCCAAAAAAAGTAGTGTTAGTGTAGCAATAAATCCAAGGAAAGTTGAATGTGTTAACATCAACTTATAGAGGATAAAAAGACAAAATATCAACACTGGTGTACTTAGGAACCAAAGGTACTACTATTAGCTCTCATCTCATGAAAAGATGTATTAGGTTCATGATTTTGCTGATGAAGCATCAACAATCAAGTATGTTAGCATCAAGATAAGTTTTAAGTCACAAACAAGCATAGAACTAATGAGACTAAACTATCAAACGCTGGATTCCAATAAAGGACATAACTTGTAAGAAAATGCCCTCTCCACAGAAAAGCTTCATTCTTAAGTGGATACAAATATTGCGTAGACAGACAATCTTTATTCAACAGGTACATGGGTACAAATGGAAATTTAGAGTCAAAAGTAAAGTTAACGGTATGCTGATAAAAAAAAAGAAAAACAAAAAGGGATTAAATAAATGGGATCTGTAAGAACAAATTTTGAAGTTGCTATTCAGTGTCAATCATCTAATCTGACATAGGTGTCGTTCTACTAAAACTAATCAAAACTAAAGCATATTCCCAAATAAAATCAACCAATTATCACATAATTGTGCTAATAAATCCCTGGAAAAAACATTATCAACACCAGATTATACGCGAAGCACATAGACAAGTTATCCAACCGTAGCATTATAACCACCTATCGTTAAACTCGGGTGCTCTTTCAAGATAAGACATCTATGGTATGACCACACCTAGTTAATAATTTCCACATAAAGCAGTTGTTTAGTTTCGAATTCCATAAAAGGCAAATCAGAACATGCACCATAAACAGATTAAGAAAAAGATATATATGTACAATTACCCCCTGTTTGGTGGTTGTTTCCCGTGGTTCATTATTGAAAGAAATAATCACTTGATTATTTTCATTAATTGAAAGAGAATATATACAAATTTACAATTTCCATAATAGGAAAATCCTATTCCTATTCTAATACCAAAACCCTATACTAGTATTACAAGAATCCTACAATTATAGTAATAGTACAATACTAATTACAATTATGGTACACTAATTATTACCATAAACCGTGACAATATTTCCCAAGGCCGAGAGCTTCACTTCGGCCATATACACCTACTCCGATATTGAGTATACATACAATATACATGTGAACATTGTATGTCTATTTAACAATTATTGTATGATTTTCATCGATACCATGTTTGTTTTCATTGACCCTAGAATTATGTTGTATAGTGTTGTAAACCCGTTGTAATTCCGTGATTATATATCCACGAAAAAACTCAATTTTATAACAGATTTGGTGGGTTTTGCGTGCTTTCTATTTCATTGTTCTTATCATTTACTCTAATTTTATTAATATAGATAAAATAGTTTGTAATTAACAGTTAAGGGTATTTTACTGAACTTATGTGTTATTATACATTACCATACAGTCAAACCAAACAATAAAATGTTATTAAACCACAAAAAACAATATAGTCTATACAAACATTAATACATACAATAGGATATTGTACATTATGAAACCATGGTAACTACCATACAAACAGAGTGTTAATGGTTCAAATTATGAGGATAAACAGTTAGCAAAAAGTGATTATGTATGTATACCTAGTGGTTCCATTGTCGGGGTTGTGACTAATAACAATAGCATAATCCCCAGAGCACCTAGCAAAAACACCACGATCCCCAAGTTTATGCTCAACATTACAAACCACAGCTCCTTCAGGTATAGATCTAAGTGGTAACACATTACCAACCATAAGATTTGCCTTTTTCCCACAATAAACAAATTGTCCCGTATACATACCCTCAGCTGCCACAAAAAGTTCCTTTTGATGCTTGTAACGGAACGGGTGACGGAAAGTGATGCGGGCTAACGGTGCACCACGGCCCGGGTCATGAATAACCTCCGTTATAACCCCCTTAAGGTAACCGTTACGCTCCCCGAAATCGAGGGAACGGAAACGAGCAGGACCTTTACGGTGGTGTGTGTGGGATTTGAAAACGGAACCTGCTCCCTTACGTTGTGCTCTGATTACACGACCCATTTCGCCGTTACTGTATCTCTCTCTCTCCCTCTCTCTTGGCTGGGTTATCAAATGGTATATATTTATGAAGTATGTAAATTAGGGTTTATGAGGAGAAGACCTAGTTTAAAATTGGGCCGGGATTCTTCTTGTAAATCCATTCTCGGATTTCAGCCCACCATTGATTCTCGGTCCAGTCCATATTTTATGGCCCGAACCTATTGTGATGGAACAGTGAAGTGTTTAATTTTAAGACCTCTTGTGTTGGAGGGCCATAAAAATCATTAATAACCACTTTCAGTCCCAGTAATAATACAACCACTATCATGGAGTTCAAACTTCCGTGAGTGAAACTTTATAATAATATGTTACAATTTCATTATTAAAATTAAATTTTTATGACAATGACTAATTTTAAAACATAAAACTAAGAAATGATTAGTAAGCGCTATTATTACGGTAGAATAGTGTAAATCTTTTTGATAGAGTTATCTTATCAATGTAATATATATAGTATACAATTATAGTCCTAATATAATTAGGATATCTATTTTGCATTAATTACATTAAATATTATGAATATATATAGATTATATTCACTATCACAATCCTCAGTCGGAGCGGGAGGAGGCCGGACGCTGAGACTGAATCTGAAGTCAATGAATATTTGCCGAGAAAACCCCTTTGTGAATATATATATGTGTACTGATATGAAGAAGGAACATGCAACACTCTAACATGACTCATTGCAACCTTCTCACGAACAAAGTAAATATCCATCTCAATATGTTTGGTTCCGGATTATGAGACAAGTAGACGACAGATATGTTATCACAGTAAACCAAATATGTCTTACACATGGGACAATGAAGCTCAAGAAGGAGATTTCGGAGTCAACACAACTCGGCAACAATGTTCGCAACGCCTCGATATTTTGCTTCTGCACTCGAACGAAAAAGTGTGGCTTGCCGCTTTGGCAGACCATAATATAATATTATCCCCAAAAAATACACAATAGCTGAACGTAGAGCAACAGGAGTGGGCATGATCTTGTAATTTGTCATTTTAACATTGTAGACAATCTCCTCTGTATACTTACGTTGATACAAGAACATGGCATGTGCAGATCTGATCACTTATATCCTCAAAAAATAACTCAACTTACCCAAGTCAGTCATAGCAAATTCAGACTTGAGTAGAACAATGATCTCGTGCTTCAGGCTATCTGAAGAAGCTGTTAGAACAATATCATCCATGAAAAATGAACATTCAATTACCACTCCTGCTGCACATGAAGCCGATCTGTATGATGTAAGTGGCAAATCGCTCATACCAAGTCCCGGGGCTTATTTCAACCCATATAGCGGCTTACGAATACGACAAACATGTTGATGAGCCTCTTGACTGTTTCTCTTTCTCTATTGTTCTTATGCCTTGTCGTGTATTGAGCCGAGAGTCTCTCGGAAATAGTTGCTCTACCTACCAAGGTAGAGGTAAGGTCTGCGTATACTCTACCCTCCCTAGACCCCACATTGTGGGATTTCACTGGGTATGGTGTTGTTATTGTTGTTGTTGCTAGTTATAGGAGATATCCATAAATCTACATGAATAATTTCAAATGGAGAGAAAGTAATATTTAAAGACAACGTAAACGAAAGTTTAACATGTTTCCCTAGATAACAAGAGGAGCAACTATATATGGGCATATATGACGTGTTTAAGGGAGTTGTGGGTTGCGGTGGTGGAGCTAGTGTGTGACAAAACTCTTGAATTGCAATGCGATTGACCATTTCCGACCATAATAGATTGATGAGTATTTAAATTACGTAGTTGAAGAAGCGTATCATAATTATTGGTGAGGTGATACATGACGTTTGTATCCATATACCATGCATTATCGAGCTGTTGGGCTGATGTGTAATGGGTCTAATAGCTTGGGCCTGCCAGGCGAGCCGTTAGATAGGCTCCCAAGATGTCGGGCCTTGGTTGAGCCCACTGAAATTAATATTTTTAGGCATCTAGAACATTGCTGGAAGGGCAAGACCAGTTAACGTACATTGCCCAAGGCAGTTGTTGGGCCTGTTGTGGGCTGCTCGTACGACTTGGACCTACTTGGCGAGCCACTGGATGGGCTTCCATGATGCTGGGCCTCAGTTGAGCCCACTGAAATTATTATTTTTGGGCCTCTGGAACGCTGCTGGAAGGGCAGGCCCAGTTATTGGATAATGGCCAGGGTAGTTGGTCGGTCCATTGTTGCAGTTGCTAGGCCTTGTGTGGATTTCATGTATTGTTGGCCCAATTTTCACGAGGAGGATTTATGACGTTAGGTGTTGAGGAAGAGGAAGTGGAAGAAGATATGTGGACCGCGGGTGACGCCATGTGGGTATCCAAAATTTGGTAGAGACGTAAAATGGAGTAGAAGTGTTGTATATCAGCGGTATACCAGGGGTATACGGCCTGCATGACTATGATGACAGCGAGGGTATATCAGTCATATACGAGGTATATATCGGCTAAGGTATCATGTATATCGTTGTATACGGGTAGTATGATGGCAGAGATGGTATGCAATTGTATACGCCTTACGGGTGGCTGTAAATCACTATATACGTGTTGTATATCACTATATACATGCATTATATGGTTGAAGGCAGTATATATCAGCAGTATGCAGTGTGTATATCGATTGTTTCCGGTAGTAATTGGCGTCAGAAGAGAAGAAAAATGGGGTCTGAATAGGGTTAGGGGGTTTAGGCTCTTGATACCATGTAGAATAATGTAAATCTCCTTGATGGAATTATCTTATTAATGTAAAATATAGAGTATACAATTGTAGTACTAATAAAATTATGATCTCTATTTTATATTAATTACACTAAATATTAATTACAGAATATATTATCGAATATATTCACTATCATTTACGACAACAACAAAAACAAGACATCTTTCTTTCGACACTTCAACCTTACACCAAACCTTCATTGCTAAGGGTATGCATGCATATTGATTTTGCTTCGATCTTTCGTGTTTATTCTGAAAACATGTTTCGTCCAATCTCTTTAAACTTGGGCGCCACAATTGGTGCCGGCTGAAGGGCAAGGGAGCCAAAGTAATGGCTTTAGGTCCCCAAAATTTTGGGGGTCCCGTTTTCACTAATGACGTCGTTTTAATCGAAAATTTTCAAAAAACGGGTGGTGCAGTTGCACCACCTTCCTTCCTCTGGCTCTCTGATCCTATGTGACACATCGTTATCTTATATTATATATAAATAAAGATTATTTATTTATTAGAGTTGACAAAGTTAGCAGACAAGAAAAAGATTATTAGAGTTGCAGATAATGACTAGAACTTCATCCTATAAGAATATTAATATAGTTTGAGTATAATATATAAATATAGATGCAATTTGAATCTCACCAAAAGTCTTCTCAACTCCGCCAAAAAATTATTAACAAAAGAAAAGTAGAATAAAAAGTCAAAAGTATCAAATTGGATCCATCAGCCACTAAAACTCTTTCTATAAAATTTTCCAATTGTATTATGATTATAGTAATCACTAGATTTTATGTAAAAGATTTCTGCACACTTTCTTATTGTGTTACTATGGTCACCCAAAAAGTTGAAACCTTGAAGGCTACTTTAGATGTTGAGATTTGAAAGTTGAAACTAATAGGAGGAATAATAGTCGGCTTGGTCATCTCAATTGATTTCAAGGAGATATTTTGAGCAATGATCAAGGATCGAATTCCGTCAGTGATAATATGAGGTTTCTTTTTGAAATAAAGGAGGACCCCTTGTGCGCAGCGTGATACTTGTCTAACCTTTGAAATTAATTAAGTCACCATGATTTACCTCTTTCACAAACCTGTCGGATCGGAATGTGAGAGCTCATGGAGTGGGAGATTCCACCTTTTGGAACAATGATAGTCCTGAAGGCTAAGAAGAAGTAAGCTAATCAGCTTGTTTTACACTTGTCACTCTCAAATAATAACGTGTAACCAAAAGTGCAAAGATAGCTTAAAAAACAATTCCACCTTATGTCACGCCAAAAAGTACTATTCAATGATATTTACATAATTACATTAAGCAAATGAATGCAAGAAACTTGATTTACAAATAAGTCTTTTGTAACTAAGTTTTATAATTAAATCAGTTTGTTATGTTTTTTTATTACTTAGGCAAATAAATATTTTGTAACTATTTTTTTATGTTTTTTATTACTTAGGCAAATGAATGCAATTCCCCCTTAATGTTTTTTTAATAATTCAGTTTTTATGTTTTTTTATAATTAAACAATTTTTTTTATGTTTTTATGTAACCTCGAACCTCAGTAGAAATTCAGATAGTCAACCAACTGAACTATTAGATCAATAACTAAAATAGTTTTGTAACTGTAATGTCATCTAAATTAAGATTAATAATCCTCGGTAAAATTAATCCTCTAATTAACTAATTTTCCTTTTGAGACACAACTATATTTCTAGCGCAATAGAAGGAGGAGTGTCTCATTTGTTTTTTGCCTCCGACACATTTTGCCTTTCCTTAAATTAATAGTTACATATTTTTGTATCAAACCAAGGATAACATACTGTACCAAATTGTTTTGCTGTTTCTTGAAGATATACGAATCTCTATGTTAAGTCTGGCATTTTGCACTTTTTCTATTTTATTACATCCACCTAAACCAAACTTTGACGTTTTAATTGCTCCTCTGAGAAAAGACACCCATGAAAATCATATTTCCTCTCTTCATCATATGTCTATCATGTCACTATGTGAACTCAGAGTCCATCAGCCGTTCTGATTTTCCAGAAGGTTTCATTTTTGGAACTGCTTCTTCAGCTTATCAGGTATTGCCCCTTTCTAATCCTGAGGCAGAATTACAGTTGAAGTTACGGGTTCAACAGAGTTCGTAATTCTGGCTCAAATTCTGTATTTTTGTTAGAAATTTTATTTAATATATTCAAAACTCAGTAAATAGAAATGATCATAGTTCAAAACATTTAAAATCTTGAATCAGCCTATGTTCTAATCAGTATTTCCAATGTTTCTTTTGCTCTTGAAGTTTGAAGGTGCTGTGGATGAAGGAAACAAGGGAATTAGCATATGGGATACCTTCATCAAGAGACCAGGTTGGTAATGTGTTACTATCTAAGCTTAAACTGTTAGAACATACGCCCCTTCACGGGCAGACCGATTTTATTTCATGGGCCAAAAGTAGAATTCTTTTTAGAATCTTTATATGCTCTGATATAATATTATTAAAGTGTAACCATCTCATCTAAAAGTTTAAGCATTTAGACAGGAAAACATACTTTTCTTAACTTAATTATTGTATCAACACCAAGTTTAGTCTGATGCATCATATGGTTTTTGATTCTACAGGAAGAATACTGGACTTCAGCAATGCAAACACAGCAGTTGATCAATATCATCGCTTCCAGGTACTATAATCATGGACCATTAGCTAAATTTCTTCACTGCCAAGTGCAGTTTTTTTTTTTTTTTTAAAAGAACACATGGAACTTATCATCTTTACAAGATAAGAATAACATTTGCTTCCACATCAGAGTATTCCTTTAGGAAATACAAAAAAAAAAAGAGGCTCTTGTCAAAAGTTTCAGCTTTGGCGTTATTTAACTAACTTGTACGAAGTGACTTTGACAATTTACAGAGTGACATAGAGTTGATGAAGAATATAGGAATGGATGCCTATAGATTTTCAATATCTTGGACACGAATATTTCCAAGTAAGATTTCTCTTTTTCTTTCCCCTTTCATTTCTCCCCTGTTGATAAGTTTAAGTTTTATACATCGTCAATATATGGACACAAATATTTCCAAGTAAGATTTCTCTTTTTCAGTTTTTCTTTCCCCTTTCATTTCTCCCCTGTTGATAAGTTGTTGATAAGTTTAAGTTTTATACTTCGTCAATATAATGAATTTTTACACCAGATCATCTTTATCTATTGTAGCGGGTAACCTAAGTTATTTTAAAAATTACAAATCCCACGGTTTAGGCAGTTTACTTGGATCCTTTTAAAGATCTGATAGTGAAATTTTTTGCACTACGAGTGCATATAACTTGCTCTTTATTGAAATTATTTTTCTTCTATTTTGCTTCCTAACTTATATGTACATGTAAATGTCCCATGTCACAGATGGAACAGGGGAACCAAATCCAGAAGGAATTAAATATTACAACAATCTCATAGATGCCTTACTTGAAAAAGGTTTCATTAAATAACATGCTATCTGAAAAAACCAAACTTTACAAGAAGCTAATCATTTTGTTATTGTCACATCAGGAATTCAACCCTATGTAACTTTGTTTCACTGGGATCTACCACAAAAGCTTGAAGATTCGTACGAGGGATTTTTAAGCAATCGAATAATGTATGTATGTTAACAAGCACACAGCCGCCCAGTCTTCCATCAGTGAAATACAAATTTCCAGCTGATAAACTCTATTTTATTGCAGAAAGGAATTCGAACAATATGCTATTACTTGTTTCAAAGCGTTCGGGGATAGAGTGAAGCATTGGATCACCTTTAACGAGCCTCACGGTTTCACAATTCAAGGTTATGACTTGGGGGTTCAAGCTCCAGGAAGGTGCTCTATTCTTTTGCACATGTTCTGCAGGAAAGGAAAATCGTCTGTCGAGCCATATATTGTAGCACATAACATTCTGTTGTCTCATGCTGCTGCTTATCATGCTTACCACAAAAAGTTCAAGGTATTCCAGTTTAAAAGAAGAAACTTTTTGTAGATTTGTTGACGATTACTTTGTAAAAAAGCAAAGGCAAATAGTATATGCACAATCTATTCTTCTTCGCCTAGTATTCCAGGCAGTGGCATAGCTATATAGACCGAAGGGTGGTCAGTTGAAAAAACGAGTAAGGGAATTATGCTTCGTATATAGGTCAAAAATACCTTTTATAGATATATATTAAATCTTGAACAATCTTAGTGAAATTTTTGGCTTCATCGCTCATTCCAGGCAAGTCAAGGAGGCGAAGTGGGGATAGCATTAGATTCTAAATGGTACGAGCCACTTTCAGATTGCGAAGAGGACAGAGCTGCTGCAAGTAGAGCGATGGATTTTGGACTTGGCTGGTAATTTTAATCATGAACTTCTAATAATGTAATGGGGTTTTGAAGAAAAATTGAGTGTGACGTACCGCGTTAACAAAAATAAAGTGACTCAGGTTCCTTGATCCACTTCTCCTTGGGAATTATCCTCTTTCAATGCAGAAGTTAGTGGCCGAAAGACTGCCCAAGATCAGTTCTGAGGTGTCAAAAACGCTGAAGGGAACTATTGATTTTCTTGGCATCAATCACTATACCACGTTATATGCACGGAATGATAGAGCAAGGATCATGAAGTTTATGTTGAACGATGCTTACTCTGACTCTTCTGTGATAACTACCTGTAAGATATCACAAGTACTACAGTCAGACCTCTCCATAACAGTGAAAATATTTCACTATAACAGTCATGTTTGCTATGGATGTTAGGAGTATGTTATGTTATATATTCTATATAATAACATTTCGCGGTATGTTGCTATAAAGAAGTTTGACTGTATTTAAAATTGGACGATAAATCAAGATTATCTACTGATCACCTTTGTTACTTCAGCTTTCAGGCACGGAGTTGCAATTGGAGAAAAGGTATGCCTTATTAGTTGCTTTTGTACGTCTATATTTGGCAATCACTGATCATTGTCCTAAAGAGTATGTCGTCCTCCAGGCTGCTTCCGGTTGGCTGCGCATTGTCCCATGGGGCATTAGGAAGTTAATGAATTACATCAAAGATAAATATGAAAACCCGCTGGTGATGATTACGGAAAATGGTAAGAAATGTCATCCTGCATAAGTAAGAAAGAGAACATCAGCGACGAAACCTGTGCTTGAATTTCTTGATTGCAGGTACGGATGAACCTAACAAATCGCATATAGCATTAAATGATGCTTTACAAGATGACAGGAGAATAACTTACCACAGAGACTATCTTTCAAATCTCTCTGCTGCCATAAGGTGCTCATTATTAGCAAACTCTAATTTAGTATGTTTTTTACTAGTACTATGTTTTGGGGTTCATGGTTATTCTGTTCTTACATCAAATTTAACAAAATGTCAAACTAACACAGGGAAGACAAGTGCAATATCAAAGGTTACTTTGTTTGGTCCCTACTTGATAACTGGGAATGGAACTCGGGTTATACTGTCAGATTTGGACTATACTATGTAGACTTCAAAAATAATCTCACAAGGACACCAAAGTCCTCTGCTAAGTGGTTCAAAAGCATGCTGATATCGGAGAGAAACCTGAACGGGCTATAATGAAATATGCTTTTCATTAAATGATGTTGGAAGCAAATTAAGGTGATACTATAAAATTTGATATATGTACATTAGCGTCATTGTTTGTACATTTTGTGCCATAATATACTGTAAAATTTAATCTATGTACATTAGCTTCATAGCTTGTACATTTTGTACCACAAACCGAAGAACAGATGTCCAATAGAGTACGATAACCTCAAAGGAAGATGAAGCATTTGATGTCCGTTCTGATTACTTTTTCAAGTCCAGCTCGTATGACGCTAACAGTATTGAAAGATCAACCAAGCAAAATATAACACTAAAAAGAACTATAACATTCCATTCTGTAGCTTAAACAGAATAGTAAAAGGGATGGAGAATGATGACATGCTCTGTTACTTCAACAAAATGGAGGACATTGTGTTCAGTCATATAGGGTATACATATGTTCTTTTTGAATTTTTGCTGCTTGCAATCATGTTGGATTGGAAGATTACAAATGTCGCAGTTAACTTCCTTGCTGAAACTGCATTTTCACTCTTATATACCATAGAGAATTAGTCTTGTTCAACAAAAGAAACAACAGGACACAATGTTAAATAGCAGTGATGCACTTTAAGCTCTAGGAATCCCTGCAAAACACATGACTGGTGAACGCAAAGCTAACTATATCGTCATTAAGATGGTAAAGCGAAGAAATTAAGACATAACACTGTCTAGAACAGTTTTATTTTATTTTCAATCCTCTTCCAGAACTACCCGACCACAACCATCGACCACAACCTGAATAACTATTCCAAAAAAAAACTGTACACACTTTAGTCATGTAACTTCGGCGAATTCAAACAGTAAAAACTTTGAAGACATCATGATTGACCGCGTTTCGAGACAACCACCATCATGACCATGACTGCCAAAGCCATGAAAGATGCTCCCAATGTCTTCTCCACAGCGCCAAATTTAGCACTTCCATCAGAATCAACAAATACCTTGTTGCCTCCGAAGAGATTGTTAAAGTAATCTGACAAGCTGTTCATCATATCAACCACTGTTTGTGTCACTGTTTGTTTAACATTCTGCAAAAAGCCTGTAAAAGAGTTCCTGGGCTTGGACTCTTCCGCCTCAGATTTGGACAACGCACTTCTTGGGGATGCTTGAGAAAAGGAATCAGTATCACCAACAAATTCATCTATCTTTTGATCCCACGAGTTGGGGATTGGTGCACCTGCAATAATGGGAATGGTGTAAGAAGCTTGACAATCATGCGAGATTTGAGGAAAATCAAGGACATACATTTCTCACTGGCTTTCTGCGACTCCAGAAATTCTTGAAGGGCTGGATTTTGCAGTACCGCATTCCACACATTTGGGTCACAAGCAATTGAAGCAACAACACTCTGGAGAGGGAGAAATATGAAATCAACATTAGCAAACCTGGAATACTCTTAACCTCCCCACACTCTTTAAGACGGCACTCCTAAGAGCTTCATGAAGTTGTAAGAGTCCACCATATGTCACAACATCAATAACACCAAGAAAATGCATAAAAAGGACTTATTCAGGGCAGAGCTGGCTCGACTATAAGGTCAATAAAGCAATTACTTGGAGCCCCAACTTTTTTGGGGGGACATTGTTTTCTTAAAGATGTATTTTATATATATTATTGAAAAATAATTGTGTGTACTGTTAAATTGAAAAGAATTTTTGGATAGGAAGTACAATAATTTTACATTGTAATGTGGGGACCATTGCAATAGTTGGACAATGGAATATTTTTTAGGAAATTGTTTCCTTACATGGATAGCTGGGCACCTGTTTTATTGCCTCATTTATATCCTAACAACTAATATAGGCCCACATTATTATTACTACTTTTACCTTTTTTCATTCTCTTTTTTACTATTCTTATTCTCAATTTGAAAAGTTTCTCAAACAGCAACTTAGTGCGGCTTACAAGTTACTACCAAAAGATTAAATTTGTTTATTTTGGTGTCTTCTTCAATATTTCAAGCATTACAACAAGCAATTATTATATTGAAGCAACGCAATACTATTTCTATATCATTATATCAACTTATAAAAATTTTGAGCCGGTTTTATTATTCTAACTTTATTTTATATTTTCATTAAAAAATTATCATTGTTGATATTTTGTTTTAGAATATGTTGAAGTTTGGCTTTAGACCCCTAATTTTGTTGAGATGGCGTTGTTCAGGGGATTGTACTTTTAGATCTATAGCGCCTAACCCATTCAATTAAGCAACTTCATACTCAAGCCTCGTGCTAAAATGTGAACGGAGAAAGCTAATAGCAGCAGCCTTTTTCCAACCCACAGAACTAAATAGCAGCAGATTACACACCGACATCTTCTGAAATAAAACAACAAAAGTTAGAGAAATCCCTAGCAGGTGAACCGTAGGGGGTGGAAAGTCCAGCACTGCACATTCTAAGAGTCAAGTTATCTTGACGTTGATAACCCTGATGCTTCTTCAGAAGTTTAAAGAAAGTATTTGTACATACATGTACTGGATTCGACTCAAATATAGCTCTTCTACAGATGTCAACATCTAGAGAGGAGCGTCATAAGAAAAATGATACGAGCTAAATCACACTGCACACTCACAAGGATGAAAAGTTCTAAATTTTCTAGTACTCGCAACTCCAAGAAAACATCCCCTGTTTGAGGAGATTTCACAAGTAGGATTAGGGACCAGTTTATATAGTTCCACTTTTTTATACCAACCAATATTTAATTCAGTTTTTTGTTGATTGTATCCTCTTATTTGTCCAAATGGGACATGTTCATATTTGTTCTTCATCCTAGTAACGGCTTATACTAAAGGATTTAAGAAACAATTGCTATATCAAGCGTCTATGACATGAACATAGAACATTAGATAGAATAGGAAAATTTAGAGAACTTAGTTAACATAAATGACAAAGAAGAAAACCTGTGCCGCAGGAGTTTCATTTAGAAACCTAAAAGCCTGTATAGCATGTTTTGGAGCAGCCTTGGTGACTACAGTCTCGCTGACAACACAGGATTTGGGGAAGGGCGATACGCTTGAGCCAGAAATACAAGAACCTCCATATTCATTAGCAGATCCGGACAAATATACCCTGTAAATTTAAGAAGATTTTTGAATTGACACTATGCAAATAGTTGTTCATAACATCTATCAGAGCAGATACACATATGTTGGGAAAATATAACAGCAGAGTGACATTGAGAAGTCCATAATATAACCAAAGTCCAATAGCTTTTCGAATCCCAGACCATAAATCTTCTAGGGGGCTAAACGTTAATGGTATATGAACGTATGTTGAAAAGACTAAGCATACCGATATTATCGGCAGAATGACAGCTGAATTGACAAGTTCATTCTCATTTTTTCTTCATCTATTCTAGATGAAATATAAAGGGTAGAGTGTACGCAGACATCCCAAGGTAGGGTAAGTTCTGCGTACACTATTCTCTCTCCAGACACGTGAGATTACACTTGGTATGTTGTTGTTGTATCTCTTCACTGACACTGTCAAACAGAAGAGCACCATTGGACTCTGGCAGTGTCACCCAACTATAGTACTTGAATACGTAGCTCATGACACATAATAAGTTGAAAAGTTCAATTTTTTGCATTAATCCAAAAGGCCTTAACAACATAAATGTCTTATTTAACTCCCCTTGTTTAATATCTGATTAGTTATGTCATTCGGTGTTTTGATGATTTGTCAAACATTCGAGGAACCAGATAGGGACCAGGTATGCGATCCGTTCCCCCGGCCATCGTTTGACTGCTGTAAAGTTGTACTGTTCTGGCAGAAGTACAACAGTATTGCTGCAGCTCGCTAGTGGTCAAACCGAGGGCTGAATTGTCCTCATCTCTTCACGCTCCCAATATATATATATATATATACAACATGTTACAAGGTTTGAGACAACACTTACAAAACCTAAAATTATACTTTTCACAGATGCAACCGCCACAGTTCTCCAAGTGCTCCCAAGAACAAAATTGTTGCAAACTGAAGGACCAAATCCCGACATTTGCAGATATCTAAGTACTTTAGTTTGTTTTGAGTCTTTGTCATTTTATTCTTTATTGTAATCCTACACTACTTTTAAGAAGTGTCATGGCAAGACATATTTCAACTTTTGTTTTTTTGTTCTTGGCTAGAGTTAGTCAAGGTTCGTAACTTTGTAATAAAATTATTGTAAAGGGCTTACAATAGAAGTATTGCAAGGAGTGAGGGATTAATAGTTGAATTTCTAAGTTATAATAGGTTGTAATCTGTAGTTGTTCCGTTAGTGAAGTTGGTGTAGGAATAACTGATATTATTGATGATAGTGAGCAGAGTTTATCTCAAGCTCACTGATGAAGATGGAAGTACACTTTAGGGTACATCGAACACATCGAACAACCCTAAGTGTTATATATCGAACAACTACTGGGCTATTCTCGTTATTGGGCCATTGTCGGATAACTTGGGCTTGCATTCATTTGCAAGACAGCCCAAGCAACAAGTCAGGTGCAGAATAAGTAGTATATACACCACCACATGGTATAGATAATTTTAGACTGTTCTAGAAGTTTGATTAGGTGTACAAAATTAGTTAGTATTGTTACACATTTATTTTATTTATCTTTTCAGTCCTTAGGTTATTTTAGTTACATTTTCAGGAGAATAGTATATATCTGGACAGCCTTGTATACAATAATACACAGAAAATATACAAGAGAGAAAATTTCCAAATCGTGTTTCTCTACATTTAAACAGTTGGAAATCCTACATGGTAGATCGTGATTTTTAATCCTTGAGCAAAGAGTTTCTCACGTAAATATTGTGTGTTATTTACTTTCTGTTATTGCTTGAGGAAACCTATAGAGAACCTGATTCTCTATACTGTTTGGTGGACTCTTAGTTTCTATCAATATCACATGTCACTATAAACAACAATTGCTATCTCATAGTGCTTATTTCCCAGTTTTAAGAGATTCCTCCTTTTCAAAAGTTCAATACGTATTGGGATAATTCCAAGCTACATTAAAATGAAGCAAACATAGAATTGAGCATGGCAACAACATGTCCCATTTTATTCTACTGAGAAAAAATGGATTCCACAAAATTGAGAAAGCATGTTATTGAAGAAGCGTAACTTTATTATCAATCAACTGACTAATCACTCAAACGCCGTTATGTTTTACAAACAGTCCGGAGAGGTTAATCATTAATGCTCTGTGATAAATAAAAGAATTGCAGTTTTAAAATTTTAAAACACAAACAGACATACCAAAAGCAACACTTCGCATTAACATTAACAACAAACGCTATGAATTTTAAGCAAAAAAAATAATAGTCCCTCCGTTCCATAATAAGGGGTGTTTTTAGCTTATGCATACCCCTTAAAAAATCGCTCACTCCTAGAAAATTATGAGCCTAATTAATGTCTAGAAAAAAAAACTACTTAATGATACTTAATTATGTAAATAAAAGTAATTTTGGAAGAATATGGTCAATTTCTTCTTGAAATCCTAACGCACCACTACTTATTATAGAACATAACGAATTGATAATCAATACAAATTGAATGTAGAAAAAAAAAACAATAACACAGTAAATTGCGGGAGAAGTTAGTTATACTATACTTTTCGAGAGCCTCTTTGAGATCAGAAGTAGCCTCAGTAGCTTCCTGCAAAGAAGGAGCTCCACCAAACACGACACGTGGCAGCGGCTCACCCATCATTTCCTCCTCTCCACCAGCCATCTCCCAGTCATCAAATTCCGACATCATCTTTTGCACCGGCGACACATCGGTTGAACCACCGTGCGCCGCCGTGACCACGCCGGATTTCACATCATCCGAAGATGACGATATCGATGAGATCGACACCGGACGAACGACGTTGCGTGCGGCCGAATAAACTGGATGCTCTGCCGTCACTGATCGGAATCCGCTGTGCGTGACGGTGACTCCGGCGACCTTCGCCGCTGCTCTGAATGCTCCTCCGCCACCCATAATTTTCGTGACTAATCTCTTTGAATTCGACGAATGAGTAATGACGCAATTGTTAAGGAGCGAAGAGAGCGATTGCGTGTAAGTTTCGGGGTAAAGCAAGAATCATACAATGTGACACGTGGCAATTAACTGTTGCTTACTTAATTAGCAAGATATTTTGCGGATAATATTCTCAAATAAACGATAGTGGATCAGATTGAACAGAAAATCATTATTATTATTATTATTATTATTATTTTTTTTTTTTTAATTAATTTTATTATTATATTTCTAAAAGTTAAGTAATATTTGTGTTTAATTAACCGAATCTTAACTGATTATCTAGTCTCAATCTCCTGATTAGGGCTGTTAGCGGTCCGGATATTCTCGGTAATTATCCGAGAATCGGATCGGTAAACCGGACCGATACTAGAATCGAAAAGTTAACGGTCGGAATCTGAGTACCAAAAATTACCGGCCGATAAGGGCGGACAGTAACTCAGTAAAATACCCGATAACACCCCAATGACTCCATACCCAACCCCGCCTCCCCCAACCCCAACTCTCCCCAACCCCCAGCAAGCCCTAATTATATTTAATTGCAATATTCCCTAATATTGGACTATTTTACATGTTTTAAATATATGTGATGTAGACTTTATGTTTTAATTTGAAGCATTGACATAAAAATTAGTTGTAAATTAGTGAAACTTTAAATGGTCATAAATTTCGCTCGGATGTCCGTTTGACCTAAAAAAATTGATTTCGTGTATTTTTTCGAAACGAAACCGAACCAAAATTCAGCCGATTTCTCAAAAAACGTCCATCTTGCCAATCAATTTCACTTTTCCTCCATATCGTTACGCTTTTTTTCCCTTTTCAAAGCTAAATATCTCCCGATATACAATAGATTTCAACGTTCAAATTTCGTGGTAATGTGTCCGAGAATGTCAATTTTAGTATTGAAAATTCAATTTAAAAAAAAAAACTCCAGGCCACGAAACCCGACATGGAAAATTCTTACCGATCCGGACCGAAACCTTATTGATCCGGTCCCGGATCTCGTCCCAGGACCGAAACCTTATTGGTCTGGTTCGATAACAACCCTACTCTTGATATATGACGAAGGGCCCAATGGGCTTCACCATGTCCTACTAAGGCAAGTACACGAGTAATCGATTTGGAACCATTATTTAAGTTATTGCAATAATGTATACAAATTTATAAATTTATAAATTTGACTATTCAGGATGCGATATCATGACGTAATCATGTTGGTTTATCTCATTTTCTTATTGTTTACTGTTTATTTTTTTGATCGGGTCTGACTTTTGTTTTGCTTATCCTGAGCTGAGGGTCTCTCGAAAACAATTGTTCTACCTACCAAAGTAGAGGTAAGGTCTGCGTACATTCTACCATTTCCAGACCCCATGTTATAGGATTTTAGTGAGTATGTTGTTGTTGTTGACTATTTCGAAATTAACTTTAGGCATACACGATCCATATCATAAAAGTTTCTATCTAAACTTAGCAACAAACTCCAAATGTTTTGCATGTCAACCCAAACTTTCGAAAATTTTCCAAAAAGTTTAATTTCATGACTAGACTTCAAAACATTGTCGACATATGTGATTGAAAATTAAAATAATTTTGCTCAAGTTTGAACAATCAATGTATTTAAGCTTTTCACGATGACTACGTATTACATAACGCTATACAAATAGGCTACAAAGTGAAACGCAGAAGTGCTTCAAGTGATTTTGTCAGAAGTGATTCTGGCAGAAGTGAATTATGTTTGGATGCAACAATGTAAAAGTAATTGTTATCAATAAATGATGTTTGGATAGTCTTGATCAAAATTATTTTTGAATGTAGAATTATCAAAATTGACATTTAGTCAATACATATAAATAAAAATTACTAATAAATGAAAGTATGTAAATAAAAATTACAAGTAGATAATAGAATTTAAAGTGCAATATAGTACTTAAATATTAGTAGAATATTATTCCAAAATTAATTTAAAGTGCAAATAGTATTTAAATATTATTACAATACTAATTTTGCATGTACTCTATAATTTGATTGCGGACTAAGTCTCGAACGTGATCCATCTCTGATGAAGAAGTTACATTAAAAATATGTGATTGATCGAAGTTAGATGATGTATGATATTCATCATTGTGAATGATTGCGCCTAAGTTTTAATGATTTTTCACGTCGTAGGCGCCGCGCCAATTTCGATGGCTCTTTGGAGCCAGGTGTCGCGACCGCCGGCGAGCCGCGACGCCTAAGTTCCAGTGATTTTTCACGTAGAAGGAGTTGTGGCCCTTGGGAGGAGACGTCGCGGCGCTCTTCAGGCAATTCTTCAACAAATCACGGACCCTCAAACTACCTGCTCTGGGGTCAACTTCTGGTCCCTGTCTATATGTCTGTCCTGCCACTAACCTAATCAACAGCTGAACCACATCTCTGTCCTCTTCCCCTAACTGAGGATCTAGAGGCTCAGGTGCTGGGGTCTCAGAAACTGGTGATGTTGCCTCCTGAACTGGAGCCTCTAGAGGTGGCGGCGTGCGAGCTCGTCGGTGAGTGCGATCTCGGCATAGGCGAGTCACGGGACACAGTAACTCTCTGAATCCGACTAGTATCCCCCGTTGTAGATTTGCCCTTCTGGGCCGATGTCGCCTTCTTCGGAGGCATAGCTGTAAACATAGTAATTCGTCAGAAAAAGGATTATCCTAATAACATACCTCTATTGCACGATCTAAGAGATGAAAGAATAGAAACCAATCCTAAATGTCCGACAGCCTCCTGTGTATATGTATGGTGCACAACATACCCATACACAAGACTCTACTAGACACGGTCTGTAGACATTCCGATGACTAACTGCTCTGATACCACTTTTGTCACGATCCGACCCAACGGGCAGCGACTAAATGCCCTAATGACGTCATTATGCTACCATGTCACACATAGTCCAACTAACACTTAAGGAGTATAAAATCCGACAGCATAACACTGCAATCATGACGTATACCAGAATAGGCAAGCCGACAAGGCTGCCACCAAATAGTATAACACATACACGGGAACATCCCAACACAGAGTACAACAACATGCCTGACCAAAATAGATTATAGCTCTACATAAGTACAACCCACAACTGTCTACAGACCTCTATGAGAAGGATAACAACATGTGACGGGACAGGGCCCCGTCGTGTCGCTAAATATATACATAAGTCTAAAAATAGGTTATGTACCAAAATAACAAAGTTCTGGATCAAAGGAGCTTTCGACCCAGTGAGTAGAGTCCTGGCTGAGGATCACCAATCGAGAACATGTACTGCGGGCGTGACGCAGCGCCAGAAGAAAGGGTCGATTGAAATAATGTACCGAGTATGTAAAACATGAAGTACTGTAAAAGGGATCATAACTGGCAAAAGGTGTTACACCCCGTAATTCCAAGGGAATAATATGAGAACGTATAGATGGAAATAAGATTTGAATTTTGGAAAGAAAGAAAGATTACTTTTTCTTAATGAAAAATATCGGGAATTCGTGAAGGAAAAGGGTTATTAATTGGAATTTAGTTCTCAAATTTGATATTTGGGACTTATAGATTATATTGGAATTTTGAATTTTTAAGTTCCGGATTTGGTCATGTGGGGCCTACGGGGAAATTTTACGGTTTTGTTGTGCCCACAATATTTCGAGATATTTTGGCAAAATATAGATATTTTTGAGGAAGAAATAATTTTGACGAATTGGAGGGTGACATGTGGAAACAGTTTTGGTTGTAGTAGTTGGTCGAGAACACCAACTAAAGGACTGTACTAATGGATTGTATTAGTGGACTGTACTAATGGACAATATTAGTGGACTGTACTCATGGACTGTATTAGTGGACTGTACTAATGGAATGTACTAGTGGACTGTTTTAGCGGACTAAAGAACTGTTTTTACATTGGACTATGAACTGATTTTAGTGGGTTGTTTGGTAGGTTAAGGGGCGGAATTTTACACGTCAAGTTAGGCGTGTAATCCCCTTTGGTTAACTGTTGATTGTGCCCTTAAGTATGCCTTGATTGGTGTTGAAATCGGGCCTTGGAAAAGGTGGAAAAGTACGTAGAAACAAAGGAAGTGCTGCCCAAATTTCCGTAGAATAAGAGGACCATTATTTGATATAAGTCCTACACTTGATAGCTTAGAATTGATAGAAGTATTATTGTCATTATAGGTTGACATTCTACGAGTGGTGTATTCTACTTAGCGTGTGAAATAGCTTAAAATGTATGTGAAATTCTTCCTTCTATCGGCATGATTGATTATTGGAGTATACATGACTTGTTTCTTGAAGTATATTTGCCTCGTTATTAGAGTATTCATGTTATTGATTCTATGCTAAAGGTATATCTAAGTTATTCCTAAGTCCTTACCAAGTCTTATGGGAGATGTTGGTAATAGTGTTTAGTAAGCATTGGAGTCGAGTTGATCTTGCTAGGTTACAACACTAATGAGATTGAATTTATTTGAAAATCATGAGACTAGATTTATTTGAAAGTTATGAGACTTGATTTATTTGAAAGTCATGAGACTAGATTTATTTGAAAGTTGTGAGACTTGATTTATTTAAAAGTCACGAGACTAGATTTATTTGAAAGTTATGAGATTTTATTTATTTGAAAGTCATGCGACTAGATTTATTTGAAAGTTATGAGACTTAGTTGAAAGTATATGAGACTTTACTTGAAGGTATATGAGACCTTACTTGAAAGTATATGAGATTTGATGAAGTATAAGAGACTTGATTTATATGAAGTATAAATGACTTGATTTTGGGAAAGAAAAGTAACTTGATTTAAGGGTATAGGTTACTTGATTTGAAAAGAATAAGTTACTTGAGTTTAAAAGTGTAAGTAACTTGTTTTTTATAGTGAAAATGCCCTGATGCTACAAGTGGTAGTGACTTGGGGTTTATAAAGGAAAGGATGTGCGGCGGACGTACATGGATATTTTAAAAAGGAAGGCATGGTATTGTCTTGGTCATTTTAAAAGGAAGGCATGGTATTGCCTTGGTTGTTTTAAAATGAAAGGATGTACGACGGACGTACATAGTACTTTGGGTTTGATTCCTAATATTGCATGATGTGATTCTTTTTTTATAAGAATGGATGTACATAGTACTTTGGGTTCAATTCCCTGATATTACATGACATGATAAATGTCTTGAGTTTTCTAAATTGATAGTTCATTCTATTTGTTCTAATGAGAGTCAAAGATCATTTTAACTTGCATATGTTATCTCATATAGCCATTCGTGCGAGTGTTATATTTCCACATCTCCGCGTCCCTCATTAGAGTCGTGACATGTATATATATTTCATGGGTAGCTCGCATGGCGTGAGATGGTACCACACTCACCGCAGTGCGAAGGACTCGTGCGGGTTCAATTCTCAGGACACATTCCATGGATTAGCTCTCTGTGATGCGGGTATCGTGTACAGATATTCATTGCGGGTTCAATTCACATGCGGGTTCAATTCCCATGAATAGAATTGCATAATGATCTAAGGGCGGATGACCCTGACATGCTTTCATAGTTGAAATGGTAATGATTTCGTATTTGAAAGGGATACAGTTGATTTCATATTTGAAATGGTAATGATTTCATATTTGAAAGGGATACAATTGATTTCATATTTGAAATAGTAATAATTTTTTTAATTGAAAGGGATACAATTGATTTCATATTTGAAAGGGATACAGTTGATTTCATATTTAAAATGGTATTTATTTCATAGCTTGAAATGACACGATGGATCTTACTTTTTAAAAGGATATATTTTAAAAGGCTCGGTTGACTCTCATTTATTTATATAAAGTACAGTAGTACAGTGGTACAGTGATACAAGGTACGTTTGGCTTTATTTTCTATGGAATGGTTGGGGCTGGTAAGGTTTTTACTTATCCCTGTCATATTTTTGGCCAGTTATGGTTTATTTACTGTACTTTATGTTTACATACTTAGTACTTGTTGTACTGACCCCCTTCGGGGGGCTGCATTTGTCGCGCCCGATTTCGACCGCGACTTTTTAAAAGCGAACCCTGCTTAAGTAAAAATGTTAGAAAAATAAATAATAAAAATGTTAAATGTTTGAAAAGAATGCTAAAATATTAAAAGGTGCTAAAAGGTGCTAGAAAGTGGCTTAAAGGTTTTAAAAAATGCTAAAAGGTGCTAAGGGTGCAAAAAATGCTAAAGGGTTCGCGGAGTCGCCACCTAATTAATTTGGGTGAATTAGGACACCTAAATGTTAAACTAGTTTAAAGTAAAACATTAACTCCATTTAATGGTCTGCTAAACTTAATGAGATTCTGGTTAAGGGTTCTTTATTAATCTAGAGGGAAGGGGTTAGGCACCCTCTAAGATCCGCTAACTTGCGGTTGTCCTGCCAAACCTAGGGTTAATTATTATGCTAGAAAAAGGTGTATTTAAAAAAACGTTTAAGCGGAAGAGTATAAGACATACTTTCTAAAATATTTTGCAAGATTTATATAGAAAAGTCAAGGCCAGTTTTGAAAACTGTGCAATTAGGATGCCTAGGTACTATATTAGCTATAGGTATAATGCAAGTATTCCTTCACCTAAGGGGTATGTATTGCTTAGCATGAGAATATAACATTGTTGTGATAAAAGCAGTATTTTCTATTCTGTATTAATAGGAAATTATACTACGATTTTAAGAACATCTAGGCAAATAATATTCCTACTTATTATGCAAGTGTAGGGTGTTAAGTGATTTATTATAACTATTAAACAAGGCGAGGCGAGCCTAAAGTAAGTAAGTCAAACTAATTTCTAACTATTGATTCAAGGTTTAATTATTCTAAATGATAATTAATGTGGCGTTAGACATATAATTTACAACAAATAAATGAAATGGGAGGGGGTAGAAAATAATTAAAATGACTCGAGGAATGGCGATGTCTTTCGCCTGCGGCTTTGGAATTCCGATGCGGATAGAGAAATGCACATAGATGCGGGTATTAATTTGCCACGATGAGTCTCGCCATGAGACTCTTTGTTGCTCCGGTGCGTTTCATGTAAAAATAAAAGAAGATAAGGATTAGTATATATCTCAAACCTTACAATAATGTAAACAAATAAGGTATTCACGTAAACACATATGCATTTTATTACTTAATTGTATCAATACCAAACTAAATGATCCAAATAAAGTGAAGACCCAAATGTTATCCATTGAAACCGGGCTTGAAATCAAGTAGCGAGACAAACAAGCCCAAACAACATATATATTTTATAGAAACATAGAAATTATGTTACTTTGGATATATGGAGATCATGAGACATGTACGATTACGCTGCAATTACACGAAGGCAACAAAGAATAACGGCCGTCAAAGCGAGCGGTGGCGATCATGCAGCGAGCGATATGCATTGACGGGAAATTACGAACGTGTAAATATTCATTCGAACGGAAATTATAGGCGTGCCGAGATTACGAGGATGAATCATGTCTAACAAAATATAAACAGAGATGGAGTTGATATACATGAATATTCCAAGTATACACGATATATTTAGATATACAGTAGCATATTTCAATATTTGTGTATATCTCATATTTAAATATTAGCTAGTAAAACAGGTCGACAAGCCATAAGACAACAACAAACATCAATGAGAGCACTTTAGTGTCACACAACTGTTAAACCATCATACATATATTCTATACTCTGTGCTGCTATAAATATTGTTTAAGATGGCGGTCGAATCTTGACAAACAACGGCTTAAAGGTGACGTGGTATGGTAGGCTAGCTCTGAACTAACCGTGAATAGCTAGAACTAATTCCATGGCCTCAGAAATTATACATGTTCTACCTGACAAATACTTAACCTATGCAAAACAATTACTAGAATATTTATAACGAACATAAACGACATAACTCGATCGATCCGATGTCTTGACGATGACCATCATTCAAGCGAATGACAAATGCTAGTAAAATTAACAATCGATGCAAACAACATAAACATTCATCCGTATTGAATCGATCGCCTTCCAAGCATCTGAGACTCGTATTACACATATTAACGGCTACCAACACATAATCACCACATATATCACGAAATATCAATCGAATGAGAAAATATGAAAGGAGGCGAGATTACCTTCTCCGGACAGCGACCCGGGGCAGCGTATCAAGTCGTCGACTCGCTCGGGTTTTGGGTTTGCGATGCGAATGAAAAGGGGTAAAACTTGTTTATGAGAATACTTACTGATTTGCGATTGAGAAGAAGAGGTTTTGAATCGGATGTTCTTACTACTTCCCTACTGAACCCTGGACGATCGATGACTGCTGTTAGGGGATTCGAATCGATGTTATGAGTTTCCTCCCTATTTTCGAATGTGATTCTCGTTTCTATGCTATGGGTATGCTTATATAGCCCTCCTTTGAGTTCTAATATGGTAAACAATCGGTACTATGTTGGACTGCCATTTGGGTGCTGATTTTGTGCGACGTAACAGGTAAGGTAAGGAAATCGCTGAGAGATTTGAAGGATACTTGCTGGTTTTGAAGTGATTCGATAATGTAAATGTTTTGAAGGATTTGGTAGGAAGATCTGGCTGGATGTGCATGGGTAAGGAAGGTAAGGGAGAGGTCGCCGGATTCTCCGGCGAGAATCACGGCGACAATGCGTAATTTAGGGTTCTTGAAGGTTATTGTGAATGAAGGGTAAGTGAAAGTGAGTGAAATTGGCACATTTGGGCGTTGTAAGGGATTAAAACATAAAGGGGCCTTGCGGGTCACGGGTGTTGGGCCGGGCGGTAGTGGGCTGGAGCATTAGTTAGGGTAGTTAGTTTAATTAGGTTAGTTATTTTAATTAGGTTAGTTATTTTAATTAGGTAGAGTTTTAAGTGTTTAATTAGCTAATTAGTAGTAAATTAGATTAATAAATTGTGCTTAAATTATCTAGGTGCTTTATTAATCTAAGCTTGAGTTTTAAAATTATTGCAAAAAATAAAGACGGTCGTGCTATTTAATTAATGCTTAATACTTTGGAATGCGCCGCTATTATTAAATCGTTTATTTATGCATGTGTTAATGTATTATTATTGCATTTTATTATTTTAAAATTATTAAAATTATTGTTGAAAATTAGTGTAATTCTATAGTTAATGACCGGACGGGAGGGTCAAAATTGGGTGTCAGGTTGTCCTCTTTGTATGGAGATGATGGAAGAATCTTGGACAAAGCGTTGACTCATGCCAATTTTGTCTCGATCCTCGAATTGAAAGGTTTGGGCATTAAGCAAGGTACGCAAAAAAATTAAAAAATTGTCGATGTCGAGTTATGGCGACCTTTGGGCTACCACAGTCAAACACTGCGGGCTAACGCAGACTCGAAATTGTCGGTGTCGAGTTATGGCGACCTTTGGGCTACATGGTCAAAACACCAAGGCGGACTAACGCGGACTCAAAATTTTGTCTCGATTAATCAGTCATGATGACCTTTGGGCTATAGTGCTAAAAATAAAAAAAAAGAAGTAAGCGGCTTGAACACAGGGTGTCTGCTATGGCTTATGGTCTTTGGGTTTTATGGTGATGTGGAGCAGTGGACCGGCGCTGAGGCGCCGCCATTTGTTGGGAAGGTTGGCCCCAACAAATTGTCGGATTATTGTAGAGAAAATCCACGTTGTGCTCCATCTTTGCGATTCTGTAGATTGAAGCTAAGATAGAAGCATTAGTGCATAACTGTCAAAACAAAACAATGTAAGAATGTGAATTTTGTGTTGTGGTTGTAGTCAAATCGTATATGAAGTGATGTGATGATACGCCGTCTTGTATAGGCGAGATGCGGATGGCGCTTGTGTGGGCGTTATCGTCTTGTATGGACGAAATGCAAATGTCGCCTTGTATGGGCGGAATCATCTTGTATGGACGAAATGCAAATGATGTCTTCTAAGGTTTAGATAAAAATTATTCTATATGTGGAGTTGTGTCGTAATTCATGCGTAATCAAAACTAGATGAAATAATTAAAGTGTAAATGATGTAGCACTTTGTGGTTTTGCAAGATGTATTTGATGTAGACTTGTTGCGGTTTGACTTTGTGGCGAATGCATTGTATTGGAATGTTGCTATTGGCGTCGTTTTGGACTTGGCGTCGTTTGGACTTATGCGTCGTCTTTGGACTTGTTGTGTTGATAGCGTTGTTGTGTTATACGCCGCACTTGTAGACTAAAGCTCGAAAGGGTTAGTGCATGCGCTAAAGGCAGAATAATAAAGCATGAATGAGAAAAAATGCAATTTTGAGAACAGAAAAAATTGTCCCTGCGTCGATATGATATGTTGATGATGGCGTCGTTTTCGGATTTGTCGTCGTGTTGGCGTCGTTTTCGGACTTGGCGTCGTTTTCGGACTTGGCGTCGTTTTCGGAAGTGGCGTCGTTTTCGGACGCGGAGTCGTTTTCGGACGCGGAGTCATTTTCGGACTCGGAGTCGTTTTCGGACTCGACGTCGTTTTGATGGCGTCGTTTTGGGACGGCGTCATTTTGGGGCCTTGGTCGTTTCGGACTTCGAAGTCGTTTTGGACTTAGCGTCGTTTTGGGGCGGAGTCGTTCGGACTGAGTCGTTTTGGACTCGGCGTCGTTTTGGGCGGCGTCGTTTTGAACAGCGTCGTTTTGAGCGGCGTCGTTTGAACGGCGTCGTTTTGAATGGCGTCGTTTGAGCAGCGTCGTTTTGAGCCTTGGCGTCGTTTTGAGCAGCGTCGTTTTGAATTGGCGTCGTTTTGACCTTGGCGTCGTTTTGACGCCTTGGCGTCGTTTTGAGCGAGTCATTTGGACTCGGCGTCGTTTCGGACTTAGCGTCGTTTTGGGCGTTGCGTCGTTTTGAGCCGAGTCGTTTGGACTGAGTCATTTTGGACTCGGCGTCGTTTTGGGCGTGGCGTCATTTTGAGCGAGTCGTTTCGGACTTCGGCGTCGTTTTGAGCGTGGCGTCGTTTTTGGACGAGTCATTTGGACTCAGCGTCGTTTGGTGGCGTCGTTTTGGACTTAGCGTCATTTTGGGCGTGGCGTCGTTTTGGGCCAGTCGTGCCGGACTGAGTCGTTTGGACTCGGCGTCGTTTTGGGCGTGGCGTCGTTTTGGGCCGAGTCGTTCGGACTCAGCGTCATTTGGGCGTGGTCGTTTTGGGCCGAGTCGTTCGGACTGAGTCGTTTTGGACTCGTCGTTTTGGTGGCGTCGTTTTGGACATGGCGTCGTTTTGGACGTGTTGTGCCTTATAACGTCGTTTTACGGGCGTGTTCTTGATGCTCTGTATAATAAATGCTCATGCAAGCTAAGCGAGAAAAATTAGTGTATAAGCGGTAAAACAAGATGATAAATATATGAGAAATGCAATTATGTGAATAAGGATGTCTTCTTGTATGATATGTGGGGTGTTGTGAATCTTTGAGATGTTGTCCGTGCTAGATCTTTGCCAGCGAATTGTCATGATGCCTTTGTTGTGATGCGTTTGTGAACCGTATGGATTGATATGATGTCTTTGTTGTGCGTTTGTACCTGCGTAGTTCTGATTTGACTCTGAGCGGCGATGTGCTATAATTTGTTGCGGGATTTGAACTACGATTGTTGATGTCATGCATTTCTGCATACGAAGCATTTTGTCATATTTTACCTACTAGTATGAAGAACTTTGTTGTACCTTGTGCTAATATGAAGGACCTGCGCTCAAAGAAAAATTTGTGAGGTTGAGAGGCGGTTGATCCGCGTTGACTTTGTAGTTTTGACTCTTGATGTCGGACGTCTGCCTTGTTTGGGACTCATAACCCCTGCCTGGTTTCCTACCTTGCAAAGGGCATTTTGGCCTAAAGTGGGTCTTAATGAGGTTGTTTGTATAATACGTGTATTTTTTGTTATTTTCAAAACGAAGGGAAAGTTTCCTAATGGTGTGGCCAGGCCGGATTTAGGCCGCTACGTATCCCGTGGGGAATCGGTCATGGCGTAGTTCATTCAAGCGAATATTGGGTAAAATTCTAAAGGTGGGGCCAGAAGTAGATGTGGCGCGCCTACGTATCACTTGAGGAATCAGTCGAGCGTAGTTCGATTACAAGCAAAGGAGAAATTGGGATTTTGTAAAGGTGGGACCGAAGCGATGTGGCGCTACGTATCCTTGAGGAATCAGTCGCGCGTAGTTCCAAATTATTACATATGAAGGGCAAAATATATTAAACTAACTATTTTAGGACTCGGCGGGCCAAAGGAGAGGCGTAGGTCCACTTGCTTGCTTTGTGTCTTAGAGGCGGGAGTGCTTGGCGGGATCATCGGATCACATTGTATTTATGTTTCCTTTTAAGCGAGAAGATTTTAGAGCCGCCATGCGATTTTACGTATCTTCTTTTGATTTCTGAGTGCGTGTTTTGATGAATGGTGATTGGTATGTGAGCTCTGCGAGCATTCTCTACCTTTGGAGATTGATTGATGATTAACAACGATCCTTCCAAACTGTTTTGTTCAACAATCATGTTCACATCGTCATCAGTGCAGTAAGTGGTTCTTTGTTTATATTGAGGGAACTTAAGTTGGATGACTCCATCTTTGATCGATTCCTCGATTTTGTCTTTGAGGTATAACAATTTTTGATTGTCGTGTCCTCTGCAGGAGTGGTATGCGTGATGTTTAGTTTTATCGTGCCTCGGGAGGTAGGCACAGGGTATTTACGAGTGGGTGGAGTATTCCTGCGGCTTTGAACTCGTACACTTGGGCTATGGGTTACTTTAAAGGTGTATAGGTTTTGTTGGTTTTCTTTGGCGTCTATGCGGGGTTTGGGTCAGTTTGGTGTGCGGGTTCGTGATTGTGGTGAGTATTTTGGATATCTTTGGTTGGGTATGGTAAGCGGGATATGGGGCGTAGTCTTGATAATGTGGATTTTGAGCGTTTTGGTTATAGTAAGGAGGCGGTGGGTGTGATACAACGGATGTTGTTACGCTATGCTCACGAATGACCATGATAGAGGTGATGCATCTCTTCTCCTCTGTGAGTACCTCACTATGGAATCATTTGTATTGCCACGCTAGTTGCTTGTAGATTTGTCGAGTTTGTAATTACACTGTCTTAATGCCTTCATCCATTAAGTCGCCCGTTCTTACGACTTATGAAACTTCCCAATTACAACGATCATCCTTTCATAATATGTCGCGTCTTTCAGCATTGCACGAGCAAAGTGGTCATTTCTCTCTGCCGTTGGAATTTGGACGCCCGCTTCGGCCACTTTCGGGCGTATTCCACGAAAGTTTACGTGGATTTCTTTTCAAGCTTCGTAAGATAAAATATGTCGGGGCGATATCGATGTTGAATCTAAATCTATCCATGAAATCTTGTGCCATGGCATTCCAGTATCCCATTTTAAGTCTTGGCATGTGTACGATCCGGTCTCGCCGGTTAGACTCACGATGAATAACCATGATGATTGCTTGATTTTTACCAACTCGATCAATTTATCGCAATATGACCTTAGATGAGCTCGAGGATTCCCTTTCCATGAACATGTCAAATTTGGGCACCTTGTACCCTTGCGGGTAATTCAACGTCGAGTGCATACATAAGTTTTCATATTCCAAACCTTCCTCCCCTTTGTTCGTTTGAATGCTTTTGAATGCCTCTTTCAAGCTACGGATTTCTTTTGCCATATTTTCATCAGCTCTGGCTCGAGTCTGCCGCTCCATTTCCTTGTATGGACATCTCTTGAGAGGATGTATCATAATCAATGGTTGGCTTTCGATCGGATGTGATAATCCTCATGTGTTTGTGTGTCATCTGCTCGTATTGGGTGGCTTGGCAATTTGGGTTGAGTGGGGTGATATAAGTAGGTGGAGGTTGGGATGTGTATGTAGTAAACATATCATTTTGGAAGTCGGTTTGCAAATTGACCGGGCGAGTGACATTTTGGTGTGGTGGTATGTTGCGGCCTCTGCGAGGAGCTTTGGGAAGTGGAGGCTCGAGGGCTTGTGACACGATGGCATTTGTCCCTAGTTAGGAGTGGTGCATTGAGCTAATAGGCGTGTTTGTGATATCTCGGAGCCTTTCTATTTCGACTGCGTAATTTCCATTCTTTGCGATAGTTTGGCGAGTGTTGATCATTGGTGTTTCTCCTTTCTAACGCCTCTGCATCCTCTGAGGCAGGGATGAGTCTAAGTTGTTTCGTTAGATGCCTGCGGATTAGTCATTTATTGGATGAATGTGTACGGTCAGCGAATCAACCTTTTGGGGATAAGCTTAGGCAAAAATAACCCTTTAACAAATGAAGCAAACCAAGTTAGTATAATATGCAAAAAGTTGCGGTGATATATACTAATAAGCAAATTGCAAATCAAGTGCGTGTTCTAACATGTTTGGGACCTCTTTATGCGGTAGGCCTAAGCGTCACGTATGCGGTCGTGATGGATTTGTCCAAGCCGTCAAGCTGCGATGCTTTGTTGGAAATGGCGACTAAATGATGCACTTTTTCCAATTTCAGCATGACATGATTAGGTTTGGATTTGTCTATCATTGCCACGCTACACATAATATCTTTGGTTGGTCGTTGGGTTGAGAAACAGTCGACAAGTTTAGTGTCCTCACAATTGTGGTGTCGATGCGAGGCCAGGCCAGCTAAGGTAAATGCATCGTACCACAAAATAAAGGGTGGTATAGCTCTATCTTAAGTTTCTAAGATTTGGCTTTTCTAGGCCTTGAGTTCGGCGGACAACTCAGTGAGAAGGCTACGCGGCGGTTAGGCAAGGCACTCCACGTATGTTACCAACTCTCCTAAATTTGGGTTTTGAAGAAAGAATTTTGCTGATGCACCAAGCGCACCTCACATGCAGTGTGTGATTGTGTGAATTTTCCAGAGTGGAAGAAATATGAGCGGAATGCCAGTTTAAGGAAAGCAGTAAAGCAGGTAGCAAAATAAAATAAAAAAACAAAATACAACACACAAAAATTTAAATGCAAAAGTAATGCCAAATAATAACCTTAGGTCTGTTATGGTTAAGAACCTAAAATCCCCAGTGGAGTCGCCGTTACATGCATGCGATTTCGTACGACTTTTAAGCGAACCCTGCTTAAGTAAAAATGTTAGAAAAATAAATAATAAAAATGTTAAATGTTTGAAAAGAATGCTAAAATATTAAAAGGTGCTAAAAAGTGGCTTAAAGGTTTTAAAAAATGCTAAAAGGTGCTAAGGGTGCAAAAAATGCTAAAGGGTTCGCGGAGTCGCCACCTAATTAATTTGGGTGAATTAGGACACCTAAATGTTAAACTAGTTTAAAGTAAAACATTAACTCCGTTTAATGATGCTAAACTTAATGAGATTACAGTTAAGGGTTCTTATTAATCTAGAGGAATGGGTTAGGCACCCTCTAAGATCCGCTAACTTGCGGTTGTCCTGCCAAACCTAGGGTTAATTATTATGCTAGAAAAAGGTGTATTTAAAAAAACGTTTAAGCGGAAGAGTATAAGACATACTTTCTAAAATATTTTGCAAGATTTATATAGAAAAGTCAAGGCCAGTTTTGAAAACTGTGCAATTAGGATGCCTAGGTACTATATTAGCTATAGGTATAATGCAAGTATTCCTTACTTTAAGGGTATGTATTGCTTAGCATGAGAATATAACATTGTTGTGATAAAAGCAGTATTTTCTATTCTGTATTAATAGGAAATTATACTACGATTTTAAGAACATCTAGACAAATAATATTCCTACTTATTATGCAAGTGTAGGGTGTTAAGTGATTTATTATAACTATTAAACAAGGCGAGGCGAGCCTAAAGTAAGTAAGTCAAACTAATTTCTAACTATTGATTCAAGGTTTAATTATTCTAAATGATAATTAATGTGGCGTTAGACATATAATTTACAACAAATAAATGAAATGGGAGGGGGTAGAAAATAATTAAAATGACTCGAGGAATGGCGATGTCTTTCGCCTGCGGCTTTGGAATTCCGATGCGGATAGAGAAATGCACATAGATGCGGGTATTAATTTGCCCACGATGAGTCTCGCCGTGAGACTCTTTGTTGCTCGGTGCGTTCATGTAAAATAAAAGAAGATAAGGATTAGTATATATCTCGAACCTTACAATAATGTAAACAAATAAGGTATTCACGTAAACACGTATGCATTTTATTACTTAATTGTATCAATACCAAACTAAATGATCCAAATAAAGTGAAGACCCAGAATGTTATCCATTGACCAGGGCTTGATGGCAAGTAGCCGAGACAAACAAGCCCAAAAATGATATATATTTTATAGAAACATAGAAATTATGTTAGTTTGGATATATGGAGATCATGAGACATATACGATTGCTGCAATTACACGAGGCAACAAAGAATAACGGCCGTCAAAGCGGTGGCGATCTGTGCAAAGCGAGCGATATGCATTGAGGCGAAATTACGGACATGTAAATATTCATTCGAACGAGGAAATTATAGGCGTCAGAATTACAGGATGAATCATATCTAACTTAAAATATAAGCAGAGATGGAGTTGATATACATGAATATTCCAAGTATACGATATATTTAGATGTCTGATGGCGTATTTCAATATTTGTGTATATCTCATATTTAAATATTAGCTAGTAAAGCAGTCGACAAGCCGTAAAGCGGCAACAAACATCAATGAGAGCACTTTAGTGTCACCTGATGTTAAACCATCATACATATATTCTATACTGTCTTGCTATAAATATTGTTTAAGATGGCGGTCGAATCTGCGGACAAACAACGGCAAAGGTGGCGTGGTATGGTAGGCTAGCTACAAACTAACCGTGAATAGCTAGAACTAATTCCATGGCCTCGAAATTATACATGTTCTACACGACAAATACTTAACCTATGAAACAATTACTAGAATATTTATAACGAACATAAGCGACATAACTCGGTCGATCCGATGTCTTGACGATGACCACATCGTTCAAGCGAATGACAAATGCTAGTAAAGTTAACAATCATCGATGCAAACAACATAAACATTCATCTGTATTGAATCGTCGCCTGCAAGCATCTGAAGACTCGTATTACACATATTAACGGCTACTGACACATAATCACCACGTATATCACGAAATATCAATCGAATGAGAAAATATGAAAGGAGGCGAGATTACCTTCTCGGGCGGCGACGGCGTATCAAGTCGTCGACTCGCTCGGGTTTTGGGTTTGCGATGCGAATGAAAAGGGGTAAAACTTGTTTATGAGAATACTTACTGATTTGCGATTGAGAAGAAGAGGTTTTGAATCGGATGTTCTTCTTCTTCCTCTTGAACCACTGAGCGATCGATGGCTAGCTTTGGGGATTCGAATCGATGTTATGAGTTTCCTCCCTATTTTCGAATGTGGTTCTCGTTTCTATGCTATGGGTATGCTTATATAGCCCTCCTTTGAGTTCTAATATGGTAAGATCGATGTCTTATCTTTGTTTGCCGTTTGAGTCTTGATTTTGTGCGACGTAACAGGTAAGGTAAGGAAATCGCTCAGAGATTTGAAGGATACTTGCTGGTTTTGAAGTGATTCGATAATGTAAATGTTTTGAAGGATTTGGTAGGAAGATCTGGCTGGATGTGCATGGGTAAGGAAGGTAAGGGAGAGGTCGCCGGATTCTCAGGCGAGAATCACGGCGACGATGCGTAATTTAGGAGTTCTTGAAGGTTATTGTGGACGAAGGGTAAGTGAAAGTGAAATTGCAGCCACAATTTGGGCGTTGTAAGGGATTAAAACATAAAGGGGCCTTGCGGGTCGCGGGTATTGGGCCGGGCGGTAGTGGGCTGGAGCATTAGTTAGGGTAGTTAGTTTAATTAGGTTAGTTATTTTAATTAGGTTAGTTATTTTAATTAGGTAGAGTTTTAAGTGTTTAATTAGCTAATTAGTAGTAAATTAGATTAATAAATTGTGCTTAAATTATCTAGGTGCTTTATTAATCTAAGCTTGAGTTTTAAAATTATTGCAAAAAATAAAGACGGGCGTGCTATTTAATTAATGCTTAATACTTTGGAATGCGGCGCTATTATTAAATCGTTTATTTATGCATGTGTTAATGTATTATTATTGCATTTTATTATTTTAAAATTATTAAAATTATTGTTGAAAATTAGTGTAATTCTATAGTTAATGACCGGACGGGAGGGTCAAAATTGGGTGTCAACAGCATTCATGCCCGCAGGTTTAGGTTCGCTTTGGGTGATCCGCGTGTGTGGGATCTTATTCAGCTGTTGAGGTAGCTTATTGTTTGAGCTTACCGTTAGTGCGGTTGATTTAGGCATTGTGTATTTCATGATGCGGTGGGGCCTTGTCGTCGTAGTTGTTGTCAAAACTCTTGAAGTGCATGTATTCATATGTGAAATTTTGGGTGGCGTGAGTTGTATTTACATTGTTGTAGTCCCGTTCGAGTGTTATATATATTATGGCAGCCTTGTCGGCTTTGCCTTTGCTTGAAAAAAATGAATGATGAGTGTTATATAGCTTCCGCGGGTTACTTGTGTTGTATGGGTAGAAGGGTGCCAAGGTAGGGCACCAGTCGCGGGCCTGGGGTTCGGGTCGTGACAGAGTGGTATCAGAGCAGTTAGTCCTCGGAATGTCTACAGGCCGTGTATAGTAGAATCATATTTATCGGTGTGTTGTGCACCACATCCATAAACAGGAGGCTATAGTACATTTAGGATTGGTTTCCCTTCTTCTCACTTTGAGATCGTGCGATTGAGCTGTGTTGTTAGGGTAGTCTCTCCCTAATGTATTATTGTGGTTGCAGCTATGAGAAATGCAACAGTGGCCCTGAAAAGATTATATGGACTTCGTATCCAGATTGATAAAACTATTGTATAGTTGGTATAATGATGATGTGTATCTGTACGAGCGTATTTATTTGGGGCCCTGTGTGTTGCCTGAAATGATTATGAATTACCATGAGTTGGTTAAGCCATAATAATTACTTGAAAGGTGTGAAACAGTTTATTGAATCCACACCTAAGCTTTATATATGTACTGATTTGGAATAGTCAGGAGGTAATGAACTGACTAAGATTTTGATAGACTCTTGAAAGATCAGGTTCAATTGACTTAAGGACATACCATTTTGTTAGATTAAGCCGTGTTGTACGCTTAAGTGATATATGTGAATAATATTGGTATGGAGTAAATAGGGTTGTTATGGTTAAGACAACGTGATTTTGAGATTATGAGAAGTTACCTTACCCGTATGTGGGGACTGATAATGTAAGATTGGGACATAAAATAATTGTGAACCTTAGAATATTGATAACCGCTGAGACCTTAGATGTACAAGGTCTTCTCGGGTAGTAAGATTATTTCAGACCAAGAATGAGAGTTAAGTGTGACGATGGGTCAAGTTGTGGGCCAATTCCGGGTCAACCCGTAGCATGGAATGAAGTGGGTTCGGTTGGAGATGGTCCCGCTACGTGATAGAGTCACGAGGATGCAAGGCCCAAGTCTAGTTAATCGTCGTACGAGTTCGTGGACTTGTTCCACCAGAACCGGGTCGTGAGAGCCGAGAAAGGCCTTAAAGGAAATTGAATCTAAGTATAATGACCAAGTTTGGATATAGTAACTCCAATGATTTGAAAACAAAAGCAATGATTGAAATTATGTACGTATACTAGAATAAGTTTGGAAGTGCAGAAAAGTCTGACAAGTAAGAAAAGGAGCGAACAAGTGTTTATAGTTATGAATAATGAAGGTACGAGAAGAGAATCCTTTTAGGCCATGAATGAGAGTTAATAGTGGTGATGTACACTCTAGATTTGATCTCTCGTTTGGCTTTTGATTGATGTATATGCATGTGTCATATATTGTGGTCATATGTGGCATAATTGGTTTCATTGAGTGTAGTTTAAGGAGACTATACTGAGATTTATTCAGCTTGACACCTAGTATGAACATTCGGGATGAATGTTTCTGAGAGGGGAAGGATGTTACACCCCGTAATTCCAAGGGAATGATATGAGAACGTACGGATGAAAATAAGATTTGAATTTTGGAAAGAAAGAAATATTACTTTTTCTAAAGGAAAAATATCGGGAATTTGTGAAGGAAAAGGGTTATTAATTGGAATTTAGTTCTCAAATTTGGTATTTGAGACTTATAGATTATATTGGAATTTTGGATTTTTAAGTTCCGGATTTGGTCATGTGGGGCCCACGGGAAAAAAATTACGGTTTTGTGGGGCCCACAATATTTCAAGATATTTTGGCCAAATATAGATATTTTGGAGGAAAAAATAATTTTGACGAATTTGAGGGTGACACGTGGCACACCCCCTTCTCTTGCAAATTGGCAAGTCTTGAAGATATTTGTTGAAGTGGACATGGGTCCCACACACACTTGTCCACAGTCTTGTCCCTACACTTGTCTTGATCTCACTACTTGGGATACATTATATATACATAGAGAGAGTCTGATACCGTTTCTACACTTAGCGATACTTAGAATTATTTGAGAATCCACAGCTCATCCTCTTATGGTGCTCTCGGCGATGCCTATTTTGGACACCAAAAATCCTTAAACTTCCAAGCTTTGTTCATTGATACAAGATTAAGGTCCTAACCAAGTGATTAGCAAGATTAAGCATCCACACAACCCTAAAAGCCTCTTGGCCGTGACTTGAAGGGTTGAAACCATAGGGTGTTCTTCAACTTTTTAGGTGTTGAACCTGAAGAGAAGTTGGTTATAAGCTTCTAAGGGTTACATATTGTGGATTGAAACTTGAAGAATAGGAGCTAGGATATGCTAAGGATCGACTTTTAAACTTGGATTATTTTGGGCATATTTGAGGTAAGAATCATTGTCCTCTTAAAGTAATTGGATATTACATGTTGTAGTAATTAATGGATGAACTTGTGATTAAAAAGAATGAAGAATAAGAAGTACATGTCACAATCTTGGCATGTTAGCCGATTGTGGACAGTTTTGGCGTTGTCAGATTCATTGGATATTATTATTGTTAAACATTATCTATTACATGTTGACATGAAGGAATCTTGTTGTTAACAAGTTAATATAACATATATAAAGTGTTGGAATATAAGTTGGATTATAAGAAGTTATGGAAACAGTTTTGATTGTAGTAGTTGGTCGAGAACACCAACTAAAGGGTATACTAATGGGTGTATTAGTGGATGTACTAATGGGTATGCTCGTAGGCGTATTAGTGGACAGTTTTAGCGGACTAAAGGACTGTTTTTACATTGGACTATGAACTGATTTTAGTGGGCTGTTTAGTAGGTTAAGGGGCGGAATTTTACACGTCAAGTTAGGCGTGTAATCCTCTTTGATTAACTGTTGATTGTGCCCTTAAGTATGCCTTGATTGATTTTGAAATCAGGCCTTGGAAAAGGTGGAAAGTACGTAGAAACAAAGGAAGTGCTGCTCAAATTTCCGTAGAATAAGAGGACCATTATTTGGTATAAGTCTTACACTTGATAGCTTAGAATTGATAGAAGTATTATTGTCATTATAAGTTGATATTCTACGAGTGGTGTATTCTACTTAGCGTGTGGAATAGCTTAAAAGGTATGTGAACTTCTTCCTTCTATCGGCATGATTGATTATTGGAGTATACATGACTTGTTTCTTGAAGTATACTTGCCTCGTTATTAGAGTATTCATGTTATTGATTCTATGCTAAAGGTATGTCTAAGTTATTCCTAAGTCCTTACCAAGTCTTATGGGAGATGTTGGTAAGAGTGTTTAGTATGCATTGGAGTCGAGTTGATCTTGCTAGGTTATAACACTAATGAGACTGAATTTATTTGAAAGTTATGAGACTAGATTTATTTGAAAGTTATGAGACTTGATTTATTTGAAAGTCATGAGACTAGATTTATTTGAAAGTTATGAGACTTGATTTATTTGAAAGTCACGAGACTAGATTTATTTGAAAGTTATGAGACTTGATTTATTTGAAAGTCATGCGACTAGATTTATTTGAAAGTTATGAGACTTAGTTGAAAGTATATGAGACTTTACTTGAAGGTATATGAGACCTTGCTTGAAAGTATATGAGATTTGATGAAGTATAGGAGACTTGATTTATATAAAGTATAAATGACTTGATTTTGGGAAAGAAGAAGTAACTTGATTTAAGGGTATAGGTTACTTGATTTGAAAAGAATAAGTTACTTGAGTTTAAAAGTGTAAGTAACTTGTTTTTATAGTGAAAGTGCCTTGATGGTACAAGTGCTAGTGTCTTGGGGTTTATAAAGGAAAGGATGTGCGGCGGACGTACATGGATATTTTAAAAAGGAAGGCATGATATTGTCTTGGTCATTTTAAAAGGAAGACATGGTATTGCCTTGGTTGTTTTAAAATGAAAGGATGTACGGCGGACGTACATAGTACTTTTTGGGTTTCAATTCCCTAATATTGCATGATGTGATTCTTTTTTTATAAGAATGGATGTACATAGTACTTTGGGTTCAATTCCCTGATATTACATGACATGACAAATGCCTTGAGTTTTCTAAATTGATAGTTCATTCTATTTGTTCTAATGAGAGTCAAAGATCATTTTAACTTGCATATGTTATCTCATATATCCATTCGTGCGAGTGTTATATTTTCACATCTCGCGTCCTCACTAGAAGTAGCGACGTGTATATATATTTCATGGAGTAGCTCGCGTGGCGTGAGATGGTACACACTCGGCTGCGGTGCGAAGGACTCGTGCGGGTTGATTCGTGACACATACATTGGATTAGCTCTCCGTGATGCGGGTATCGTGTACAGATATTCATTGCGGGTTCAATTTCCATACGGGTTAAATTTCCATGAATAGGATTGCATAATGATTCTGAGGGCGGATGACCCTGACATGACTTTCATATTTGAAATGGTAATGATTTCATATTTGAAAGGGATACAGTTGATTTCATATTTGAAATGGTAATGATTTTTTTAATTGAAAAGGATACAGTTGATTTCATATTTGAAATGGTAATGATTTCATATTTGAAATGGTAATGATTTCATATTTGAAAGGGATACAGTTGATTTCATATTTGAAATGGTATTTATTTCATAACTTGAAATGACACGGTGGATCTTACTTTTAAAAAGGATATATTTTAAAAGGCTCGATTGACTCATTTCTTTATATAAAGTCTGATGATGCAGTGGTATAGTGATACAAGGTACGTTTGACTTTATTTTCTATGGCATGGTTGGAGCTGGTATGATTTTTGTTATACCCCGTAGTTCTGACCCTACGTATGAGAGCGTACGAAAGCATGTAAGACTTAAAAATTTCAAAGGATAGGTTGACGGATTATTCCGGGCGGGTTTTAGTCAACTTTGAGGCGGGTTATGACCCGATTCGTTAAGAGTTCCTAAGTATTTTAAAGGCCTAGGGCGTAGTTCGTTGAGTCTAGATTCCAACGCAACTAACCGCTAAATCGATAGAGGCGTCGGAGTAGAAAGTTATGAGAGTTACAAGTTCGTGTGATCGGTAAATGCATTTGAGCAAAGCGGCAGGCCGCGACTCTAAAAATCTTGAGGGGTCCTGAAGTTGCAGCCCGCGCCAGACAACAGCGGCGAAAGTTCGAGAGCTGCGGAGGTTTCAGTAGCCATGGCCAGGCGGGATTTTGGGCGGAAAAACTTAGAAAAGTCGATTTTTCTATTAAAAGGCCTTGGGAGGGTGACCAGTGTCCCCCCATCCTGATTTCTTGCATGCAATATATTGACCAAGTCTTGAAGACTTGGTCATCTTCCAATTTCCCTCTCTCTCTAAAGCTTTAGCTCTCCCTTCTCTCTAAGTTTCCAAGAGAAATTCTAAGCCTAAAGAAAATCTGAAAAGTGTGATAGGAAGGAAAGGTTATTACAAGCTTGTGAAGACTATTGTGGTGATATTCTTGGAGTAGAGGCTAGCAATTGTTGGAGTAAATTGGCTAAAAGCTCTAAGGTAACCATTCTTCTTTTATAGTTGGTATTTGGTATTGCATGTTAAGTAGGAAGAACTTTTAGTTGGAAATAAGGCTCTTAGATTGATTGCATGTGAGAAATATGGTTGGAAAATGAAAGGATTGGCTAAAAGAGTAAATGAGTATGTTGTAGCCTAAGAACTACCTTAAACTTGTTAAAATGAATTATTGTACCTTATGGGGCAGAATTTTACACACCCAAGTTTAGGTGTGTAATCCCCTTTGCGTTGTTGGATTGATTGAGCCTTTAATGGGGTGTTTTGATGGTAATTTCGGCCTTGAGAAAGGTGGCAAAGTGAGTAGAAACAAAGGAAATGCTGCCCAATTTTCCATAGAATTTAGTGGCTTTGAGTTAGATTATTCTACATTTAAATTAGAGGTTAATGAACATATCATGGTTGTTATAGGTTGAAATATTACTTGCGGTAGTTGGACTTAGCAAGTGGATTGACCAAAGAGGTATGTGAAGTTTTCCTATCTCTTGAGCATGAATAGATGAAACTATGTAGTACGGTAGACGTACAAGATTTGGTATTCTTACTTGTTTTAAGTATATAATGACTTGTTTCATTTTAAGAATGCATAGTTCCCTTAGTTAGGGGAAAAGTATGATTTTACTAAAGTGTAGAGTTAATATAACGACTTTATGGGAAGTTGGTTTATTAGCTTCATAAAAGGTTAATGGGAAGAGATTTACTCTAAATAAGATAAGTATATGGAGAGGCAAATTGATTTTAAGGTATTAATTGCCCAAAGGTTTTTATGTATAAAGAAGAGTCTTTTTCAAAAGAGTTGAAGTATGTAGTACTTGGGTTAAACTCCCGGTGTTCTTTTATTAAAGATATGGTTAAGTGCCTTAAGTAAACTAAAATGAGAGGGTATATGAACAAGACTAATAAGAGGTTATAAGTTTTCTTAACCTATTTATGATTATGATATGATGACAGTTTGAGCTAGGGTAAGAGTATATCTGAGGGGCAAGCCCCAAGATCGTTATACCACCTTCTCCAGGGTAAGAGTATATGCGAGGCAAGCCCAGATCGTCATACCACTTCTCCAGGTGTAAGAGTATATCGAGGGCAAATCGAGATCGTTATACCATCTGCACGATAAGAGTATATCGAGGCAAGCCAAGATCGTTATACCATCTGCTCGGTGTAGAGTATATCGAGTCTGACCCGAATCGTTATACCATCCGCCGGTAAGAGTATATCCGAGGAAAGTCCCAGATCGTTATACCACTGTTAGTGGATTTGCTACACATGATGCGAGAATACCTCATGCGAGTCCTTATGGGCTTATGCGGGTGAAATAGTCCCGTGCCGTGTACAGTGATCGAGGAAGTACCTCGTGCGGGTCGCGGGACTCGTGCGGGTGAAATAGTCCCGAGTAAGATGGTTTTATTGATACTACGGGCGAGGTACCTGTTTTGATCACGAGCCTCTATTTTATGCGATTATTATATACATACTTGTCACTCTCATTGTTAGTAAGGCACAGAAAAAGGTATTGTATTGTCTTTCATGACTCCAGCTTGCTTTTAGACTTATGATATCCTATTACAGTATTTTTCCAGCTTTACATACTTGGTACATATTGTGTCTTGACCCCTTCCCGAAGCTGCGTTAAATGCGCAGTAAGGGTAGCGATTGAGATCCTCGTTCTTAGGATCACTATTCCTGTCGAAGCTCATTCCTCGGAAGCTTATTTATTAGTGCGGATATTTCCACGATGCTATAGGTATTTTGTACATTCGGGGTATGGCGGGGCCACTGCCACGATGGTTATCTTTAAGTGCAGCGCTTTATGTGTTTTGGGCTATAAGAACCGGTTGTATTATACATACTTTGTTTAAGTATGTTTATGGAAAAGCGACACTTATCGGTGGCGGATATGTTTACCCTTTTATGAAGTTATGTGTTGTGTTATGTTCATTGCTATTCTCGACTTATACGGCAGGTACCCGATAAGTACTAGTCGCGGCCGAGTCAGTCGTGACAATTTTTACTTGTCCTTGTCATTTTTTTGGCCAGTTATGGTTTATTTACTGTACTTTATGTTTACATACTTAGTACTTGTTGTACTGACCCCCTTCGGGGGGCTGCATTCATGCCCACAGGTTTAGATTCGCAGTTGGATGATCCGCGTATGTGGGATCTTATTCAGCTGTTGAGGTAGCTTCCTTGTTTCGGAGCTTACCATTGGTACGGTTGGTTTAGACTGTTGTGTATTTCATGGTACGGCGGGGCTTTGTCCCGTCATAGTTGTTGTCAAAACTCTTAGAGGTCTGTATTCATATGTGGGTTGGACTGGCGTGAGTTGTATTTACATTGTTGTACAGTTGTAGTCCCGTTCGGGTGTTATATATATTATGACAGCCTTGTCGGTTTTGTCTTTGCTTGAAAAAAATGAATGATGAGTGTTATTTAGCTTTCGGGGGTTACTTGTGTTGTATGGGTAGAAGGGTGCCCAGGTAGGGAACCAGTCGCGAGCCCGGGGTTCAGATCGTGACAAAAGGATGTCAGGAAACAACTATAATAATCAATTATCAAAACAATTGTGCCTTATGAAATGATAGTCATATCAAAATCAGGGATGCCTGCCCATAGAATCCTCTTGTCTATATACATTGTCGGCCCTCTAGTGAGGGACTCGGTGAAATCATCATATCTATATAAATTGTCGGTCCTTTACTGAGGGACTCGGTGTAATTATCATATCTATATACATTGTCGGCCCTTACTGAGGGACTCGGTGGAATTCATATAATCATTATATCTGTATACATTGTCGGCCCTTAGTAAGGGACTCGGTGAATTCATATAATCATATCCAGCACGAATAAAATATCAGGAGTAACTTTATACATAATAAATCATCACTTGACTCTCAGTGGAATAAATGAAAGGCACTATCATGTCATATATCATTTTAAATCATCTTTTGGAAAATCAAGGCGCATATCATATCATATATCTTTTTAAAACATCTTTTGGAAAATCATAGGCATTTCTCATGACTAACATCTTTAGGAAATAGACTGCAGGAATCATGTACGTCCGTCGTACTTTCATTAAACCATGCCAAAAAGAAAGAAGGGAGAGTTTCACATACCTCGTCATTTATATCAACTCGATAATCTAATAATCGTATCGACTAGCACCTTGACCTATAATAATAACAACATGCCCGTCAACTCTATGATTCTTAACGTGAGTTATATTAAAAGACGACTCTCTTATTCTATAAAAAATTCGGACAGCACTTCCCCTGTTTATAGGTACATCCACAATTTACAACAAATGCCAACCAAATCAGTAACCAAGCATAATTCCAAGATATAACCAAATTAGTTCCATTTACTTCATATATGCTACCATAATACATTTTTTCTCTTTTACATTTATGCAATACGACAACTACAACGGCCAAGGTGATTACTCCACCTCTTTCTCATGTTAATTCAGTCCTTAATCCATATTAGAACAATCTTAAAACAATCCATCAAACTCTAGCGATAACAACAATAACCAAGTAGTGTATGTCCTACAATCTTCAACCTAATACCCCTTTTTACTCTTTAATTCTTTAAGACATGTATTAGTAATTTCCACAACATATATATACAAGTTTATAATCAAATTTCCAACATTTAAACTTCACAAAATCAGCCCCTAACTCGACGCGACAATATCCAACAATTTTAAGCAAGTCTTCGGCCAACATTCACAAAATCAATTATTTCCTTAATTCCTTAGAGTCCAATTCTTGTTCCAATAATTCCTTATGAACAACTATAACTTAAATGTCAAGATTTTCTTCCAATTTCAACATGCAAAGCAGCAACGAACTTACAACACAATAATCGAATACGACAATTCCAAGATTAGTAAAATTAGTCATAATATCGGCTACAACATTCAAAATATTCACATGCAATGTCTAAATTCAAAATTTTCTTTAACACAAATTTATTTCCTTAATTCTAACAACATGCACTCCAATTATATCATAGAAAAAAGATTTTTCTTACCTTAATTTGAAGCCCAAAACAGTCCAACAGTCACGGTCCCATTTGCCCTATTTCTTGCCCAATTTGATCACTTCTTCTACTCCAATTCGTCATGCATAAATCCCATAGTGTTAATCCATCATTCCTTATGTTTTTCTTCCTAAAATTTCATCCAACAAACTGAAAAATCTTGGCTTCAATTTCGGCCAGCAACCAGCGAAATTGGCCATTGTTTTTTGATTTCCTCACTGTTTTGAGGCTAACTTTTGGCTTATAATCTTGTAGCAAACTTAATTTATGAAGAAGGAACAATAAAATCTTCAATTTGTTAAAGAGTGGGGGTGGTTCGACTGGGAGGGAAAGGAGGAGAGGTGAAGGATCTGTTTTTCTTTTTTTCTTTTCTCTTGAAATGAAATGAGAATGGAGAGAAAGGTTTAAAAAAAAATCTGAAAATCCTTATTACACTTTGGTCCAAATTTTCAATTGTCTATTTAAATTGATCCCTCAACTAAAATGAATCCCACATAACCCCTCATACCCTCAATGTCAAGATTTTATAATACAATACTATTTCATAACTCCATTTGAACAAATTCAACTACTAGGATTGATCCTCGTCGTCACATTTGTAGTATTTAAAAAAAAAACTATTTCGGGATAACATTCGGTTATACATTAATTTTTCGTATTAACATATGTAAGTATTCCTTATATTCAATTTTCGAATCTTACTTCCTTAATGACGTTCTTAATTATTGCCTTAAACTTACGAGGTGTAACAAATATTCGGAGTATTTGAAAGAAGACAATAGAAAAGGAGAAGGATAATCCTCGTATAATCGGACAACTTTAGGATGTTTGAGGAGTTTAAAGTTCCAATCTTCAATTACACATGAACAAATGTCAATTTTAGTATTGGGATAAATAAAAACTTATTCTCTCTTCATGTTTAACATCAATGATCAAACCAACTTACTTTTAATTTTTTTGATGTTGTTTTCCACATTTTTACGAATGGCACTTATGTACATGGAATATAAACACAAGTGAATAAACAATAATTCATTCTTAAATTTTAATTTAATTTAATATGTGAATATAAATTAGTTGATTATAATTAAGTGATAAAATTTTACAATGACATATGTAATGAATTATTCATTTGGAGTAAACAATATGCTCACCCAATTGTTCTGGGCTTTTTTTTTGTGTTTTCTTACTTATCCATCAAGTGCTTTTGCCAAAAGATAATAGTATTTGACCAATATATAGCAGCTTCAAATATATATCTCACACCTTCTTGATTAAGTAATTATGAATCAACAACTAATAAAGAAACTAGAGGTAGAAAGAGCTTCAATGGGGAATGTTAATATTGCGGACGGTTGAAAATACAATGTATTGTGAGTATGAGTAGGTGAACCATCAATAAACCTTTATTACAACGATCAATCCTTTAATTATAATGTTTGGGCGTGCGGGGTATTAACTCTCCCGCCTCAGTTTGTGTTTTTTTTTTTTTTTAATATGATATTAGACAATTTTTATCTTTTAAGCGAGCTTTTGATATTGAGTTAGACTTAATGTCCATTTTCTTCGTCACTTGAATTGTACTACATCATACTTCCATAAACTTTTGAACGAAGAGGGGGACAAATATATTGTGTTGGGGATCTTGAACTCTCTGAAAGGTGTCGCGATTTTGGATATTGTAGATGCATAAAGGCTGAGAGGTTAAAAGTGTTATTCATAGGATGTGTAGGGAAGAGCGACCGGGCCAGGTGAGATCCTGGCGGATTTTTAAAACAGTGCAGGTAAGGTTGGTCTGGAGTGGCTCACTATGCTATTTAATGTCATTTTTTGAATGGAAAAAAATCCTTGAAGAATGGAGAGAGAGTATAATGATCTCGTTGTACAAAAACAAATGTGATATTCAAAGTTGAAATAACTATAGAGATATCAAGTTGTTACGCCACATTATAAAAGTATGGGAGATGGTGGTGGAGTTGCGGTAAGGAAGGGCATAACTATTTTCGAGAACTAGTTCGGATTCATGTCGGTACGCTCGATTACAGAAGTCATTCATCTTGTTCGGAGGCTGTGGAGCAGTACAGGGAGATGAAGAAGGACCTTCACGTGGTATTCATCGGCATGGAAAAAACATATGACGAAGTCACAAAGGAGATTCTTTGGAGATGTTTTGAGGTAAAAGGTATATATGTGGCATATATTAGGGAATCAAAGACATGTATGATGGAGCCAAGACAGGGTAAGGACTGCGAGAGGATACTCAAAGCACTTTTCAATTGTGATGGAGTTGCATCAGAGATCAACCATTAGCCTGTCTTTATCCGCCTTAGTGTTTGATGAACTGGCGCAAATAATTCAATGAAAGGTGCTATGATGTATGTTATTTATGGATGACATAGTTTTGATTGAAGAGACTCGCAATTGAGTTAATGCTAAGTTGGAGGTTTGGAGACTGGGAGTCTAAAGGGTTCAAGTTAAGCAGAACCAAGACAAAATATTTGAAGTGCAAATTCAATGACATAAGTGAGACTTTTGACACTTGCTATCCAAAAGCGAGAAAATTTTAAGTATCTTGGGTCCATTATCCAAGAAAATAAAGAAATTAATGACGATGTCACACATCATATTGGGGCAGCGTGTATGAAATGGAGGCTCACCTCTGGAGTCTTGTGTGATAAGAAGGTGCGACCAAAACTTAAAGACAAGTTATATAGAGTGTTAGTTAGACATACTATGTTATATGAAGCTGAGTGTTGGTCAATCAAGAAGACTCACGTCCAGAAGATGAAGGCGGTGGGGATGAGGATGTTGCGATGGATTTATGAGCATACTAGGAAGGATATGATTAAAAATAAAGTTATCCGGGATAAGGTTGAGTGACCTCGGTGGAAGATAAGATGCAGGAAGCGAGGCTAGATGGTTCAACCATGTTTAGAGGAGAGGTACTGATGTCACGGTGCGGATGTGTAAGAGATTGGCTTTAGACTGGTTCAGATGAGGTCGAGTTAGACCGAAAAAGTATTGAAAATAAGTGATTAGGCAAGACTTTGCGCAATTGCAACTTACAAAAGACATGACCTTCGATATGAGGTTGTGGAGAACGCAAATTAGGGTAGAGAGTTATGTAGTAGTACGAGTCTCGTGTATCCTTCCATACTAACAGGCGTAGTATTACCTTGTAGGTTCTTGTTCTTATATTCCTGTTACTATCTGCTATTTCTTGTACTCTGATTATCGTACTAGTTGTTGTATTTACTGTTAAAATTTCTCCATTAATGCTTATCTACAGTATTTTGTCATGATCTTTTTACTTTATTTAACTTTTTCAAATCTTATCTAACATTTTTTGTCGCGTTGACATGTTTTCTCTTGAGTTGAAGGTCTTTTGGGAACATCATCTTTACCTTTTAAGGTAGAGCTAAGGTATGCGTACACTCTACCCTTTTCAGATTCACTATGTAAAATTATATTGGATATGTTATTGTTGTTGTTTACTTGATTGTGTTCACTTTCTCTTAAAAACATTCTCTACACTCATAAATAATTCTCATTATTTTATTCTAACGAATAGTCATGCTCTAGTATTTCCCATCTTTATCTTAATTTTACCTAAAAGGCTGTTCCTTATGATCATTGGGCTTCAATCATACAATTGGGTTGCACCGGTACTGCATTCCAGCTAGACTAACGAGAGTCAAGGCCTCAAGGGTCCACTTCATAATAAGTCTAGCAGAAGATCCATCAAAATCAAGCAGTACATGTACATCCATAAAAGTAGCCATACAGCAAAGTCCATGTGGGCCCATTGCACTCCTCTCGTTTTCCATGGGCCCACCTCTCCTTTCACATGGGCCCATCTCTCCCACATTAGAACAAGTATCCTATGAAATTGTCAGGCCATAAAAAGGTGAGGATAAAAATTACTCCACCTAAAAATTGTATACATTTATAAAGCTTGATTTTTGCTAGTTCTATTTTTCCATGTGTTACACACGCACCACCACCCTCATTCATAAGTCATAACAAAAGATTAATAAGCAATTAAAGAAATTTAATAACATATTTGTTCAACCTTCCAAAATTTACTTATTTTAAACGGTACTTTTATAATAAAATATTTATGATAAGTAGCAATTCTATTTGGCTAATCAATTTTAAAAATATGTTATCAATATTAGATCAACAATTTGTATTTGATCAAGATTATAAAAGTTTTTTCGGGAAAAAACATCTTAGGCTACTATTAAAGAATACAATACTTAATTTTTTCCTATTAGGCCAAAGAGGTTGTAATTACACATAACTTGTGGTAAAAATATGTCATGCACACAATTAGTGTAATTCTATTTTTGGAAGATTATGATAGAGATCTCTTACTTTATTGTTATTATCTTAATGATTGAAACAAACAAACAAACAAACAAAAACAATGATAAAAAGTAAAAAGTTAGAAGATTAGCATTTGCAAAAATAGGGCAAAGATTAGCATATGTGATAACCCAAAATCTTTACAGCCGTATCCAAATCTCATTTGAAGTCTAAAATATCCTATAATCAAGCCTGGTAATTTGTGGACATTTAATTAATTAATTCCAAAATGGGCATCTATTATCTTTGATCTTCAAATCCCTTCTCCTTCCGACCATTCTTCTTCAAAACGCCTGCAGTGCATATTCCACCAAAAAAATAAACATACTACTATTCAATTCTTGAAATTAAACAGTTCAAAATAATTAAAAACAAACTAAGAAAACTACTTGACACTAGCAAGTGTTCAATGAGCGTACCTTAATTTCAGAACAATGATAAATCAATTCATATCCAGAAAACAGTTCAGAGAATCACATGGAATTCTATCTAGTACTAGGGCTGCACAAAGGTCGGTCCGGACCGAAAAAAGGATCAGACCGATAAATTCGGTCGGTCTTCGGACCTAATTTTTTGAATATTCGATCCTCGGTATGGTCCGAATTTAACCTGTTGTACAGCCCTAGTACATATAACCGGACCGAATCGAAAAATGGGCAATTGAGCAAAAGATGAGATGGACGAAATTCTTCCATCCTTGATGAACAATTTTGAGTTAGGGAATGCATAAAAGAGTACTTTACGTCATACACGACGAAAATCCAAATTAATATGAACAGAGAATTCTGAATACCAAATAATTAAGAAGAAGACTAAAATTACCATCTGGTTTGCAATGTGGAGGATCTTCAAAGAGAGATAGAGAAAGTTGTTTATGAGCCAAACCAATATCAAAAAGTATAAGACCAGATGAAGGATCATCAACAATAATTTCTTTAACTGGTAGCCACACAAAAAGTTCTTGTTGAGATAGTCCTTCAACTCCAGCAAGTGAACCATAAGTGAGATTAGCCTTCACAACACTATCATAAAATGCCATAGTATCGAACTTAGCCAAACAAGGCCCATCAAGGAACACTTCAAGAAGTCCAGTATTTGATAAATTATAAAATTTTACTTCTTTAGGAAGTAGCCCTCTTGGTAATCCTTTAGATTTGAGTAAATCATGAATGGACATATCACACTGTGAAAAACAAAACAACAACAAGAACAATTGTAAAACTAGTGGAAATTTGTTTTGAAGAAATACCATGATGATGAGAGTGTGTGTGTGTGTGTGTATTTTTTGGGTTTTATGTTTTGCTAAGAAGTGGTTTAAGGAAAATATTGTGGAGGGAGATTTGGGGAAATAGAAAGACTCTTTAGGAAAAGTGAAGATTTTAAGGCTGATTTTACTATGCTGCCTTGGAAAGTTAGGGTAAATACTTGAATTGATTAGGTAAAAAGTGAAATTTACATTTTTGGTCCATTAATTATTTGTAGGTTTTGATTTTAGTCTTTGTGATATTCGATAAAGTATGATTAATTTTCAATTAGTTTTTTTATTACATTGTGGGTAGGGGAAGGGATAAAGAGAGATAATTACAACGTGAGAATTGGAACTCTCACAAACAAGGTAAAAGTTTAGTTAGCTAATCAATTGAGCTACTAGATTCCGACATTTTTAATTAGCTGAAATGTGATTTTTTTAATTTTTTATATAGAAATTTGTTATATTTAAAATATTTTTAAAAATATACTATTGTACAACAATATATCCAGGATAATTTTAGAAGTGGGGTTTGATAAAATTATATTATCGTCCAATATGAAAAATAATAGCACACGATTAACATAGCATATGTATAATTAAGTGATGGAACCATTAGTAATCATTGTGAATTTATAAATATTCACAAGAAAATGGATTAAAAACATCTATTTCAATTAATTGAAGGTCAAATATATTTAATCAGACATCACAAGTACTAATTTTTTAAAAAAATTAATGATTGCGAGACAAAATATAATATACTTAAAATAAACAGTACTTGAATTGATTGATTTTGTTTTGCCTTTGCATTGGACCTTAACGACTTTCCATTATTTTTCGCCTTGCAATAAGATCCTGGGGTCACTATGAATTATTATTCTGCGTCACGCTGGCTATTATATATACTTTGTGTGCTTTTGAAATATCTGATATTATTATCCTCCCAATAATTTAGAAGGAAACTTTCATTCTCATGACCGTTTCAAATATTTTGGAGGTCATGTTCTAATTCGTAAAAGTGAACCCTTAATTTGGCTAAGATCTGCAAATTATGAATTTTTACAGTAAATTATGATTAATACTACTTAATAAAAAATGAAAAAAAAGGTCTTAAATTTTTTCATTTTTCTTTTAAATTTTACTCCGTATTATTTTATACTATAGTAACTCTTTTGCTACGTAAACATCATTTAGTTTTCTCTATCCGTACTAGGTTTCATTATTCAACGTGGTCGCAAATGATGATGACAATATATTTTAATAGTAGTAACAATTTATTTTCTATTAAGGAGTTTAAGTTCTATATTTTAACGGAGTAAAAATTATTTAACAATCAAATCACTTATAATTACTAACTAACAAGGATTAATAGTTAATTCATAAATAAAAATATATTAGCAATATCATAAGAAATGTATATTATCAACGCATATAAGTTAAATTAATGTGATTCTACTCCTTCATACGTATGCGAGGACTGTGTAAACCGTAAACAATGAATTTTTAGTTTTTATTTTACATAATCATAACTCATAGTAAGTCATAATACTCTTATATCAAATTGCAACATTATATAAGTACTTTCTAACGTAATTTAAGTAAATATATAATTTAAAAGAAAGGGAAAATATAAGTTTATAACCTCATTTACAACAAATTTTATTTTAATAACATCACTCATTATGTGACAAGTTTGTTAATGACTCGTTCTTTCTATATTAAGATGTATAGTTTCAAAAAATAGAACAATAACACAATTATGCTAAATGATAAAATAAAAAAATAAAAAAATACGAGCATTTACATTAAATCACAAGAGTAAAGGTGTGACTGATAAAAAAAGGAAATGGAAGATAAATAATATAGAAAGAAAAATAAAATTTTAAAACAAAAATAATTAAAAAGTAAAAATAAAAAATAAGTCAAAATAACAGAAATAAATAGAAATAAAAATAAAACAAAAAGAAAGTAACTAAAAAGTAACCTTGTAATTAAAGAGTGTAATTACACTCAATTCTCAACCCACCTTGAGAATCGGGGAGTGTAATTACACCCTCTCAATCACACCCAATTTTCACCTAATGAAGTAATTACTTGATTAAACAAACAAATTAAATTATGTAATTACACTCAATTCTAATTAGCTGAGTATCTTTCCAAACTGGCCCTAATATTTCCCCTTTTTCATGTATCGTACAGATTACAGTTTTTTTTTTTTAAAAATTGCGGATGGTTCTATTGGCTTGCTGTAAAGCAATATACCCTTTTATCTAGTGTTAAGTTGTTAACTATTGATACAATACCCGCAACGATAGTCAAGTTGGTGTAGTAATAGAGCGCGGAGCCGCAAGGTCACGAGTTCGATCCCCTGCATAAACCTTTTTGGTTGAGTCTGTCGCACATGGCTTGTCAAGTATGATTAATTGGCTGACGTGGTTTGCAGGCTATTACGTCATTCCGGAATTTACCATATGCGCACTCGAAAGAGTAGCGACTGCGGGTTCCATCATCAATCAAAAAAAAAAACTATTGATACAATTATAAGAAACACTTTATAAGAAGAACAAAAAGACATTTTAAACCCGCAAGGGTAGCCAAGTTGGTGTAGCAGTAGAGCGCGGGACTGCAAGGTCACGAGTTCGATCCCCTGCATAAACCTTATTGGTTTAGCCTGTCACACATGGCTTGCCAAGTGTGATTTACATGGCTGACGTGGTTTGCACACTCGAAAGAATAGCGGCTGCGAGTTCCTTCGTCAACAAAAAAAAAGACATTTCAATACAAGGCAACATTAATTGTTCGTGTCTATTGTTTGAAGCATCTTTTCTTTTCCCACTCCAATAGTTATGGCGGGATGGATAGAGAAATTCTTGATAGAGAGCATATTTTTTTTAACAAGTTGACATAAATTTAAATTAATTGAATCATTAAATTTCAAATATCAATAGCAATATATATATATATATATATATATATATATATTGAAAGAAAGAGGGAGAGAGAAAGTTGACCTAAAAAGGTGTAGGGGCGAATCTATACCACAAGTTATCGGTTTAGAAAAACTTGATAATTTTAATTCAAACATTATATTTATAATTAAAATAGTCACTTAATATATATATATATATATAAATTATTACGAACCTAATTATTAACCTATTTTAAAATTAAAAAATTATAAACTTAAAATCTTAAATTAGCCTCGGAAAAGGAGTGGCACCCAACCCATAGGCACCGGCAAACCAAACGAAGTGTAAACAGAAAAACAACAAAACGTTGGGATTTTCGGTGATCTGAAATTTGTCGTGGAAAGAGATTTGGAAAATGACGCAACCCATTTAAATCTATGATCTACTCCCGTGTGAAATATACTACTACTACTATAGATTTGACACTATCAAAAATGTTACCAACAGCATTCCATTAGAAATTAATTACTACTATTTACTATACTATTAACGGTAGTCATCCGTTCAACGATAAGTGATGTTTTTAACTTGCGCACACCTTTAAAAAATTGCTCACTTCTATAAAATTATGAGTGCTTTTACTAACTTACTCCTAATTAATATCTAGAAAAAAAGTTGCTTAATTGATAATTCTTGATTATGTAAATAAAGGTAATTTTGAGAGAATAATATTAATTTATTCTTGAAATCCTAAAGTATTATTTATTTTGAAACAAAATAAAAAGTCAAAAACATCAATCATTATGGAACGAAAGGAGTAACACAAGTAAGTTAGCATGTCAAGGCGGAATCAAGATTTGAATTTAAATGTTTTTGAATTCTTGGACAACAACCTCAAACATTGGTAATTGAATTTTAAATTTAAATTATACTCCCATATATTTGATTTCTTAAATATATATATACTACATATATTACACACAAAGTTTGTATTATTGACATGTATCTTAAAACGGCCTACCTCCACAAGACCTATTTGAGTACAAAATAAAGTTAATTGGAGAGGAATATGATAAGTTTACAATTGTGGGGTTTATGGGCCTATTTTCTTAGAGTGGTGTAAGAGAAAGCGTATAGACTCATCTACAATTTATTAAAGAACTAAATTATTATTAAAAAAAAGAGTGCAATTGTTAGTAATTTGACAACTTATTCATTAAGAGAGATGAATAACTCCTTAAAGAAAGGAAAGGCCCTAGCATTCAAGGAGATAATTGCTAGTGGTTTGAACTTTGAAGTGAGACATACAGCTTGTTTTTATTGCAATTTTTGGCAACTGGAAAAATAATAGAGGTGAGACATTGAGTATGAAATTACAAAAGGACGAAATGAATGTAGAAAAAAGGAATATTATTAGGTTACATTTGACGGGACTTTTAGTTGAAGTCCTGATTAGATCATGATGAAGAAGATAAGAAGGAGAGGAAGAAGAAGTGAGCAGTTGAGAGAGATGATCGAGAAAGAGAGGGAGAGTTGAGAGAAGACGGAAGTAAGAGGAAGAAAGAAAGAATCGTATTATTGAATTAATGAGAATACACATGTACAATTGTATTTATATACAAGGCAAATATCAGCCCACTATACTAAGCTACTATCATTTATCTATTAACCACCTAAACTACATTTATAACAAACTAGTTAACCTCCTCTAACTATAATTAGTTATAACACCATGTTCTAACAATAATTAGCTTCAATGTTTATACTTTTACACCCCCCTCAAGCTAGGATGTATGAAAATGTTCTTCAATCCTAGCTTAGACAATAAGGAAGTATGCTGCAGTCGACTCAATGCTTTTGTTAGTATATCAGCTGGTTGCTCCTTCGTGGATATAAATTGAGCATTGATCAATCCACCTTGTATTTTTTCTCTAATAAAATGGCAATCGATTTTTATATGCTTTCTTCTTTCGTGGAATACTGGATTGCCAACGATCTGGATAAAAGATTTACTATCTGTGAACACTGTAACTGGTTTGGATATATCAACTCCCAACTCTAGTCCTGTCAACCAAACTACTTCAGCAACAACAGAAGCCAAAGCTCCGTATTCTGCTTCTGCTGAACTCCGGGATATTGTATCTTGTTTCTTTGACTTCCAGGAAATAGGTGATGATCCATACATTTCCAAATAACCAGTGACTTATTTTCTAGTGTTGACACAACCTCCCCAATCTGCATCACAATACATCCTGAGCTGAGGGATACAATTAATGGAGCTGGACATAAGTATCCCAATTCCTGGTGTTTGTTTGATGCATTTAACCAATCTAAGACCAGCCTCCATATGAGAAGTCTTTGGTGTCTGCATGAACTGGCTGAGTGAACTTACTGCAAAAGTAATGTCTGGTCTTATAGTAGTTAAATACAGCAATCTTCCAATTAGCCTTCTATATACACAAGGGTCACTCAACAGATTATCAATGCCTTGTGATGATCCAGAACTGACATCGAGCTTGTCTAGTTCAACAGTAGTGAGCTTCTGATTTGGTTCCATAGGAAAAGCAACAGGTTTGGCCCCTGCCAATCCCATGTATGATATAAGTTCAAGTGCATACTTCCTTTGATGCATTAGAATACCTTGTGAATTCCTTGCAAATTTTAATTCCAATGAAGTACTTCAACTCTCCGAAGTCTATGATCTTGAAGGCTGATTGTAGTGCTTCCTTTGTGGACTGTATGAGAACTGCATCATTTTAAGTTAATAAGAGATCATCCACATACACCAACATCACCACAATCTTCTTTTTTTCCCTCATAGTAAAAAGAGAGTAATCCCTATGACTTTGTGTAAAACATGATGACAGTAGAGTTGTAGTCAACTTTATAGTCCACTGTCTAGATGCTTGTTTTAAGCCATATAAAGATTTCTTTAACCTGCATACATGTGTACTTCTGTGTGTAGCATTGAATCCCTCTGGAACTGTCATGAACACTTCTTTAGATAGATCCACTTGAAGGAATGCATTGTAAACATCCATTTGATGTATTTTCCAATGCTGCACTGCTGCAATAGACATCACTGTCATGATTGTGGCCATCTTAACCACAGGTGAGAATGTCTCCTGATAATCAATCCCCTCATTTTGGTTATATCCCTTGGCTACAAGTCTGGCCTTGAACCTCTCTACCTCCCCTGATGCTTTATATTTAATCTCGTATTCTCACATTAGGGGAGCGCTCTTACCACCGAACTCTAAGCGCTGGTTTTTCCTATACCCACCTACAACCAATTACATTCTTCCCTTCAGGCAGCTTGACTAGTTCTCATATTCCATTATCCTCCAGTGCTTGTATTTCAGATTCCATAGCTGCAACCCATCTGGGATCCTTGGCAGCAGCTGAGTATTCTAATGGTTCAGTATCTATGGACACCTTTGCAACAAAATGTTGATAGACAGCAGATATACCTGTATATGTGATGCTATCAGAGATTGAAAATAGACAGCTGTGAGATCCTTTTGTAGTGATGTAGTCCTTGTGACAAATGGGAGGTCTACTACTTCTTCCTGACTTTCTTGCTGCAGGTGCGTAACCAAGTCCATCTGATTGTTTTCATGTGGCTCAGCTTCATCTGCACATCTATTGTTGTTCTGATATGTATGGATATTTTCTTGATCATCAGCAGTACCTGTACAAGTTGGTTCCTCTCCTGCAAAAGTTTCTTCACTTACAGGATTATCATTAGTGACATGAATATTCATCAGTTCCTCATAACAGAACTGCTCATGAGCCTTTATATTCATTGACTCCTCATTCTGTCCATTTTTAAAAGAAAAAATGTCTTCCCTGAACAACACATACCTACTAACAAAAATAACTCTATTCTCCAAATCATAGAGTTTGTATCCCTTTTGTGTAGGTGCATAACCAAGTAAGACACATCTAACTGCTCTTGGACCAAACTTATCATGTGTATTGAGTATAGTAGCAATACATAAACAACCTATAACTCTCAAGTGGTTAAATTGTGGTGTTTTGTTAAATAATTTATGAAAAGGAGACTCATTATTCAGGACTGTTGATGGTATTCTATTGATGATATATGCTGCAAATTCTATACACATCCCCCAGAATCTGTCTGGAAGACAACCCTGAAGTTTTATGGCTCTTGTTGTCATAAGGATATGTCTGTGTTTCCTTTCAACTATCCCATTTTGTTGTGGTGTGTATGGGCAAGAACTCTCATGTACAATCCGAAGTGTTTAAAAAAATTCCCTACAGTTCTGATTAAAAAATTCAGTGCCATTTTCTGATCTTATTCTCTGAATTTTAGATTCAAACTGTGTAGTAACTTCAGCAAAGATTTTTTTTAGAATGGTAAACACATCAGATTTCAATCTCATTAGGAATACCCATGTCCTTGTCTTTAGTCCTCTAGTCCTTGTCTTTAGTCTTCTAGTCCTTGTATTTAGTCCTTTCCATGCTTATGACTGTCCATAAAATCATTTTATTACAATCTAAGTCCATATCTTTTAGGTCGTTGTTTATAACAGTGCAATACTCCTTTGGAAGATTGAGATTAAACATTCTGATTTTAAGGCGTAGGGAATATAAGGAAATACTTTCATATTTTTAGCCTTATTCAGTTCATTTTAATCAGTCCTCATTTAATCTCATTTTTGACAAGGAATAAATAATTAACTCATACCTTTGGGATTTGTCCCACGTTCATCACGTGTCCAAATCCTCCTTACCATAAGATGGAGGCTTCCTGCTATAAGATGAACCATCATATCCAGCCTTCTCCTCAAGTTCCAATTGACATCCTCCACCTTTGTAGACACTTGTTTACAACACTCTCGGGAGCGGTGACAACAACTCTTCTTTGACCCTTAGCCTTGCCAACAAGACTATCAACATTATCTTTCAAGTTATAGATCAATCATTAAGATCTCACCGTTGACGAAAATAGATTTGTAACTATCGTCAAAGAGAGACCCAAACTCGGACCAGAATTATTGGCCCTCCTCTTTCTAGCACTAGTACAATATTATCTTAAGACTGTTGGATATTACAGTGTATTTATGGGAATAGTATACAACTATCACTAGTGCTTAGAAATGATAATCAATTACAATTTCAATATAATAGGCTTGAAGCCTAACATCAGTTGTCACAACATCAATAAGTGTTGATGATCTTGATCTTCGGTCTTTGATCCTTCCTTGAAATCTTGAGATCTTGGTTGAAACTGCAGCAAGCCCCTTGAGAACAACAACAACAATATGTTTAGACTCTGAAAATATAACAGGATAATTGGCTTGCTGAGTCGACCAAATTCTTGATCTATCCTTAAGATAATATTGTCATGTATATCCTTTCAATGGTTGTAATGACAACTTATCTCCCAAGATAAAACAACTATCAAACAAATGAGCAAAGAGAACTCAAGTGTTCACTAGAATAGAAGGATCTTTGATTGTGTAAGATTGCAAGAAAGGAAGAGATTTCATCAAGTCTGAAATCATCCAAGTGTAGAGAATATTTCTCTTATGTTCATTGTGTATATTGTCTTATATCTCTTCTCAAATCAGAAATAAGGCATGGTTATATAGTTTAAGGATGAGGGGAGGTATTAATTGGGTGTTAATGACTGTCAAGAGGGCTATTTATGAGGCTCAATGAAGAGCCAAAACGTTCAGGAATAAGTGCCCAACGTTCCAACAACTTAATAACATTAAACCTCTCGAAACGCAGCGCGGCCGTGAGATCTGGGCGCGGCGCAAACTCACGAGTTGGCGCCGTGGCCTGCGCACTGAGTCGCGACGACGCTTTCAAAACCGGGACCAAATCAGAATTATAATAAAGTCTGAGGTCCAAAAGATAATGTCAGAACAGCCCAAAGCCCACGACCCGACCCGGCCCGGGCCGGGCAGGTGTGGGCCTAATCTCGAACCCAAGCATACCTAGGTCCTCCCTCCTTCAAACATATGGGTTATCCCTTGGGGTCCCAATCCTTTATTCAGTTTAGAGACTTATAACATGAACAATTCTTCCTTTTACTACCGATGTGATAGATTTGTCACACACCACTCTTTCATGTCTCAAACACCTTACTTCGCGGACCAATATCTCTTCCATTTCTCAATGGAATTTGACGATTCTTGGCTCTACGGTCATCTACTCACTTAGTAGATTACACACATGTAAAGAACTATGTTCTCCAACATGTGAAACCATGATGTTAAGTCATTGAAGATGGGCGGACCCAACCTCCACCAAAGACAAATTTCCAATATTTATGTCTAAACTAAATTTAATTTTTAAAAGGAGTACATTTTTTCAACTTAACTTCAAATCCTATTTTTTCTTAGATTATATTCTTACGTCCTAACGCCTATTAAATAAATAATAAAATCTTAAGCCAACTTTTGTCTAGTGCGTTTAAGTAAAAGCATCCAACAAGAAGTACACTATAAAAGATCAATTATTCCAGAAATCAAATATTTTTTCTTCGAGTCACATCTTTTAATATTTATAAAAGAAGTGTGTCCCAATGCACAAAATTTTCCGAATTAGCAGAGTTTGGAGGAAGGCAAATACTATTTAAAGGAGTGTGATGTAAACGGTACACCGAATGCAAATATTAATATCTGTTTATACGGTATAAATCCATAATCTATAAATTATACAGTGATAATGTTATCGTTGTTTCCAGACTCTCCGATATATCTTTATATATTCATATTCTATATTTTTAATAACAGTTCATAACGTTCACCCGACGAACCGAGTGAACAATGATAGAGAGTGGTGGTTAGTAGTAATATTAGTTACTCCAGTAGGAATAGACCGAAGGTATTAAGTGAAGTGTTGACTGGAGAATCAAGCGCGTCGTACGTGTAGCTACATGTCGTCGATCTCACTTATTGTTTTTTACGTAAAATAGCAGTTTAGCAGACAAGAAAGGGCCCACGTGGACTATTTGCCAAAACAAACGCGGCTGCCGCTTTCTGTGGGTCCCGACATTTTTGGTCGTCCAATTTCAAAGAGAAATATACACTATATGATCTACCCCTTTCGTTTAAAAAAGATTAACCTATTTTTTTAAATTAATTTATCTTTAAAAATTTAACTCTTTTTTATCATTTATAATACCTAAGTATCTAAGATTTATAAAAATCTTTCTCTATTTCTAAAATTTTATATCAAATCAAACTAGATCAATCTTTTAAGACGAAAGGAAGGTAATTTCTCTTGTGTCAATTGTTATTACATAATGTGTACTTTGCATATGAATTTTTATTATTTAAATATGTTAGATAATTGGTAATATATATGAAGTTGGATCATCCCACGACAAAATATAAAATGAGTTTAAAGGCTAAAACTTAAAAGCCTTGATATTTTTAGACTTTTTTTAAAATTTAAATTTAAAATATTCATAAAATAAAATTACTATCTATAATAACCGTTTTTCTAACTCTATAAATTAGATTTTTTCTTCCGGACCCTACGGTGTGAGATTATATTGAGTATGTTATTGTATAAATTAGGTCTTTCTTAATGAAGTAGCTAAATAAAACCCACAAGTATAAACATAGGATTTGCTATATTCCGAAGAAAACTATTTATATTTTTTGTATTTTGCATACAAATAAAATTTATTTTAAGAAAAGTCGATTTATTCACGCATCAAAATCTCTCTGTCAATTTATTTACCTTTTCATAACAAAATATAATTTTATAGTATGTATTTTCACCTTACTTTGTGAACATAGATAATACTCCAAACAAGCTGATTTCCATATTTGGCATACATGGGACCAAATGTAAGATTCTTTTTATTATGTGGCTGAATATTATGACAATTAGCCAATAAATTGTATTTAAAGGTAAAACTTATCCGTTCATTCGATTATCTGATGGGCATTACCGCATTAAATTTAAAACGTTATAAGTTGATCTTTTTTATTGCTTCTCTCTATCTCTATATAATGTCTTCTACATTAAGTACGCTTTTACATGAGATTATTATATACAACATTTTAATATGATAGTATTTAAATTATGTAACAACATGAATATATGTTTAAATTATATTGTACACAAAACTCCAAATTGGTTCAGTAGGATGATGGTTGTAAACTTGTAATCTATTACTCATTAAATCAAAATTTTCCTCGGAAATAGTAGAAGTAGTAGGGATGTCAGTGTGGCGGATAAATGCGGGTACCGTCCTGCATCCGCTTTAACTGGGGCGGGTATGGGGATGGTTTGGTGGGTGGTGGGGCGGGTATGGGTATCAAAAGTGCTACCCGCCATTGGTAGTGGGGCGGGGGTGGATTTCATATAAGACCCGCTCACTTGCCCTCCGCTACTCGCATGCACTCCACACCGAATCGCACTGCCATATATGTATCATCTATTAGTTTAATTAGGTTATTTACGAATTTATTTGGCCCTTTCTTGATTTAAAATGTGACTGCAAATTGCACCGTGTCCTGCTTGTTAAACACAAATGCACCACGTTTCTTTTTCTTATTCTTTTTGTTCTTTTTTTTTTGTTAAATATTTTCATCTTTACTGTTTTTTAATATTCATAATATTTTGGCAAGGTTTTAGACTTGATATTCGATACATCATAGTGGAAAAGTATTTTTTTCCTTTTTCTTATATAACTTTCATTTTGGTGACTAAAACAATTGCTAGACATTATTTGAGCATTTTATTAATGAGTACTCGCCGGGTAAGTGGGTATCCGCGTGAAGTAAGTGGGGCGGGGACGGGTGGAGGAATTACTACCCGTGATGGATGGTGGGGCGGGGGTGGAGATGTGTTTTAGGTGATGAGTACGGGTATGGGATACCCTTCCCCGCCCCCGCCCCGCCCCATTGACATCCCTAAGAAGTAGTCCTTTCGTTCCTTTATTTTATGCTCAAAATTAACGTTCATTTGTACTTTGGTCAAATTTATTTTTTGGACCTAACTTCACAACTTTTTTAATGTCAAAGGACAAAATGATGAAAAGTCATATCATATAAAAGGATTGAGAATTTCTAAACTAAGCACCTAAAATTCCCGTTTGTTTGAATTTGGTTGATCGAGATTTATTGTACTCCATCTGTTTCATAATAAGTGGTATTGTTAGTTTATGCACGCACAGTAAGAAATTGTTAACTCCTAAAAATTATGAGTATTTTTTATTAATTTACCCTTAATTAATGCCTAGAAAAGAGAATTTACTTTATGATTTAATCATGTAAATAAGGATAATATTGAAAGAATAAGGTCAATTTCTTCTTGAAATGCTAAAACACTACTCATTTTGAAACAAAATAAAAGCTTAAAACATCACTTATTATGGAACGGAAGGAGTATAATGATAGTTATGGTTAAAACAAATGAAGCCAAAATTGATAGAGTGATTTGAATTCTACTTTCACAAATAAAAGATAATATTGATATAAATAGACATCTCTAATTAAACTTCACAAATCACAAGGGACTAGATACAAGCAACTTTCGTGAATACGGAAGTTCTTTCGATAGTATAGTAGCACTTTGACAGAAATCAAAATCGGGCAGAATTCGCTCAATCAAACAGTTCAATTTCATATTAGCTTATCTAAGGTTAATGTCTCAAACATTTTGGGGTCATGTTCTAATTCATAAGAGCGGATCCTTAATTGGGTTAAGTCCTGTGAATTAAGAATTTTTACAGTAAATTCTGACTAATACTACTTAATAAAAAATGAAAAAAAAGGTCCTTAAAATTTTTTGTTTTACGGGGACCCTGTGCGGTAGCACACCTCTCACAGGCCCAAAGACAGCCCTGGTTAACCACATAATAATCAAAAGAAAAAGACCTTTGTGTCACTTGAAGCCTTTTAACTTTTTACCTTTATATATATTACAAATAAAAAAAATCTAACCAATAGATATCAATTTCAAAATAGTTGGTGGTAATTGACCGGATATTTGCCCTAAATAGTTTTCTTGTTGGATCATTATGCTAGAAAATGATAGGATGGAGATGCCATAGATATGTTTCAAACATGTTCATTTACATTTTGTCCTAGTTATTTGGCCAGTGAATCTTCTCACCTTATATCACATCAAACTACAACTTGCTCCCTTATGTCCTCTTTCTTTTTGAAAAAAAAAAATCAAATCAAATCAAATCCATGATAATCTTACAAGAAGCAACTTTTAAGCTCTAAATATCCACACCATTAAATCTATATATTATCCATATTTAGCAACTTGTTTAATGTCATGGCTTAGTGGTGAAACCAATAATTTTGTCAAGGAAATCCAATACTTATGTAGTTATGTATAAAAAAGTACTTAGTATTTAACCTAAGATAATATTTTTGGTCCCTCAATTATTGATAAATTATGATTTTTTTTTGTGATACTCAACAAATAAATTATTAATCTTAACCTTTAAATTAATTGAAATATGTTTTGGTCCCAGCAGATGTATGTAGAGAATATGTTATATTGGAACTAGTTTTAAAACTATATCACTGTCAAATATGAAGTAACAATACAAGTTTAATAAAAAACATGTGTAATTAAGTTATGGAATATTTACAAGAATTTAAAAATGTATTTCAATGATTAAAGATTAAAATGTCAATATTTGTTTCGATTCTATCAAAAAAGTTTCAATTTGTCATTAGTTATACTTTTGGTTAAACAAATTCGTATTCTTATTGCAAAGTGTTTGATATTTTGACTGCGATATTTTACCGGTTAAATCAATTTATGTAGAGATGAATTATTTTTTTAATTTTTGTCATTCAAAATCAAACTTATGTTTAGCTGATCATAAATTCTTTAACGACTCAGAACAAAATTGATGAGATATTATGATTCAAAAATATAAATTTATGCTCCGTAAAAAAATTATTTATCTTAAAAAACCAGCACAAAATAGGGAAAACATGCAAATGACCCAAATTAATTTATAATGACAGCCAACACAATTTCTTGATATGAAGAACTCTATCTCAAACGGATCACCTCAAGGGTTCATTTGGTTGAGAAACAAATTATTTTCGGATTAATTATTTCGAAATTAGTTATTCTCGAATAACTAATTGTGAGTTTAGTTATTCCACAATTTTATCCCAATCAATTTTTTTATCTCAATCAAATATGAAATAAATTTATCTCAAATTTAATTTTAATATCAATTTATCTCTTATCCTTCGTATCAAACGGTCGACTATTCCCCTACTTGGTCCTAATGTGAGAGCCCAACTCTTAAACAATAGTTAAACTTAGACAATACTTTTTCCCTCTTTCACATAGCTAACAAAAAATAAGGAAGATCTATTTGATTAACAGAGGCTATGGAGCGAATGTAATTTGTAATTAAACTTAGTTTATAGTTTTTGTGACACTTTAGTCAACGAGTTTGTCTCATAGGGGGGCCAAGTTTCCCAATAATTGTAGTGACATATTTGATCGTAGGTAAGGGGCTCGATATAGGTGCACATGGATAAAATCTTTTTAGTTAGTAGGCTGCAAAAGGAAATGAATAAATAAATGGAGCAAGGAAGAAAACAATTTTGCATAAATTATACCAATCAGTCGATGCATTTGTAAAAATAGCATTCAGTCATCATTTTCTCCGTCCTAATTAAATAAATAGTCATTATTCGGATCTTGTTCCTTACCCAAACCCTAAGCAACAATACGAATCTTGTTAGCTTGAGTCTCCAAATTTATTCTTCCAATCACTATACCGCTCCTTAAAAAGAGCCTCAAGGGGAGCTATACCATCCCTGCCATCATATACTACATGTATACAACTGATATACGACAGTTCTACATTTTTTTTTCTTTACTAAATTTCTGATACTCTTATGGCATCAACCGCGACCCACATAGCTTCACCCGCTTACTCTTTCTCAACACCCAACGTCACAAATAATCAGCCACAGTGGGCAATGTCGCCCAGTCCAATTTCGGGCCAGGCCCAACATCAACAGTGACCATTGCCGAGGCCCACTACCAAGCGGTCCAGCACCATCGAGCCCCTGTCAAGCCACCAGGCCCACTACACAGATGCCCAACAACAACCGTCCAGTCTCAGTACAACAAATTTGGGCCTTACTTTCAGTTCTTTAAAATTTCAGCTGCCCGATAATGTGTGGTATATAGATACGGGTCACATCTCACCTCACCAACAATTCTGGTAATCTTCCTCAACTGCGCAATTTTAATACTCATTAATCTATTATGGTCGGAAATGGTCATCACATTCTAATTCAAGGGTTTGACCACACGCTAATCCACAACCACATCCTTACTTCTCCCTTAAAAATGTCATATATGCTCCTAACATTATCAAGAACCTAATATCTATTAGAAAATTTTGTCACCGATAATTCCGTATCAATTAATTTTGACTCGTTTGGTTTTTTTGTAACGGACCTACGCACCAGAAAACTCCTTTAAGAGATGCAATAGTGAGGGGACCTCTATCCTTTCCTATCCACGTCCGCTGTCAATGCCAATCCTCCCACATCTCTAACTGCCATCTCCTCCTCAACGTGGCATAGTAAACTTGAACATCCCGCAACACATATTTTTTTATTTTCTTAGAAACCACAATTTAATTAAATGTAATAAAGGATACTTTGCCCATAATTGCTTCTCTTGTCATCTAGAAAAACATGTTAGACTTCCGCTTACGTCTTCTTTAAGTGTTACTTTCTCTCCCTTTGATATTATTCATGCGGATTTATGGACATCTCCTATAACTAGCTTGTAGGGTGAGGATTGTACAAGTCCATATAAGGAGTCAATTTCCCATTTCATATAATGTATGCATTAGCTTTAGATATGCATAGGAAACCATTGTATTAGCAATGCAATGAGTTTTAATGCATGCATAAGCATGGTTAAAGACACAATTACCCGTGAAGTCTGTTATACCCCGTAGTTTTGGCCATGCGTATGAGAACGTACGAAAGGGGTTGAGACTTAAAATTTTAGAAAGATAGGTTGACGGATTGTTTCGGACGGGTTTTTAGTCAACTTTGAGGCGGTTTATGTCGAGTTGCATTATGAGTTCCTAGGTGTTTCAAAGGCCTAGTACGTAGTTCGTTGAGTCTAGTTCACAACGCAACCAACCGTTCGTCGATAGGACATTGGAGTAGAAAGTTATGGAAGTTACAAATTCTGTGCGCAGTCGGACAGAAAAATATTTCGGTCAGGAGCCACAGGGCCGCGGCGCCGGAAGTTCTGAGAGGTTGCGGAGGTTTCAGCGCCGCGGCACCGGATCCAGGGCCGCGGCGCCGAGGCGGGTTCTGCGAGGCTGGGTGAAAAATCGAATCGCTTTATTTTAAAAGGCCGTGAGAGGTGACAAGTGTCCCCATCTGATTTTGCATGTCCTATTTATTGACCAAGTCTTGAAGACTTGGTCATTCTTCAAGCTCTCATCTCTCTCTAAAAATTAAAAACTCTCCCTTCTCTCTAGAAAATCAAGAGGAAATCAAGGCTTGAGAAAAATCTGAAAAAGGTGGCAAGAAGGAAACTTGTTGGCAAGCTTGTAGGAGTTTTGTGGTGGTGATTGTGGAAAGGAGGCTAGTGAATTTGTTGGATTAATTTGGGTAAGCTCTAAGGTAACAATCCTTTCACTTTTGCTAGTTTATTGTGTTGCATGTGAAGAAGAAAGGACTTGTAGTTGTCAATATTGCTCTTAGACACATTGCATGTAGGAAATATGGTTTGGATATGAAAGGATTGGATAAGAATGATATGTAAGCATGTTATAGCCAAGATACTACCTTTAGCTTATTAATTTTGTTAAATATGCATTGTGGGGCAGAATTTTACACATCCAAGATTAGGTGTGTAATCCCCTTTGTATTGATTGGATTGTTGGGCCTTAAAAGTGGCGTTGGATGTTGAATTCGGACCTTGAAAAGGTGGAAAAGTATATAGAAACAAAGGAAATGTTGTCCGATTTTCCGTAGAATTTAGTGACTTTGCACTTGGAATATTCTACGTTGAAGCTAGAGGTTAATAAACGTATTATGGTCATTATAGGTTGACGTACTACGTGCGGTATATATTGGACTTAGCAAGTGGATTGACCCGAAGAGGTATGTGGAACTTTCCTATCTCTTGAGCATGACTAGTTGCATTTATGTAGTACGGTAGACGTACAAGGTTTTGATATCCCTTACTTGTTTTAAGGATGGCCAAGTTTGGTGAGTAAGGGGGATTAACTCATTTCTTTAAAAGTATTAAGGATGTCTTGAGTTTTCAAAGTTAAGGGACTTGATGTGTTTAAGTATATGATTTCTTGTTTCTTTTTAAAAGTGTAAGTCCCTTGGGTTTAGGGAAATGTATTTGATTAATGTATAACGTTAATATAATGACTTTATGGGAAGTTGGTTATACTAGCTTTATGGAAGGTTAACAAAGGAAGATTTACTCTAAGTAAAATGAGTACGGATAAATGATTTGAAGTTGTGAAAGACAAATTGATTTTTAAGGCATTAATTGCCTAAGGCTTTAAAAGAGTAGAAGTACATAGTACTTTAGGTTAAATTCCCGGATTTCATAAAAACATGTTAGTGCCTTAAGTAAACTAAAATGAGAATGTATGTGAACAAGACTAATAAGAAGTTAGGGGATTTCTTAACTTGCTTATATTATGTATGATAGCCGGTTTGTGCTAGTGATATATTATTATTTATTACGGTCATTCCAGGGTTGTGGCATTTGCATATTCCGTGGATTTGCTACCCATGACGCGAGAAATACCTCACGCGAGTCCGTAGGCTCGTGCGGGTGAAATAGTCCCACGCGGCGGATCACCTATGCGAGGAATACCTCATGCGGGTCCACACGACCCATGCGGGTGAAATAGTCCTAGGAGTAGGATTGCTTAATGATACTGCGGGTGGGTGACCTTGCTTTGATCATGAGTGTCACGACCCGTTCCGGGGCCCGTGACTGGTGCCTTACCCCGGGCACCCTAGTGATACAACATCAGAGAAAACCAGCGGAAAATAAAACTTAAACATGCAAAATAGACATGGATCATGAAGAAATAAAATAAAGCCAACCAAAGCGGTTGCTTTCAACATATATATATAAAGACATTTGAATAGTTACAATCCTTACATCCTCGCCACAACAAAGCATGCACTTCTAAGATTTATACAACAACTATGACGGAGGCCCCGCCATACCCTGAACGCATAAGAACTTACGGACTGTGGTAACATACCAAAGATAAGACTCGACGAACGGAGCTTCCCAACACGCTGAAATGAGATCCTAAACGCGGGGATCGGCAAATGACGATTTCTACTGCGTCATGAACGCAACCCCGGCGAGGTCGATAACAGTACCAAGTATGTGAAACTGTAAATACTGTAAATGAAATCATAACAGTCTATATAAAGCGGGAGACATGTATGATAACCAAATTGCAGTACACAACATATAAGCAGTTATATCAAGTCAGGGTCTCACGCCCACAACGTCAATCCTGCCTGTGGAGTACCTTCCTCACTGCCGGCAGTCTATGATATGATAACAACAAGACAGCAATCCAAATGGGAGCATACCCGTGCGCTACGCATCGTGTCAGTATGTCCAAAGGGAACAAATAAGACAACATTCCAAATGGAGCGTGCGTGCGCTACGCGTCGTGTCGATGAGTCCAAAGGGAAACAATAAGACAAGATTCCAAATGGAAGCATACCCGCGCGCTACGCGTCGTGTCAAGATGTCCAAAGGAAACAATAAGACAACAAGGCGGAAATCAAAATGGAAGCATACCCGTGCGCTACGATCGTGTCGATGTCCAAAGCGATTAACAAAAGTAACACTATCAACGTGAACGCACTGCGTGGAATTTATCCGTCACTGCCGGTCACGTCCAAGTAAGTTCTCAACAAGTCAACCGACCCTCCATCGAGAGACGCGGTAGTATAGAAACACAATTCTTGCACAACAAAGGCTATCACAACAAGCATAGGCAAGTTTCACAATAACAAGCATAGGCAAGTTTCACAACAACAAGCATAGGCAAGTTTCACAACAACAAGCATAGGCAAGTTTCACAACAACAAGCATAGGCAAGTTTATACACAACTCGAAGTACTTTCATTTTATACCCAAGTCCGGGTGTTAACCCTAAAGTACTACGTACGTTAAATTCCTTTTAAGAGATCTATTCCTTTTATGAAAATCACCCGATACCCGTAGTATAAAATAGAGTGACTTACATCTTTAAGCAAACCAAAACACTTCTCTTTTTAAAGTCAAGTTTCCACATTTAGAACCAATGATAAAAACCCTTCTTTTGTTTTCATAAAGTCGTTATAACCAACTTCCCATAAAGTCATATAACACTTTAAATTTTTAAACCATTTTAAGACAAAACAATGCCTTCCTTTTCCTAGAGTTCGGTTTGCCTAATTTCAATTACTCCATCTCTTTATTTTAGAAAAGTTTCATAGTTCATAGCCTTAATCATTTAAGAATATAATTCTCTTTAAACAACTGAGAAACATATGCCTTATATGAGTGTAGGTTATTCTTGTTCATAATCAATCTTAGTAGCGACCATGATCTAGAAAATGTAATATCATTTTGTCTCATCTTAGCTTATGCAGATGGAGGTTTCTACCGGTTTTAATATAATACTTCATTATTCAATACATTTTCCTTATTAACGCCGCAGTTGGTTTGTCGATACACATTCGATTTCAAATCAAGAAACATTATTCCTTTTAAAAACCACGTACTCATTACTCACGAATGAGGTTTCACACAAAACTCATATTAATTCCTTTAAGTTAAGTCTCTTATCTTATAAGATCAAGTCTCTTAACTTCTAAAATCAGTAAACCATTTTCTTTACCTCTCTTAAGACGTTATACCTAACTCCCCATAAAGCTAGTATAACTCTTTTTAAAACCTTTAAAACCAAGTGTTACTCTTCTTTTAAAAAAATGGTTTCTTAGCATTTGAAATACATTCAAGGTTTTTATTATTCAGGCTTAAGTCAAAGACATTGCCGTACAACTACGTTCAATTAGCACACGTACGTCTACCGTACTATATATTATTCAGGCTTAAGTCAAAAGACATTGCCGTACTATATATATATCTTCCTTTAAAATATCATGCTCAAGAGTATAGGAAGAATCACATACCTCGTGACGATTTATCGACTATAAGCAAAACGCTCCACGGCTATAACCCGGCTAGCCTGGTCCACCTTCTAAGTAGCCCATGCTACTTGCAGAACATTCAACCAATAAAGGTTATCGATCAGTATATACAGTCCTATGTAAGTACAGTTTAACTTCTACATATATTCTTCTGAAGTGATTTCAGTTCAAGTCTTTTCTGTAATATCCTTCTATTACAGTTCAATTCTCTTCTTATGAATCTTATATTCATTTCTATATTACTACAGTAAGTAATTTCCAATTACACTAGAAGGACAGTAGTATTTACCTCGATAAGCCCAAAATTATCCGAGTTTAATGTCGCTCCTGAGCAATGTTTAGCTCCTACTCCGAGTGCTCCAATCCGCTCCAAACAACCCTTAGAAGTTCTACGCAACTTCTACTTAACACTTCAACCGACTATGAAGGTTTTCCTTAGGGTTTCGTTTTTGTGACTGAGGGAAGTATAATAGTATTTTCCGGGCTTTTCGTATAAAGGGTACTTTGGAAAGTACTACAAGGTATTTGGCTAAAGTATTTTGGGCATTATAACCATACGAGGAGAGAAGTTCTATACCACAACAGGGGGGTATAATACGAAAACAACTAGGCTAGTGGTACCCACGGCTAACCACTACAGCTGAGGGGAAGCTCTCGGCCAAAGGGCCTTCTCAAAGGGAGGGGGTGTGGTGGACGAAAGAACAAGAGGAGAGGAGTATTTTGAGACTTAGATAGATTGCTCAAGTTTTGGATGAAGAATGTCTTCAACTAGAGGGTATTTATAGGTCAAGCAAAGGCCAACCAAGGGCCAAGATGAAGACAACTGCATAGCAAGTGTAAGGCCAAGATTTAGCCATGCGCTACCTTATCCATCTACACAAAATATCCTACCTAACCCTGGACCAAAATTTCAACACAAAAAACGTGCCAATGTTCTAGCTTTGCCGGCCACTTGCTTCCAATGTGAGGTGACACTTGTCACCCTCCCGCTGGTCCAAAATGTTTCGCCTCTCGGAAAAATCCGCAAAAATATTAATGACATAGCGAATTTTCCCTACGTAAGTCGTGGAAACGCTTCATTGAAACGACTCTTTTCGGCACTTGTGCCCAATTTCGAACCTTGCCTAATCTTAAGGCTCAAATTCTTATACGTACGCCCTCACGTACATACCCTGGAAATACGGGGTATAACATTCTCCCCTCCTTAGAAACATTCGTCCCGAATGTTCCTTCTAAGCCTCAAAACAAACATGCGCCAGTATAGTCTTCACTACTATACTTACGAGAACAATCCTGCCACACCTGGCCACAGAAACACCCGCGCAAATACTTACATCCAAGTCCACGAGGAAACACCTCTAACATCACAAACTTTTGTCACTTTGCCGCGAGGTTCTAGTGTCACTCCGGCGACCCAACAAATGGTACCGGACTGCATGCGATCCCTGAGGTCTAAAATATACATCCTTCGCACCTTCTCCCTTCACAAGAAATGATCATATCTATGCTCGCAATACATGCTCGCCTCTACCCTTACTCGTCGTACTCTTCTCGAACACTTGAACTCTTCTAGTATACGTACCACACTTCAGTCAACGCTTCTGTTTCCAACCCTTGGAGTCACTACCTCCAAACTTGGTCATCTTACTAACCTCGATTTCTTCTAGGGCCATTCCCGGCCTTCACGATCCGCTTCTGGTCGAACATATCCACGAACTTATACGATGGTCAGCTAAACTTGGGCCTAGCACCCTCGTGACCCTACCACCTGGCAGGACCACCCAGAGCTGACCCCACCTCATTCTCGCCACGGTTGACACGTAACACGCCCTCAACCCGACCCTCCGTCATGCCAACTCTCTTGTTTCTCGATCCGAACAATCTTACCTCTACAGGTCATGAAAGCTACCACTTCCATTTCACGCTACCCAGGGACTTTATCACACAAAACGTTCTAGGCATAAAAATGCACTCCGACAAGGATCACTTGCAAAACTGTACTCAAGACGGCGCTACATCTAAGGTCTCAATCGTAATATTCTAAGGTTCATCATTTTCTCACCCTCAAGCTTACCCTTCTCACTAACTGTGTTCTACATCACATTTTAGCACAAAGCTATCCGAACATAACACTAAACACATCATCACAACATCAATACATACAAAACTCTAGAGGTTAAGGATATACTGAAAATAAAGTGCTCGGAGGACCGCTAAAATCTGAACTTCCACCGCGACCTCTACCGTGCTCCGCCGTGTATGAACATCCCGCCTATCTCGTGGAAGGTGAAGAACCCGCAATCGATCCGTAGTCAGTGCTATCCTACCATACCCCCGGTCGGACAGCTCCCAAATGGCCCCATCGCCGCATGTAAAACAAACTCCGAACTAGCACGACACTCCCACCGCGAGTCTACCACACGTCACAACGAGGTAGGGTGGCTTCACCGTTAACACCCCCGCTTCTCCGAAAATCCAACCTCGAGCCCCGACCGCTCGCAAAACTCGACGCTCAAGATTGTAGAGACCACTCAGATCGGGCGGAGGCGCATAACTAGTCTCGCCGAGGCGGTGCGCCTCGAAAATCACCAAAGGACCTCGCAGCTCGCCCTCTTCACGACCTTGGTCATTCTCCGATTTCTCCGCTCTCACCTCCAGTGCATAAGCTCGTGCGCGGCGATGTCCATGCCCTACAAGAGCTACACCGAACAACTCTGCTAGGTAATCATCGAGCCTCAGAACATATCGGTGGACTCGATCCTCCATACTAGCTACTAATGCGGGACATACCGCCAATGAGTCGAACTCACATTGTACTCCCGCATCAGACGCCTGCTCGCCGCAACACCAAAAATCTGCCCGAGCCCTCTCATCCGTGGCGGCAAGAAGTGTGCAAGAAATGCCTTTGAGAACTCGTCCCCATAAAGCGGAAGTGCATTCTCTCCCGACAGCTCGCGAATCAAACCAATCGATGCGGTATCACGCACCGATGCGAACTCAGACCACCGACTCGGTCTCGAGGCCTTGATCACTCACGATCCGTCAGAATCGCGGATGAACTCCTGCGGATCATCCTCGTGCCTCGACCCATAAAACTCGCGGGTTACACTCGGAAAATCCCGTAGTCTCAAATCGCTCGGGGTGAACTACGGTGCTCTGGGATCGAACTGCGTCGGCTTATCCTCATATTCGCCACGACCGCCGCGATGGGCCATCTCCTTGTACCCATCTCATTTGCTCCAGTGTGGCGGACCGAGGCTCGTGTATCTTGTAGTCTCGGCAGCCATCGCCGCGGCTCTAAACTTCTGCTGGTCTTGGCGGCGTTGCGGCTAAACCCGTCGTCGGGCACTGCTCAGAATCGACCGCTGCGCCTCGTACTCTCAGATCTCACTAACACTCCTCGATCGTCTTGCCCATTCGGGCTCAGGTTTTACGCGAGGCATAATCGTAAAGGAAAGGAATACGTCTGAGGGTCCAACTTATCACACAGCTCTAAGGCACGATCTCAGAATGAGAAGAATGGAAACCAATCCTAAATGTCCTATAGCCTCCTGATTATAGATGTGGTGCACAACACATCGATAATCAAGACTCTACTAGACACGGTCTGTAGACACTTTCCGAGGACTAACTGCTCTGATACCACTTTTTTCACGACCCGTTCCGGGGCCCGTGACTGGTGCCTTACCCCGGGCACCCTAGTGATACAACATCAGAGAAAACCAGCGGAAAATAAAACTTAAACATGCAAAATAGACATGGATCATGAAGAAATAAAATAGGCCAACCAAAACGGTTGCCTTTCAACATATATATATAAAGACATTTGAACAGTTACAATCCTTACATCCCTGCCCACAACAGTGCTACAGACCTCTAAGATTTATACAACAACTATGACGGGACAGGGCCCCGCCATACCCCTGAACGTACAAGAACTTACAGACTCAGGGTAACATACCAAAGATAAGCCTCCGACGGAACGGAGCTTCCCAACACGCTGAAATGAGATCCTAAACGCGGATCGGCGACAAATGATGCATTTCTACCGCAGATTTAACGCAGCCTCGGGCGAGGTCGATAACAGTACCAAGTATGTGAAATCAGAATATCAGAAATGAAATCATAATGCTATATAAAGCGGAGACATGTATGATAACCAAATTGCGATACAACATATAAGCGATTATATCAAGTCGTGGTCTCACGCCACAACGCGTCAATCCCGCCTGAGTACCTTCTCATCCGGCATCATGATATGATAACAACAAGACAAAGAATCCAAATGGGAGCATACCCGTGCGCTACGCATCGTGTCGGTATGTCCAAAGGGAACAAATAAGACAACATTCCAATGGAAGGCGTCGTGCGCTACGCATCGTGTCGAGTCCAAAGTGGAAACAATAAGACAAAGATTCCAAATGGAAGCATACGTGCGCTACGATCGCGGTCAAGATGTCCAAAGGGAAACAATAAGACAACAAGGCGAATCAAAATGGAAGCATACCCGCGGCGCTTACGATCGTGTCGGTATGTCCAAAGCGATTAACAAAAGTAACACTATCAGCGAACGCATCTGGAATTTATCCGCCATCACGGCCACGCCCAAGTAAGTTCTCAACAAGTCAACCGACCCTCCATCGAGAGACGCGGTAGTATAGAAACACAATTCTTGCACAACAAAGGCTATCACAACAAGCATAGGCAAGTTTTACAATAACAAGCATAGGCAAGTTTCACAACAACAAGCATAGGCAAGTTTCACAACAACAAGCATAGGCAAGTTTATACACAACTCGAAGTACTTTCATTTTATGCCCAAGTCCGGGTGTTAACCCTAAAGTACTACGTACGTTAAATTCCTTTTAAGAGATCTATTCCTTTTATGAAAATCACCCGATACCCGTAGTATAAAATAGAGTGACTTACATCTTTAAGCAAACCAAAACACTTCTCTTTTTAAAGTCAAGTTTCCACATTTAGAACCAATGATAAAAACCCTTCTTTTGTTTTCATAAAGTCGTTATAACCAACTTCCCATAAAGCTGTTATAACACTTTAAATTTTTAAACCATTTTAAGACAAAACAATGCCTTCCTTTTCCCTAGAGTTCCAGTTTGCCTAATTTCAATTACTCCAGTCTCTTTATTTTAGAAAAGTTTCATAGTTCATAGCCTTAATCATTTAAGAATATAATTCTCTTTTAAACAATCTGAGAAACATATGCCTTATATGAGTGTAGGTTATTCTTGTTCATAATCAATCTTAGTAAGCAGCCATGATCTAGAAAATGTAATATCATTTTGTCTCATCTTAGCTTCTATGCAGATGGAGGTTTCTACTGGTTTTAATATAATACTTCATTATTCAATACATTTTCCCTTATTAACGCTGCAGTGGTTTGTCGATACACATTCTGATTTCCGAAATCAGTAAAACATTATTCCTTTTAAAAACCACGTACTCATTACTCACGAATGAGGTTTCACACAAAACTCATATTAATTCCTTTAAGTTAAGTCTCTTATCTTATAAGATCAAGTCTCTTAACTTCTAAAATCAGTAAACCATTTTCTTTACCTCTCTTAAGACGTTATACCTAACTCCCCATAAAGCTAGTATAACTCTTTTTAAAACCTTTAAAACCAAGTGTTACTCTTCTTTTAAAAAAATGGTTTCTTAGCATTTGAAATACATTCAAGGTTTTTATTATTCAGGCTTAAGTCAAAGACATCATTGCATAACTACGTTCAATTAGCACACGTACGTCTACCGTACTATATATTATTCAGGCTTAAGTCAAAAGACATTGCCGTACTATATATATATCTTCCTTTAAAATATCATGCTCAAGAGTATAGGAAGAATCACATACCTCGTGACGATTTATCGACTATAAGCAAAACGCCCACGCTTATAACCCGCTAGCTTGTCCACCTTCTAAGTAGCCCATGCTACTTGCGAACATTCAACCAATAAAGGTTATCACCATCAGATATACAAATTCTATGTAAGTACGATTTAACTTCTACATATATTCTTCAAGTGATTTGATTCAAGTCTTTTACGTAATATCCTTCTATTACGATTCAATTCTCTTCTTATGAATCTTATATTCATTTCTATATTACTACGATAAGTAATTTCCAATTACACTAGAAGGATGAGTATTTACCTCGATAAGCCCAAAATTATCCGAGTTTAATGTCGCTCCCGAGCAATGTTTAGCTCCTACTCCGAGTGCTCCAATCCGCTCCAACAACCCTTAGAAGTTCTACGCAACTTACTTAACACTTCAACCGACTATGAAGGTTTTCCTTAGGGTTTCGTTTTTGTGGTGAGGAAGTATAATAGTATTTTCCGGGCTTTTCGGATAAAGGGTACTTTGGAAAGTAGTACAAGTTATTTGGCTAAAGTATTTTGGGAATTATCACAATCCTCGGAGAGTATTTCTATACCACAAAAGGGGTATAATACGAAACAACTAGGCTGGGGTACCCACTGCTAACCACTACAGGGGAGGGAAGCTCGCCAAAGGGCCTTCTCAAAGGGGGAGGGGGGTGTGGTGGACGAAAGAACAAGAGGGAGGGAGTATTTTGAGACTTAGATAGATTGCTCAAGTTTTGGATGAAGAATGTCTTCAACTAGAGGGCTATTTATAGGTCAAGCAAAGGCCAACCAAGGGCCAAGATGAAGACAAGTGCATAGCAAGTGTAAGGCCAAGATTTAGCCATGTGCTACCTTATCCATCTACACAAAATATCCTACCTAACCCTTGACCAAAATTTCAACACAAAAAACGTGTCAATGGTCTAGCTTTGCCGTCCACTTGCTTCCAATGTTAGGGTGACACTTGTCACCCTCCCGTTGGTCCAAAATGTTTCGTCTCTCGGAAAAATCCGCAAAAAATATTAATGACATAGCCGGAATTTTCCCTACGTAAGCTGTGGAAACGTTTCGTCGGAAAACGACTCTTTTCGGCACTTGTGCCCAATTTCGAACCTTGCCTAATCTTAAGGCTCAAATTCTTATACGTACGCCCCCACGTACATACCCTGGAAATACGGGGTATAACAATGAGCTTCCTATTTTCATGCAGTATAGTATATGCTTGATATTCTCATTATTAGTAAGGCACAGTGTTCTGTAAATTGATTATCATACATGTCTCCAGTTATTTTAGACTTATGAGGTATTTTCCAGTTCGCATACTTAGTACATATTGTGTACTGACCCCCTTCCTCGGGGGCTGCGTTCATGCCGCAGGTAAGGGTAAGCAGGTGGTGGATCCTCATTCTTAGGATCACTGGTCTGGTGTCAGAAGTTCCATTCCTCCGGAGGCTTGTTTTGTTGGTACGGTTTTTCCCTGATGCTATAGGTATTATGTACATTCAGGGGTATGGCGGGGCCCTGTCCCGCCACAGTTGTTATTCCTAGAGGTCTGTAGTCACGTTTGTGGTTTGGGCTGTAAGAACAAAGTTGTACTGTTTTACTTTTGATTAAGTATATCCTATGGAAGGCGGCCTTGTCGGCTAGCCAGTGATGTGTACTATCTACAGGTTTATGTGTTATGTATGTTCCGCTGCTATTCTCTGAAGTGTACCTGAACGGGGTGCCCCGGTAGGGCGCCAGTAGCGGCCCCGGGGTCGGGTCGTGACAAAGTCCCTCACATAGTACATTATGAAGGGAATTTTTGTAAACAACCAATTATTTTCAGAAATGATGCAATGCATTTTATTTCTAATACATCAAATCAAACGGTGGATAAAAAATAATCCATGCATAACTAATGTCAGCATTACTAGTACCAACATTATTAATACACACTATTTAACATTATTCTTATACACTCTACCAAATGACCCCTAATAAGTGGACTGAGAAGCAGGATTCTAAAACAGATGGAATGATGCACCGGCCTGATCGTAGGTCCAATACTGGGACATAGTAAAGTAAATTTGTAATGGACTCGAAAGGTTAATGCTACTCTGAATCTAACAACATTGTAAAGAGTCCAACACACTAGGACGAAAACTAAAAATTGATTCTAGTGTCGCTGTTTTCATCTGCTGATCTGCCTCAAGACATATTTAAGAGGCGATTTGACTATAGAAATTATATATTTCATGTGTAGTAATTACTTTTTGTTAATGTTAGGATTGGTGTTATAACATTTTTCTTAACATATCATTTTTCAAAAAAATGTCAGAACAAATGTCTTGACATTTGGCTGACAGATAACAGTTTTGCCTATCTTTTTGGACAGTTTTTTAGGAATTTGTGATCTTTGTGTCACATGGCAAATTGACTTAGCAAGGAGTCTTCAAAGCAGATCAGGATCGATGAATACCAAGTCCAAGAAGTTGCATAACTTGAGGAGCAAGACGTGGAAGAAACATTCCACACAGTTGGAGATTTTTCAGCCTTAAGCTACTGCACACGTGCTCCATATTTGGCCCAATCTACACAAATGACCGAGGAGTCTTTCAAGGGAACTCTCTAATATAAATAGAGAGGTCACTTCAAGGATTCAATATCCAGAAAATCACAAGAGAAAAGATCGAGAGAGCTCTCCAGATTTTAAAATCGAAAACTGGATCAACAAGTGTTGCCTGTATTTGTGACGACATTACAAGTGCTGCATAGATTCTAGATTTGTACTTTCATTGAAGCAATTGTAATGAGGTGTTGATCACTTCTATGTTAGATAGATTTTTCAGGCATAAGTCATCTGCCACTTAACATTTTTATTCCCTATGTATTTTCTTGTAACATTCTAAAGAAGGAATATTTCAATTGTATATATATATATATATATATATATATATATATACAATACCTTTGGTCATTGACCATCATGGGTTATATTAATATATAACCTAACAAAATTAAACATTTGTGTTCTTTATTTTATTCCGCTGCATTTTAAACTCTTACAAAAGCTTTTCTTAAGTTTTATGTTAGTGTCGCCACTTGTATCAAACGACATTTCTACTGACATTCGACACTGTTTCAACATACTGTTTTGTCTGTTTACTTTTAATTAATCCATAGTATAATTCACGGGAACCCTTCAAGTGGTATCAGAGCCGACACTTAACATAATAAGTGCTAAGGTCCTTTTACTTTAACTATGGATCCGGCTAATCCAAATATTGGTAGACTTCCTATTTTAGATGGATCAAATTATCCTTATTGGAAAATTCGCCTACGTTCTCATATCAAATACATTGATGTGAGAGCATGGAGATCTATTACAAATGAATATACTGTTCCTATGCTCCCACCGAACGAGGAATGCGACATACTACATAAGCCTGAGGTCGAATGGAGTGTGGTAAGTCCTTTTTCGGACAAATTTCTAACCCAAGAAAAATCGGTAAACTGGTCGTGGTACAAAAATAGGATAATAATAACTGAAAAAGTTGTGGACATCACATCTTGTACGGAATATGGCTTGATGGATTCCTTCAACGAAAGAAATCTACTAGGCTTTGTTAATAATAAATGTCCATATGTTGAAGAGATAGTGAGGTTGTTTTATGCAAACCTAGAAACTAAAATGGAGAAAATCAAGTCAAAGAAATTTGGCCAGATTTATATGTATAACAAGGTTTACAGCTTCACACCTACCATAATAAACCAGTGTATGGGTCTGAGTGAAGGATGAGAGGATAAAGAAGAGAAGGATGTTATAAACAACAGGAATGAAATGATAAATTATATCACTGGTGGTATGTTGAAGAAATGGGTCGCGAGAGTTCCAGCATCGAAGCTTACAACATTGTTTGCAATTGTACACAAGATTCTTATATACAACTGGATTCCCTCGATGAACGAGTCAATTGTTACAATAGAGCAAGCAATCCTGCTGTATAAGATCGGTAAGGGGCTACGAGTTGATTTAGAAAAAACAATCTTCCAACAGGTTGTGAACTTAGCCGAAAAAAACTCAAGCTTGATCCTACCATTCCCCTCTTTGATCTTTAAAGTCCTTACATCTCAAGGTTTCAAACCACCAAGAAAAGGTATGCTAACAAAAGAACGTGATGTGTATGTTGTCAATAAAACAGTCCTGAAAAGCCTCAACAGAGTAATTGATCTTCACTGAAAACTGGAAGACAGTAGTAAAGCAAATGTTGACAAAAATGTTCTCAACATTTTTGGCAACACTGAATCAGGACAGCCTCCTATGGAAACTGATTGGATTGTGAGACAAATTGCTAAAATCAATGAACAGCTGTTTAAAATTGACAATGCGAGACTAGCCCTGATCCAAGCCAGGGATCATTTTCTATCTTTGCTTTCTTACCAAAAAGGGGAAAATGATGATAGAGCTAAAATGATGATAGAGCTGAACAAAGGAAAGAAGGACAGGAATCAGAGGAATCTCGAGCTGGACAGACAGAAGAACCAGAAAGCAGCAGAGTAGCTACGCGAAAAAGAAGATCTCGTCAAAGACCTGGAGCTGGTGCAGGGGGAGCAAGGCAATGAAGTTGGAAGAAGTAGAAAGAGGTTGGAATCTACTATTTCTATCAACTTCTGTTGAGACTACTGCCGACGATGTGCTGATGCTGAGAAGCTATTGCTGTGATGATGAGATGTTGTTGCTAGTGAAGAATATGCTACTAAAATATGGTTGTGCTAGAAAAGTGTCCAGTAGTGATGGATAATGTTTTGGTGATGGGATAATGTTTTTCATATTTTGAAATGGACTGTAAATGACACTAACTGTTTTATTTTGCTTAGATGATGATTCATGTTAATTATATAAGATGACATATCTGTGGATATTATATATATTGTTTGTATGTCAGTTTTCAGGTTGAGGGGGAGCATTTGTGAGAATTTGTCATTGTTAGATCACTTATACTTAGTTGTTTAAGTTTTGTGAAGAAAACAAAAAGGGGGAGAATGTTAATGTTAGGATTGGTGTTATAACATTTTTCTTAACATATCGTTTTCCAGAAAATGTCAGAACAAATGTCTTGACATTTGGGCTGACATTCTGATAACAGTTTTGTCTATCTTCTTGGACAATTATCAGGAATTTTTTATCTTTGTGTCACATGTCAAATTGACTTAGCAAAGAGTCTTCAAAGCAGATCAGGATCGATGAAGACCAAGTCCAAGAGGTTGCATAACTTGAGGAGCAAGACGTGGAAGAAACAGTCGACACAGTTGGAGATTTTTCAGCCTTAAGCTACTACCCACATGCTCCATATTTGACTCAACCTACACAACTGATCGAATAGTCTTTCAAGGGAACTCTCTACTATAAATATAGAGGTCACTTCAAGGATTCAATATCCAGAAAATCACAAGAGAAAAGATCGAGAGAGCTCTCCAGATTTTAAAATCGAAAACTGGATCAACAAGTGTTGCCTGTATTTGTGACGACATTACAAGTGGTGCCTAGATTCTAGATTTGTACTTTCATTGAAGCAATTGTAATGAGGTGTTGATCACTTATATTTTAGATAGACTTTTCGGGCATAAGTCATTTGCGACTTAACCTTTTTATTCCTTTTGTATTTTCTTGTAACATTCTAATTCTAAACATTTGTGTTCTTTATTTTAAACATTTGTGTTCTTTATTTTATTCCGCTACATTTTAAACTCTTACAAAGGTTTTTCTTAAGTTTTATCTTAGTGTCGCCACTTGTGTCAGACGACATTTCTACTGACATTGGACACTGTTTCAGCATACTGTTTTTTCTGTGTTGACACCCAATTTTGACCCTCCCGTCCAGTTCTTAAAATTACACCAATTTTCAACAATAATTTTAACAATTTTATAATAATAAATGCAGCGATAAAACATTAATACATGCATAAATAAGCGATTAATAACAAGCACCACATCTTACGTAGAAGACTAAACACTTTAGGTCTCGCGCCCGCATTTATTAATTTTAAGCCCTGTCATAATTCTTAAATGATAATAAATAAATAATTACATAAAATAAGTAATTTAGCAATGACGTCGTGTTAAATAGAATATTCACATTTTTTACTAAAAGCAAGGCAATTTCGTAATTCGTGTTTTAATCTAATACATGCGTTTTAATAATAGCGTCGCATTTATAAAAGCATTAAGCAGTCCTTAAATATCATATTTGCATTTAGCATTTAAATAATTTAATAATAATCTAAACCTCGTTCAGTTTTAATTTAACTTCGCGGAATACGCATAATAAATAAGTTTTAATAACGGCATCGCATTATAAATATTATCCCTAATTAAATAGCACGCCCGTCTTTATTATTTGTAATAATTTAGATTAATAAAGCACCTAAGTAATTTAATCACAATTTTGAATTTCTAATTTACCACTAATTAACTCCTAAAACTAATACCCAATATAATACCTAATCAGCCCCACCTTTTAAATTACCAGCCCACAACTTAAATCGCCCAAGCCCAAACCAGTTGGCCCAAACATTCCCGCCCATGCCTATTTTCGTCCAGCCCCAAACAATTCCCCCAACAGACCCATAAAGCCCATCCTCTCTTTTATCCCTAACACAAAACAACTAAAATCAGAGGACAAAGAAACCCGACCCAGCCCATTTTCCCCCCATTTCCCTCTTAACCTAGAAACCCACATACCCTTACCTCTTCAATCGAACCAGCAGCCCTTCAAACGAAATCAGAGAAATCCGCTGCCATGCCCACTCCCTGCACCCCCAACTACTCCTTTCACTTCACCTACACAGCCCATACCCTGCATCTCCCTAAAATCCGCGATTTGAACCAACAAATCGTCCAAAAATCAGACCTCTAACAGCTCTATTTCGAATTCAAACCCCATATTTCACCTATAAAAGACCCCTTCGTTCTTCATTGGAGGGGGGGTCCGAATTTGATAGTTTATCTGGTATATCATCTTTTGTTCTTCGTTTTTTTTTTCTTGCGTTTAGGGTTCAATTTTCTACTCTTTAATTTTGCATATCATCTTTTGTTGGAGGTTTCGATTCGTGAGTAAAAGAAGGATCGAAAAAATCTGGTCTTAGAAGTCAAGAACAAAAATTCAGTTTTTACTACTTTGAAAGAATCGCAAGAAATCGGAAAGAAAACCTTCTCTTTTACTCTAAAATTTCGAATCCAAAATCCGCTTACCATTAAACTTCTGCTTCTTCTTATCGCATAAACAACGAACATTCTTCGAGCGGATTCGACGAGTCGAAACGACGCCTCGGTTCGCTGCCCGGAGAAGGTAAACTTAACTCATTCTCGATTTTAGTCTATTTGGGTGTTCTGTGATCTGCTGTCTGTTTTGTTTTGGTTAAATATGTGTTAGTTCTGTTCATATACAAACCATTTAGTTAACTTAATACTTAGTTCAAAGTATATCCAACCTTGTATAGTTTGTTTAGTAGTTAAATAGGTTGTTCGGATAATTTAGGCTTTGTTAAGTCGGGTACCAAATCTGGTTATAATAAAATGATGCTTAAAATGTTTTTGTAAAGTTGTGTTGTTTAATGCAAGATCTATTTAGCCTATGTAAACTATTTAAATGATCTGCCAATGAATTAAAGCATTCAATATTAGCCTTGTTTAGTTTGATTTTGTTTCTTTTCATCATGAATAAATATGTTCCAATGTGTTTAAAACCAGATTATTTTGGGTTGATATAGATCTGTTAGGATTCATTTTGTCTGGATACTTTATAGATGTTCATATGGTAAGTTAAATCATTAGTATAACAGATACATGTTCCTTTGACAGCATATTCATTAGGTTGGTTACACACTTGTTTCACCTGAGTTAAATGTCAAATTGTCTATACTTTAGCATGTAAAGTATCCCTAAACTGTCTCGGATCAGGACATGTCTGCTAGTTGCGTAATAAGGTCCCTCTCTCGAATAAAATGCACCCAGTTATGGTTAAATTTGTCTACTAGAAAATCTATATTCCATCGGTCGTTACTGCTGAAATGATTCATGATTAAATTATCTACTAAGAATATATATGTTCTTCTATTTAATTCATAAGCGAGCCTATGTGAAATATGTCTACTTGCAAGTATCTCTGAATACATGTATATCCCCTAGCATTCCCTTTTGTGATAGACAGCTGAACCCGTGCATATTTATCCTCTTGTCTTGTTGGCTGTGTACAAAAATCTGAAAAGAATTGTCGAGAACTCCTTTTCATTTACAGCATGCACTTTTCATGCTAGTTCAAATAAGAAGCATGCATTAGTTTTTCCCTTTATGAAGTTAATGCATGAATTTAATCCTTTTTCTTACCCCGCCTGCATCTAACTTGAGATCTACCTACATATGAAAGATGTCTTCTTCTTGGAAAGTTATACAGATATGTGCCTAAGTTGTTTATTTGGAATAGGTGTTCATTATGCCTTTGTTTGAAATCACCCCTGTCTGAGTTGTTCTTTTAGTAATATACTTCGTTTTGCCCTGATAAGAAACACAGTTTATGTGAAGTATGCCTATATATGGAGAATGTCTTATGTATATCGGAACTCTATTGAGTGTCTCATGACATGATTAGCCCCAGTTGAAGTATATGAAACCTTCCAATATGTGAGAGCCCATAATTGCCTATTTTAAAATTTCTAACTGAGGTTGATTATGTGTTCTTTTAAAATCTAAAAAATGAAATGTTTTTGGGGCACTTTGTTTTTTTTATATATATATTGCCGCCTGCTCATTCTGGAGACCGTCTTGTATATCCTCATCCCATACATCTTAAAGCTCAGTTTTAATAATAATAAAAAAAATCTTGGTTTTATTGTTATTATGGGTTTGTGGTATATCCATGCCTACTGTTTTTTTTTCTAAGTGCTTAATGTTTGGGTGAATAAAATGTTGAATTGAGCTCGATGATTTATCTTGGTATTTGCTATAAGCAAATACGAGGGGTGCATTGAGGAATTTATTTCATTTTTGGGTTTTTGTCATTTTTGTTGCTAAGTCTGAATAGGTTCTAATTCCTTTTCTTTCTTTGATTTACATGAAATGCATCGGGGGCAACGAAGAGTCCCGTTACGAGACTCATCCTCACTCTCGTCAAATGAAGACCCGCATCCAACACACTGCATCCTCCGGCCTAAAAAATCATCAAACAAATAGGGCAGGATGATATCTTCATCCGTCCTAGTCACTTCTTTTAAACTCTTTAAATTCCGTCATTTAATTATTTGTACGTGCATAATTATTGAATTACTTAGAATAGGTAGACTTAGAATTAATAAAGGTTGAAATTAAAATCGGAAACCGCTAGTTTACTTATTTTAGGCCCGTCATCCATATTTTCAAAACGGTAGTTTTATTTATTTAGGCTCGTCGCCTATATTTTCAAAACACTAGTTTATTTTATACTATATCTATTTTGGCATAAAACAAAATCATGTTCTATCAAAACTCAATTCTCATTAAATTTCATAAAAATAACAAATCTTTTTTATAACAAAGATCTATTTTCTTATTACCAAGTGCAAAAGAGGAAAATCTTTCTACCCATTTGTATACCCTTTATAAAGGTTAAATTTTACATATAATACGTACTTTTAGTAAATCATTTTTTATTATTATGCATTTTACGATAAACCTCATGCAATTGCTTTGTTCAAATAGAATATTTTCCTTGCATTTTACAAACAAATTTCATGCAATACTATATATACATACATATCTTTTAAATAATTATTTGCAAATGTCTTTTTCAACCCATGTTCTCCTAAATATGCATTTTTTAAAATAATACTAACCTAAGTTTGACCGGATAACCGCAAGTTAGCGGATCCTTTAGGGTGCCTAACCCCTTCCCTTTAGGATAATAAAGAACCCTTACCTAGAATCTCATATAGTTTCACAGACCTTAAAAATGGAGATCATTTGTAGTATTTTATGCTACATTTTTAGTGTCCTAATTCACTATAATAATTAGGTGGCGACTCCTTGTCGCGCCCATTTTCGACCGCGACTTTTATTTTCTAACTCCTGCTTAAATAAAAGGTTAGAAAATAAATAACAAAATGCTAAAGTACAAAAAGGGTTTTAAAAATGCTAAAGGGTGCTAAAAATGTAAAAGGGTTCGCGGAGTCGCCACCTAATTAATTTGGGTGAATTAGGACACCTAAATGTTTAACTAGTTTAAAGTAAAACATTAACTCCATTTTATGGTCTGCTAAACTTAGTGAGATTCTGGGTAAGGGTTCTTTATTAATCTAGAGGGAAGGGGTTAGGCACCCTCTAAGATCCGCTTAACTCATGTTGTCCTGCCAAACCTAGGGTAATTATTATGCTATTGAAAATGCATGTTTGAAAGATATTTTAATAGAAAGTATTTTTTGGCAAAAGATTAATAAGATTAGTGCTATAAAATGCGTGTAAAGTTTAAAGCATGCCTTAAATAATATATAATGCAAAAATAGATCATTTGACTAAATGTACACATTTGCCTGCCTTGATTAGTATAACACATGCTTAAGGGGTTTTTCTTAATATGTATAAAATAAGATTTCTATATGGGTGCTATAGCATTGGGTTAGAAATCTTGAAAATAATATCATAGCTACATATGGTTAATTATGCAAGTTAAGATTGTTGGGTGATTTATTATAAATGCTATACAATGTATGGCGTGCCTAAAGTAATTAACTTAAGGGAAGCAAAATTAAATTAATTTCTATTTATTGATTCAAGGTTTGACTATTCTAAGTATTCTATTAATTACAAAATTAAATAATTAGGCAACAAATTTCAAACAAATAATATAGAGTGGATATGATCGCGCTTCCAAGATGCGTGGCGGCATCGTCTTATCCTATTTTGTCTTAGGAATTTCAGGCGGGAATGCAAATGCGGTGGTCGCCATTTGAAGTGGCTCGCGATGAGTCTCGCCGTGAGACTCTTCGCTTTGCTCCGATCGTGCCATGTAAAAAAAGAAAGAAAAGGATTAGTTAAATGTCCAAACTTATCGACAACACAAATTAATAAAATGCTTCATATATATTTGCGGTACATTTAATTTTCCTTTTATTATGCCATCTTGTCTGGATGGACCTACGCTCCCAAATAAAGCCCAACAATTTTCAGCCAATCTTAGGATATCAAACAACAAGCGTAAAACAAAGAATCGCCCCAAACTTATAAATTCTAACTTAGAAGACAAGTATCGCTTTGAGGCACAATGGACCCATTTAAGTGATCATTTTTAGGTTGAGATGAGAGCATGGACCTGGCGGTGAGCTTTCAAGAAATGTGCAAGGGAATCCAACAAGCCCAAACAACTATCACACCAATTTTCACATACCCGAGTATACAAGGATATCTAATATACATGCTGGACATGTAATCCCTGTATATTTATCCTATTCATATGAAGGCTAGCACGCTAGATACTACAAATGATGCACAAAATTCGCACATATCATTAAAAATGGTCAAATTGCCTACCATCTCGAACGATATTCCTTTAATCAACTAAGAGGTATACATTTCATATCACATTACTAGCATATTATTAAGAGATGAATTTGGCACACATGTATCACTGTGATATTAACAGAGAAGAGAATTGACAAGGAACACCTCGAGGAATGGTCTTTTAGATGCTCCAATATCCTAATTTGTCTAAAACACCAATGCATACGATAGAACAATGCAAGTATGTTTATTCCTGACTAGTTCCGACACCTAACAGATATGATGCATTCCATAAAGTATTCGTGATATACACATAAAGAATAATTCAAAATATATGAACGACTTGTTTTAAGGCACAGAGATTTCATTCAGGAAGTTTAAGAGTATGAAAAATCTATTATTAATTTAATTAGTTTGATGTAATCGGGCCATTTACTTAATGCAATCGATATTCTTGATCGACAGGAAGGATAGCTCCAGGATACAACTTTGGATATATATTGAAGTATAAGAGAGTTTATAGTATTTAGAATAAAAAATATAAATCAAAGGTATGTATACTACCGTAGCCATCCTAAGGAGCACAATACTTCTCTTTGATTCAAACAACAAACCATATTTAGACCCATAAATCCATCATACGATTTAAAATTAACCCGACACGCGTAGAAGATCCCTAGCCAATTTTTAACTTAACTACAAATCCACGAGCCACTTGAACCAGTCCACGACTTTCGAAACTATGCATGTTCAAATATTTTAACAGACGAATGATTACAACGACTATTATAATACCTACAATGATCGTAGATTCAATGGTATAAATGTCTAGCTCGATCGACCCAATAAACTCAAACGATAATTACTTTCTTCACCATACCACAATATTCTAATGATGCAGATTATAACCGCAGCTATGATAACGGGCTTAACCATAATTTCAGAAGAACAATCATCATCGACATCAAATTAACGCAAGTTTAAGCAATCGCGCAGAATACATTTTTGCCCATTGATATCAAATGAAGTCTAAGAGTGAAAGGCGATAAATTTACCTTCTCCGACAAATAACCGAGGCGGCGTATCAAGTCTTGGTCCAATCGACGGTTTCGGGTTTTGCGATGCGGATGAAGGGAGAAGGTTTTTACTCGCGATTTTTGGTGGAATTAGGAGAATGTTTCGATCGATGCTAAGGGTGTCCCCGTCGATGCTATGGGTCCTCGCTTTTCGCTCTGTGTTCTTAATCGCCGCTGGTGTTGCCTCGCAGGCTCGCCACGCCTCGAGTCGATGCTCTCCACTCCCGAGCCCTTAATCGATGCTAAAGAAAACGATTCCCTTCCTCTCCTCTATCGACGCTTTGCATGCTCTTATATAGCCCCCATTGAGTTCCAAGTTAGGTAAATAGTAAGGTGATTCTTTGAGATTTCGTCTTAAATCGTGAGATTTGGGTGCCGATTTTAGAACGATTTTGTGGGCTAATTCCTACATCGTTTCTTATGGTATCGATTTGAGAAATCATAGTAAACATGGAAGAAATGCAGGCGAAATTGGTGATGAGGCGGATGCGTTTTAGGGTTCTCTAGGTTTGCGTTTCGTGAAGGGTTAGGCAGTGGTGAGGGCTTTTGGGCGGATATAGGGGAAAATAAGTAAAGGGCTAAGGCGGAAAAGGGCCTGGCGGGTTGGGCTGCGGGTTTAAGGGATTGGGCTGGGTAGTTTATTAGGGTATTAGTTAGGTATTTAATTAAGTGTTAGTTTAGTTTAAAGAGTTAATTAGCTAGGTATTAGTTTTAGGCTTTTAATAAATAGTGAATTAAATTAATAAATTGTGCTTAAATTATTAATCTAATTGTTATAAATTTAAATTATTATAATACTAAATCGGTGTGCTATTTAATTAATGCTTAATGCTCTAGAATGCGCTATTATTATTTAGGATCTTATTATTGTGCATTATTGCGAAGTTAAATTAAAATTGAATAGAGTTTAGATTAAATTATTTAAATGCTAAATGCAAGTATGATATTTAAGAATTGTTTAAAGCTTTTACAAATGCGGTGCTATTAAATGCATGTATTAGATTAAAATTGATTTTAAATTACAACTGATTACTAATAAATGCGGCTATGCTACCTGACACGACGTTATCGCTAAATTATTTATTTTATGCATTTATTAATTATTTAAGAATTACGACAAAGCTTAAAGTTAATTAATGCGGGCGCGAGACTCTAAGTGCTTAAAACTCTACGTAAGACGCGATGCCATTATTAAATTAATTATTTATGCCTGTATTTAATGTTTTATTCGCTGCATTTTATTATAAAAAATCCTAAAAATTATTTTACAAAATTAGTGTAATTTTATAGTTAATGCCTGGACGGGAGGGTCAAAATTGGGTGTCAACACTCCTTAAAATGCAATTTAGGAATCAACCATCCGCAGTACTCCCGTTTCCGATTACGGTTGAAAATGGGGTGTTATAGTCTGTTTTGCTCTTTACTTTTAATTAATCCATAGTATAATCCACGGAATCCCTACACTTTTGAAGGGGAGTCTTATAGTAACTGGTAAAATTGCTGACATGTGATGAGGAGGTCATAAATTTAAGTCGTGGAAACAACCTCTTGCAATAATGCAAGGGCAGACTGTGTACAATAGATCCTTATGGTTCGATCCTTCCCCGAATAAAATGCATAGCGAAAGTTTAGTGCACTGGGCTGTCCTTTTAATTTACTTCACTTTTATCCTTTATGAAATGCAAAATGTCCCTGTTAAAAAATGGAAAGCTCTCTTTTTTACTTTATAATGAGACGTCAAGAATTTGTCCCCCACCCACCCACGAGATATACGTTAGTCCTATCCATATTTCTTTCACGACCGCAACGTTAATCCTAAAAGTTGTATTTTTCTATCATCGACAACTAACATATTAACACTATTACAAGCGAATGATGTCTTATACATCTTTACGACGTCTAAATTAAAATTTTATTAAGAAAGTATACCTAGATTATGACTACGGGGCTAGCACCGACAACTACCATATTAACATTATTACAAGCGAATGATGTCTTTCTTATACATCTTTACGACGTCTAAATTTAAATTTTATTAAGAAAGTATACCAAGAAACTATTAAGCGAACATGACTCTATGTTGTTCAACACTCAAAAAGAATCTCGTCCAGAGCTCAAACTTATTTTAGATTTTGTATAACATAAGTGTAGCTGCGTTAAAATTTATTTTCCATCATGGGGGTTCCACTTCAAGCATCAATTTGAGTCTCCATTTGGTTTACGGTAATCTTCTTCACCTTACTCCATTTGCTCTTTCTATATAAATGAGAATACATCACAGCTTCTTTTGGGTGTCTTCCAAAATTTTCATTAGGAGTACTATTTTGCTGCCAAATCATATCATGATATAAATTTAATAACAATTATTGTTGTTCTAAATAATATTTTTACCAATGTTAATAGTAGTAATATTTATCCGCTATTCATTTTACGCTTAATGAGATGACTACACATAAATATATAACTTGTGAAAGCATTTCAAGTAATCTGAAACAAACAAAAAAATATACTATAACACAAATTATTAAACCTCTGCTCTCAAAACTTCTAACTTTTCACTTGTGACTTTCAAGAAATATAGTAGAATATGTTGAATTTTTTTAAAATTATATAGCGATAAAAATTATAAATATATTGGGTCCGTGATGGCACGGGGTCCGATATCTAGTACTACGAAAAGGGGGAAATAGAATGCAAGTAATTGCACGGTGTGCACTTCAAATGGGATGATCTTTAATTTTTTCCCTTCAAATGGGTTGATCTTTAATTTTTGTCATTCAAAATTGAACTTATATCTATAGGGGCATAATTTTTTTTACATAACTTGTGGACGTTATAATGCACAACTTATGCCTCTATAGGCATAATTTTAATTTTGAGGGGTAAAAATTAAAGATCAGCCCATTTGAAGGGGGGAAAAATTAAAGACCAACACAACATTGGGACAAAAGTGCAAATGACGAGCTGAAAAGATATCACTATTCACTTTTCAGCTATGTTTTTAAAATAGTCACTATTGTTTCAAAAATTTCAAGTAAACCTCGAGGTCGTTATATAATATATACAAGGTTTCTCTAATGGATTATGCAACTCCATTACAATGAATTGAGATGATATTCATAGATCGCTTACTCTTTGTGTACGTTATGGAGTCTCCACTCCATGTTGAAAGCTCTTTTCAAATAGCATGAGCGTTGAAAGTCTTCAATTCGACTATAGCGTTAGATTCTTTTTTTATTTTGACTTCTTCCAAAGGTAGCTATATTTCAAATACCGATGCTGGAAAGTGACTATTTGTGAAATTTCCACATAAATTTGCATATTGGGCTGCTATTCACCAAGTGGACTTTGGGTTGAAGATACTTTGAACTTTGGGGCTTTAAGTATGGGTTTGATCATGTGTTCTTTGGGAGAACTAGTTAAGTTAAAATGTCCAGATTACCACTTCACCTAAAAGAAAAAGAAATAAATATTTGCTGATGCTAGTGACTCATATTGCTTAATACTAATATCAGTTTAAATATAATCAAGCATATAATTAGACTACAAAAGTTTAATAATCGTTTGGTAGTAATGATTATCTTAAAATAGAAGGATAAGAAATATGAGGTGCAAAAAAGCATACAGGAGCTTTTAAGTCTTACATATATGGTAAGCTAATTAATATCAGTCATTACTTGAATTGCGCCTTTTCCTGAATACAAGACTATATAATAGCACCCGCAAGCAGATCATTGCCAGAAGAGAAGAAATACGGGACCGCAAGGTCACGAGTTCGATCCTGCATAAACCTTCTTGTTGAGCCTCACACATGGCTTGCCAAGTGTGGTTTACATGGTGGCGTGGTTTGCGACTCTGCGTCGGTCAGGTTTACTGTGCACTCGAAAAGAGTAGCGGCCATGCCTTCACAACAAAAAAGACTATATAATAGCATCATCACTGTGTAGCTAACAAAAAAATAAATACAACTTCATCACTGTATAATAAGTTGTTAAATATATCACGAGATCATGTATATTATGTATATTAGGAAAGTATATTATAGTATAATTAGACTTGTACTATTATCATAATTATATAGTTAGTCTAAATATAATAGAGGTTTAGATGTATAATAGGAATATAATTTTCCTATATGTAACTTGTATATATACCACATTCGTAATATACATGATCTCGTAATATATTTAACATAAATAGTTGCCCCGTTTTTAAAAAAAAAATCTAGTGACGACATTTAATTTGTTTTTTTTTCATAATAACGTCCCTTCACACAGACACAGCCAATACTTATGTTACACACCGCCTTTGAGTTCCCTATTATTTTATTTCTTTTTCCTAAATTCTTGTCTCGTTTTTTATTTAAATTTTTTAGTTCATTGTATTTTCATTAAAATATCGATCACTCTTGGTATTTAATGGACAATTAAAAATGTCATATATTAAAAAAATAATTAAACTATAGTCTAAGTCAAACTACCGACTATTGTGGGGTGTTTGAAGTTTGGAAGACATAGCAGGATAATATCTCATTATTAATATAGTTCCGTCATTTTGAAATAATTTTTATTATTAAAATAGTTTAGTCATATCCTATTAAAATAAAGCCCACTAAGCCATATTAGATTCAATGTCGTGAATCATATTAAACAATTTTTTTGCTACAGAACATAGACAACGTTCTAATAATTAAAGCTTGTGCTCACCACCTAATACAATATATGGGCCAGTTTTTTGGTCATCAAGTGGTTATGTGAGACAAAAATTTAAAACAAAGACATTACAAGAATGAGGAGTTTCCAGATTAATTTTGCAACAATACGTGTAAGATGATATTAATTTCCCTTAAGAGTCTTTCATTAATATTAAAGTATATATAGGGTAAAATGTTCATCCATTATACAATAGGAATCCTAAGCCTATACAAAAGAGAAATCCTAGTCTTACAATAATTATATTTACACAATATATGAAAATATTCTAATTATGGATAGGGAATAATACTGTCTCTATTTACATGTTTACACACCCCCTCTGTCGGAGCGGGAGAAGGCCGGACGCTGAGACTGAATCTGAAGTCAAGAAATAACTGTCTGGAAAGTCCTTTGGTAAATATGTCTGCATACTGATAGGAGGATGAAACATGTAACACTCTGACATGGCCTAGCGCAACTTTCTCACGAACGAAGTGTAGGTCTATTTCAATATGCTTGGTTCGCTGATGTTGAACCGGATTATGAGAAAGATAGATGGCAGAGATGTTATCACAATACACAATAGATGTCTGACGCAAATGACACTAAAGTTGTAAAAGTAAATTTCGGAGCCAACAAATCTCATCTACTACATTTGAAACGCTCACTTCAAATTTCTGGACCTGAGCGAGATAGGGTAGCCTGTCGCTTGGCAGATCAAGAAATCAGATTATCCCCTAAGAAAACACAAAAGCCGGAGGTGGAGCGTCGCGTGTCCGGACACCTTGCCCAATCAGCATCCGTATATGAAAGCAACTTGTTTGGTGCAGAGGGGTATATGTGCAAACCATAATCAAGAGTGCCCTTAATGAATACGCTTAAGAGCAGTGAAATGAGACTCCCTCGGGGCATGCATGAATAAGCACACATGCTGAACAACATAAGCTATGTATGGCCTGATGAATGAGATACTAAAGTGCACCTTCAAGACTCCTATACAGAGTAGGATAAGAGACTGGAGCACCATCAATGACACTGAGCTTAGATTTGGAATCAACTGGAGTAGGTACCTCTTTGCAGTTCGTCATCTTAGCCCTGTATACAATTTCTTCTGCATACTTACGCTGACACAAGAACTTATGATTGCCAGACCTGGTCACTGATATCCCCAAAAAGTAACTCAGCTTCCTCAAATCCGTCATTGCAAATTCGGACTTAAGCAAGGCAATAATCTCATTTTTCAATCCGTCGGAGGAGGCAGTAAGAACAATGTCATCCACGTAAAGTAATAAGTAAGCAGTGCTACTACCTCGATGAAAATGAAAAGTGATGTATCACTCTTGCTGCATACAAACCCAATCTGCAAGATATACCTGATAAAACGATCATACCACGCACGGGGGACCTGTTTCAGGCCATATAATGACTTACGGAGATGGCATACATCGTGAGGAACTGCTGGATGGGTGAACCCTGGCGGCTGATGCATGTAGACTGTCTCTCTCAGATCTCCATGTAAGAATGCATTCTTCACATCAAGCTGATGGATCGGCCAGTGTTTGCCCATGGCAATGCTCAAAACTGTGCGGATGGTAGCCGGTTTGACAACCGGGCTGAAGGTCTCACCACAATCAATGCCCTCCTGCTGATTTGTGTCATTAGCCACAAGTCTTGCCTTATACCTCTCAAGATCTCCACTGTCTCTGAATTTGTGACGAAATAGCCACAGACAACGAATCACATTCACCCCCTCAGGTTTAGGTACTAGATCGCATGTGTGTTGTTTAGTTAAAGCATTGAAATCCTCACTCATAACCGCATTTCAATTTGTTTAATCATTTGATATCTAAATTTCACTTATCTTACTAACTCCAATTATATGTATAGTAAGCGCATTAATTCAAGGTAAAATGTCTTATACTTAAGAGATTTTTTATTTTCAAAGTGCAAAATACGAGATCATTTGTTACAGGTGAAAAAATATGAATTATCCCATCACAATCCTCGATCGTAGGCATCTGTGTAAATTTCAAATTTCACTAATCTTACACACTCGAATTCATGTTGTTTAAGTACTGAAATAGAATAACCTCTTGATTATTTTTATTAATGTCAATGTATAAATACATGATATACAATATTTAATTTATGACAATTAAATTTATATTTTTCTAATACAAGACTACTATATTTTTGATAAAATGTACTGATTCAGTTATTTGGAATATGAACCCTGTCAGTGTGACAATTCAACCTTCATTGAATATGTATTGATTAGAGTAATAGTCAATCCAAATCATGGATCCAACTAATTGGGGGTAAAAGGCGAAATATTTTGTCCACGGGGCTTTCATATCCGGTCCGATAGTGATTTGTGGAAGAGGTAAATCATGATAACTCAGCTGCCCACTAGATGGGAGACACAGTTGTTAGGGGCTCGAATCTACCTACTTGGGGACAATCTTTCTTGTAGAACATCTACTGAGTGACAGATATGATCTCTAGCTAATTATGGGAAAACTTGAGTTTCACATGGATTAGCTGATTCAGAGACGGCATGTTTGACTCACCCGTCTTTACATGCTTTATTTAAATTCTGGCAAAATACTTTAATGGGGCTATAACTGCCAGATCAATCCCTTTCTGTACTGAACCAGTTCGAACTCGTAATGTCGAATACTTTTTTTTTCCATGAATATCCTGTCATAGTTTATACCTTCCAAACAAAAGAAAGAAAATAACTTTATTTGACATTTATTAATCTAGGACTAACATTTGGTAGGAAGCGTGTTTTTCTCTATCGAATAGCAGGCCGTCTTTGAACCCATGCAAAGTGTGCTACTGCACAGGGCCCCCGAAAAATGAAAATATTTACCTATTTTTTCATTTTTTATTAAGTAGATAATGTCGAATTTCATCAGAAAGACTCATAATTCGCAGTTTTAAATTTCAATTAAAAATCAACTTTTACTTAATTGTAAGTACTTCAAAATATTTGTGACGGTCCTGTCGAATATGAGTAGAGATTATCATAATCTTGAATGGTTGTGTTTATTACTTTGTTAGTTTGTTTTGACATAACAAAAAAGAGGACACAAAATTATTGTCCGCGCATACTTATTTAAGTGAACATATATTATAAGGAAAAAACAAAATTTGGATATCTAGACAATGGAAGGTGAACGTTGCAATCGCCAAGTTGTTCGTATAATTTTCATTTCATTATTTCCATTCACTAATATCAAAACTCAACACAAGTCACACTCATTGTATAGCCTATTGTCTCTCCAAGTAACACTACATTTCAACGTCACCTTTCCTCGTTTATTTTGGCTCATATCTTTCAATCTATTTTTATTTTAATCACCCGATAATAAAAATTTACTACTCGATTAATCTCTACCAAGAAGTTTATTTTCTGGACTCGAATACAAAATTTCTTGTCTGTTGCAATTATTTGTTGGATGATGATGAATTGATGATAATAAATTTCCATAAAAGGACTCTTACATCGCCCTGCTCTAATTTAGAATGTTATACCTCTCAACCATATTAACTTTCTTAGCTAACTTTTATTTATTCCAGTAAGATGCTCGTTAACCGATCTTTATGAGGTTTTTTTTATCTTGCAATATATATTACTTTAGTTTCATGTGCTTGTTTGAATTGTTAAGAGTCTCACATTGAATGTGGAATTGGTAAATGAACTTCTTATATGGACTTGAACAATCTTCACTCTTAACACTCCCCACACGCTCAGATCTTGTTAACTGGAGCGTGAATAAAATAATTTGGGGGCCTAACATCAGCGAATAAAGAATTGAAATGAGTCTGACTCTTATACCATATAAAGAATGAATATTGGATCTAACTCAACACAAAAAATTAGCTTATAGAATGAAGATTGTCAAAATTCATATAAGGAATCCGTAAGACTCTTTAACATGAATAAAACATATGGAGTACTATTACTCTATCCGGAGATATTAATAAGTAAGAAATATTAACTATCAAATTTATTGATATACCTGTGCTAAACTCATTTCTATCTTTCAGCCATTTGCGACCAAAAAAGGAAATAAAACAGAACAGTTTGACCGACAATTTGTAAAAAGTTCTAGCATCAAACTATGGTCAAACTACACCCAAATTAATCACCTATAATATCAAACAACCTTTAAGTGCACCCACCCGCAAGGGTAGCCAAGTTGGTGTAGCAGTAGAGCGCGGGACCGCAAGGTCACGAGTTTGATCCCCTGCATAAACCTTCTTGGTTGAGTCTGTCACACATGGCTTGCCAAGTGTGGTTTACCTGGCTGACGTGGTTTGCAGGCTACTGCGTCAGTCTGGGGTTTACCCTGTGCGCACTCGAAAGAGTAGCGGCTGCGGGTTCCTTCGTCAACAAAAAATAAAACCTTTAAGTGCACCCCTCACTTCTATTTTTTTCATATTAATTAATAATTGTTGATGTTGGATGAGTGTTGTGACAACACGAATAATCAGAACAACATCGCTTATGAACATAAGGATGTTGTTTGCAGTGTTGTGATAACATCATAGACAACATCTCTATAAACGATTTTGTCTATTCTTCCGGCCAAAACAGTGAGTGTTACTGTGAGGTAAAAATGACATAGACAAGTTAATCAGGAAGCTGTGTTTAAAACCTGGAAAAAAGAAGAAGTCAAGCTTGGGAGGAAAGCGACGTGAAGATCAAGTCAATATAGTTGAGGATTTTATGGAGGTTGAATCGGTTCAAGCTGCTACCTACTTTCTCTCAACTTCCGCAACCAACCAGTGAGAATTTCAAGAAAGTTTCACACTATAAATAGAGGAGGAACTTCAGAGTATCGATATCCAGATTAAAAAGAAAAGAATCACCAAGAGAGCTCTCAAAAATTCACTCCAGAAACTGGATCAAACACCACAGCCTAAAGTAGTATAACAACGTCTAGTCTCACATTACTATTGCTGCCTAGATTCTAGATTAAGCTTATTGTTGAAGCAATTGTAATGAAGATGTTGTATAATTCTTTATAGATGTTTTATCTTTAGGCTGAAGTCATCTGCGACTTCGTTTTTCTTGTAATTTCTTTTTATTGTATTTCTACAAATTGTTAAAAGAAATTCAATTGTAATGGTATATAATATATACACTATTTCGGTCACTGACCATCAAGGAATATATTAATATATACACTTGAAAATATAACTCTTGTGTCTTATTTCTTCGCTGCATTTACTCTTTAAGGTTTATTATTGTTTTATCTGGTGTTGCCTCAAGTGTTGACACAACACAAAATGCAACATAAAGAAACTGTTTAGCTTTTCAGCTTTTGAATCTTTATTTTTCTTACGTTTATTTGCTTATGTTGGGTTTTGATATTGATGAATGAAAAATGATGAGATTAAAATTAAAGGGAGTAAAAGGCTCTTTTGTCTCACATCGAAAAAAGAGAAGGAAAGAGATGTGTATATATTACATTACACATTCTCTAGTTGCTAAAAGGGTTGAGAGGGCAAGGACCCCTCGCGCCGTCGTCGTCGCTCGCTTTGGATATGGAAAATGATTGATTGATAATCCTTTTGGACAAACGTTTCTTTAATTAATTAATTATTTATTTATTTAATTAAACTAAATCCAAACGGATCGACCCAAGACTCGCGACCGACCCGTCCGGTTTAAATCCTTTTTCTTTTCGAATTTCCCTCCAAAATTTTGGTGACTATTCTGAATGGTTACAAATAGGGATGCACAAAGGGTCAAAGGCCGACCGGGCCGAGGGCGAGACTGATTCTCGGACAAGACCGAACCGAATTTCTCGGTCCGGTCCGGTCCGGTCCGAGTCATGTTCGGTCCGGTCCGGTCTACTGGACCGAATGGACCGATCCTCTCAGTAGCCTCACGGCGCCCGGCCAGCCAATGGCCACCCCAAATTTCAGCCCCCACTCAAATTTCACACCAAATTACTCCCAGCCCAGGCCCAAATTTCAGCCACTTCACACCAAATTTCACCAGACGTATTGACATATCAAATATAAGTCGTAAATTAGTGAAACTTTAAATGGTCATAACTTTGCGCTCGGACGTCCGTTTGATCTAAATTTTTTTTTGATTTCGCGTATTTTTTCGAGACGAATAATCCCAAACTGACTGAAGTTCGTTTGCTTCACCGGATTTCTCCAAAAACGTCCATCTTGCCCCTCAATTTCTCTTTTCCCCCAAATCGTTACGTTTTTCCCATTTTCAAATCTAAATATCTCGCGATGTACAATAGATTTCAACGTAAAAATTTCGTGGCACCGCGTCCGAGAATGTCAATTTCAGTATTGGTAATTCAATTTTAAAAAAACAAACGGGCCCCGGAACCCGACCCGGAATTATATATATATTATATATTAGAAATTTAGAAAATTAGGAATTATATATATTAGAAATTATATATATTATATATATTATATATATTATATATATTATAAAAAAAAAAAAAAAATTAAGTCGGACCGACTGACCACTGACGATAACCGATTTATGAAAATATTTATGAAAATACAGATCAAGACCGAATTTCTCGGTCGGTCAAACAAGTTCGATGGTCCGATTTTCGGTCGGACCGAATTTTGCGACCACAGTTGCAAACATTCAGAATCAGTACCTCCAAAATCTATAAATTCTTGATTTGTTCCACGAATTCATTCACTGATTTCCAAACTGAATTTTCTCTACATTTCGAAAAATTCATTCTTCTTAAGTCTGTGTGATATACTATTGTTGAGTGGTTCGCTGCTATCGAAATTTGGAGTACTACTATTCTGGTAAGATAATCGTTCTATCCTGGGAGGCGATATTCCATTAACCTCGAGTACTGTGAGGGGAATAATTTTCTTACGGACACACTTTGAACTAAGTGGGCTCGATTATATTCTGAAATGATTTCTCAAAACAGATTCTATTTTCGTTTACTGTTTCATGATTAATTTACTGTTAAGTAATTTTTTTTTATACTGTGTAATCTGATTTTACTAAGTGTTTAACAGATTGGGTTGAAACATTATTTAACCATATACAGATTATTATACCAACAACTTATCCGTAGCCTCGGACCTAACTATACTCCAAAAGGGTGTTCTTCATAAAATTGTTATCTGTAGGTGTTAGTAATATTTATTTTAGTCGCTGGAAAGTAGGTTCCTAGAATTCTAATTACTGGTAATGATAATTAACTTGTGGAATACAGATTATTAGTTTCAAAATCAGAATCAGCTGGACTTTTACGATGTTTTTGTGAATGTCTTTATATTGATGATAACTACACTCTTTACACCATTAATTTAAAGCTGATAATTATGTTAAATAGCATCTCTACCTTCTGAAGTTGGGGCAAGATCTGCATACACCCTATCATCCCCATACTCCACTTGTATAAATATACTGAGTGAGATGTCTTTGACTCCTAAGACTAATTACACCTAAAACAATGATTTTTACTTATAATTGAGATGTCTTTGACTCCTAAACATGGTACATCCAATTTAGACCCTTCTTATCTGTTACTATTACATAAGATAATTTTTAAACAATCAAAATCAAGAATTAGTAATCAATGAATTAAGGATCAAATAGATTCTTAAATATTTTCATAATGATTTGTCATGATATCTTTAGTATTTTGTCTTGGCGGTAATTTTTTTCCGAATTGTTTTAATATGCTTTTTTACTTGAGAGTTGAGTTGAGGTGTATCAGAAACAACATTTTCATCTGTCAAGATAGGAGTAAGATATGCGTACACACTACTCTCTCAGACTTCACATGTGGGATAATACTGAGTATATTTATTTTAGTTGTTGTTGATGTGTACATTCATGAAGATTAGGCTTTGATTTTGTACAGAATTAGATTTTATTTATTAATTGGGTGAAAAAATATCCAATTAATTTAAGAGTAGCTGGAATTTGGAAGCAAAAGTCGTTGGACATACACATGTCAAATGTGACGTGGACGGGGATTCGTGATTGAATTTACATCTGGGTGGGGTCCATAGTGTGATTTACACATATTGAGCTATTGATATCTCAGGGAGGACTAGGATGCAAATTGCTAAAACTCAACGACACGTGGCAATATTCAAGATATGGTCTCCTTTGTAGAAATCTCCCTGGTTTTTGTGATTTATCACCGGAGTTTACGCTTTCCATACAATCGCGATTTAATGGAAAACTATTCTAACCTTATGTTATTCTTTTTCAACTTGACGGTACTGTTCTTCGGTGAAATTATTTCACTATTTCTATCGATTTGTTGCAAACGATTATCGAATCAAACGTTATACCAATGGAGGCTTGAAATAGAATACGTGATATATTCCAAGATAATCAAAATTCTCATGATGTTACATTGGAGCGAGAATTCTCCCATGCCAATATGGAAGACTTCTCTAACGTTTCGGCATATTACAAAAGATTGAAGAATTTGGCAGACCAACTCCTCAACGTTGGTGCGCCTGTTACGAACGATCGTCTCGTTCTTCAGATGATCGCAGGCCTATCTCAGCCCTATAATGGTATTGGCACGCTTCTTCGTCAAAGTAGGCCTCTTCCGCAATTTTATCAAGCTCGTTCTATGCTTAAACTCGAGGAAGCAAACCTGACTAAACACGCGGCTACCGGTGTTAGTCATGTCGTCATGATGACCGAGTCCAATTTTCCTCCTTTCGGTTCCGACAACTTGAGCCAAAACCGCAACAACGGTGGTGGCAAAAAGGGTCAAAATCAGAAAATAATGGCTAGAATCGCGACGCCGAATCGAGCAGCGATCGAACGATGGCGGTGGTGCCGCTGGCGTCAACAACATCTGCGATCGTGGGCCAGCTGGCCGGTGGATACGTTGGATCGGGTTGCGCGCCGCAACAAATATGTAAAGTGAATACGTCTTCACAAATATGTAAATATAATGGATCGAGTTGCACGCCGCAACAAATCGTAAAGTGAATACATGTTCACAAATATGTAAATACATTGGATCGGGTTGCGCGCCACCACAAATATGTAAAGTGAATACGTGTTCACAAATATATAAATATAATGGATCGGGTTGCACGCCGCAACAAAACGTAAAGTGAATACGTGTTCACAAATACGTAAATACATTGGATCGGGTTGTGCACCACAACAAATATGTAAAGTGAATACGTGTTCACAAATATGTAAATATAATGGATCGGGTTGCACGCCGCAACAAAACGTAAAGTAAATATGTGTTCACAAATACGTAAATACATTGGATCGGGTTGCGCGCCACAACAAATATGTAAAGTGAATACGTGTTAACAAATATGTAAATACAACAAGTGTATAAATGCAAGGGAATATGATACGGGATAAAGTAAAATATCAGATTAGTTAAGAATTTCTATAAGTAGTAGAGAGGAGATGTTGCATACTTGCACGATAAAGGTGTTGTAACCTAATATATTTTTGCAACATGCTTATTGTGTTATAATGTGATTGCACTTGGAATATTGTGAGGTTACTTTGAATTGCAAGGTAAGGTTCTCACTCAGCCCCGGATGATAGTGCTGACTTTTTAATTAACATGTTTCAGGAAAGCGTGATAGAGGAAAGACTCCACATCAAGGCTAGCGAGCGTCCCGCAGCCTCTTTGTCATACCAAATTCATTGCTTCGGACTTGGTACTTGTCGTAGTTAGTATGTAGTTGAAAAGTTCAATTTCAGTATCTCGGGAAATGCCCGTGTGGATTGTCTTCTTCAAATTTGGAATAATCATTCTCATTATGTCTAGTTAGAAACAATATTTGCACGAGTATGAGCTCGCGTTACTTTTAAGGAAATTCATAAGAAGTTCTTTTACTTCTATTATTGTTATTTATAGTTTCGCATTTAAATATAAGTCTAAATTTCAAAATAAAGAGAATTAAATGGTGCTCCTGGTGAGAAATAATTATCCAGGTGCCAACACGCCCTAAGTAAATGCATGGAAAAAGTTGGGGCGTGACAAGTTGGTATCAGAGCTAAACAAAGTTAAGAGATTCTAGGAACTTTCTTTGAGTTGGGTGTTTGAACGGTTACTTATTGCGACGGTGTGCGCGCCACCTTAGTAATAAGTGAACGGAATAACATCCTAAACAATTTCACTTCTTTCATACTCTTCTCGTGCCTATCTTGAATTTTTTCAAACTCTTGGTTCTCGTACTACCTTCTTCAAAGGATTGTAGAAGGGGATGTGCAACGATAAACTCTGGATGACGCATGAGTGTGGTGGAGAAATTTTAGAAGAAATCATTCCCCGATGTCACCACCGATGACGTAGGGGGAGTTCAGAGCTGGATTCATTGAAAAGTACATGCCTAACACTCGAAAAGAGACGCTCATGCGTAAGATTGAAAAGTTGAAACGAGGAGACCGCAATGTGCAAGAATACGATACTCACTTCATGCGATTGTTGGCATACAATGCGCACATTATTACTATCGAAAGGGAGAAGGTCAAAAAATTTATTCAGGGTTTAAACCCGAATGGCAGAGAAGGTAGTGGCGTTAGCCAACGATTGAACTTACCTTCAGATTGTCGATATGACTTTGAGGGTAGAAGGTTTTGCTAAAGCAAAAAGAAAACATTCGCAGAAGAGATTTCGATATTCAGGATCATTTAATAAGAGTCAAAACCAGAAGCAAGAGGTTAGTAAGGTTCTTCAAGACCGAACCAGTCTATAGACTGGTCTCATTTCAAGCCTAAGGGAAATAGTTGGTTTAATCAGCAAGGTAGAACGGACAAGGCCACCAACTCTAACACAGGAGGTGACAAACTGGTTTGTAAGGTTTGTCAGAAGAAACTCGTTGGAAAATGTCGGCTCTTAACGAGACCATGTTATAATTGTGGAGAATCAGACCACTATGCTAGGGATTGCAAAAAGAGAACCCAAACTTAGTATATTCAGGGGAGGTCAGAAGCAACCACAGGTGCCTACAAGGAAAATCAGGGAAACCAGTCCCGCAAGAGTCAGGGAGGTCAACAACGCAACAATTCTAATCGTATTTACGCTTTGCCACAGAGGAATGAGGCTGAAGCATCTAATGTTGTGGTCACAAATATTTTGCTAGTCTCGAGTATTCCTGCATTTGTATTATACGATCTTGGCTCTACATTTTCATGTGTGTCATTGGGTTTTGCTAAGAATTTACACGTAGAACCATCCTATCTAAGTGAACCTGTTGAGGTTATGCCACCAGTAGGGGCCTCAATTTGGGCCTCTCGGGTAGTTAAAAATTTCCCGTTATAAGTGAATGGTAGAGGAACAATAGTAAACCTAGTACTACTTGATATGGTAGACTTCGACATCATTTTGGGTATGGATTGGTTGTTAGCATGTTATGCCATGTTAGATTGTCGGCGAATGATAGTGAAATTATCTTTTTCCGGGGAATCAGATATTGTTATAAAGTGTAGGATTGAAATATCCTCGCGTCAGCTTATTTCCTACCTTAGGGATTAAGGGTTATTAAGAAGTCACAAGGTGGAGTACGCGTATCTGGCTAATATAGTAGATACCCAAAAAGAGTCTCAGCGGTGCATGATGTCCTTATTGTTCGAAATTTCCCATGGCGCGATTGAAGAAAATCTTTGGATTTGTTTAAAATGCAAAGAGATAAAATAAATATAGATGATGACGACGACGATGATACAGTTGGTTGCACCTCCAGTCCTCCACTGATATAAATATAGATGACGACGACAGATATAATTTAATTTTATTAGGGAGCGATTTATTTTTAATATAGAGTTTGTTGGCATAACTTTCATTTTGAGTCGAAGGTTTATGGAAATAACTTTTCTACCCTACAAAAGTAGGATAACGTGTGCGATACACTTCACCCCCTCGAGACTCTCTTGTGAGACTATACTGGGTATAGGATTGTTAGCGGTTCGGATACTCCCGGTAATTATCCGAGAATCGAACCGGTAAACCCGGACCGATACTCAAACCGAAAAGTTAACGTTCCGGATACGAGTACCAAAAAATTACCCGGACCGAGCAATGAGCCTGGTCCAGAATCCAGAAAATACCCTAACACCCTCCCCGCCACCCTCCCCAAAGAAATTCTAATTATATTTAATTACAATATTCTCTAATGTTAACTATTTTACATGTTTTAAGAATATATGTATGTAGATTTTATGTTTTAATGTGAAACATTGACATAAAATATAGAGAGAGAAGAAAGTAGTTGTAAATTGGTCAAACTTTAAATGACCATAACTCCAATTTCTCCGAAAACATCCGTCTTGCCAATCAATTTCACTTTTCTCCCAAATTGTTACGTTTTTTCTCTTTTCAAAGCTAAATATCTCGCGATATACAATATATTTCATCGTTCAAATTTCGGGCTAATGTATCCGAGCATGTCAATTTCAATATTGAAAATTCAATTTAAAAAAAAAATTAAAAAAAATCCGGGCCCCGGAACCCGACCTGGAAAAATCTTAGCGATCCGGACCGAGAACCGGACCGATAAGGTTTCGGTCCGGTCCCGGATCTCGACTCAGGACCGAAACCTTATCGGTCCGGACCGGTAAGCTTACCGGTCTGGTCCGGGTATGTCGATACCCGGACCGAACTGATAACAGCCCTAACTGGATATTTGTTGTTGTTTGGTGTAAAGAGATTTTTCGACACGTCGTCAAATTTAATCAGATTTCAATACAAGTACGAATAGTGGATGTAAAACATAAAAGAATCCAAATCCACAACAACAAAGTAGTAGTGAAATAGTAAGTACTTTTTTATTTTTAATCATAAATTTCAAATTTTGGGTATATAATCACTTTTACTCTGGAAATTTTTATCCGCATTGTGAAGCTTATAAATATCGAGTATCGGATAAAAAATGTCGAAATCATCACTCTCTCTATCCACATGAGGCAAGAAAGCTTTAATAAAGAAAAAGAAAAGAGAGAAATTAAAGAAAGCAAGAAAATCTCACTTTCATTTTCTTAATGAAATTTTGTCTCAGGAGTTGTCCCTCTCTTTGCTCTGGCCTTGTCTTGAAAGCATTGGCCACACTGCTAATACCAGAGACCCTTCTGCTACTAATGTTTTCTCTTTGTTTGTTTCTAACATTAGCTCAAGGGAACACTTTGAGTACAAAAATCATCATTATCTTATCTGTCCTTTATTCACTGCTTATATAAACACAGGAACCAGTATCTCCTTTTTCTAAAGGAGGATATTTATGATTTTAAAACATTATTACGTATAATATATATATTGTTACATAATTATTTATATAACTATAAATTAGGCAATTAAATCTTTTTAATTATAATTAGAATATAAATTTACTTAATATAAAAGATTTACAAAATATAATAATACTCTACAATGGTATATACAAGATATTGTAATATTTTATTCTATTACACCATGATTGGCGGGAGGTTATATGCTCGTGACAGATCGACTTAAATCATCAAAGAGAATGTGCGAAAGTCCTTTAGTGAATATGTCAGGATATCGGGAAGGAACATGAAGAGCACGAACTTGTCCACAAACAACTTTCTCACATACAAAGTGAATATCCATTTCAATGTGTTTAGTGCGCTAATGTTGAACGGGATTGCCGGAAACATATAAATAACACTTACATTATCACAGTAAACAATTGTAGCCTTATGGATTAGGCAGTGAACCTCAAGTAGAAGGCTGCGTATCCAACAAGACTCAAAAACGTCATTCGCTACACTCTGTACTCAACTTCGGTACTAGAACGAGACAAAGTAGGTTGTCTTTTAGAAGACCAAGAAAGCAAGTTATCTCCGAAGAACACACAGTAACCTGACGTGGATCAACGAGTGTCAGGACATCCACCCAGTCAGCATCAGAATAAGATATGAGACTAGAGAGTGAAGACTTGTACAGGTGTAAGCCAAAATGAAGAGTACCTTGTACATATTGCAAAATACGTTTGAGGGCATTCATATGTTCATTTGTCGGGTTGTACATATGTAAGCATATTTGTTGTACGACATAGGACATATCTGGTCTCGTGAAAGTGAGATACTGCAACTCTCCTGCTAAACTGCGATAGTGAGCTGGGTCGGTAAAACATAGAACCCGAAGAGGCACTGAGTTTGGAATTGGCGTCCATCGGTGTGGCGGGTCGGTTTACAAATTCAGGAATATGTTTTCTGAATTTTATTGATTATTATGTACAATATATATAGTGTTACATAACTATTAACATGGCTACAAACTAGGTAACTAAATCTTCCTAATTACAATTGAAATATAATTTATCTAATATAAAATATATACAAAAATTGTAATATTATATCAATAGTGTTATACAAAATATGATAATATTCTATCATTTTCCACTATCTGTATGTCGTTTAACTAGTTTTATGAACTATCCTTCCATGACGGCATCAGTCAAAGATGCCCACTTTGTTTTTTCTCTAGCTCTTTTGTGTATTAAAAAAAACAGCTGTGAGCACTAAATTTTCGTTATGCGGGATTTGATGAAGGATCGGATAACAATGGTTTATCGTACGCAATTTATCATGTATTTTTAAAAGATGTTATTTTCACGACTCGAAGTCATGACTTCCGGACCACATGTCAACAACATTACCAATTATAAGTTTTATGTACCAAAATTCTTAAAATACAAAAGAACTCAATGTGGTCAGAAAATTAATTAAAATATACTGGCATGACTTTTGTAACAAATAAAAAGAAGTGGTGCTTAATCGTCGATCTATATGTTAGTTCTACTATTGTTATGCTCTGAATATTGTGGCATAGAAGAAATGGAGTAACGGTAATTGACAATCAGTTAATTATGATAATTACCAAAAACGAAAAGAAACCTAACGTCAGTAACAAGTTTTTTCATACTAATTAATGTCATTAGATCACATGGGATTGATGCTGACTCAGTTACTGGACCTATTTTCGTTTTAATGTTTTTTATATATAGCTTTAAGTAACAAGATAAAAACATTTCCTTATTTAAGAAAATTTTCGACCTCACTTCAGTGGTTTTTATTCTCCCAAGATTAGTGAAAACCAACATAGTAACACAACATTTTGAGATTAAAAAACAAAAATGCTCCCAAGACTTGGTGAAACCAGCTATGGACATCTTGTTAGGAAATATTACTTTTGAATATGCTAGAATTACCTAAGGCATGCATTTGATGTTATTCATGTGACTTTTAAGATATATACTTGATTAGGTGCATAATCTTGTGTTATATAGATGCCAAGTTTTGTACTTTTATAATAAATATATCATTGTTGGTTTCAGCTTGGTTTATAAAGACCATTATAATATGATTTATACATATTATTTTTTCTCATCAAAAGTGAGAAGCTTGGTTTAGAGTCAACTGTCTCACTATTTGATATGGGTCCCTGAATTCTATTCGTCTACATCTTTATAGAAGAAATTGACTGGATCTGAGTTGGAGTTATGTAGCACTTTAATCTTTTAGTTTAGTTTCACGAGAATTAAGATTAGTTTAAGTGGTAGGCTACATTATAAGTAACACAAAGTTGGTTTACTTTTCCCTGAAAATAATGCTATACTATACTAAAGTAAACTACTAATGGTAGTGCTTTTGGATTAGAATAATAAAAGAATTGATTTTTTTTATAAATAAAGTTAACTTTCTCTGTAGTTATGTACTACTACTACCGTTTTGAGACGTGGCTCATGAGAGTTCAGTGGGCAGGATTCCTGCCACAAAATAAGAAAACAATGCCCATAAAATGTGTGCTCAACACCTTGAGAGGTTGCAATTTTTTATTTTGTACATTGCTAATTCAAGATTCTACCATAATGAACGACAGGTTAAATTCTACAAAGCCGTAATACCAGATTTAATTTACTTTAAAAAAGTTAAAAAAAGAACCCCCATAAAATTGGTTTGGGTCAACCTAACCATGATGATGATGATCTTAAATCTTAATAATCTCTAGCACTAAAATGATCCTCAAATGAAACTAGTGCTAGCAGCCCTTAATTAATTTCAGTTCATGTTGTTCCATTGCTTGTGTCCAGGAACCCATTTTGGGCATTTGGGGCTGAAATAGCATGACACAACTCTTGAATTCAATAGCTCAACAATGGGTGCAAATTTCACACACCTTGGTGTCTTGTACTGATTTATTGAAGCACCTAAGCTTATAGCATAATCCATTAGCTTGTCAAATGTCCCACTTTCGACAACCTTTATTTCCAACGGGCCGATGGACTTGTCCGAGGCCCGGCCCTGACGGTACACGCTGTTTAAGGACTCTTCAATTGTGAGGCAACAATCTTCAAAGACTGATGGAGGAACTGGGGTTGAGCCATTCACATTGAGTTCCCAGAATAAGACATAGTGCCCTGGAATTGTGTTTGTATCACCATAGCTTGTGTATTCTGTCACATGTGCATAGAATGGCATCAGATGGGTCACTGCATTTTTCACCGCGTTTTGTAGCTCTACTTCATCTGTCTTGTCTGAATCAATGCTTAGCACCACATTTTTCCGGCAGATAAAGTTGAATTGAGGGGCGTTGTTCTTGAATCCAGCAACCCGAAGCACATCACCCACCCGGTACCTGTATAGTCCTGAAATTAATCCGAAAAAACGGACATTAGCAATTAGCAAACATGTCTAAATAAATAGCCAAGAAAACTTAATTGAAATTTTGAAATTAATTACCAGCATATGTTGTGATAACAAGCTCATACTCCTGACCAATCTTGACATCAACTAAATCAACCAATTCTTGCTGCTCTTTCTCATTAAGTGATTTGGGCATGGAGATAGAATTAGTCACACCATTATTTCTATGAACATGCAAGAATTCAAAGTACCCCATGGTAGGAATAAGTGTATAAGCAACTTCACTAGGCTTGCAAAGGGGGTTAAGGTTGACACCAAAGTAACACTCTGAAGAAGCATACATAGTGCAAACAAGTGGCAGGCCATTACTGTAATAATCAAGAATGGGTATATATTGTGACATAGTTCCAGTAACAATGACATCAATATACTTAGTATTAGGCCACAGCCTAGTAATAATCCCTTGCCAAGAATCTTTACTGCATTCAGTTTCAACAAAATCAGCTAACTTCGGGTCGGGTTTAAGGATTTTCATAACCGCCTCTCTAACCGAGGAGTCGGTAATTTGGGAGTTAATGATTCCGGTTCTGATATCATGACAAAGAAACGGCCAATGCTTCTCAAGGAAGCGAATAGCACGGATGAAACCTGAGGCGAAAACCGCCCCAACACGAAGCACTTCTTTGTTTTGGCAAATGCCACAAAGCATTTGGGAATACATACTTTGGTATGAATCAGAACAAAGAATTGTTTCATTTGGGCTTGTGTAATTTGTGTATGGATCAGGACACCTATTCTTGAAATGTGGGCTTTTATAATAACTTGTTAAAACAGGACGAGCTGGTAATCCACCTGGAGTTTTAGCCTCAGATTTTATAAACAAAAAATACATTCCTTTGCCTTTTTCAAGGTCTGGCACAAATTGACTCATCACAGGCATTAAAAGACTGTAAAGTTGTGATCTCCTTGCTAGTTCTTCCTCAATAGTTGGCATCAGTTTTCTTTCCCCTCCACTAGTCCCGGAACTGCATAAAATTGTCATTTATCAGCTAAAAAATACAAAATACATGCAGTAACGACAAAATCAAGAAAATGGTAACTATATCTTTTGATTTTTTTTGTACTTTGTTATAGTACACTTTTATAGTACTATTTAGATAAGGATGCACAAAACAAAAAAAAAAACAGACCTTGTCAAAAATTCAGAGATGGGTTGAGAGCATAGTATTTGAGATTTATCACCATTGGCAATACGAGTGATATCAGTTAAAATATCCTCATATGTGATGGCTGGCATGATTTTCTTGAAAGTGTCTCGATCAGTATTACCATTAAGGCCATGGCGTTGCAAATACTCAACATAGGCATTTTGAGTGAGTATTTCAGCAAGGACACTTTTTTGAACCTCATCAGCATTTGTGGTTACTTCTTCAATAAACTGAAGAACTTTCTTGTTGTTTTCAGAAACAACACTATTTTCAGCTGCTTTTGGTTCCTCAGGCATGGTTCTTTTTAATTTCCTTAACAGGTGGTTAATTTTGAAATAATCACGTCAATAAAGAGTGGCTGAAGGGAAGAGAGTTTGTTACAAAGAGAGATTTTTTTTTTTGGGTGTGAGTGTAAGTCGATAGTAGAAGGGGGTTTAGTTTATATAGAGGGATGTTTGGTTGAAGGTGGTTGTGGTCCAATTTCTGTATCGCTTAAAAGTGCAGAGCAAACAAATACTGTACCAAATTCTTTTTTTTTTTCTTTTTTTGTGGCTGGATAGGACTTGGGGTTAATTCTTGATATATACAACTATACATGGGTTTTATGTCAATTTGCATCTCGAATATTGAAAACATGCTTTCGTCACTAGCAAAGATATTACTCTTTTGTTTGACACTTTTGCTTTCGTCACTAGCAAAGAAATTAATCTTTTGTTTGACGCTTTTTACTTTTCGAGAATTAATTTTTTAAATTTTAATCATGTATTTAAATATAGAATCTTTAAATTATTAAAATGTCTTGAGCTGAGAGTCTCTCGAAAACAACTGTTCTACCTACCAAGGTGGAGGTGAAGTCTGTGTATATTCTATCCTCTCATGCCCCATATTATGAAATTTCATTGGGTATGTTATTGTTGTTGTTGTTTAAATTATTAAAATAAAATTTACGTATTTAAAAACTACGTAAAAAATAATATAAGTAATATAGCAATTAATAGACAGATGGAAAAATTATGATCTAAGAACAATTAATTTGACTCGCACACAGATTGAGACGGAGCGAATACAACTTTTAACAAAAAAAACACCTTTTAAGATAAGTAAGATTTTAAATAATTAAAAAATCTGTAGACAAATTACCTCAATTAGCCATAATAAGCCAAAAATAACCAAAAAAATGTAAAATTAATATTATGATATATATTGGATAGAGGTTGTAAATACTTTTGTATATCGTAATAAAATCTAAATACTTTTTCATTTTTTTTTTGAGTGGCTGGATAGGATTTTTTTGTTAATTGTAGACGTATATAAGGGTATTTATGTCAGTTAGCCTTTGGAAAGTTTTTGTGACTAGCCAGGGGTAGACCTCCCTTGTTCACGTGAACAATCGCGATTTTTTTTTTCAAAGCTATTTTTCATAATTTTTCACTTTTGAACAAGCATAACATTTGCATTTCCTTATATAACGCTGTGAACTCTTTTTTTTATATATTTCGAACAACAACTTCAAACGATGTATATCCGCCACTGTGACTAGCAAAGACATACAACTTTCATGGCTCTATAATACTCTGCTGTGATAATTGCGACTTAGACTACGTATTCAAGATTCAACTAATCATGTTTATTATTTGCAGCAAAGCTTTCGAATTGCCTAATTTGGATCTCTATTGTACAATTTCCAGACGCATTATCCGTTGGTCCCAATATTCTATTTATGCGAGTTAATTAAAGTTAAAATTGCATTATCATTGCTAATTTTTGTTCAAAATATCATTTGTCCCATCTTATCCCCTCAGTTTATAAGTTTACGCACTTCCTCCCTAATTATCTCATTTCAATTTGTATTACTATCAATTAATTAATGTCCTTGTACGGATGTGAGCTTTCCCAGTACAGTGTCCAAGGTGGAGATGACAGCTGGAAGTAAGACACGTGTGGCATCAGGAATGCATTGTGTGCCACTTGACAACTGGTTCCCACGTCAGATGTGTGACACGTGTAGGAATAGGAGACACAGGTTAAATGCTTTTGTGGGGATAATTTCTAATTAAAACATCACTTTTTTCTTACTTGACGTGGTTTAATACAAGTACTAATATTAGTGTTAGCCTGCCCGCATAGGCGCAGGGTGATAAATTACCCCAAATAGGCAGGTTCGAGTTATGACAGTCGCAGTGTGAGAGTTTTATTCCTCCTTTATGGGTGATGACTTCCTGTAGGCACCAAACACTGTGCCCTCATCTAGTGGTACGCTGAGTCACCATGATTTACCTCCTCCATCAATCTTTGTCGGTTCAGGGATAAAGCCCCGTGGGCGAGGGATTTCACCTTTATCGCCCCCAAATATTAGTGTAGCCTATTAAGGGTATACTTGCCATATTTTAGTTTTCTTTTGTCACTTGATAACTGCTGTTTTTATTCTCTCCCTTTCAGCAATTTGAATGTAAATTTGACTGGTCTTCTGATTGACAACATTAGGTAAACTATTTGGTTTGTAACATTAAATATTTAATTTAATAATTGAGAGGTGCATGCGCTCATTTTTATTCACGAAACATAACGATAACATTTATTGAAGCTCTGCCATCCTTTAAATATTAGGAAGTAGAGGTTGTTACAATTCTGAAACCAGGACAACGCATGTAGCCATGTAGGTAACATCACGTTCGGTTTCACGTATAAAGCTATGTATTACTAAGCATAATTTTGTTTGTGGTATTAACATACAAATTGGTAATGTATGTTTTAATTACATTGAAATTGTCGTATGTTTAATGCGAGATAGTTTGTGGAATATAGAAATATCTACAAAACATATTTGGATAATTATATCAATGTTTTTTTTAAAAAAAAAATACCATTCGCAAAAAATGCTTAATAATTCTTGTATTACTACCTGCCAAAAAACAGTCTGTATAATACTATTTACCATATAATAATCTAGATATTTTAATTTATATATGATTAGTACATGCACCAAACGAGTCCTTGGGGCCGCAATGTACTTTTTCCTCCGAAATACTAATGTAGCAAAGTCAACACGAAGTATATATAATTGCAACTAGAATATTAATTGCATTAATGTGAAAATTATTTCAATATATGGAAAACAAATAACATAAATTAATGAACATTGTTGATTTAGTCCAAGAATATAAAACAAAAAAAAAAGGTCAATGTAGACACACCATTTCCGAGTCTACTTGCTCAATATTGGTACTAAAACTTTGTAAGAATTAAATCAAGCGCGTACATAATTATATCAGACGTAATTAGTTGTTATTAATTATTAATTGTGGTTTAGTTAGGAGTTGTGATGTTCCTTTGGTCAAAATGTTAATGCTAAACATAAAATCTAATGCAGCAATTTTTCTTTTGGTTGTTGCCGTCACTTGGCAAAAATAAAGAAGAAGAGAAACTACACGGCGCAAGATTCTTCAATCTTATAAGCTTCGGAATTATTTTTTCGTTGCTTGTTCCGATTTTGGTTCCATCTCATTAGTCAAATTCTTTGTTATCATCCCTTAAATTGTGGTTGTCAATTTTACTATGGCTTGTCACAAGTCAACTAGTTGTTTCTTGAGTGCACACGACAAATATGACAGATTGGTGTACGAAGTATTTTACGTTTAGGTAAGATTCGGGGAAGTATCGATCCCAAATTGGTGTGATATAGGCAATTTATAAACATCAATGACAAATTTCACTATTTAAAATTTCGTGACCTATTTACATGAAAACATCTTAAATGTTCCTCGAAAACTCCTTTTTTGATTGTAAAAGAAGTTTTTTTAAAATTTCCATAACATGGGATAAAGTTACACCGGAGACCTAAGATTTGTTATGATATATGTAAAAGCAGCAGTACCAATAAAGTCATGCAAGTCACAATAATAATTAGGGTTTTTCTATGTTATCTTGGGATCAAAGGAAGCAACTCCATTGGTGATTATGTGAATCCCCAAAACACTTTAACAATTATCAAGAATCTTGCACCAATTATAGGTGAAGAGGCCCAAAATTTCTATTTTATCACAACAAAACAAAATAAAAGAAATTGGAACAAGTCAACATGTACAAGGTGGTAGTAATAAAAGAACAGATGGCCAGATAATCACTTCATCGCCGAAAGTTGCAACTCCCTTACTTCAAATTCCAGGAATAAGAATTATTGAAGAAGCTCTTTATACTGGAATTGAATCCTACAAATAGCGGACATCCATTGGTGAATTTTCCATTCACACAGGGCGAATTTAAGCTTGTCTGTCAGGTTTTTCCAACTCTGTCGTTGGAAGACAATAGCTGCTTTCCCATGAAAACATGGAGCGAGACGAATTGGAGGTCCTGAATCCGTGTCAAAAGCCATCTATATATTTTGTGTCTTCCTTATCTTATATTTCTGGATGACTTAATTAATGAAACAAAAAAATAAAAGAAATTAACGAAACAGAGATACATAAAAAGCAAAAGAACAAGAAAGAATTGGTCACCCGGGAACAATCTAATGGCAAAGGAGGGGTTTAAGATGCTCTGAACACTTGCAGTATGAGACCGATTCTCACTTTCTCGCAGAGAGCATTGTCTTTCTCTTCCGGCGCTGATCCTCAGTAGGTCTTTATCGGTTGTCAACTCTAGCTACAGTTATTGGAGCACATTCCACGATTTACTGAGAGTAGTGTTGAGGGAGTGATACTATTATCTTTAGGGCTAGTCTGACGCAAGTCGGTAACCTGGATATAAAAAAAAGTGTCTAATTTTCTTGACAGGTCATCAACACCTGGTCGCCAAGTGTTCAAATAGTTGTTGTCATGCATTGACTAGTCAAGGGCTGACTAATGCGGACGGTCGCAGTTTAAACACAAGTCAACTGATCTGACGGATATTAGGTAGACAAGTTTAGACACAAAAACAAAACCATATACATGTAGCACTTCTAGTAATCCAAATTAGTACGTATGGTATGTGTATTCGTTTACAAGAATTGATGAAAAAGGAAGTTTAAAAATTATTAATGCCCTTTATTTTCTTAAAATACTTTTTTGTGCTTTAATTATCTGATATTTTAAAACACTAATAAAGAAATGAATTTTATGTGTAATGCAACTCCAAAACTAGTTCAATTGCACAAGATCATATAAGAAATTCAATTTCTCTTACACTCCGACGTGGGACTCAACGAGCACTAGTCCACGAATCCATTTTGCGTTAGAGAATTGGGAAATTTAAGGGTGAAACGCTTCCTACAAGATATTTCTCCATTTTCACAACTCAAACAAAAGACTTTTAAATAAGAATTTCATTTACACATCACATCTCCTATTAACATTCATTTTAAGGTATTAATATGAAAAAAACATAATATATTCATGAGTAGCTAGCAATATTCTTACTATAGGCGAATCCAATATTTCAAGAGGATGGGTAAATGCGGCTTTAGAAGAAGCAAAAAAGACAAAAATTTATAGCAAGTTGGGTTCAATCCATCAATCTTTAGAAATTAAACCTAGTGCATAATCGTGCACCACTCAACCTTCGCCCTTATTTGACAATGTGTTACTTCAGTTAATATTAGATATATTTTAAGAATTATACACATAATATATTGAGTTTATTTGGGTGATCATGAGTTTAGGTGACTCATTTTTTCTACATAAATTCTCCCATGATTCTTACTTATAATAGTACGAAATATACTTTAGTTAAAAATTTGAAAGTCAATTCATATATGAAGTCAAATAATAATCCTAATTAGATATGGATTAAATAATTTAGCATTTTTCAACAAAACATTTTTAAATCAAATTTAAATGGGACTATATCAACTAAAAAAAATTAGAATTGGGCGGGTGCACCAAGGTAAGTAGGATATCGCATATGGGGCGCTTAGTGCTTGGTGTTAGGAGTATATGAGTCGAGGATTTTATGGAAATGTTTACAAACAAAGAAAAATATAGGAAAAAGAATGTATGTATTGAGAATACCAAATTCGAGTAATATTTTTATACTATCCTTTGTAGCTGGAAGAGGGAGAGAGACAGTAATGCAAAATGTCTGACCGTTGACTTCTCACCCCCACCGGTATACATTTGTTTCTCACTAATATACATCCAAATCAACCATCTTCCTTACCTATATTAACTTGTATACACCTGGTGTACATGTAATATCTACTAATATACAGCCAAACCGACCCTCCTCTTTAGATATCTCACCGTATACATCTGGTATACAGGTGATATCTCACTGTATACAGCCACAATCACACCTCTTCTTTACCTATTTTGCCTGTATACATCTGTTAAACATGTGGTATTTAGTGATATACAATCAAATCAGACCTCATTTCTACCTATCTCACCCGTATACATCCGGTACACAAGTGATATACACAACACCCGAACCCCTTATAAACTGAAAAGGCTTGTATACAGCTGATATACGACTGCCCGAAACCCTATATCCTTCTACCAATTTTTGGCCGCACTTATGGCGTCACCCGTGACCCACATAACTTCTCCCGCTTCCTCTTCCTCAACACCCGGCGTAAAAAATAATCGTGCCCAAGACGCTAAACAAATGGGTCATCCACGCCCTGAAATCGGCCCGTCGACCACCTCTTTCACGTGCCAGACCCAGGAATAGCTGGCACTGCCAATGTCAAATATACAGCGGCCCACCCACAATTAAAGGTGGCTAACGGGCCGAACCCGAGCCCTTCACCGTTTAACTTGCCCGGCCCGGTTCACGGACCGGCCAACCGGTCGGCTTCATTCGGATTCATTTCGGCGGCGCGGTTGGTTCGTCTGAACCTGCCCATCGTCCGATTTATATATATATATTTTTTTATTTCTAGTATTTATTTTCTATAATATAAACTAAATTCAATTTAAATATGTAATATAATAATATAATATATAATTTAGTTGTATATATTAAAATTGAAACTTTAAAGTTAACTTTCTATTTTATAGTTTATAACTTTATACTTTATAGTTTATAATTTATAACTTTATACTTTATCTTTATTTTATAGTTTTTACTTTATAGTACTGTTAATCTGTTATAGTTATACACTTATAGTCTTATACAGTTATACTTTATAGTTGATAACTTTATATTGTAATTATATTTTTATTAATTTATTAGATTAGTAGATATAAGTTAACAAATAAGTAATAACAGATAAACAACTAAATAGATAGTAAAATTAAAATTAATGATAAGATGTAAACTTTTGAACTTTCATAATGTTAATAAGAGTACATAATGAAGTAATAATAATTTTATTTACATATTATGCATCCTTCTTGCAAGTTCTTCGTAATTTATAGGTTGATTGAATTGGTTATGCTCCATAGTCTCTAAATCTGGAGTATTAATTCCAGTCCCGCCTCCGCTCCCGCCTTTCAAAATATTACCTATTTCTTCATCTTCCGGAGAATTAACGTCTCCACATCCTTGATTTCTTCTCTCTGATCTGATCCAATCCCTTAACCAGACTAACACTTCTATCAGGCTTCCACCCAACGATGAGTGGCGTGTGTCTCCTATTTGATCTCGTGTGGCTAAATGCACTTTCGTAAGCCACCGCTGAGATCGACACATTAAGAACATCTCGGGTCATCGCTGCAAGTACCGGAATTGCCTTCATATCCTCGCCACCATTGTAAAGCGGTCAAAACTTTTCTTCATTCACGGCTTTTGCAAATAAAATTGCATCTCATCGCAAGATCGACTTGTGCTTGCTTGTGTTGTAAAAGTGCTCCATATGTCTAAAGATTCTTCTTCATCGTCATCAGCATTGAATCCTGCAGGTGTAGACACAGAAGCAGAACTAGAAGAAATATTAGTGGCAGAGTTGTTGTTATCATGTAATGTAGCATAATATTCATATAATGTAGTTAAATTAGTATCAAGTTTACTTATGCAATCAAATGAAGATGGAGTTTACTTTCACCTATTTCCATATAAGTATATAAACTAAATATTAAATTATGACAATCTACTTTTTTAAGAATGATTTAAGACTTCACCAATACAATAAACATGAGGAATAGTAAAAATATATTTTTTAAACTTTTCAAACATAAGTGTAACTGCATCTTTATATTTCACATTTTATTTTAAACCATAAAGTAAATATGAAATTTCAGCTATATGAGCTAAAACATTACAAACTGTTGGGTAATAAGATCCTGAAAATTCAACAATGCGATGTAAAATTTACGTAAATTTTTAAAAGTTCACCAATTGATTTCCAATGTTCGCTTGCTAACATATACATCACGTTCTTACAATGCGCATTTGCAACATGTGTTATGGAGTCTTTATACTTATAATATTCTTTTAAAAATAAATAAGTATAATTCCACCGTGTAATAATCTCTTCTGGCATGAATTTAGGTCTCAAATTAAATTGTTTACATTTTTCTTTAAATTCTATAATTCTATTTTTCCTATTATTACCCTGAATAACTCCAACAGCTCTTTTGACAAGTTTTATTTCAGGTGAAAATAAATCAAGACCACTTTTAACAATTAAATTATAAATATGACAAGCACAACGAACATGAAATATATCACGAAGTGGTGGTTGTACTTCCGCTTTTAAAAGATCTACAGCAGCAGTATTATTAGATGCATTATCGAATGATACACAAAGTATTTTATTATAAAGATTATATTTTTGGGCATAAGAACAAATAGTTTCGCTTATATATTTTTCAGTATGACTTTGATCCTCGTCATACGAAAAAGCAATAATACATTTTTCCATTCTAAAATTTTCATCAATCCAATGACAAGTAATTGTTAAATAATGATAACCGTTTAATGCATGTCCAATGTCTGAAGTAAAACTAACTAGGCAAGAAAGGTTAGCAAACAAATATTGCAAAAAAATAACATAATCATTATGAAGTCTAAAAATATCGGCTCTAGTAGTACTGCGAGGAACACCTTTAAAAAAAAGATTATATACTCTTTGAATATATGTGATTAAATATGAAGAAGAAACAAAAGAAAAAGGTAAACAACCTCCGACAATCATTTTTGCTAATTCAATGCGATCCTTTTTTGGATCGTACTTAGCCACCCCCCAATTAATGGATTAAGTTGTTGTTGACCGGGTTCTAAATCAGAGACAACATTCCATTGTGTCGTATGATCGTATTTTATATGTATACCTATGGTGCCCGTCCCCCCTCACCCTCTGTCTTATGTTTATAAGTTCTCCCACAAATATTACATCTAACTCTATCAGTACCCACAACTTTATCATAAAAGAGCCACACTTTACTCCTTTTTTTTCTTGTTACTGGTTCTGGTAAAGGAGGTCTACGACTACGACTACGATTACGACTACCACTAGCAGTACCAACATTTGACAGAAGGAACACTAGTAGGTGTAGGAGGTTCTTGTTCTTCAAGTTCATCAATATTATCTAATTGAATGTTATCATATTCATTATCTTCTATTCCAAAATCTTCTTGCATTTGATCATAATCTATATTTTGATTAGATGATGAAGAACCTACAGATTATTTATCCCTTGAACTAGATTTACTACAGATCCGCGCAATTTCCCTTAGTAAAGACATTATAAAATATTTAAATAATCAACAAATAAATATGACAATTTAATAAAATAATTAGAGAATGAAACGAATGTACCAAACTTCGGGATTCAGAATTCAATTGAAACTCGAAGCTCGAAGTCTTGCGTCTTGCTACTTTGAATTTGAAAACTAATAATAATAATAACTTGAAAATTGATAATAAAGATGATTAAGAGAGTATGAGAAATTGAGAATAAGAGAATTGAGAGAAATGTTGTGTGATAAAAATGAAAAAAATGTAGAGAATTTATAGATTTTGTAAAGGGTAAAAATGTAATTAAAAAAATAAATAAACAAAACAAAACAAACAAACAAGAAAAACAAGCCAAATGGCCGAATGCTGGCACAGCCCCTACCCCCTCCCCACTCTTCCAAGTCCCAACAGTAATAATACCGCTGGGTACATTTTATATATATATATTTTTTGTTACCACGGGCCGGTTAACCCAGAATGGAACCGGTTTTTCGTTCTGCCTTACCGAAGTTTTTTCCTAACTGCGGGTTGGGGTTGAGGCCAATCCAACCCCAACCCGGTATGCCTACCGTCCGGCCGATCCGGTTTGCTACTGGTCAATCGGTCCGGTCGGTCGGCGACCGGTAGACATGTATACCCACAATGAACACATTGCCCAGCCGTTTCCAGGCCAGGCCCAACAACAACAATGGGCACTGTCGAGGCCCACTACACAGCGTCCTAGCACCACCGATAATCTGTCCAGCCACCTGGCCCACTACACAGCGACCCAACAGGAGTCGTCCATCTTCAATCCAAAGGATTTAGGACATGATTTCGGTTCTTTAAAAATTTCACAATCCGATGGTGCGTGGTATATAGACACAGACGTCACGTCTCACCTCACCAACAATTTTGATAATTTTCCTCAACTGCACAAATTAAATACTCTTCAATCTATTATGGTCGGAAATGATCATCGCATTTTAATTCAAGAGGTTGGTCACACACTAACTCCACAGCCGTATCTCATTTCTCTCTTAAAAACGTCCTATATGTCCCTAACATTATCAAGAACCTCATATCTGTTAGAAATTTGCCATTGATAATTCTGTATCCATTGATTTTGACCCATTTGGTTTTTTGTAAAGGACCTACGTACGTGAAGACTTCTTACGAGATGAAATAGTGTGACGAACCTCTATCCTTTACCATAATTGATCCTCTTGTCATCTAGGAAAACATGTTTGACTTCCACTTACGTCCTCTTTGAGTATTACTTTCTCTCCCTTTGATATTACTTATGCGGATTTATGGACATCTTCTATAACTAGCAACCTAGGTCATAATTATTATTTGGTATTTTTGGATGACTTCTCCCTTTGATTAAAACACAATTTTAAAAAGACATCAAAAAGTTTCAATGTGATAATGATCGTGAGTTTAATAACTCCCCGCTTCATAATTTTTGTGCGGCTAATGGCATGGTTTTTCATTTCTCCAGCCCTCATACTTTCCCTCAAAATGGTAAAGCTAAAAGATTTCTGCGCACCATTAACAAAATGATTTGTACCCTTCCTTTTCATGCGTCTCTCCCTTACCTTTTAGGTATATGCATTAAAAATGGTAGAACACATTCTTAACCTCTTCCCTACCCGTAAAATCCAAAAGAGGACACATACCAAAATTCTCTTCCATCTAATTCCTTCTTATGATCACCTTCGAATTTTCGGTTATTTTTGTTACCCAAATCTAGCCTCCACGGTTCCACACAAATTAGTACCTCGCTCTACTCCGTTCGTCTTCCTAGGTTTTCCATCAAATCATATGGAGTACTTGTGCTATGAGTTATCCACAGACAAAATCTTAGCCTCAAGCCATGTCACGTTTGTTGAGTACGTTTTCCCGTTTGACAACATTAAACAAATTTGAGTCACTAATTACGGTTTCTTTAATGAATCGGACACCTCCCCTGTACTTTAAAACGCACTATACATACCAAATACCAACCCATCACCCACTGTACATCCACGGGACCCACTGCCCGACCACCTTACAAAACTACCCAGCCCAACAAAACCAATGCCCAACTCGATACCCCACAACCCAATCCCACTGACCAGCCCAATAACCCATGGACCAGTCCATTCGTTCAAGCCAGTGACGCCACTACACAACCCACTACCTCACGACCTAGTCCCGCAGTCCCCACTTACCTCCCCACTACACCCGATTCAGCCCCCAACCGACCGTATGGAAATCCGTGCACAACACAAATTTTCAAATCAAAATTCCACTTTACTTTGTCCACTCAAACCATCTTCTCGCTACCTAAAAATCCAACATTATCCAAACTTGACCCGAATTGAAATGCGGTCATGCGAGAGGAGTTTAATGCACCTACTTCATAGTGCACTTATATGTCTTCATCCGTAGGCTCCTCATCATGTTTGTCATCTTCATAAGTCAGTATATGGGCTGAAACAAGCTCACATGGCTTGATACGAGTGATTTTCCACTTAGATCATACAGAGATTTCGTGTGCAGTTGAATGATCATCTTTCATCGAGGTACTGACATAATCTATCTTCTGTTATATGTGGATAATATTGTACTGACAACTTCTTCAGATGGCTTGAAGCAAAAAATCATTACACTACTCAAGTCCAAATTTGCTATGACTGACTTGGGTAAGTTGAGTTAATTTTTGGAAATATCGATGACCAGATCCACACATGTCATATTCTTGTGTCAACGTAAGTATGCAGATGAGATCGTCTACAGGGCTAAAATGGCATATTGTAAGATCATGTCCACTCCCGTCTACTCCAAGTCCAAACACAACGCAGATGATGGGGATCCGATCAGTGATCCCTCTCTTTATAGGAGTCTCGCATGTGCTCTTCAGTATCTCACCTTCCCTCGACCAAATATTGCATATGCGGTTCAGTAGGTGTGTTTGTTCATGCACTCTCCTAGGGATCCTCACTTTACATCTCTTAAGTGTATCATTCGGTACGTTAATGACATTTTTGACTATGGACTTTATTTATATCCCTCAGCACCGACTAGATTGCTCTCATATACAGACGCAGATTGGGCAGGCTGTCCGGACACACATCGAACTACGTCAGGCTATTGTGTATTTTTGGTGGATAATATCATATCATGGTCTGCTAAGCGGCAAGCCACACTTTCCCATTCGAGTACAGAAGCAGAATATAGAGGCATTGCGAACGTTGTTGTCGAGCTATGTTAGCTCCGAAATCTCCTTCTTGAGCTTCATTTTCCCATAAGTAAGACATATTTGACTTACAGTGATAATATATCTGCTGTCTACTTGTCTCATAACCCAATTCAGGATCATCAAACTAGGCATATGGAGATGAATATTCACTCACTACTACAGATTTTTGCTTGGGTAACGCTGCTTAGATAACGCTTTTAAAAAGCGCTATCTAAGAAACAACTTGCATAGCTGTTACACCTCGTGGTTTTAAGACGATAATTAGAGAACGTAATTAAGAAATAAGATTCGAACCTTGGATATATAGTATATTTATATATGCAAATACGGAAACTAGTATACAAAATGAGGTGTTTCCGAATTTTTTTGTTACAACGAGCGTGACAATGGGAATTGAAAATGATAGTTGTATATTCCCGTTATGGGTTAGTGTCGTATTTTAAGAATTACGACATTGAGAATACGAAATCTTATGAAAAATTTTGGGATTTAAAAGGAGTGGGACCTAAGGTTAATAAATTGTGGGATTTATTTTAGAAGAAGGGATTAATTTAAATAAGACAAGTAAGATAAGAGGACCTAATTGCAATTAAAAAAATCAGAATTTTCTTGTTTTAACTTTGAGAAAAACCCTTTACCTTCTCATCTTCTTTCATCTCATTTTCAAGACTTCATTCTCTCTCTTCTCTCAAACGATTTCTTCATTTCCATAGTAACAAATTGAAGATTTTATCTCCTCTTCTTAGACTACATTACTCGCCAAAAATTGAAAGCCAAAACAACACACAAAATAATAGGCAAAATCGCACAAACAGTGGGAAACATCGACCCATTGCTAGTCTAGATTTAGAGCCAAGAAACTTCAGATTTTTGGACAAGTTTTGGAAGAAAAATGTGTAAGGATGATGGGTTAACATTGCAGAACACATGCATGTCACTTGGAGTTGAAGAAGTGGAAAATTTGGTGAAGGAAAATCGATAAAACAGTGAGTTTCGAATTAGGGACTGTTTGGACAAATTAAGGTAATATATTCTTCTTCTTATAGTTTAAAATAAAGTTGCATGATGTTATAAATTAAGGTATGGAATTGTGTTAAGAGAAAACTTGGAATTTAGGCAATACATGTGACTATTTGGGTGATTTGGCCGAATATGGGACTGATTTTAATACATTAGATTTAATTGTTGTTTTTGTTATCATTGTCACTAATTGCATGTTGATATTAAAGGAAATCTTGATATTGAAAGTTGTAATTAATTATGAAAGTGTTGAAATATAGATTGAATGTTAAAGAGTGGAAAGAAGACCTAAGATAGTGTGTTCTTGGACCATAACATCTAAGAAATTGTTAAACAGTTGTAAGGGCTATATTAACATGGTTAGAAGAGTTGGATTAACATGAGAAATAGGTGTAGTAATCACCTTGGTTGTTGTAGTTGTGGTATTGCATAAATGTAAAAGAAAAAAATGTATTATGGTAGCGTATATGAAGTATATGAGACTAATTTGGTTATATCTTGGAATTGTGCTTGGTTATTGGTTTGGTTGACATTTGTTGTAAATTGTGGATGTACATATAAACAAGGGAAGTGCTGTCCGAATTTTTATTGAATAGGAAGTCGTCATGCGATATAAAGTATGTTAGTAATCATAAGAATTGACGAACGTGTTACCATTATAGGTTGAAGTACTAGACGAGACGTATTCTAGTAGTGAGTTGGCTAGTTCAACTAAAATGTATGTAAAATTCTTCCTTCTTTCTTTTGGCATGATTTTTATGAAAGTACGGCGGACGTACATGTTTTCTACACAGTCTATTTCCTAAAGATGTTAGTCATGAGAAGTGCCTTTGACTTTCTAGTAAGAAGTTCATTTAATGATTTTATCGAGTTTCCGAATGAGATTTTAAAATGATTCATGATATGATAAGTGCCTTGAGTTTCCAAATGATGTTTTGAAATGATACCTGATATGATTAGTGCCTTGAGTTTCCAAATGATGTTTTAAAATGATACATAATATGATAGCGCCTTTTATCTATTTCATTGAGAGTCAAGTGATTATTTGATATGTATATAGCTACTAAGGATATTCCATTAGTGCTGATATGATTATATGACCTTACCGCGTCCCAGAATGGGCCGGGCAGATACGCGCGTAGATTCCTTATATGACTTTACCGCATCCCAGGATGGGCCGGGCAGTATACCTTATATGACTTTACCGCGTCCCAGTATGAGCCGGACAGTTTGTGTATATATGATGATTTTATATGGACATACATGACTCTCACTTTATAAGGCACAACTGATTCTAATTCGTATATGACACAGTTGAAATGGTAATTTGATTATTATACTTGTCTCATGATATCTTTTGGCCAGTTATAATCTTTCTTACAGTACTTCATGTTTAACATACTCAGTACATTATTTCGTATTGACCCCCTTTTCTTCGGGGGGATGCGTTCATGTCCGCAGGTACATATATTCAGTTCGGCGATCCTCTGGCTTAGGATTCCTGCTCAGCTATTTTCTTGGGAGATCCACAATTTCGGAGTTAGTCATTTTGGTACAGATTCGCTATTTTAGACTTATGTATATTTAGGAGCACGACGGGGTCCTGTCCCGTCATATTTTATTATCTTTCTCATAGAGGTCTGTAGACAGTTGTAGGTTGTATATGTACAGTTATAAATCTATTTTGGTCAGGCAGGTTATTGCAATCTGTGTTGGGATGTTTCCGTGTATACGTGATATTATTTGGTGGCAGCCTTGTCAGCTTTCCTGTTATATTATGCTGGCCAGTTGTGGCTCCCCAGGAGACATGTACATTCTTGTGTAAAGGCAGCCTTGTCGGCTTGCCTATTCTGGCATATGTTATTGTTGCGGCGTTATGCTGTCAGATTTCATCTTTGCCTTAGTGTTAGTTGGATTATGGGTGTCAGGTTAGTATAATGGCGTCATTAGGGCATTTAGTCGCGGTCCGTCGTGTCGGGTCGGATCGTGACAAAAGTGGTATCAAAGCAGTTAGTCATCGGAATGTCTACAAACCGTGTCTAGTAGAGTCTTGTGTATGGGTATGTTGTGCACCATACTTATACGCAGGAGGCTGCCGGACATTTAGGATTGGTTTCTACTCTTTCATCTCATAGATCGTGCAAAAGAGCTATGTTAGTAGGATGATTCATCTCTGACGACTTGATATGTTTACGGTATGCCTCGAAAGAGGCGGCAATGCCCGTAAGGGCAAATCTACAATGGGATACTAGTCGGATTGAGAGTTACTGTGTCCGTGACTCAATCTATGCCTAAATCAGTACCTGATAGACGAAGCTCGCTATGTCGCCACCTCGAAGGCTCCAGATTCGAGGCGATCACTAGTTTTGAGACCCGGCAGACTGAGCCTCCGACTCTCATTCGAGGCGGATGACAGAGCCATGAGAGATGCGGTTCAGCTGCTGACTAGGTTAGTGGCAGGACGGACTTATAGACAGGGACCAGGAGTTGACCCCAGAGCAGATAGTTTGAGGGTCCGTGATTTCTTGAGCTGTAGTCCACCAGAGTTTTTTGGGTCAAGGCCCGAGGATGATCCATAGTATTTCATCCGACAGATGCAGCGTACGTTGAGGGTAATAAAAGCCTCAGAGATTGAGTCGATCGTGTTGGATTCATACCGGTTGTGTGATGTGACTCTTAACTGGTATGAGTCGTGGGAGCTATCTAGGGGCGAGGGTGCTCCTCCAGCCGTGTGGGACGAGTTCGCAGAGGCTTTCCTTGACCACTTCCTACCTACAGAGATGAGGAGAGCCAGAGTTTTTCTTACACTTGAGGCAGAACGGTAGAAGTGTTATAGAGTACAACCTTGAGTTTGATTCATTGGCCAGATATGCACCCAATATTGTATCAGATATGGCAGACATGGTGCATCTCTATGTGATGGGGCTGGATCACTACTTGATCGATTGGTGTATGGCAGTGGCTCTCCAGCCGGGTATGGATATTGCTCAAATCCAGGCATATGTGCAGGGAGTTAAAGACGGACACAGAAGGCGGCAGCCAGACAGGGATCATGACAGGGACCAACATAAGAGGGCTAGGTCGGCAGGTTATTCTGGTGAGTCTCGAGGTAGGCAGCCTCAACAGCAGGTCAGATATGCATCCCAACCAGCACAAAGTACTCCTCTACAGTTCACAGGTAGGAGATTTGACCGTCCAGGGTATTCAGGAGCCGGTTAGAGCTCCAGGGCTTCAGATTCTCAGAAGAACAGGGGTTCTACTCTGTCGGGGCCACTTTTACCTCAGTGTGGTAGGCCCCATTCTGGAATATGTCGTTCTGGGACAAGTGCTTGTTTTTCTTGCGGCCGTCAAGGCCATATGATAAGAGAGTGTCCGTATAGAAGTGGTGCGGGTGGTATGGTTCAGTCTACTGGATCGGTTGTTGGTCCATCTCCTTCTGTAGTTATGCGCCCCGCAGAGCAGGGTGTTTATATGCCAGCAGGCCGTGGTAGAGGTCGTGGTGGAGCTCCTAGTTCTAGCGGTCCCTCGCACCATATATATGCTTTGGCCAGTAGGCTTGATCAGGAGGCGTCACCAGATGTTGTTACAGGTATGTTATCGACCCCTTTTTTGTGATGTATATACATTAATAAATCTAGGTTCCACCTTGTTATATATATCTACCCTTGTTGCTAGTAGATCGGGATAGAACCTGAGTCGATAGAACCAATTGAGATAGTTACACCGGTAGGAGATTCGATCATGGCTAAGCGGGTATATAAAATTGTTCGGTGGTCATATATAGTCGTCATACCATAACAGATTTGATAGAGTTAGATGTGACTGACTTTGATGTTATCATGGGTATGGGTTGGTTGGCTTCTTGTTTTACTAACGTCGATTATAGAGAGAAGTTAGTTCGATATTAGTTTTCAGGCAAGCCAATTATGGAGTGGAAGAGGAATACAGCAGCGCCGAGGGATAAGTTTATTTCATACCTCAGACAAGGAAAAGGAAAGAGGATTACAATAATTTGATAAAGAATGTGAGGAATAAGTTATAAGTCTGGAAATGAAGATTACTAGCACTTGAAGAAAAATCTACGTTGATAATCAGTGTTCTTTTAAGTATGCTAATCAATCTATTATTAACTATAAAGTCTCCGAAATATTTCATGAATGAGTTACCTAAAGTCTTTGCAATATTTTATTGGAATTAGAGATGAAGGCAGAATGAGACATTGGTCTTCATGGTTGGATATGTGTTTGCCTAGAGATAAAGGAAGCATAGGACTTAGATCGTTGTTTGATGTGTCTAAAGCCTTGTGCTAAACTTTAAGCGAAATTCCGAACATCTAACATATCGTGAAATAAATTTATGTATTGAAAATGACATTATCCTCTAAATACCCAATGGAAATGATGCTCTCGTGTATGAAAAACGATGTTGGAAGCTAGAGATGGCATATAGCAGGAGAAATGGTAGAAGCCTAGGAGTGGAACTGCAAATTTCTGGGTTGACAAGTGAAAACTAGGAGTTTTGTAGTATATTGTTCCTACACGGTGGATGAGAGTATTCAGGATTACCTTTTAGTATTTTACTCTTCTTCTAGAGATTATGGGAGTTTAAGATACAAGTGGGGATGTCCTAAGAAGAGTTGGCAAAGAGACTGAGGCTAGATGCTATTGTTGTGATAATAGACAATATGAGACCTATTAAGAACATTCGAGGACGAATGTTTCTAAGGAGGGGAAGGATGTTACACCTCGTGGTTTTAAGACGATAATTAGAGAACGTAATTAAGAAATAAGATTCGAACCTTGGATATATAGTATATTTATATATGCAAATACGGAAACTAGTATACAAAATGAGGTGTTTCCGAATTTTTTTGTTACAACGAGCGTGACAATGGGAATTGAAAATGATAGTTGTATATTCCCGTTATGGGTTAGTGTCGTATTTTAAGAATTACGACATTGAGAATACGAAATCTTATGAAAAATTTTGGGATTTAAAAGGAGTGGGACCTAAGGTTAATAAATTGTGGGATTTATTTTAGAAGAAGGGATTAATTTAAATAAGACAAGTAAGATAAGAGGACCTAATTGCAATTAAAAAAATCAGAATTTTCTTGTTTTAACTTTGAGAAAAACCCTTTACCTTCTCATCTTCTTTCATCTCATTTTCAAGACTTCATTCTCTCTCTTCTCTCAAACGATTTCTTCATTTCCATAGTAACAAATTGAAGATTTTATCTCCTCTTCTTAGACTACATTACTCGCCAAAAATTGAAAGCCAAAACAACACACAAAATAATAGGTAAAATCGCACAAACAGTGGGAAACATCGACCCATTGCTAGTCTAGATTTAGAGCCAAGAAACTTCAGATTTTTGGACAAGTTTTGGAAGAAAAATGTGTAAGGATGATGGGTTAACATTGCAGAACACATGTCACTTGGAGTTGAAGAAGTGGAAAATTTGGTGAAGGAAAATCGATAAAGCAGTGAGTTTGAATTAGGAATTTGTTTGGACAAATTAAGGTAATATATTCTTCTTCTTATAGTTTAAAATAAAGTTGCATGATGTTATAAATTAAGGTATGGAATTGTGTTAAGAGAAAACTTGGAATTTAGGCAATACATGTGACTATTTGGGTGATTTGGCCGAATATGGGACTGATTTTAATACATTAGATTTAATTGTTGTTTTTGTTATCATTGTCACTAATTGCATGTTGATATTAAAGGAAATCTTGATATTGAAAGTTGTAATTAATTATGAAAGTGTTGAAATATAGATTGAATGTTAAAGAGTGGAAAGAAGACCTAAGATAGTGTGTTCTTGGACCATAACATCTAAGAAATTGTTAAACAGTTGTAAGGGCTATATTAACATGGTTAGAAGAGTTGGATTAACATGAGAAATAGGTGTAGTAATCACCTTGGTTGTTGTAGTTGTGGTATTGCATAAATGTAAAAGAAAAAAATGTATTATGGTAGCGTATATGAAGTATATGAGACTAATTTGGTTATATCTTGGAATTGTGCTTGGTTATTGGTTTGGTTGACATTTGTTGTAAATTGTGGATGTACATATAAACAAGGGAAGTGCTGTCCGAATTTTTATTGAATAGGAAGTCGTCATGCGATATAAAGTATGTTAGTAATCATAAGAATTGACGAACGTGTTACTATTATAGGTTGAAGTACTAGACGAGACGTATTCTAGTAGTGAGTTGGCTAGTTCAACTAAAATGTATGTAAAATTCTTCCTTCTTTCTTTGGCATGATTTTTATGAAAGTATGCGGACGTACATGCTTTCTACACAGTCTATTTCCTAAAGATGTTAGTCATGAGAAGTGCCTTTAACTTTCTTGTAAGAAGTTCATTTAATGATTTTATCGAGTTTTCAAATGAGGTTTTAAAATGATTCATGATATGATAAGTGCATTGATTTTCCAAAGGATGTTTTGAAATGATACCTGATATGATTAGTGCCTTGAGTTTCCAAAGGATGTTTTAAAATGATACATAATATGATAGCGCCTTTTATCTATTCCATTGAGAGACAAGTGATGATTTGATATGTATAAAACTACTCAGGATATTCCATTAGTGCTGATATGATTATATGACCTTACCGCGTCCCAGAATGGGTCGGGCAGATACGCGCGCAAATTCCTTATATGACTTTACCGCGTCCCAAGATGGGCCGGGAAGTACACCTTATATGACTTTACCGCGTCCCAGGATAGGTCGGGCAGTATATCTTATATGACTTTACCGCGTCACAGGATGGGTCGGGCAGTATGCCTTACACGACTTTACCGCGTCCCAGAAGGTCGGGCAGTTTGTGTATATATGAAGATTTTATATGGACATACATGACTCTCACTTTATAAGGCATAGCTGACTCTCATTCATATATGACACAGTTGAAATGATAATTTGATTATTATACTTGTCTCATGATATCCTTTGGTCACTTATGATCTTTCTTACACTAATTCATGGTTTACATACTCAGTACATTATTTTGTATTGACCCCCTTTTCCTCGGGGGGCTGCGTTCATGCCCGCAGATACATATATTTAGTTCGGCGATCCTCCGGCTTAGGATTCCTGCTCAGCTGTTTTTTTGGGAGCTCCACTGTTCCGGAGTTAGTTATTTTGGTACAGATTCACTATTTTAGACTTATGTATATTTAGGGGCACGACGGGGCTCTGTCCCGTCATATTTTGTTATCATTCTCATAGAGGTCTGTAGATAGTTGTGGGTTGTACATATGTAGAGTTATAAATCTGTTTTGTTCAGCCAGGTTGTTGCAATCTGTGTTGGGATATTCCCCTGTATACGTGATATTATTTGGTGGCAACCTTGTCGGCTTGCCTGTTATATTATATTGGCTAGTTATGACTCCACAAGAGACAAATACATTCTTGTGTAAAGGCAGCCTTGTCGGATTGTCTATTCTGGCATATGTTATTGTTGCGGCGTTATGCTGCCGGATTTCATATTTGCCTTAGTGTTAGTTGGATTATGAGTATCAGGTTAGTGTAATGACGTCATTAGGGCGTTTAGTCACGACCCGTCGGGTGCGGGTCGTGACAATAGCGCTTATTTAAATCGCTATTAATATTTCCACTTAGATAGCGCTTGTGGAAGCGCTATTGACGTAAATGTTACCAAAATAAATTGGCAAAATTTCTATACTCAGCCAAAAAAAACCGTTTTCTCTCAATTTTGGGCGAAAATGTCGCGTGAACAGTGATTCCGACAAAAAATTAAATTTTCCGGCCAATTCACGAAAGCTCAGGCGACGTGGTATATACCATAAGCTTCGTCTCTTCGAGCCTGTCATTTCTATACCAGCCACACACGTCGAATTTACCTAAATCGTCGGGAATTTCAGTTCGAAAAACACCCAGTTCAACGATCTGGTTTTTCACGATTTTCGGTGGTTTTCGGCTACTTCAGAGTCCGGCGGTGGTACCAGTAGCTTCGCCATCATCTCCCAATCATTTATATACCAATCTCACAATTCGATTCACCCTCTATAGCCACTTCCATCAATTCGAAAGATTCGGAACGCTAGCCGCCGCCAAGCATTTTCCGGCGACCAGAGCAACTTTTGAGGTTTGTGATTGGTACCACTACACTCACCTTCATCTGCTCTACATTTCTATACCATTCTTATCCTTCAATTCATTCACTACCATCAAGTCGACCAAATCATTTTCGGTTTTGCCGAGGTCAAAATTCAGAGATTTCATGGCAGTGATGGAGACTGGGCGACCTCCCGGTGAGGTTTTCCAGTCATATAACTCTTCATTTCCGCCTATGATCCAATTCCAACAATCTCAAATTCCAATTCAGATTACAGGAACACCAAATGCTACAAACAATGATATGGTACGACAAATTGGAACTTCGTTGGTCAGCACATCGAAGGGGGTTGAACAGCCTCCCTCTGAGATTGTTCAACACCCCCATTGGGAATTACTCCTACATGTATTTGGAAGAATAAAAATGTTCTGTAACTTTATTACTCTTAGAAGTGTATATTGCCAGTGATTCATGCCAGTATAACACACTGTCATGTATTTTCTCTCAAATATACATGTTGTCGCTTGCTTCATAACAAGTTATGCTATTATTCCTGCCTCGTGTTTCTATACAGCGTTTGCATCTAAGGCTAGATAGTCGATTGAATAATTTTGAAATCTTGTTCATTTGAGCTTGCTTTTCTTATTATTTGAATTGGATTTTATGTATGTTTAAACTCATAGGAACATTATGTCCAACTCACACTATTAATATGATTTGGATGTATAGTAATCCTTTCTTTCTTTTCCCTTTTTTACATGAAACGCATCGGGAGCCACAAAGAGTCTCATATGAGACTTGTTATGACTTCGCCAAGCGAAGACCTGCAATCCTGTTTGATGTCTTGATTACTTCAAATGATTGACTATTTAGTATTCTTTTACGTTGTTGGTTTGCTAAGAGATACATAGTGCTCGATACCCATTCTTCACCCTTCTCTTGCTTTACATAACTTTTGAGGGTACAAAATCCCAATCCACAATGACCATGTACCTGTTGAGGGCCATTCCTGTGTATTGAAGGGTGTTGTTGCACTCTGAGGCTGAAGAACAGATGTTTTATTTGAGGTGTTGCATTTCATAAGTTGCATGTTACACTCTTGAGCCGCAGTTATGCTTGAGAATGCCTGCTATTTACTTTGTTGTTGTTATTTTAGAGGTCCCTACTACATTTTTAATGGGGCATCTAAGTACCTGTTCTGTTTTGAGGAACTGGTACTATATTTTTAAAGGGGCAGCTAAGAAGTTTCTTCATCTTAAGTTCTGGTTGTTTGAGTTGATGTAATCACTATCATGCATTTCTTCCTTTTAAAATGAGGTGGAGGCCCTATTATATTCCTTGCTATTTCTTCCTTTTTACTATCATGCATTTCAGATGCTTGTGTACATTGTAAAAATTGTCCATAAATATCAATGTTGAGCTTTAATTCTATTTTGCAGAGACATGCTGAATCATTTATTTATTTTTGTAGAAACAAAAATCAGTTGAATGTACTAATTGCCGAAATCCAAGTTCAGGGAGACTGAAAAAGAGGTGGGCAAGTCACTCATCTGAGGTATGCTAATTCTTCAAATTCCAATAAAATAAAAATTGGCTTTTGTTGATCTTATATTATGAATCTTTAAGCATCTTAATTATGTGTCTTTTTTCTTTAATTACTGCAACAGCACATCCACATGTAAGGTAGCCAAGAAAGCTAGGGATCAACCCTCTTTTTCAACTCAGTCTACCTTCAAGGTATTGAAATTTAGCATGATTGGTTTGAATATGATGGGACGTCTTTCTCTTTCTCTATGTCACTCTCTACACCTATTATCATCATCTTCTTCTGTCATTTCTTACTTGTCTGTCTTGCAATTACTTTTATGGCTTCATTCATATTTGGAATATAACAAACAAGTATTGTCTTGTTTGATTGTTTCTCTTTCTAAACTGATTCTTTTCCTACCTCTTATTATATCCGCACATGGAGAAGAAAGAAGATTTTCAATGGGTAGTTTCAACCATTAAGAAGATAGTTCGTGATAGTGAACAACCTATCAAAGGGAGTTCTGCTCAAGCAATCTCAAAACAGGTGCATCAACATGTGGGTTTGAAACCAAGTGGTGTAGATTGCTTAGATGGGGCTAAAGCTAATTTCCCATATATGAGATTGATAAACAACAGGTTGTTGGAAGGTCTAGATCTCCCGAGTCATTACAACAATTAGTTGAGATTGCTAAGAATTAGTTTCACAAGTCATGAACAAGCCTGAGGAACAAGCTAGTGGGCTGTTAAATGTGTATATATAATAATTTTTTAAATATTTTTTTACTTAGATAGCGCTTTTTTTTTTAATTTTTTTTTTACTTGGATAGCGTTTTTTTATGCGCTATCTAAGGTAATAAATTTTATTTATATATATATATATATATTTAGCTCGGATAGCGCTTTTTATGTGCTATTTTAGAGAAGCGCTATCTAAGTCTATTATTTAAATAACGCTTAAAAGCTCTATCTAAATCAAAAAAAATAAGCGCTATCTAAGCGCAAATCTGTAGTAGTGACTTTGTTCATGAGAAAATATCAATGGGTCACGTTAGGGTGTTGCATGTACCTTCTTCGTATCAGTATGCAGATACCTTCACAAAGAGTCTTTCTCAACAACTGTTTCACGTTAGGATTTTGCATGTATCATATACAATTATATACTGTATATATATATGACATCAATAAGAAAATTCTATCAAAAGAGATTTACACCATTCTAAAAATCATGAAATCAAAGGCGTGAATGTGTAGTGTTTAAGTTGGCAAGCCCAATGGGAATTATCATCTCTCCCTCAAATCCCTGCTCTCCTATCTTGTCCCCCGTTATTCAAGCCTTTCTACTGTTTCTTAATCCTCCTAGGTATGTATTATTTAATTTAACAGTGTATATACTATATAATCTGCTTGTTGACTATTCACTCTATGATTTTTGAGATTCTTAGAGCCGAAACTCTCTACAGAAAACATTGCTAAAAGAACTTATTCTTTTTTTTATATAATTTCAGCTTTAATATAAAATTGGAATATTAGTAGATGGGACGTTAAATTGCCGGCAACTTTTAAGTGTATAGTCTCGTAAGGATAAGAACGTTGACTACAAGAGTTTGTATTGGTCGATGTCATTTCAAAAATACTTTTAACACATAGAATGTTGATGCATTCGTGTCCGATTCATAAAAAATAGAACTATTTTAGGAGAATTCGATAAATTCAACCGTCTATATTTTTTAAGAATTCGAGTAATATAACTTTTAACATCATATTGTATTATTCTTTTGAGTTAATTCAAAAATACATAGCATTAATATTCAGTAAGAGTATCCCTGGATCTTATATGTAGGTAATTTTCTTATCAAAAATACATGCCTTGTGTGAATAAGGTAGATGCCAAAATCGACGTGATCAAGGTTTAGGCTTAGTGTAATAAGATCTTACTCGAGCCCCTCTTCATCTTTTTAAGTCAAACAACTCACTAATAGTACTTATATATAATTTGAATCTTTTGCACGTTCATTTTTGTATTATGAACTTGAATGAATTATGATAGATAACCCTCAAATGAAACTAGTAGTGCGTGGTTGTCAGATAGGGTGATCATTATACGCTGCCAATTTATTCTTGTACAATTTTACTTGTCGAATGCATGTCAAGATTCTCTATACCCTGTAAAAACAAACTACTTTAATTTTAACTTTTGTAATAAAGGTAGACAAGAGGAATCACCTTTGTGCACCATCAATCACCACTTAGAGGAATATTTCGACTCTGTAAAAGAAATATCTGATGGACTGATCAAAATGTGACACTTCTTCTGCAGTAATGATTTGCCTCATTGTGAGATGACATCTTCATGATCATCTTCCTAGCTACACCAAATATTAAAATACACGCATATTAGATTTATACCATATTTAGAAATCATTTTTCTTGCACGTTTAGAAATCATTTTCCTTATCTGTTTGAAAAATATTTCCTTAGTCTATGTAAGAGGTACTATATATAAACTTTATAGGTCGGGGGGGGGGGGGGGTTTGCTGGCTTGCTGGTTAGCTCGTAACCTAATAAACAATCTGAAATACAATTTAGAGAAATTCCAAATATTATATTCCTCAAATCAATAAAGTTTTTCTCTCTTCTGCCCGTGGACATAGCTAACACGTTGTTAGTGAACCACGTTAAATCGTTTGTGTCCTTTACATTAATTATTGTTCTTTCTTCTGTTTAATTGCTTCCGCTATAACAAATTGGTATCAGAACCGGATTTATTTGTTTGAAAGATGTCTGGAATGAATGTGAAAATCGATAAATTTACGGGGAGAAACAGTTTTAGTCTGTGGCAGATCAATATACGAGCCTTGTTAAAACAACAAGGACTTTGGGCGCCGCTTGCTAGGAAGCCGACAGAACCCATTAACGCTGAGATGGACATTCTGGAAGAGAAGGCTCATTCAACATTATGTTGAGCCTTGCTGATGATATTATCACTGAGGTCGCGGAGGAGGAAACCGCTCAGGGTCTATGGATCAAGCTCGAGAGTCTTTATATGACAAGTCCTTAACCAACAAGTTGCTTCTGAAGCAACATCTGTTCAGTCTACGAATGCAGGAAGGTATGCCTCTTCGAGATCACTTAGATCAACTAAACACAATCTTGTTAGAGTTGCGTAATATTGATGTTACACCTTGTAAGTTTAAGACTATAATTAAGAACGTCATTAAGGAATTAAGATTCGAATATTGATTATATAGTATGTTTATATATGCTAAATCCATAAGTTAGTATATGAAGGATGTGATTCCGGAAAAAAATTGGTTACAACGGGCGTGGTAATGAAAATTGAAAATGATAGTTATATATATATCACGTTATGGATTAGTAACGTATATAAGCTACGACAACAAGGACACGAGGCCTTATGAAATTTTCGAAAATTAGAAGAAGTGGGATCTAAGCTTTAATTATTACTTGAGGGGTTAATTTAAGTAGACCATTAAATGAATTAGGACCAAAGTGTAAAATAGATTTTCAGATTTTAACCTTAAGAATCTTTTTCATAATCTCAATTCCCATTTCATTTCAAGAACACACCCCTCATTTTCTCTCCTCTTCACCACAGCCACACTCATTCCTTAGCAAAAATTAGAGATTCAATTCACTTCTCTTCCTAGGTTAGTCTTCTACAAATTATAAGCCAAGAATCAGCCCAAAACAGTGAGCGAAACTGCACGAAAAACAGTGGCATCGCTGCAACTGCTGGGCCGAAATTGGGCTGGAAATTTCCAAGTTTTTGGACGAAATTTTTGGAAGAAAACATGTATAAATGATGGGTTAACATTGTAGGAGTCATGCATGACGATTTGAAGTGAAGAAGGGGGAAGATTGGTGACGAAAAAGCGATAAATCAGTGGGAAAAATTGGACTGGGCAGTGGACGAAAATCGGGATTATTTTGGGGCGATTTGAGGTATAAAATTCTTCATTCTATGATGTAATTGGAATGCATGTTGTTAGGGTTAAGGAAATGAAATTGTGATTAAGGAAAAAATGGAATTTAAACATGCATGTGATTGTTGTAATGTTGTTGGACCGATTTTGGAACTAATATTACCAATTTTGGAGTTGTTGGATTTAATTGTGGTTGTTCTTATTATCGTCGCTAATATCACGTTAAAATTGAAGGAAGCTTGAAATAAATCTTGACATTTAGATTATAATGGTTCATAAGAAATTGTTGAAACATGAATTTGATTCTAGAGAATTAAGAAAAGAATTGGTTTATGGAGATTGACCGGAAACTTGCTTGAAATTGTTGGATTTTGTCGCGTCAAGTTAGGGGCTAATTTTTGTGAAGTTTAAATGTTGGAAGTTTGATTTTATATATATATATATATATATATATATGTATATATATATATATATATGTTGTGGCAATTACTAATACATGTCTTAAAGAATTAAAGAGTAAGAAAGGGTATTAGGTTGAAGATTGTAGGACATGCACTACTTGGTTATTGTTGTTGTCGTTAGAGTTGTTGGATTATTCTAAGATTGTTCTAATATGAATTAAGGACTGAATTAACATAAGAAATAGGTGAAGTAATCACCTTGGTCGTTGTACTTGTCGTATTGCATAAATGTAAAAGAGAAATAATGTATTATGGTAGCATATATGAAGTACATGGAACTACTTTGGTTATATCATGGAATTGTGTTGGGTTACTGGTTTGGTTGACATTGGTTGTAAATTGTGGATGTACCTATAAACAGGGGAAGTGTTGCCCGAATTTTTATAAAAATAGGAAGTCGTCATTCAATATAAAGTATGCTAAGTGGTGATAGAATTGACGAGCATATTACCATTATTATAGGTTGGCGTACTAGACGAGACATATTTTAATATTGAGTTGATTAGCTCGACTAAGAGGTATGTGAACTATTCCTTCTTTCTTTTGGCATGATTTTTATTAAGTAAACGTACGGCGGACGTACATGATTTATATACAGTTTAATTTCTTAAAGATATCTGTTATGAGAAGTGCCTATGATTTTTCAGTAAAGAGTTATTGCAATGATTTTATTGAGAATCAAATGATGATTTCTACTTGCATATGGTTGCTCATGATATCTACTCGTGCTAAGTATTATTATTTCACTTCTCCGAGTCCCGGGTCGGCTTATGTTCGTGCACAACCTTGCATTGTTCACCGAGTCCCTCAATAGAGGGCCGAATTACGTAGGATGCATGCATAGATGAGATGATGACTTCACCGAGTCCCAGTATGGGCCGGATTATGATATGATTCCACCGAGTCCCGCACTAGAGGGCCGGATTACGTTATATATATATATATGTATATGATGACCATATGGACAGGAATTCATGTTTTTTTTTACTTGACTCTCATTTTTATAAGGCACAATTGATTCACTATTTTTTATAGCACAGTTAGCTTGGCATTTGATATTCTTACATGTCTCCTGTACGTTTTGACCAGTTATGATTATCTATCTTGTACTTTATGTTTCATATACTCGGTAAATTCTTTTGTACTGACCCTCCTTTCCTCAAGGGGCTGCGTTCATGCCCGCAGGTACAGGTGTTCAGTTTGATGATCTTCCGGTCTAGGTTCCAACTCAGCTATTGAGGAAGCTCCCTTGATTTAGAGCTTTGTCATTTTGGTACAAAACCCTATTATTTTGACTTTCGTATATTTAGGGGCACGACGGGGCCCTGTCCCGTCACAAGACGTTATCCTTCTTATAGAGGTCTGTAGATAGTTGTGGGTTGTACGTATGTAGACTTGTAAATCTGTTTTGGTCAGTTATGTCATTGTATTTTGTGTTGGGATGTTTCCGTCTATACGTGATATTATTTGGTGGCAGCCTTGTCGGCTTGCTTATTATATTATGTTGGCTAGTTGTGTCTTGTGACTCCTCAGGAGGCAGGTACAATCTTGTGTAAAGGCAGCCTTGTCGGCTCGCCTATTCTGGCATATGTTGTTGTTACGGCGTTGTGCTGCCGGATTTCATACTTTCCTTAGTATTAGTTGGATTATGTGTGACAGGTTAGTAGAATGACGTCATTAGGGCGTTTAGCCGCGATCCGTCGGGTCGGGTCGTGACAATTGATGTGAAAGTTGAGGATGAGGATGCTGCATTGATTCTGTTAGTATCTTTACCATTATCGTACGAAAATTTCGTACAGTCGTTCATTGTTGGAAAATATATTGTGTCTCTAGAAGAGGTGTGATCGTCTCTCCATACTAGAGAGCTGCGCCATAAGGCGGCTGGTACAAGTGCAGATAATCAGGCTGCAGGGTTAGTAGCCAGTGAAAGTCATGGACATAGAAATCCGGGGGAGAAGAAGTCCAAGAAACCGTTTTCTAAAGATCCAAAACCAAATGATGTCTGTAATTACTGTAAGGAGAAGAGACACTGGAAATTTGATTGTCCCAAGAAGAAGGGGCAACAGAATAAGCTGACAGGTACTGCTGCTGTAGCAGATACCAACTCTGAAGATGATGTTGCTCTAGTTGCTAATGAGTACACGCATCAAAATGATGTGTGGATCCTCGATTCAGCAGCATCTTACCATATATGTTTGTGCAGGGAGTGGTTTACAACCTATGAGCAAGTGGATGGTGGCAGTGTTTCTATGGCTAACAGTTCTGTTTGCAAAACGGTTGGGATAGGCTCTATTAAAATTCGAACACATGATGGTAAATTCTGCATATTGAATGACGTCAGGCATGTTTCTTCCATGACAAAGAATCTGATATCATTGAGCATGTTAGATAGCAAGAGGTTTAGATTTCGAGGTGGATGTGGAGTTCTATATGTATGCAAGGATTCGAATGTGGTTCTGAAGGGCATAAAAGGTGGTACCTTGTATTTCCTTCAAGGTTCTACATTATCAGGTTCTGTTGATATTACATCCTCAGAGGTTGAATTGGAAAAAATATGGTCAATGTTAAGACTTTTTCAACAGAATCATCGGCGAATCAGAATGTTCGAACATGTCGGTCCTGGTCGATCGCGCGCTTTCAAATAACACGACACGCTCGTAAAATTGATGTTAATCCTCCTAAAGGTACCCGAGATTTTCCTCCGAAGACACGCGCTCAGAATTGGCTCTTCAAGAATTGAGAGGTATCACAGTAATTCGGGTTTGAAGAGGTTGATTTTCCTGTGCTAGAGTCAGAGGCTCTTTATATTAGGAAGTGGATGAGAAACTTGATATGTCAGAATTATCGCTGGGTGATGATTTCGTCCAGTAAAGTAATGGTGGTGCTGATGTTTTCATTTCTAGACAAGATTACATACATTGAATGGGCCCCTGATTCCGAATATATATTTTGTGGTCTTTACAAGAAACCTATGATACAAGCATGGTCTTTGACACAACTTAAGTGGATATGTAAAATAGATGAAGGTCATGCAGGAGTTGTTTATGCTAGGTGGAGTCCGGACAGTCGTCACATACTCACCACATCTGGGTTTCAGCTACGGTTAACTATTTGGTCACCGGTTAACACCGCATGCATACATGTCCGATGGCCAAAGCATGGGTCTAAGGGGGTATCATTTACCAAGAATGGAAAGTTTGTTGTTGTATGCACCAGATGTGATTGCAAGGATTATGTTAATCCGCTATTTTTCCATACATGGGAGATAATGGGTGTTTTCCCTGTTGACACATTGGATTTGGCTGATGTTCAATGGTCTCCAGATGATAGTGCTATAGTCATCTGGGATTCTCCTCTTGAGTACAAGGTTCTGATCTATTCTCCAGATAAGAGGTACCTAGCTAAGTATCAAGCATATGAGAGTGGACTAGGAGTAAAAGGTGTTTCATGGTCACCTTGCAACCAATTTTTAGGAGTGGGAAGTTATGACCAGATGTTACGGGTTTTGAATCACCTGACGTGGAAAGTATTCGCAGAATTTGTGCACCCATCTGCTGTTAGAGGTCTTAGTTGTGCTGCTGTTTTCAAGGAAAGGTTAGAAGAGAAACTTGGGGCCTCAGGAGAAGCACTATCTGATCTGAAGCAACTATTCTCACTTGTTGAGAAGTATGGCTATTCAGAGTGGCTTCAGTTTGATGCATCGATTGTCCGAGATTTGGCATATTACACTGGGATTGATATGAAGGATTTGGGTGCAGCCCGAAAAATTCTAGAAATGGAGATCTATAGGGATCTAAGCAGAGGGAAGCTCTTCTTGTCACAGAAGGGCTACATTCAGAAGATTTTGTCAAGGTTTGACATGTCTACAGCAAAGCCTATAGATACTCCCAGTGCTGCAAATACACATATGTCTGTTGCCTTTGCACCTAAATCAGCCGAGGAGAAGGACTATATGTCTCGAGTTCCCTATGCTAGTGCAGTAAGAAGCTTGATGTATGCAATTGTCTGCACTAGACCTGATCTTGCACAGTCTGTTAGTGTTGTTAGCAGGTTTATGAGTGAGCCTGGCAAAGAGCATTGACAAGCTGTGAAGAGGATTTTTCGGTACCTCAAAGGTACGTCTGATGTTAGTCTCATATATGGAGGTGATACAGAGTGATTGGTGACAGGGGTTTCATACTCTGACTATGCTGGAGATGTTGACAGTAGAAGATCTATGATTGGTTATGTTTTGACTCTTGGTGGTTCAGTTGTCATGTGAAGTCTTGGAAAAAATTTAAAAAAAAATAAAATAATAATAATAATTTTTTTTGCACGTCCAAACTTCCCCTTAACCTTGCCCACTCCCCATTTCAACTCCCCACGTCCCAAAAAACTAATTGTGCAGTATGCACACTACATAAATATATACACACAAGACACATAACACACACGTACACTACTATTGAAATAAACCAAAAAGGGGACAGAACATAGAAGAGGAAGGGAAAAAAAGATTTGTTAAAGAGAGCAAGGATAAGCCGAAATTTGGGAAAAATCATTCGTTGTACGAAGCAACAAAGGTGAGTTTTTCTCACTCAAATTTCTTAGTGAAATCCTGTATTTTAAGTTTTATACATGTTAGAATATAATATTGGTGTTAAAAGAAAAATTATGAATTTAGATTTCTTAAACAACTAGTTCGGGAACATGAACGTTACAAACTGTTTTTCGGAGTTATACTTGTTTTAATTAGACGAAATTTGGTATGATTGTAAATCACTTTGTTACGAACAGATTGAACTAAAGAAGAGATAAAACGGACTTATGGTTTAAAAGTTATCATAGTTTAAACTTTATGCCACAGATTTGGACGAAATCTGAGAGCAAGTAGAATTATGAACTGTTTTTCCCGAGTTTCACTTGTTAGAATTAGACGAAATTTGGTATGGTTGTAAATAATTTTGTTACGAACAGATTGAACTAAATAAGAGGTAGAATAGACTTACGGTTTAGAAGTTATCGTATTTGAAAGTCCGTAAAGCAGTGGGCAAAATGGTAAAACTGTAGCAATGGGTACATAATATGAAATGTTGATTCAAATGAAAGTCCTAGATTTGTCTTTCCTCGTCAGTTTGAGAATTTACGGGGCTTGGTCCGACTTACGTATAAGAAGTTATGACTGTTTTAAGATCGTGTCGCTCGATAATAAATTCGCAAACAGTTCTTGATGCATTTGTTAAAACTGAAAAACTGAATGTTTCGGTGGGAATTTAAAATTGTGTGTTGAATAGAAGTTCTAGGTTATTCTGTTCTCGACAGTTTGAGACTTTGCGCATATGAATCCGACTTACGGTTTGAGAGTTGTAGAGTGCATAAATGGGCATGGCGAAATATTGAAAGAAGGAAATATTAATTGAGCTTTTTGAACATACAACACATACAAAAACAAATATGTAAATGCATCGGATCGGGTTGCACGCCGCAACAAAACGTAAAGTGAATACGCATTCACAAATACGTAAATATAATGGATCGGGTTGCACGCCGCAACAAAACGTAAAGTGAATACGCCTACACAAATACGTAAAATATATGGATCGGGTTTGCACGCGCAAACAAAACGTAAAGTGAATACGCGTTCACAAATACGTAAATATAATGGATCGGTTGCACGCCGCAACAAAACGTAGAGTGAATACGCCACAAATACGTAAACATAATGGATCGGCCGCACGCCGCAACAAAACGTAAAGTGAATACGCTCACAAATACGTAAACTTAATGGATCGGCCGCACGCCGCAACAGATATGTAAATGCATTTGTAAATGCATCGGGTCGGTTGCACGCAACAAATATATAAATACAAAGGAATACCTTAATATGTAAATACGAGATAAAACATGTATGTGGTTAAAGTGAGTACATCCCAAACGAATTGAAAGAGAATATTATTGTGTGAATACTTGATTATGATACATTGAAAATGTTGAAGTTTGTCTCACAATATGGTTATTGTGTTCTAATATGTTTGTACTTAAGATATTGTGAGATTACTTTGATTTATAGGGTGAGGTTCTCACCAAATTTGATGGTAGGTGACTCTTTTATTTAACATATTTCGTGAAGCGTGATAGAGAAAAGCTCATGCAAGGCTAGCGATCGTCTCCGACCTCTTTGACCCACCGATCCATTATTTCGGATTTGGTGAAAGTTATTCTCATAAAGTATGTTTTAAGAACTAGGTTTCATTATCTCGGGTAATGCCCCACACAAAATTGTTCCTTGTAAGCTTTGAATTGCTTATTATGATATATATATTATTTCCGCACTTAAATACATGTTTAATCTAGGAAGAAAAGGAGTTGACGGTTCGCCTGTAAAATAAATAATTGTCCAGGTGCCATCACGCCTTAAAGAAAGACTTAAGAAAAGTCGGGGCGTGACATGTCAGTTGGAAAGCTACTTTGCAGCCTACAGTGACTTTGTCGACTACAGAAGCAGAGTACATGGCATTAACAGAAGCAGCCAAAGAGGGAATCTGGTTGAAAGGATTGATCAGCGATCTGGGTCTACATCAGGATCAGGATATAGTGTACTGTGACAGTCTGAGTGCAATCTGTTTTGCCAAGGATCAAATCCATCATGAGAGGACTAAGCACATTGATGTGAGGTATCATTTTCTGAGAAGTGAGAAGAGAATCAAGGTGAACAAAGTGGGTACTGCTGATAACCCAACTGATATGTTCACAAAGCCGTTTTCACACAGCAAGTTCCAACATTGTTTGGACTTGCTCAATGTTAGAAGTTGCTGATTGCCCCTTGGGGGCAGAAGGAGTCTAGTACATACGACACTATAATGGTGCATTTGGTACATCTGTTATTTGTGAGAGGATTCAAGTCAAGGTGGAGATTTGTTGAAATATGTCTTGAATTCGAGCATATTAGGTTTATACCATGTTTAGGAATTCTGTTCCTTGCATGTATAGGAATCATTTTTCCTGCATGTTTAGGAATTCTTTTCCTTGCCTGTTTGGAAAATACTTCCTTAGTCTGTGTAAGGGGTACTCTATATAAACCCCATAGGTTATAACCTAATAAGCAATCTGAAATACAATCTAGAGAAATCCCAAAAATTGTATTCCTCAAGATCAATAAAAGTTTTCTCTCTTCTGCCCGTGGACATAACTAACACATTGTTAGTGAACCACGTTAAATCATTTTCGTCATTTACCTTCATTATTATTCTTTCTTCTGTTTAATTGCTTCCGCTATAACACCAAATGTATAAAATCGTCTAAAAAAGGAGTATATTTATTAAAAAAAATATATTTTTCCATTTTGTATTTTGTTGAACTTAACATAATATTATAAAATTCTTTCATGCAATTTACTAAGTAAAGTTAAACAAAAAGTTTGTGCTGCATAGATGGATTTAGAACTTGAAGTGTAGATTTCGGATTCTAGCATTTCTGATTTAGCAGGTTATGAACGGTTTTGTAAGAGAATCACTGTATATATAACGTTAATTTTTAATATGTATATATATGATTAGATGTTGAATCTTCTTTACTTGTTTACGTGTTTATTTTATTATTTTCTAATTATATTGGTGGAAATTCAGCCTACGCGCACGAAGGTATCTGCGTTTGTAGGGGGGGGTTATAGGAGGAAAGAAGCAGGAAGGTTTGTATTTTGCCATGCAAATTTTCTATTACGTAAATGACAAAATGCAAGCTTGTGAAGTACAAGTTGCTCAACGGAAAATTTTGATATACCAAGTTGGACCTATAATTATAATGCAACAGCACGTTTGAAGAAGATCTTGTTGCACGAGCAAAGTCTAAGAGCCATCACTAATGCTACAATACATTATACATCTATACAATTTCAACCCGACAGCATAAAAGAAGAGACCATTAATTTTTCTGGCTTAATTCTCACTTAAGAGACCAATTATGTGGTCCCTAATTTTATGTTTCCCTTTCGGTATGGCATGCACCATTATTAAATTTAGGTAAACTTATTTTAACTGCTAACTCTATTCCTCTAAGTGGCAATTAGCACTGCGTCGTTAATTAAGCCAGGCTTATATATACTGCTTAATTGTGTCATTCAATTATTTCGTCCAACTGTTGCTGTTTAAGATCAAGTAAATACGCTGGACTTCTCTTTGATTTTACCTGAGATTCAATATGTGCAAATTGTCCACTACTATTTCCTTTTGTGAATCACATGAACAAAACAAACTATTGGTCTTGTTTGGGTAGTAGAAGAGATATACTTTTACATTTTCACCTATAGTACCTCAATTGATCTCTAAATTATTATATTAATTATATGCAGCACCTCCAAATGGTGTTATTCTTGAGCCAAATGAAACATTTGAATCAAACACTTGAAAACACAATATCTTTTTCTTTTTTGATTTTCCACTCGATATCTGCTTTAGAGTCGAGTAGTCGGGATTCCCTCTAGGAAGTCCAATTTTAGGGTAAATCTCTTCTCAATAAAGACGATTTCATTTTCAAAGCTTGAATCCAAGACTTCAGGTTAAGATGAAGGAGTAGTTACCACCCATCACAATCTTTGATGGTCTTGAAAACATATTTTGGATCTATTTCGGAGTTCTAATTAACCATATCCTGGGATTCAAATAAGACAAATTTCTTTTTTCTCAGTAACAATTTTTCACTTCGTTGGTTTTCTTTCTATATATGTCTCACTACAGGAGGAATCACATATTCTTAATTTAGCGAGAAGATCATACTATTATCTTTGAATTTGATTGTTTGCACTTAATAGGTCATTCTCTATATATTTTCTTATACTCGATCTTTTAGTTTTCCTTTATAAGATTTTAATTAAGCATATATAATTTTACTTTGATCACCATCACAACATTTCTCATTGTTATTGAATGAATTCTTTATCAAATATATAAGTATAGTCAAATCATTATGAGGCTTTGGATACCTTATAAAAAATTATAGAGAAAATAATGTTAGGCTATTGAGTCCTGACAGAGTACAAAATTTGATGATGTCGGAGATTATATTATACAAAGGGGTACTTTCTGTTTACTTCACAGCTCAATATTTTATAGAATATTAAGATTGCCATTGTGGTATGATTTTTAGTTGCCGGAAGATTGTCTAATTTAGGAAACTGGACACTATTATTCATGTGTCATCGAGTATCTGGCTACTAAAATTGGATTATATACATTAGCTGCTAGGTTAATATTCATGGATATGTTTTTTTTTAATAACCTGGCCTCGACGACTCATGCTTCCATATCGCTAAGATCGCAGACACAAATACCTTTGATTAGGCTCCTGGAATAATGGGACCGATCCCTCAGCACCCCACTACCAGGTTTTCTACAACACTTATAGTTTAATTTCTTCCCCTTCAATGTATCCTATAGTACTAGTTTGCATATACACCCTTTTGAGACATGCAGCTATTGAGTCAAACTGTCCATGTTTTACTATAAAGTAACCATTAAAGTTTAAAAAGGATTACACCTTGTGCAAGAGGAATCATACAATGGAGTTTGTCCTTTCATCCCAAAAGAAAAATAAAATAGCAACCAAATTAATTAGCTAGGTAAGGGTGTTAGATAAGTAAAAGAGTATTTGTATCTTTGTGGCTTGTTATGGTAGAAATAGCGTCCAGATCATTTTTCAGGTATGTCTTTGAAAATAATCATTATCGTATTGTTTCAAACTTCAAATGTGAAACTCCAGAACATTAAAGGTGTTAAACTAGTAACAATATATGTATGTGTGTGGGTTGGTTTGATAAAAATAGCGCACGCTAGTGAATTTTCAGCCGTTACAAGAGTTTCAAATTTTAGAGCTGAAAACCTCATGAAAATGTTCTGAAATTTCGCCTATGAAAATTTTATGATAGTGATTATTTTTCAATTACATGGACAAAAAAATGACTATAGGTAAGTTTTACCCTGGGTTGGCGAATCATAGTGTTTATTCAGCTAGGTGGCAAGAAGGTATTTCTCAGTAGTCATATTGATGAAATATACCTGATATTCAAAGTGAGTAATGAGTATAAGTGAGTGGTACTTTGGTTTGTACCAATTTCCGGACATATATTGTCCTTGAAAGTAATCTAAATTGAACCTATCTATATATGTATCAAATGCCACATAGAACGGGAAACATGGAACAACTTGCCTTGTCGCAATTTTAATCTTTAAGTCATATATGATGTGATCCCAAAAAGATTTTTTTTTACAATCAGACAGCTAAATAACAAATTGATGACAGAGAGAACCATTACCTTAGTCTATATTAGCACGTGTCTATCAAATGTTTGATATTTCCCCTTTTCCTTTTAGTTTCTTGTTTTTTACTGTCCATCAAAATTGTCCATAGTTGCACTATATTAAAAAAAGCAAAGTATGAAAACCACGGATTCGTTTATAACTTTATATACATAAAAAATGATTCAGGTCAGGTCAAGTCAGTCAGTCAATTGAAAATGGAAATTGCAATGAAGGTTAAGATAGGTAGAATTGAAGAGTATTTAGTATGCTTGTAATAATGTACATTGCTCTATGGACTTGTACAATATGTTTATACTGCAAACATATGAGCTTAGTTTGACTCTCACTGCCATCCTTTATTAAAAAAACAATCCATGTGCTTGGCTCATTAAAACAATCAAGCTCGTATGTGAATAACGTGTTAATTGTATAATTAAGTAAATAAATACGCATTCTTTCTAACGGAAGATAAGATTTTAAATGAGATCATTATATATTTCTAAAATAGAGACATAGTTAGGATAAGTTCAGTGAGTTAATTGAATAAATTATTTTCCGATATAAATGAGATGATTATATATTTCAAAATAAAGACATATATGTTCATACATTTATCCCGAGTTCACTTACTCTAAAATTTGAATTAACTATATCTTTTTTTTGTCTCCCACTCGGTTTCAAATAACCGTAGAGGAGCATGGAATAATTCGAACGTGCGCTACGTAAAACTTATTTAAAGGGAAAATACTCCCTAACATATTTTTTTTCATATGAAGGACTTAAATTTTAGATATCCGATTCAAAATGAAAGAATTTTATCCATCCCACTACAATTGGTAGTGCTAAATCAACTATATCTATTAGACTATGACTAGACAAGTGAGGATAGAAATGTCGCCGAAAACTTGGGCTTTTTTTCCAACCAATGTACTATATGAATCAATTATTATTAACTTTGTTTCCTCTCTTTTCTTTTGTGTGTTTTTAGGCTTTCACTTTCATGGATGGATGGATTGCGACTATACTTTTTTTTTTGTGGCTGACATGTTTGTGCTTTATTTCTTTTGTTTCTAAGTTTCTAACTAGTGAATCTGGTTCTCTCTTTATTTTTTGGTCTCTATTTTGGGTTTATTAGTGGTGTGGGTCTAACTGTTCTTTTATCCTCTTTACTGTAGTATTGTCGGTCAAGTGCTCCAAATATAAGGGACACTGTTCATGCAGTATTACTGTGACACTGAAACATTGTAAAAAAAATAAAAAATAAAGGGGTTGTCCAATTATTATGTTACTCTATAGTATTAACAGCTGTCAGGCTTACAAGTTCCCACTTTCTCAAAGAAAAAAAGTATTTACATTTAAAGGAAATACAGTTACTGAATGCAATGAATACTTTCTTTTGCTTTTTCCTTTTCATTTTGGTTATGAGAAGTTCATGCAGTACAAATATACTGATACCATAAAAAGAAAAAAGGTGTAAAGCAACTAGCAAACTTTTTTCAAAGACATTTCCCCCCTCTGCATGATGATTAAGATGTTGAATCTTGGTTGTTATAGACTTAGTGGTCGAATAATGATGAATAGATTGTAATAGTGATGCTTATATTAGTTATGTTAGACATTAGTTATATATAGATTACTTTTTATTCACTATTTGGTTTGATGTATTAGAAATAACATACATTGCACAATTTTTAAAGAAAATTTGGCGGTTTACAAAATTATTGTCCATACTATGTGACTCACACAATATATATTAATCACATAATTGTTGAGATATACCACATATATACATTGTATATATATGTAGCTAGTTATTTGGTTATGAGTTCATTATAAGTTCTCGTTAGATATTTTTGATTAATGAGATTAGATATTTTGATTAGAGATATTTTGGGGCTAGTTAGTCATTTCTTATAAATAGGAACATTATTTTGTAATATGAGTTTGAGGAGAATAATAGCAAAATCACAGAAGGTCAACTTTGAGCCCAAATATATCCTCCATCACATTCACTGCTCTTCCTCTCCATCTCGTCTTCCTCTCTTCTTCACTTCTAATCTTCCTCTACACTTCTTCATATCTCGATCCTAGATATTTAACATGGTATCAGAGCCATGAGATCAATCTTCCGCATCACATCTGATTATAAACCTTGAAATTGAAGGGGGGGGGGGGGGGGATCGCAGGAAGAATCAAATCGCAGCAAAAATAGAGAAAAAACAGAGAGATTGAAGACGCGATTGAGGAATTCGACTTCCATTGCGCGATCGAGAACGAAGGAACTGAATATCAATCGAGAACGCGAGGAACATAATCACGATTTACCGGGGGAAAAAACAGAATCGCGACGTAACCGAGATCGAAGGATCCAAAGGAGTTGATCTCATATGTAGTAAAGGAATCAAAATCAGTGAAGGAGGAACCGATTCAAGAGATCGAGGTCGAAGGAATCGAAATCAAATCTCAGGTTTGAATCACTGATTTAGAAATCTGATTCGAGGATTGAAGGAATTGATTCCTAAGTTGTGAATTGATTCTCTCTATTTCCAATCGGTTCTAGTTGTGAATTGATTCTCTCTATTTTCAATCGGTTCTAGTTGTGAATCGATCCAATTTATTCAAATTTACTAAAAATGACAAATTGGAGAAAAATGTCGTTTGTCGTTATTGTGTTAGTTTCTATTCTGTGTTGGTGAATCGTTTTGTATTGTTAAAGTCGTATTTGTGTTGGTGAATTGATGAATTGGAGGAAAAGTGTCGAGTTCGTCGTTGTTGCTGATAGTTGCATCGCTGGTTTCGCTTTGTGTTGGCGAGTTGTATTAACATTGATAAGTGTTGGTGCTGCTCACTGCTAGTATTATTGATGTGGTTGTTGCTGGAAATGCAACCATGAAATCAAAGAGTAGGAAATATCTATCGATAGAAGTGTCACGACCCAGCCCCGGGCCATGACCGTACCTACCGGTACCGTCGTATATGTCGAGAATAGAAATGAACATACATAACACATTACTTAGAAAAGGGTAACATTATCGCCACCGATAAGTGTCGCTTTCTATAAAACATACTTAAACAAAAGTATAGTAATACAACCGTTCTTATAGCCCAAAACACATAGGTGACCACGCACTTAAAGATATCAACCGTGGGCGACAGAGCCCCGCCATACCCCGAATGTACAAAATACCTATAAGATCGTGAATATCCGTACCAATAAACAAGCTTCCGGAGGGATGTAGCTTCTGACACTGGAGTAGTGATCCTAAGAACGAGGATCCTCAATCGCTAGCCTTACCGCGCAGATTTAACGCAGCCGGCGAAGCGGGTCGACACACATGTACCAAGTATGTAAAGTCGAAAAATACCGTAATAATGATACCATAAGTCCAAAGTGTCGAGTCATGAAGTCAATAAAATACATTTTATCGTGCCTTACTAACAATGAGTGACAAGTATATATATATACGATCATCGCATAAAATAGGGCCTTAGGATCAAAACGGTACCTCGCCTGTAGATCAATAAGCACCCTACTCCCGGGACTATTTCACCCGCATAGTCCCGCGACCGCACGAGGTATTCCTCGTGATAGTCAGACTACCGCACGGGACTATTTCACCCGCATAAGCCCATAAGGACTCGCGTGAGGTACTCTCGCATCACGGGTAGCAAATCCACTGAACAGTGGTATAACGATCTGGGACTCACCCTCGATATACTCTACCCCGGCCGGATGGTATAACGATCTCTGGGACTTTCCTCAGATATACTCTTACATCAAGCGGTGGTATAACGATCTGGGCTTGCCCTCGATATACTCTACACCAAGGTGGTATGGCGATCTGGGCCGCCCTCAAACATACTCTTACCCCGAGAAGGTGGTATAACGATCTGGGCTTGCCTCGATATACTCTTACCCTAGCTCAAATCACATCATATCATAATCGTAAATAAGTTAAGAAAACTTATAACTTCTTATTAGTCTTGTTCATATACCCTCTCATTTTAGTTTACTTAAGGCACTTAACCATATCTTTAATAAAAGAACGCCGGGAGTTTAACCCAAGTACTACATACTTCAACTCTTTCAAAAATGACTCTTCTTTATACATAAAAACCTTTGGGCAATTGATACTTTAAAATCAATTTGCCTCTCCATATACTTATCTTATTTAGAGTAAATCTCTTCTCATTAACCTTTTATGAAGCTAATAAATCAACTTCCCATAAAGTTGTTATATTAACTCTACACTTTAGTAAAATCATACTTTTTCCCTAACTAAGGGAATTATACATTCTTAAAATGAAACAAGTTATTAATATACTTAAAACAAGTAAGAATATCAAATCTTGACGCTCACCGTACTACATAGTTTCATCTATTCATGCTCAAGAGATAGGGAAGCTTCACATACCTCTTTGGTCAATCCACTTGCCAAGTCCAAACTACCGCAAGTAATATTTCAACCTATAATAGTCATGATACGTTTATTAACCTCTAATCTTAATGTAGAACAATCCAAGTGCAAAGTCACTAAATTCTATGGAAATTTGGGCAGCATTTCCTTTGTTTCTACTCATTTTGCCACCTTTCTCAAGGCCGAATTTATCATCCAAACACCACATTTAAGGCTCAATCAATCCAACAATTCAAAGGAGATTACACGCCCAACATTTTGTCCCATAAGTATACCACAATTCACTTAACAATTCTAAGGTAGTTTTTAGGCTACAACATGCTCATAATCTCTTCTTAACCCATTCTTCATATCCAAACCACATTTTCTAGCATGCAATGACTCTAAGAGCATTATTTTACTACCATAAGTTCTTTCTTCTAAGCATGCAACACTAGAACTAATTCTAAAGGAAGAAATGTTACCTTAAAGTTTTAGCCAAACTTATTCCAAAGATTTTGCTAGCTTCCTAGCCAAGAACACCACCACAAACTAGCCACAAGCTTCCTTTTCTTGTTCTTAATTTTTCACATTTTCTTAGGCTAGAATCTTCTTGGAGTTTTAGAGAGAAAGAGGAGCTTTGGAATATTTTAAGAGAGAAGGAAGAGGTTTTTCAAAGAGAGAGATGACAAATGACCAAGTCTCTAAGACTTGGTCAATATATTGCATGTAAAAATCAGATGGGGGGGACACTTGTACCCCACCCAGGCCCTTCCAAAAGAAAATTCTGATTTTTTCTAAGTTTTTCCGCCTGATTTCCCGCCTCGGCCATGGGCTGCAACTCCCGCGACTTGATCTTCCGCGCCATGCTCGCTTCAGCCACGGCTGAAACTTCAGCGACCCTACGATTTCTGGCGCCATGCCCGCGCTTTGTCCAAACATACTGTCCGATCACAAGACCGAACTTGCAACTCTCATATCTTTCTACTCCGACGTCCTATCGACGAACGGTTGGTTGAGTTGGAATCTAGACTCAACGAACTACGCCTTAGGCCTTTGAACCACTTAGGAACTCTCAATGTTCCGGGTCATAACCCGCCTTAAAGTTGACTAAAAACCCGTCCGGAATAATCCGTCAACCTATCCTTTGAAAATTTTAAGTCTTACATGTTTTCGTACGCTCTCATACGTAGGGTCAGAACTACGGGGTATAACAAGAAGAATCGAAGAGTTCTTAGCGACAAATAGACTAAGAATTGAGGGATACTTCGTCGAAGATAATGTGGATAGAGTTGAAACTCAATTCAAGTATTCAAAGAATTATTCACAGGTCGATCAAGTGATTAGATTGCATGTTTTCATATGTTTAGCTCAGGATAGGAGGATTGAAGGATTTCTAGCCGGAATTGGATTAGAAATTGAGGGAGACTCCGCTGCATATCCGAGCTTATTATGAGAGATTGCGTGATGAGAATCGAGGAATTCTCTAGTATAAATGATACTAGAGAACGAGGGGTTCTTGCCGTGGGTTGCATAGGGAGAATCAGAAGATTCTCTAGTCCGAGTGAGACTAGAGAACGAGGGGTTCTTCATTATTGTTGTGGGAGTTGAAGCTCCTGCTTGAAAGTGATTAATGCTGCAGTTGCTGGAAAATATTAGTGCTGCAGTTGGAAAGGATTGTTGGACCGCAGTGTTGCCAGATTTGACGCAACCATCGCGATCATTAGCGTAGCACCGTGTTCCGCCACTCCTATCAGGTTGCCGCTTACTCATCTATTGCAGAGTTTTGTTGATGCTTCATTTGTAGCAGCATGTTATAGTGCCATGCTCTATCATATTTGGCAAGTTAGGAATGAGATCATATTTTGGAGTTATTATCAGTTGGGAGAGGATTGTGTTGCTGCTGGAATTTTGCTTTCTGGTGATGCAAAGGTGAACCAGTGGCTGAACACCTAGCCACTGGATGAGTTCCAGAATGAAAATGCTTTTCGTAGCAGCTATTGTTGTAGTTGTTTTTTATGATACTGAGTCCAAGCAGGTGTCGTACAATGCTATTAGAGATGAGAATGTGAATGTTAAGCTTGATTGCCCTGCCATTGGCCATTGGCAAATCATTTACTGCTGAAGAAATTTCAACTCAAGTCCTGAGGAAGCTGGTGGATGATGCATCCAATTTTTGACTGACAAGGTTTCCAAGATTGTTGTCACTGTTCCTGTTTACTTCAAGATTCTCAGAGGACAACGACAAATGATGCATGTCGCATTGTTGGATTGGAGGTTCTTCGGATAATTCATGAACCCACAGCTATTTTTTAGCTTATGGTTTGAAAAGAAAAATAATGAAACAATATTTTGATTTTTTTGATATTGGAGGAGGTACTTTTGATGCATCAGTTCTTGAGGAACTCAAGAGGGATGAAGCCACTGGTGATGGTCCTACACACATTGAGATAACTATCACACGTGGTAAATTTGAAGACCTATGCTCAGATCTGCTCGATAGGTCTACAACTCCTGTTCAGAATTTCTTGAGAGATGCCAAGCTCTCCTTCATCGATTTCAGGAACTGAAATTATGTTTAACATATTGTTGTGGCTGCTCTTGTTACTGGTGATGCTGGTAGTTCCCAAGCTAGAACTGAAACCTCTGTTTTCAGTGCTTAGCTTGAGGGGAGTGTTGAGATATATCACATATATACATTGTATATATATATGTGGCTAGTTAGTTGGTTATGGGTTCATTATAAGTTCTCATTAGATATTTTTTTATTAGTGAGATTAGATATTTTTTATCAGTGAGATTAGATATTTTGATTAGAGATATTTTGGGGCTAGTTAGTCATTTCTTATAAATAGGGACATTATTTTGTAATATGAGTTTGAGGAGAATAATAGCAAAATCACATAAGGTCAATTTTGAGCCCAAATATCTTCTCCATCGCATTCACTGCTCTTCCTCTCCATCTCGTCTTCCTCTCTTCTTCACTTTTAATCTTCTTCTACACTTCTTCATATCTCGATCCTAGATATTTAACAATAATGAGAGTAGTTTGCCTTTTTATGTGTTTCTATCTTCTTCTTTTTTCATTTTTTCTCCTGCTTGTTTATTTTAAGATTTTCTATTTCTTTTTTCCTGATTCACAGAATGTTACTGCCTTTATACCCAACAGAATATAAAAAGGGAATTATAAGAATGAATAAAATCGAGTGGAATCAATTTATTAAATAAAAAAATTGAACAATAGGCACTGTCATGTCATCTTGTACTTTACATGTATAATTTGGTATGATTCCTTATACAATTACGAAAATGACATAGCAAAAAAAAACACTAACATATGATAGTGTAAAAATATAATTAAATAAATAAAAGTGTATTCATCACATAATGTGAGGGACTTCATGGAGAATTTTGTCTTTAACCATGCTTATGCAGACATTAAAAACCCTTTCATTGCTAATACCATCGTTTGCTAAGTATTAATTATGCATGAGATAATACCAAATATCATTAGTTATACATAGGATGAAAAAATGTACCAAGCAAGGTATTAATAATACACAAAACTAATGTGTGCATTATTTTTTCTAATATACTCTACCAAACGACCCCTTATAGTTGTTTGATCAAGTTTTGCAAGTTAAAAGTGTTTATTTCTTTTAAAATGCTTATTACCAAGTTTTAGAAAGGAAAAAAAAGGTATTTTTGAGTAGTAGAAACTGTTTTTTCAAAAGCGGAAAATAGACTTTTCCCTAGAACCAATTGGAATCGAGTTATAAATTATTGTTTTGTATTAACAAACGTATTTTATTTTCAAATTGAAGTATATATTGTTAGTCTCTAAAAAAAAAAATTGAGAAAAAACTTTTTTGTAAAAGTTACTTTTTTAGAATAAGCAGATTTTAAAAATTTCACCAAACATAGTATTAGATTGTGATTATGATAGTAATAGTAATAATAATCAAAATGTCTGTAGATGATCGAAAGCTTGATTGAGGAATCCTAAACACAAAAGAAATGGTAAGGAAACTCCCGAAATAGGAAAGAAAGAACATAATGAAGTCATTGGTTTAATTAGAGAGTTTTTGTGGGTGGGGGACGCTATAATGGCTATGGACTACGTTCAATACATTAGATGAAGGCAATATGATAGGTTAAAAATTAAAATATTAGGGGAGGGCCAAACCATATGGAGGGCCTTGATTGTGGCCATAAATTCACATGCTAGCATCAAAAAAATGAGTTTGTCCCTCACTTTTGGAGGTGAGGATTAGAAAGCAAATATTATATTATATGGGAGGTGTTGAATTCAACTTCCCTAATACTGTTCAATTATTATAGCCTAGTTGGCATGTATGAGAAGATAAACATTTTTTGTTGTTGTTGTTGTTAAAAGATGTGGCATTCGGGTCAGTTTGTGCGTATCTAGAACATTTTCTTTGGGGAAGAAGGACAAATCGGGCCCCTAGTGGTCCTTATCTTATCACGCCACACATCGACAGAACTTAGCCACTTCGATACATGGGCTTTCCTTTGTTAGGCTGACCTTGTTGGTCTATGTTCAACCACCTACGTTCGTATCGCGGGTCAACAGGTCAGGTTTTACTATAATTACTTGAATTAGGATAACATCTCGATTGGAAACAAGCAGCGGATGAACGCACTAGCGCGAAAGCCGTTGCGCAACAAGCAACGGATGAGCGCACTTGCGCGAAAGCATTTCTTTGGTGTTGTTCAGTATAAGGCACACGTATTGAAGCATGAATAAATCATGAGTCATACTAGAAAGTTTCATATCGAGAATAAAGCGTGTTACCTAACAAAAAAATATTCATACCCATGATTCGAACTCGACCTCTCATATTTAGGATGAAGAATTCTTCTTGGCAGAGGATACACATTAATCTAAAGCACAAGACATGACAAGATAGATTAAAAAGTTAGAATAGTTTTAATTTTTCTTTACTACGTTGAAATAATAACAGCGGTACGTACTAATTGTTTAAGAATAGAAGATAAAGAAGACACACTAAGGAGTTTTATGATTCTAAAGCATTCAAAGGTCAATCCTTAATCACAACACACAAAGGTTAGATTCCCCACTTTCCATGTTAAATCTTGTTTATGCTCCCTAATCATAACACAAAATAGTAGGCTAGTGATGCAGACAATAGGTGTTTAAAGACCAATCCAAATTGATTGGTTCATGGAGATTAAACCTTTTAGCCCATCGTTTCATGTCTCCCCTTGGCCCAACAAATTGGGCCCATTGGCTGAAGAACACGCTTGACCACCAAAAGTACTCCAAAAAGTATTCTCTTTTTTATTTTTTAATTAACAAGATGATTGAAGTCATATGGAGAAAAGTGAAGACTAAAATGAAACGATAGAAAGGTAAAGGGGGGATGCCTCCAATTACATAGACTTTAAATCAGACACATGGTCATCTGCGATTACACTTTAATTCCAAATACATTAGGGTTGGCAAAAATTTTGGACCATTTTTGAATTTGTGCATGGTTTCCTAGCACAGGGGACATGTTAATTTTCTCTTCTATCCTTCAAATTTTATCAAATCCCTCGCCCCCACACCAAAAGAATGAATTATATACACCATTAGAGTAAAAAATAATTTGCACCATCCTTGGAGTCCGTCCCATGCCGAAAGTGAAGAAGTTTTCCTTTCATTTTTTGTAGACGGATTGGGATCGACATTCTTTCCCAATGTTATCTTTATTTATTGTGACTTGTAATCTGTTTCAATTTTAACATTACAAAACTTCATATATTAAGAGGCGGTGGTTTACCTGTGGTGGATGTCAGCGGTTCGAGTCTTCTTATCTCCAACTCGTAACTTAGCCGATATAAAGTTTTATGATAACACCAATTTTTTCCGATTAAGCGGTTCGATCTATAATTTATCATTCATGGACGTTGGTAAGATCCATCAATTTAGCAACACCTTCAAATGGCATAGCCTTAAAAGTGAAGGGCGAGGTTCAAATGACGAAAGACTTACGATTGATACCTAGGCACCCAGAGACGAGGAAGGGCGTAGTAATCGACTAAATGCTTCGGGGAGATAAGCAGGGTCGATCAAATCGTCTGTGAGTACATAAACGGCTTGAATAGAGGTTATGGACCCTTCTTTAGTATAAGTAATTCTTTATTGTAAAGAACCCATTTCGATACTCAGGTTCGATTGTTAACAAACACCGGAAGACATTCTACCCAATGGCCGATACTTTGGATCTTGGGATAGAATAATTATACTATCATAGTCAACTATATCAAATTCTTAATTTAAGAATATATTTAATGCTATTTATGAAATGAAATAATAAATAGTAAAAAAATAATTTTATCTTGAATCTTGGGCGGATAGCGGGAATCAAACCCACATTTTCTCCTTGGCAAAGAATTTTTTTATCATTCGACCATATCCGCATGTTTTTGTTCTTGATACACAATATGTACCCACATATATGATATATAATCGGATCTTACATGTCAAAAACTAAACCAACCCATTGGACTGCTATGAAAAATACCATATTTCAAAATAGCATGATCTAGTTCAAATATTTCACCCAATTGAGCACGTCTATCATATTTTTTCACAGTAGTAGAATCATTATAATTGACGTCGTTGAGTTCATCGCCGTAGAACTCAACAGTTATAACTACTTGTTCAACACTACACTTCGATTCTTCCCTTCTAAAAGGAACATCGGCTCTACATCCCGTACGAAAGTTAATAGTATACCACTTCGACAAATAACTCATAATGTTGCATCTCTTCCGAGATCGGAACCTTTTATCATGACTTCTGCTCGTTGCATACCTTGATCCACTATTGTACGAATAGTTTTTGTTGTTGTGGTTTGAGTAACAAACATTGTTCCTCTTATCGTACCTTTGAATTTAGAAGTACCAGCGGAGGACCAAGAAACTACTCGACCCCGTACATCTATAACAATGACAATGGTGTTTCATACAAAAAGAAAATAAATTTTTATATGAATCTCATCCCTCAACCAATTTTTTGGATGTTTCTGATAATTGAACACCATTATAATAAGGTGTACCTAATAAAACTTACAAGTAAATTAGATATAAAGATGGCGACTAGGGTTGATGTTTTCATTCTTATCATATTTATATAATTTCAAGATCCCAATGGATCTATGATAGGATCGTTTATTTACAACGAAATGGTATACAAAGTCAACAGATCTCAATGAATAGGATTTATTTTTACACAATTGAGAACATTTCTAGATCTGGTCCAAGATGAACTGCGGTAGAAGATTTATTAAACCATTGAATTTAGAATATGGTAATGTAGCTCCTGGATGGGGAAGTATTCCTTTGATGAGTGTCGCAATGGCCTTATTTGCTGTATTTCTATCTATTATTTTGGAGATTTATAATTCTTCCGTTTTATTGACGAATATTGAAATTCGAATAGTCTTATTACTTCAAAGAAGTCGGGTTACTCCTTTTCAAAAAGAATCCCCTAGAGTAAAATATATCTTTAGTTCATTCCATATATAACTAAAACTAGTCAATATCTAATATCATATATACATATCGTTCTTTTATAACGTAAACCAAACATTCATCTTAGATTCAATCCTATTCGAGAATCAAGCGTCGAAACATCTTAGAAGGGTTGACTTATAGTTAGTCAAGAATAAAGACCTCCCTCTCCAAACCGACAATTTCTAAAATACTAAAAAAAATCTTCTTCTTTTTTCGGATGCGTTAGCATTCTCTTTTTTCTCATTCTAGTTATTGTCATCGAAAGGAATGAAGAAGATTATAAATCTAATCAAATATTGGTGATGAATTCCTCTTTTCTCTTTTTACTCTTTTTAGAATAAGGGAAGAGAGATAAAGAATAAAAAAAGTGAATTCAACATTCCGGATGTTCAAATTAATTGAATATTAATAATAGAGGAATGAGGTTAGAATAGAAAATGGGGATCTACAGGGATTAATTGTAGATATCTTTTAAGTAATCGATCTTATAATATATATAAAAAACTATACAAATAATATATATAACTTAAACTAAAACAAATATTAGGCAAGGATAAGCAGCTAGATAGGTCTTATGAACTATTTTATTTCTCTGTGTTGATCAATGAGATAAAACAGATACTCCATTACAAACAGTTGCAAAAAAATGGTGGTGGACCAATTGTTAATTTGGGTATTGTTTGGATAGTGGTTCTCAAAGTATGGAGGGATATGTATTACCACAATTTGTCCCTCTCCTTTTATTTCACAATAATTACTAATATATTGTTATTGCATAGACAACATCTATTTATAGGTTATTGGAAAATAATTCTACACCTTGTGTTCATTTCCTAATTAAGCAGAATGTTCGTGGAAAAACACATGGAGTATTGTCTCCACTTCTAAGTTTACAAGTGCTATTGGAAAAAAGGAGTTTGGAAGTTTTATGTCTCCTTATCAACAAAACAAAAATCTATAAAAGAATGGATGATATTTTTTATTTGGTTTCTCACATGGTATTAAATATTCACTTTGAGCTCGATTAATTTGGATTTATAGTTGGAGCAGGTAGTTTTTAGGCACATGCATATCTTCTGCATGAAAAAATGAAATATTTTAGAGGCTCAATTTTTTATTTTTTATTAAGTATGTGTGAGTGATATAGGTTAAAATGGTTCCTTAGCCATAATTTACTGTAAACGCTCATTATTCGCAGATCTTAGCTCAATCAAAGTAGGGGTTGTTTAACTTGAAGTTGTATTGAGTTGTTATTTACAATTTAAAATAATTTCTAATTATTAAAATCGTATATTTACTTATATTAAAAGCTCACTTTTATAAATTAGAATAGATCCCACAAAATATTTAAAACGACCCTGAAAGTGCTACTTTGATAGGCAAATGCTTCCTACCCAATACACTCTTATCCAAACATAACGTACTTTTTGCACTATAATTTGTTCTCTTTTCCCCTGGATCTTTTTGTAGACACGCACTAACTACTACAATTGTGTAATAAAGACCTCAAATTTTGTCATGGTTGAAAATATATGGGCCCATATAGCCCAATCCAACAGCTGTACATGACCCCAAATTAGGGCCAATAATATCTTATGGTTTTTCACGTGAGACAATTCATTATCCCTACAAAAAGGAACGGGGATTGGAGAAGAAGGTTACACGAATTCAGTCCAACAAATTTAAAGTGGTTCATTGGAACATTTCAGATGCAGTATATGATTGGCTTAATAAAACTTGTTTGCTCAAGTTGTCTTTTCTTTTGCCCACATAATTTCACCTAAAATGTTGTTGGATAGATGATCATATCTCAGGGTGAGCATATTTTAATATATTGTGGCATGTGACACTCCTCTTTCAAAATTGATAAAGCCTTTTTTTTTTTTTTGATAATCCGTCTTGGCGAATGCTTTGATTTCATATCGCTAATCGCACAAAGACTAAGCTCAGAGACGAATGGAACGCTTAACCCGTTTCGCCACCGCCAGATAAATCGCGGGATGTGCGCCCCGCATTCAGTGTCTGATCGTCATCAACGGATCAATGCTACAAGGTCCGACCCCCCTGTTAGGAGTATCAAACCCACACTGCAATATGCCCGCGCGGTTAAGCTACCAGGCTTTAATACGGCGTATCTTGCCGAAAATCAAACTTCATACCCTAAGAAGACACATTTGAATAAATTCTGGGACTAATGGCCACAAATTTCTTTAAATTTACAAGTGGAAGTTGTGGAACTAAATTTCAGAGGTATAACTTGTGTACACAGGTCAAATCTTATCTTTTACAAATATATACTCCTTCCGTCTCAATTTATTTGAAGATTAACAAGTTTTGGGAGTTAAAACATCTTAATCTTTGACTTAATTTTAAATATAAATTTTTCGAGTATTTTATAATCAAATTTACATATTTGAAACTATATAAAAAGTGATATAAGTCTGCATAATTAATAATTCACAATATATGAAAATAGTTGGAGAAAACTGTGATAAAAAAGCGGTTTGACTCCTTAAACTGGGCAACCTTCAAACAAATTGGGACGGAGGGAGTATTAATCTTGAATATACTTGAAGAAAATTATAAGTACCACCGAAGACAGTCGGGAAAGTTGCATCATCCCACATTTCTATACAACTGTACAAAGAGACAAGGCTAGTAAAATTGCCTTATATTCATAATGAGAAACTGTGGAATATCCAATTTCCAAAATGAAATTTTGTTGAGGAATAAAGAAAATTTTCCCATGCCCAGAGTTAAAGAAGCTTTCCTCTTATTTCAGTTAGACTATTAGAAATAGAGTTTTTCCCCCTGATATTCAATGAATAATTTGTGTTATAAAATACGCTTCCCCATCTTATTCCCATCGAATCAACTCACTGAAAAAACACATGGTGGGAAACCACTGAAATATTACTGATCTAAAGAGAATCATAGCTTATTCAACTTGAGATCAATTAGACTATGATCTTTGCTCTAGTATAATCATAAGAGGAACAATACTTAGTTCTGAAGATGATCCATAGCCTAATCTTTTCTTTTGCTTTGGGCTCACGAAAAGTTGTATATTAATTTTAGCGCAGAAACATTAAAAAGGCCCAAGTAATGCTATTTTTTAGGTAATATGCAGCACATAGATAGGTTACCAACATGTTATCCTTGGGTGATTCACAAGAATGGCCTTGGAGGTTGCTGGTCTTGAATTCTTAACTCCACTTGCCGCATGGGAAAAATTTCAAGTTGAACAAAAGTTCAAGACTACTCAGTCTTATGGTCATTGGGTGTAATTCCTGGTTATCCACAAAATCAGGCCTCAAGTTTTTATGGATTTCGAGGATTGGAGCCCATAATGTTTCGTAAAAGCTGGGAAGAGCTTTTAGCAGAACTTTTGAGCCCATATTAGGTTAAAGAAAAAGAGGCCAGGCTAGAAGAGTTTTTGACAGTATTGTTCCGGCCCAATCCTCTTCGAATACTCAAATCAAACTGTGGTTTATCACTAGGAACGTGAAATTGAAAACTGGAATCCATTGATTAGTACCTTAAACATCTAATGTTAAGAACAAATTTATACCATGCTGGATTGGTCTCACGGTGAGACACACTGGGCTCTTTTGTGCGCGATGGGCTTATCAACATAAAGTAGATGGGCTCACTTAGGGGCTTACCATTAAGGGAGACCCAATTTATGAGGAGTACTGAATTAAAAGCCCTAACTTTACGCCAAGGATGGGTTCATTTTTTTTATCTAGCTAATATACACAACTCTACCCAGATGGACTCACGTATAGGTAATAAACTAATAGGGAACATTTACGGCCACATACCATTTGGCAATCTAATTTACTTTAAATATGTCACAATGTATAAGTAGTGTATACTTTATACTAGACATACATATCCTATACATAAACTATACATATATTTATACAAAACATATACAACCGAAGTCTATAGGTAGTGTATACTTCAGCCACGTTGGTAAGCTAGTTGGCTGAAAAGTACATTTAAGTTTCTCAAACTTATAATCTTTACAAGAGATCCAATTCATCAGGAGCACAACATTAACCGGGCCTAGTTTTACGTCTAGGATGGCCTCGTTCGTGATTGAGCTAATCTGCATAACTCTGTCCTTTTCTCTTGTATTATTGGCATCGTATGGCAATATTTTGAGGAATTTTTTTTAGCTAGTACCCAATATTTTAAAGACAATTTTGTTGATTTGTCCTCGTTAAAGTAACAATGGGAATTGGCTTATAGATCTTCCACGGTGTAGCATTTTTTTCAAGAAAGTACTGGTTAGTCTGGGTGAGATATAAAACATAAAGCTTCAACTAAGAGTTTTGTTAGAATTGTCAAGTTTAAAGGACATTAACGGTAGTTGAAACTCGAATATACAAGTATGGAGTTTGGGATTGCCACCCTAAATTTAATTTTTATATGATAATCATTCGGTAATTAATTTGAGGAAATAATATTAAAATCCATAATAACTAAGGTCATTTTTTACTTTTTGAGGTGTGTTGACAATATTAAGGTAAAGGAGGTTATCACTCTAATTCAAAAATCGAACAGATATTGGTTTCCAAATCAAATAGTTAAAAGCTTAAGTGGAATTTATTCGGGTATTAATATGGTAAAGAATGAATCTTGGCCCGACTAAACCCCAAAATCTAGCTCAAAGGAATGAGGATTGCCCAAACCATATAAGAAGTCCAAGGACCACTTATCCCACCGATGTGAGAGAACTCAACACCCCGCCTCATGCACAGGGCTGGACATCTAGAGCGTGGACAATATAAGAGGGTGGCCCAACATCGGAAATAATGAATTGGAAGGGGTCTGACTCTAATACCATATAAAGAATGAATCTTAGACATAACTCAACCCCAAAAGCTAGCTCAAAGGGAGGAGGATTGCCCAAGCCATATAAGGAGACCAAGGACCACATATCCCACTAATGTGGGAGAACTTTAAAGGAATATATTCCTTGATTTCATTCATTGATGATTTACAATATATAGTATTTACATAAATATTTACCTTGCTACAAACTAGGTAAGTAATCAATCTAATTACTAAAGGAATATAATTCTACATAAATTAAGAGATATATAATTATTGTAAGAATATTCTATTACACCCCCGCAGTGAAAGCGGGAGGCTCACGAACACTGATACTGACTTGAAAATCATCAAACAGTACGTGCGGAAGTCCTTTGGGGAAGATGTCGGCAATCTGATCTGGAAGGAACGTGAAGTACACAAACTTGACCACACATCACTTTTTCCCAAACAAAATGAATGTCAATCTCAATGTTTGGTGCGCTGATGTTGGACGGGATTACCGAAAAGATATATCGCATTAATATTGTCGCAACATACCAGTGTTGCCTTTTGAATCGTGCAGTGAAACTCAAGTAGAATGTTACGAATCCAACAAGACTAAGAGAAGTGTGTCCTGGACGTATCGTAAAATACGTCTGAGGGCATGCATGTGTGCTTCCGTCGGATTGTGCATGTGCAGACAAACTTGCTGCACAACATAGGATATGTCCGATCTCGTGAATGTGAGGTACTGCAGGGCTCCAACCAAGCTACAATAGTAAGTCGGATCTGAATACATAGGACCGGAATCAGCGCTGAGCTTAAAATTGGTATCAACTGGCGTGTGTGATGACTTACAAGATGATATGCATGTACGATCAAGGATCTCGTCAACGTATTTCTTCAAACATATAAATAGGCCGCCATAATGGCGAGTGATAATGATGCTCAAGAAATAACTCAGGAGGGCCAAATCCTTCATAGCAAACTCAGAGGAAATGAGAGACATAAAAGACCGGCAGAGGGCATCAGATGATGTGGTGTTGATGATGTCATCAACATATAATAAGAGGTAAGCCATGTCTGGACCCTTTTTGTTGATGAACAGAGAATGATCAGATTTGGTGTGTGAAAAACCGATATAGGAGACATAATCGGCGAACCACTGGTACCATGCTCGAGGAGCCTGTTTCAGTCCATAGAGTGATATCCGCAATAGACACACATAATCTGGATAAATAGGATCTCTGAAACCCACATGATGATACATATATATTGTTTCATGAAGATCCTCATGTAAGAAAACATTCTTGACCTCAAACTTATGAATGTGCCAAAATTTGGATAGGGCAATACTGAAGACAGTTCGGATGGTTGCGGGTTTTACCACCGGGCTGAATGTCTCATCACAGTCCACTCCCACATGTTGATATCTGCCATCACCTATAAGATGACTTTGTACCTCTCAAAAGAACCATCAGATGTCTTTTTATGTCAAAAAATTAACATAGAACGAATAATGTTAGCATCAGGTGGACGGGGTACTAGGTTCCACGTCTTATTATCAACAATATAATTATATTCGTCAATCATTGCGGATTTTCAATTTGGGTCAGACAAGACATCCTTCGAATTATGAGGGACATGGGAAGGGACAACTAAAATGGATATGTTAAACAGCCATTTAGGTTTGGAAATTATGTGCATGACACGAGTTTCCATTGTACGAGAGCGTGCCTCGGGACGCGGGATGTGAGGAAGGTTTGCCGAGAGGTAGCTATGGAATCACCCTGAGATAGACTGTTTCGAGCCACCATCGGCGGAATTGGGTGGGCAGTGTGTCCAGGACTGACCTAAGTGGGTTCGGGTGCTTGGGACTGGGACGTCAGATTATGTAAATGATGAATTAAAAGGGGGTTCAGTCCATAATTTAGGAAGTCATAGGAATGCTGAAGTGGGGAGTTTAGTGAGTCAAAAGAGAATTGAGACTCATCAAATAAGATATGACGTGAAATAATTATTTTACGGCTTGATAAGTCATAGTAAGAGTAACCACGATGATTGGTGGGGTAACCCAGAAACACACACGGAAAATACTGGGGTTAAAGTTTGTGAGTGTTTGGATGGAGAGGATAACAGAGAAATCCGAAAATGTGAAAGTGTTGGTAGGAGGGATTTCTACGAAATAGAATTTGAGTGGGCGACCGTAGAGCTAGAGACCTATTTGGGATTATGTTTAGGAGAAAGGTGTGGCCATGGAGGGCGCGTAATACCAGAATTGAAGAGTAATTGAAGTGTGGGCAAGTGCACGAATTAGGTTGTTTATGGTTCGAATTTTCCATTCGGCTTTACGATTTTGGGAGGAGGTGTGAGGGCAGGAAAAATGAAAGGTAAGACCGTTTTTGGAGCAAAACTGTTACGCCTCGTAAGTTTAAGATGTTAATTAAGAGCGTCATTAAGGAAAATAGGATTCGAATATTGGAAATAAGTATATTTACGTATGTTAATACGAAAATTAGTATACAAGAGGATGTGATTCCGCGAAAATCTTTGGTTACAACGAGTGTGATGTTGGGACTTATTATGAAAAATTGTATATAACCATTATGGACTAGTGTCGTATTATAAGAATTATGACATTGAGAATACGAGACCTTATGAAATTTTCGGGAATTAAAAGAAGTGGGGTCTAAAACTTTAATTATTACTTGAGGGGTTATTTAAATAGAAAATTTAAGAAGGGGGCCAAAGTGTATTAAAATTTTCACATTTTAACCTTAAGACCCTTTCTATCTTCTCAATTCCCATTTCATCTTCAAAAACACACCCCTCACCTTCCCTTCTCCTCTTCAATCGAAATCACACCCCATTTCCATACCAAATTGAAGTTCTTTTCTTTTAATTATTTTCCTAGATTAGTTCCTTCACAAATTATAAGCCAAAAAAACTCAAAAAAAAAAAACAGTGGGCTGGTCGGCCACTGCAGAGCTGATTTTAGCCAAAATTTATAGTTTTGGAGATGATTTTTTGGAAGAAAAACATGTAGGAATGTTGGGTTAAACTTATGGAATATATGCATGTCATTTAGAGTTGAAGAAAATGATAAAAATGGCGAGAATGGGGTTGTGAAGTCGCAGGATGCTGGGCAGATTTTCGGGACTGTTTTGGCACAAATTTAAGGTATAAAATTCTCATTTCTATAATAAATTGGAGTTACATGTTATTATAGTTCAAGGAATGAACTTGTGTTAGGAGAAACTTGGAATTTAAGACAATACATGTGATGTTGTACCGATTTGAGGACAGTTTTGTATCCTTGAAGTTGATTGTTGTTATTGTTTCTGTTGTCACTAATTGCATGTTGAAATTGAAGAGAAATCTTGACATGTAAAGTTGTAATTAGTTATATGAAAGTGTTGAAGAGCGAATTGGATTCTAAGAAGTTAAGAAAAGAGTTAGGGAATTATGTTGTTATGGCCGAAACTCGCATGAAATTGTTGAACATTGTTGTGATGCATTAGAGGTTGTTTTTTTAAGATTATAATGCTAAGAATTAAGTTATGAACATGTACATACCTTGTGGTAATTGCTAATACATGTCTTAAAGAATGAAAAGTGTAAGAAAAAGTGTTATGTTGCAAATTATAGAACTCAAACTCTTATTGTTGTCGCTACAGTTGATGGACTGTTTTAAGGTTGTTCTAATATGGATTAACATGAAAAATAGATGTAGTAATCACCTTGGTTATCGTAGTTGTTATATTGCATAAATGTAAAAGAGAAGGAATATGTATTGATGGCGTTTATGAAGTATTTTGGATTGTGTTGATTATATCTTGAAGTTGTATCGTCTTGTTGGTATTGATGACTTGTTTGGAAGTTATGGATGTGCACATAAATAGGGGAAGTGCTGCCCAATTTTTTATAGAAAAGAAAGTGAGTTACCATTCAACTATTACGAATGTTAGTAATTATAAGATTAATGGATATGTTACTACTATTATAGATTGAAGTGCTAGTCAAGGCGTATTTAGATCCTTGAGTTGGTTAATTCGTCAATAAGATATGTAAAACTCTTCCTTCTATATTTTGGCATGATTTTTATGAAAGTACGACGGACGTACATGCTTTCTACACAGTCTATTTTCTAAAGATGTTAGTCATGAGAAGTGCCTTTGACTTTCTAGTAAGAAGTTCATTTAATGATTTTATCGAGTTTCCAAATGAGGTTTTAAAATGATTCATGATATGATAAGTTCCCTGAGTATCCAAAGGATGTTTTAAAATGATACATAATATGATAGCGTTTTTTTTTCTATTCCATTGAGAGACAAGTGATGATTTGATATGTATAAAGTTACTCAGGATATTCCATAAGTACTGATATGATTATATGACTTTACCACGTCCCAGGATGGGCCGCGCAGTATACCTTAAGTCACCAGGATGGGCCGGGCAGTATACTTTATATGACTTTACCGCGTCACAGGATGGGCCGGGCAGTATACCTTATATGACTTTATCGCGTCCCAGAATGGATCGGGCAGTATACCTTATATGACTTTACCGCGTCCCAGGATGGGTCGGGCAGTATACCTTATATGACTTTACCGCGTCCCAGGATGGGTCGGGCAGTATACCTTACACGACTTTACCGTGTCCCAGAGGGCCGGACAGTTTATGTATATATGATGATTTTATATGGACATACATGACTCTCACTTTATAAGGCACAACTGACTCTCATTCGTATATGACAAAGTTGAAAATGGTAATTTGATTATTATACTTGTCTCATGATATCCTTTGGCCATTTATGATCTTTCTTACAGTACTTCATGTTTTACATATTCAGTACATAATTTCGTACTGATCCCCCTTTCCTTGGGGGGCTGCGTTCATGCTCGTAGGTACAGGTGCTCAGTTTGGTGATCCTCCAATTTAGGTTTCTGTTCAGCTGTTGGGAGAGCTCCTTGATTCAGAGCTTGTCATTTTGGTACAGAATCCTATTATTTTGACTTGTGTATATTTAGGGACACGACGGGGCCCTGTCCCGTCAAATGTTGTTATCCTTCTCATAGTGGTCTGTAGACAGTTGTGGGTTGTACGTGAATGGGTTGTATTAGGTTTTGGTCAGTTGTATCGCTATACTTCCTTTTATTTTGTGGGGATGTTTTCGTAATTAGTGGGAGCCTTGTCGTCTCGCCTATTTGATATATTGACTAGTTGTGACTCCCTCGAGAGACATGTTCATCCACGTGTAAAAGCAGTCTTGTTGACTTGCCTACGTAGACATGGGGTTGTCATTGGAATCGTTATGCTGTCGGATTTTATATTATTTTGGTAGTTGATGCGCGGTAAGATGCACACACTTTAAACGCAAGTGCACGTTATCGTGACAAATAGTATAGTCTTTGATTAGACCGAATATCGTCCCCTGGGATTAGGGTTCAAGTACCAACTATCTATTTTCTAGTGTCTATTTGGCGAATTGATAATTGATTTGGTTGTTTATAACTAAGAATTATGAAAACTATATAAAATATAAAGATTTACTTCAGATGTGATGGGAATAGGGCTTCTATGTATCCTTACTATCCGCTTATGCTACTTACTAATGCATTAACTTATGGTATTCTTCTTTTGGAGAAAGCAGGTTTACGAAATCGTTTTATACTCCCGTTAGGGTTATATAAACACTCAACCCCAGTATCACATCTTACCTAACTTTCGCTGATAAGGATAACTTTATAGGAGGATTAAGAACAAAAACCTAGTTGACCGTCACGCACAATGCGCAAAATTAGGGTTGTTAAGCCTCTCATCAACGCTACATAAAAAATTGAGGTATTTCCATCCCCAATCCAAGAATGTCTACCCAACTTACAGCATATTCACAATCCCCCCTTTTCAGAATCTGATTAGAAATCATATAGTGATAATTAGTTGTAAATTAATTACCAAGAATTCAACTCAATTATTGGATAGATCTCTCAATAATAAAAATAACCATAAGCATGCATTAATTTATAACATAAGTTTCAAGAAATTCAACATAGAAAGCCCTATAAGAGAATTAGTTCCTAGCCATAAAGATGACAAGAACTAATTCCATGTTCATCATGCAAAACTGAAATAAAGAACAAGAAAGGAAAAGAAATTACTAAACTAATGGTGTCAATCTCAAGCAAAAGTCTTGTGTTGCGCAGAAGGGAACCTCAAAGCGCCTAGGGTTCTCCTTTTATAGTGAAAACCGCCTCAACTTTTCCTGCAGGCGGGCCCAAAATCCGTCTAAAACATATTTTTTTCGCGTGGCGCGGCCCCTGCGAGCGCGCGCGCCGGATGTTCTGCAATCCGTCGGGTGTTTTGGCGCGCGACCACGATATCTGCATGCGAGGCGCGCGGCCTGCAGCTCGTGGCTTCGGATATTTAGCGCGGCATGCGTCTCAGTCACGAGTGCGCGCTGAGTCTTCTGACCTCTGCGAATGGTGGCGCCGCGGCCTGCATTTGCTGCGAGGCGCCGCGCTGTGCGGATTTTAGCCTCGTTCGCCACTTTCTCTGTTTTCAGCTCTGGCATCTCCTCTTTTGCCCTCTTTTTGCTCCTTTTCTGCCATTTGGCCATTTTAACCACTTTGACTCAAAAGAAAGAAAAACTATCCTAATACGACACTTATATGTGCAAAATGGGACAAAAGACTAACTAAAACTGACTCAAAAGGTGTATATAAAATACACCGATCAAATACCGCCAAACTTAACCTTTGCTCGCCCTCGAGCAAAGATAGAAAGAAATAAAATAAAAAGACTCAAAAGAACGAAAAATAAAAGGACTCCATGCCATTGATCACTTTTGCTGCATAAATGTTAACTAGAAAAAACATGAAGGTTAGCAGAATAATATGCAGGAACATATAACATGAAATTTTCAGCACACTAACCACATGAAGCTAAATATTTCGCAAACTCATATTCATCATGCTTAATGGAAGTCAATATACTAAATCATGCATATAAATTCAAGAATTCCTATGACATGCTTACTTGCTATTCTCCACTAATTCTAGATATGCATAAAAGAGATCTTCAGGACTTTAAGGGTTGTAATGTAGGCTTAGGTAGGGGTTGGTAAAGATAGGCATTTAGGCTCATTTTTCTGTACCATAAGCTCTTTTGGCTTTTCAATTTTTCCCTTTTTCTTTTGATTCTTTCCTTCACTTCAATTCTATCCTTCCCCTCTTTTGTTTTGGGAGAGTGAAGTGTATTATACTAATAGACACCCCCAAACTTAGGCTTTTGCCTCTTTCTTATTACTTTTCCATTGGGGTGCATCAAACTTGTTCACTCTTTTTGTTTCTTCTTTTTAACACAATGTACTCCACTATTTCACATTTTCACTTATGGTACAATTTGTGGGAACATAGGGTGTCAAAGAAGAAGTTTCAAATTTAGGCTCAATGGGGCTGACTAGGGATATTTTTAAAGTACAAGATAGAAAAGAATGGTAAGAATTGACTATCAAAGAAATGTCTGAGTCATCTCCCTAACATGCATATCCTAACTATTTCGCCTCAAATAGCAAGCAATCATAACACATAAGCATTTATCATTTAACATGCATAATTCAAGCAAGAAACTCCAAATAGACAGATTCTATGAGTTTTTGGCATATCTAACCTAAGTGTTTAGATAGTTGCTTCAATTCCTTTACATTATTCTACCTTACTTCACTAGGTGTTTCTAGAAACTACAGCATACATGATCTTTGACAGGCAATTATGACTCAAAAAAAAAAAAATTGGTGACTCAAAATAAACATAAAACAAATAAAAAGACTTAAATAAAACATAACATGACACACAAATAAAACACCACCAAACTTAAATCACACATTGTCCCCAATGTGTGTAAGACTCAAAGAAAATAAAAGAAAAAGACACTTACAGACTTTGGCTAAAATGGTGGTGGTGGCGGTGGATAATGCATCGAATTTCGTGAGGGGGGGAGCATTCTTGGTGTTTTGGTTTGGCGATAGGACCTTCGGCTCAGGGTGTCTTCCAGAATTCAGATTTTCCGTTGTGGTGCCGCGGCCCTGCAATTGGGCGCCGCGGCCCTGCAAATGGGCGCCGCGGCGCTATGGCGATTTTTCTGGTTATCCTTGGCTTCTCTTCATTTTTCGCCTTCCACATCCTTGGCTTTCACCTGTCAACACAACATAGACACAAGACCCCAAGACCGTGAGACTGTTCTTAGACAAAATAAAATTAACTAAAGACAGAAATTAAAATAACAAAATTGAAAGCGTTGGGTTGCCTCCCACGTAGCGCTGTCTTTAACGTCTTTTAGCCGGACGCAAGTTCCTTAGCCTTAATAACCCTGGGGTAGATTAAGCCCCCAACCTATCCATTTCCTCCATATTTGGCGTTTTCTTTTTCTTTTTTTCTTTTTGGCATTATCAGTAATAGGGAGTTCAGGAAAACTTACCTCCCTTAGTGGCATTTCAGCAAACCATGCTTGCTTTCTTGGGCTCATCGCTTTTTGGTTGACTTGTATCGGCTCGCATGGTTTGATGGTGCTGATTGCAAAACACCCACTCATTGTTGGTGGCTCAATGACGTGTTTAAAAACTTTAAACACCATTTCTTCGGACTCCACCCTTAGTGTTAATTCTCCTCTTTCAACATCAATCAAAGCTCTTCCCGTTGCTAGGAATGGCCTCCCCAATATGATAGGGATTTCCGCGTCTTCTTCCATGTCAAGAATGAGGAAGTCTGCAGGAAAGAAGAATTTTCCTACTTTCACAATCACGTCCTCAATTTTTCCTCGTGGATGAACCAGCATCTGTCGGCTAGTTGCGGACTACACGGTGGTTGGTTTAACTCTCCCAACTCCAATCTTTTAAAAACTGATAAGGGCATCAGGTTTATACTTGCCCCTAAATCGCATAGAGCTCTGTTGCAAGTCACTCTGCCCACTGTGCAAGGTAGTGTAAAGCTGCCAGGATCCTTTAGCTTGGGTGGCAACTTCTTTTGCAGGATAGCACTACACTCTTCTGTTAGTGCTACTATCTCATATTCCGCCAGCTTCTTCTTTTTCCCCAAGATTTCTTTCATGAACTTGAAATAGGAAGGCATCTGCTCCAAAGCCTCTATAAAAGGTATGTTGATATGCAGCTTCCTGAATACTTCCAAAAATTTGGAAAATTGTTTATCGACCGCCTTCCTCTGTAATCTCTGGGGGAAAGGGATCTTTTCTGTATACTCCTTCTCCGAGTTTTCTATAATCGGGCTAGGCTCAATCACCTTCTTTTCTAACTCGATTTCTTCTCAACCATTGGCCGAGCGGTGGCCGCTCAACTGTTTCGCTTCACCGATCGCCTAGCATCGTTCCCTTGGATTTACCTCTGTGTTACTTGGCAATGCCCTCTGTGGTCTGATGTTTGCCTGCTTTGCTAGCTGACCCACTTGAGTTTCCAAGTTCCTGAATGAGGATCTAGCTTCATGAGCTACGTGCAGGCGTTGTCTTTACCGCCACTGCTCATCCGCTTTTCTTCAACCGGCATTGAATCTGCTGATCTTTGGGGCTTGAATGAAGGTTGCTGATTCTAGTCCTTTGGTTCTCGCATCGGCCCTGTATTGGTTCTGCTGCACGATATTGGTTCGCATTGCCCGTTATCAGACCGCTACGCACCGCTACTCGTACTCGACCGCCGCCTCTCCTTTCCATGAGAAATTTGGGTGATTCCTCCATCCTGGATTATAAGTGTTAGAGTAGGGGTTGTTCTGTTGCCTTTGATAGTTACCTATGGTCTGACAATCCGCCTGCTCCATTGGTATATTGTTGGGATCCGCTGAAGGGCACCTATCAAATGTATGTGGGCCACCACATATCTCGCAGCTTTTAGGCATCATGCGCATTCATCGTATGTTCTTTGCAATCGTTTAGCTAGAAGGGCACTGGGCATTCAAGGCGACAATAAGCGTCTATTTCATGGACTCCATTATTCTTCTCCCATTCGTCGACCTCTCTTCCGTGACATGGTTGTTAGTGGCCATGTCTTCTAATAACTCATGGCGTCGTGGGCTGTTTTCCTCGGGAATGCTATACTGCCTTGCATCTATGATAGTTACGGTAGTCTTTGCTCGGGTTGTAGAGGATGTGGACCAAGTTCCACAACTCAACGCAATGGTGTGGGCACTTTCTCTGTAGATCTTTGAACCTTTCCCAAGCCATATAAGGACTCTCCATCTGGTAGAAGTTGTTCAACTCCTCTTAGTTTCTTTGCTTTACGGAGGAAAGAACTTGGCTAAGAATTTATGTGCCCTCGTGCCATGTGAAAATCGAATCGTGGCGGGGAATTCAACCATACTTTTGCTCACATCACTGGTGAGAAGGAAAGAGCCTCAATCTGACGGCATCATCAGTAACGCCGTTATATATAAAAGTTGCACATAGCTCCAAGAAATTAGTTATGTGCATATGTAGATCCTCCGATGGCGATCCTCGAATTGCGGCTGTGTCGTACCGTGCTCGTAATCGCTGGTTTTATCTCGAAGTTGTTGGCTCCTATTGCAGGGAGCCTAATGCATGTCTGTGCTCCATTCACTCTTGGTAGCACATAGTCTCCCAAACTTCGTTCTGGCTGGACTTGGACTCTCTCTTCCACGTCTATTGGCGCTTGCCTAGGCATTCCTGGATGGGGTTGATTCTCTCCTAACCCTTCTCCCATCCCGTTGTTGTTACGAGCCGCTCATCTCTACAAGGTTGCACTCGCCGATTCTTTCGCTCGTTTGCGAGTTTTCTCAATTTCTGGATTGAAGGGAACAAGAGTGTCTGCTTCTCTTCTCCTTCGCATAAACTGACTTCCTGAAATAGATAAAAAACAGACAACAAATCACGGCACCTCAAATTTTTCAAAAGAAAACGTAAAAATTAAAAATCAAAATAAAAGCCAAATTAGAAATTAAAAATAGACAAATTTGATATTGAACTATGCCTAATCCCCGGCAACGGCGCCAAAAACTTGATGCGCGGTAAGATGCACACACTTTAAACTCAAGTTCAATTTATCGTGACAAGTAGTATAGTCTTTGATAAGACCGAATATCGTCCTCTGGGATTAGGGTTCAAGTACCAACTATCTATTTTCTAGTGTCTATTTGGCGAATTGATAATTGATTTGGTTGTTTATAACTAAGAATTATGAAAACTATATAAAATATAAAGATTTACTTCAGATGTGATGAGAATAGGGCTTCTATGTATCCTTACTATCCGCTTATGCTACTTACTAATGCATTAACTTATGGTATTCTTCATTGGAGAAAGCAGGTTTACGAAATCGTTTTATACTCCCGTTAGGGTTATATAAACACTCAACCCCAGTATCGCACCTTACCTAACTTTCGCTGATAAGGATAACTTTATAGGAGGATTAAGAACAAAAACCTAGTTGACCGTCACGCACAATGCGCAAAATTAGGGTTGTTAAGCCTCTCATCAACGCTACATAAATAATTGAGGTATTTTCATCCCCAATCCAAGAATGTCTACCCAACTTACAGCATATTCACAATCCCCCCTTTTCAGAATCTGATTAGAAATCATATAAAATACACCGATCAGTAGTTGGTTGGATTACGTGGCAGGTTAGTATAATGACGTCATTAGGGCGCTTAGTCGCGGCCCGTCGAGTCTAGTCGTGACAAAAAGTATTTGAATTGGTTATTATCAAATTTTCTGTCATTGTCACATTGAAAACATTTAATGCTCGTTTCAAATTGTGTTTTTACGAAAGCACTAAATGAGGAAAAAATATGGTAGACCTGAGATTTATTACCAATTGAAAAAGTCCATAGAAAGTTAGAATAATCGTCCAACAACAACATATAATATCGATGGCCGATCGTACTTAAACTAGGAGAAGTCCGCAAATCACTATGTATTATATCGAAAGGCATTAAAGTATAATTTGTGGATGCATAAAAAGATAATTTAACATGTTTTCCAAAAATACAGGATTCACATAAAATAGTCTTAGAAATATGATTGCATTGAATGAAATTATTGTTCCTAAGGGAGTATAATATAGAATCTCTCGGATGTCCTAATCTAGAATGCCATAAGAAAAATGGAAGAGCATCAAAGGTTGATGGAACTGAATCTGGTTTGTTGACGACGTTTGAAATAAGGTACAGATCTCCGTGCTGTCACATCTCATTATTCGTCTCTCTGTCGTAAAATCCTTCACAGAAAAAATAAAAGGATCAAATTCAAGGGAAATATTATTATCAGTCGTGAAACATCACTCATATATTAGATTCTTAATTAGTATAGGGGCATGTGAGACATTTTTTAATATTAGGGGTGGATATGGTGGGGATAAGGATGAATGACCAAAACCACAAATAGGAATGTTTTGTCCACTACCAATAATAATATTCTGATTTAAATTACTCAAATTGGAATAAGACGAGAGAGTTTCTTGTGATGTTGTTATGTGAGATATGGCACATGTGTTCATATACCAATTTTCGTCTGAAGTGTTGAGTGACATGGTGTTCATAGTTGCCTTAATGTCAGTAGGTGCATAAGTTGAAGGCGGCGGGCCCAGTTTTTTGTAGGCCTATTGTGGACGTGTGCTGTGTATGTCAGGTTGGATCTGTCTGGTCGGAGGTGGAGTCCACGAGGATATCTAATACGGGCAAGAAAGAGAGGCCCATGATGGTGGGACCCACGACAGGTAGGCAACACATGACGGAGGTTGATGCCACTGCCGTGGTCGCTGTTGATTATTTTTTATCGGCGGGGACTGCCCTTGCCACCGTCGTTGCTATCAGAATTTCGACCGTCGCGGACCTTGCCAGACCTTTTCCCTCGGTGGTTGTTTCAGATAATGGCGTGTTGAGGGTCCTCGGGTCGGCGGTGTTGGCTGCCGACATCGGAGGACCTGACAATAGTGGTAAGGGCAACGTTTGCAATGCTCGCTTGAATGGTGATGTTTTTCCTCAAGAATTAGCTTCGAACGGGCCTCATAAAATTGTGGTAACAACATGCATTGCTGAAGGATGGTAGCAACATTGTCATATGATTTGTTCAATATTGCAACAAGTTGCATGACCAATAGTTGATTAGTGACTGGTGCACCAACGTTGAAGATTTGATGGGCAATCATCTTGAGTTCTTGACAATATGAAGACACGTTGGGGAAATTGTCCTGATGAACGTCCTTGAACTGATTTTCAAGGTATAATGCACGTTGCATTTTGTTGTCGTGAAAAATATTTTCCAAACGTGTAGGCAGTGACATCAGTCTCAATGATTTTGTGCAACAGATCATTAAAGATCATGTCGTATATCCACTGGAGGACAACTTCATCCAATCAAGACCAAAGTGCATTATCAGTAGTCGAAGTCGAGGGTGGGTCTGTGGACTTTGATTTATGAGGAATGATGTGATCGATAACTTCGTAGACACGACAATGGATTTGAACAGATCCGTCCACGAGGAGTATTGACCATTTTCCATCTCAAGAGTCACATGGCTGATGTTTTGAATGTTGTTGACTTCAAATGCAGAATATAATTTGGTTTTGTCAGCCATGAAAGATGAAATTTAGGAGGAAGATGTAGAGAAAGTGGCCGAAAAAACTAGGGTTTCCGTCGTGGGGGTAGTGGTAGGAGTGGGGCGCTGGGAGGTGATTTTTAGGGTTAGACTACTAATATCATAAATGAATATGTTTCTTGATTTCATTCATTGATGATTTACAATACATAGTATTTACATAAATATTTACCTTGCTATAAATTAGATAAGTAATCAACCTAATTACAAAAGGAGTATAATTCTACCTAAATTAAGAGATATACAATTAATGTAAAAATATTCTGTGAATATTCTATTAAATATCTCACTCAATCATTGACTCTCTATTTGCAAAAGTAATGCTTCACTCAATCATTGACTATGTATTTACAAAAAATAATGCTTAATTACCTATTTTTCTTTTGTTTCTTTGGAATTCATGCCATTTAATTTGAATATAAAATTTCTCCTAGTTTATCTCTATGAATCAACTAGGGAAGTATTTTGTTCATCAGTGCTGTGCTGACTATTATTTTTTCCAATTCACTTGTGTCTTTTACAGTCGTATGGTTTCTCTAGTTGCTAGAGGAATTTGGGACTAATTTGAGGGAAAGTGTACAGAAAGGCCTTGAAATCAATCATTACAAATGTAGAAAGTTGTGAAAACTTTCATCATGATTTATAGAAAGTTGCATACTTGCATTGTTCATACTGATATATCAAAAGAAAATTAAACCCCAGTTTGTTAATTATAAAACAGAAGACCCACAACATTACGGTATTTTTTATATAATACTTTTGGAGCGGAATATAGGTGTTATGATGATGCAGCAATGAGGTAAGCCTCTCAACCACACCTGTGTTCTAAGTTATCAAAGCCACAGAAAAATAAAAAAAATAAGAAGGGCTCCTTATTGTTGAATTTTGATATTGGTGAATTGAGAAATGATGGGATGAAAATTTAAGGGAGTAAAAGGCTCTTTTGTTCCACATCGAAAAAAAAGAAGAAAAGAGAGGTGTATATATTACATTACACCTTCTCTAGTTGCTAAAAGGGTTGAGAGGGCAAGGACCCTCTCGCGCCGTTGTCGTCGCTCGCTCGGCTTCGGCTTGATAATATTTTTGGACAAACGTTACTTTAATTAATTAATTAAAAAAATAAATCCAAACGGATCAACTCGACCCGTCCGGCTCTCCCTCTCTTTTTTGAATTTCCCTCCAAAATTAGGTGACTATTCTGAATGGTTGCAAACATTCAGAATCAGTACCTCCAAACTTATAAATTCTTGATTATTCCAAGAATTTATTTATTCATTAATTGATTCATTTTAAAAATTCTGAATTTCATCTTCAACTCGAAATTTCATTCTGTGTGATATCTTTGTAGTTGGTGGTTATTCTCTAATTTGGAGTACTACTATTCTGGTAAGATAATCGTTCTATCCTGGGAGGTGATATTCCGTTAACCTCGAGTACTGTGAGGGGAATAATTTTCTTAAGGACACACTTTAAACTAAGTGGGCTCGATTACATTCTGAAATTATTTTCAAAACAGATTCTGTTTTCGTTTATTGTTTCATGATCAATTTACTGTTAAGTAATGTTTATATCATGTAATCTGTTTCACTAAGTGATTAACAGATTGTGTTGAAACATTATTTAGCCAAATACAGATTATTATACCAACACTTATTTAATTAGAGTTGTAGCTAATTATAGGATATATTTATGTATAATAACTAAATTTTAAATAAATTACAATTCATAACTATATTGTGTATTCAATTTTATTACTCATAACTGTATTGTATGCCCCCCCCCCCCCAGATCCAACACATTTTTATCTCTTCTCCTCACCCTTGGAGGCGCCTCCGGGTCTCCTACTACTTCCGCCGCAGTCTGCTCCAGAAGCTCCAGCATTGTCGTACACGTGGTGGTCCTTAGCACCGTCGTAGTTGCGGCGACAATCGTAAGCGCCGGTGATTAGTAAAATCACACAGTTCCTGTCCGAGATGAGTAGAATCAACCTAATATCTGTTGATTGATACATTAGGACCGGCGTCGCGTCAACCTGTCTCAGAAGCTCCAGTGTCATCGTATAAAGAAGTCATTTTTCGTCTCTCCGGAGTGTATTCGTCGATCTAAGTATATTTGTGCAATTTTTAGAGGAACTTATACATCTCTGACCAGAATTCATGATTTCTTCTTCTTCTTGTATCTGACATCTAGTGTATTTAAGCTTTTTGAAAATCAACGTTTGATCATGAAAATTTCAAATAAAGCTTAAATTTTTATTTGAAATTCAAAAAATACCTAAAATATTATTTTCATTTTTCTTCAATTTTAGTACATTCATACAACTAAATATTCTTTGCAAAAATTATAGCGAACACAACTCTAACTTTAAAATTCTAAATAAAATAATTTTCTTATATTTTCATGGCCAAATACCTACTAATTTATTGAGTCAATTTCTCAAATGGTCATTGAACTTGTAGAAAAATCCCACTAAAATAACTTTTGAATTATTTTAGACAATAAGGTCATCAAACTATGTCCTTATTTCAATAAAGTAGACCAATCCATTTTTAGACATAAGATTCCTTAATCCATTTTAAAATTATAAAGCCATTATTACCTAGGCATAATTTTTTGATACTCCAAAATTTTTGTTCAAATTGATATTTTTTATATTTTAATAATAAAATAAAAATATTCAACGTATTATTTTAAGCTATAATAATAAACAATATAATCATTCAAACTTTATGTATCATATAAGGTTTTATTTGTTATATCAACTTCTTTTGAACTTTTTTGATATTTTTTTATAGCTCAAAGGAACCGAGTTAAATATTTTACTGAATGAAAGTGTTTATACATAATTGAACACATGAGACGTTATGTAGATGCATGATGCATGTAATTATTATTTTTGGTATATATATAACAAAAAATAACTGTATAACTACTTTGTGAAAATGAAAACATTTATACAATTAGCTGTATATATGCTTTTCAAAAATATAAAATGAGTATATTAATTGTAATTCGCTTATTTACAAAACTTAAATAAAATCAAAATATTACATGTTCATCTTCAAGTAAATAAAAATAGTAAATATCTTTTTGATAATAAAAAAAATTATATATCAAGAAAATTTATTTACAGTTAAGAAAACTCTATAGTTAAGCACCATGATCAGTTTTACTACCATTCAATTGTTTCTTTTTATTGTTTACTTAAGACACTTTTGAAATTTTTGTTCAAATTAATATTTTTCACATTATGAAAATAAAATAGAAATATTCAAATGAGTTTTATAATTTTAAAATGGGTTAAGGGATCTTATGTCTAAAATGAATTGATTTACTTTATTGAAAATAAGGACATAGTTTGATGACCTTATTTTCCAAAATAATTCAAAAAATACTTTACTGAAACTTTTCTACAAGTTCAATGACGATTTGGGGAATTAACTCCTAATTCATTCTTCATGTTTTCATTTTCAATGTTCACCTTTGACAATGGTCAGTGTAAACGTGTATATTATAGAAACAATTGTATTCCTACTCATAATTAGAATATTTTCATGTAAATATAATTATGGTAAGACTAGGATTCCTCTTTTGTAAGATGATATAAATCTTCCTTGGGGAATCTTCTCATTAATATCAAAGTATATATATAGTACAATATTCATCCCTTATACAATAGAAATCCTAAGCCTATACAAAAGAGAAATTCTAGTCTTACCATAATTATATTTATACAATATATGAAAATATTTTAATTATGAGTAGGGATATAATTGTTTTTATAATATACACGTTTACAATTAGCAATATTAAATTGTTCCTGATCGAGAGCTGGTTTCTTAATTAGGAACATAAAATAGGATGCAAAGAAACTAGATATATAACAAGCAAAATAATATTTTTTTATTTCAATTTATATGACATAATATGACAGAACACAAAGTTTTTTGATAAATTTCGTGTCTTAAATATGTCAGAATATTTGTGTGGTCATAAGAATTCGCAATCAAGGATAAATAAAAAAATTAAGTTAGTTTAAAGACGAGTAATAATTTTGGAAGGAATTAAAAAGATACATACAAAATGAAACGGGTGGTCTAATATTGTATATATCACCCAGTTTTCTATTTTACTTCCATAGACACTAAACATGGCAAGAAAAAAGATAAAAAAGAAAACTCAATTCTTATGAAATCAATTGATTGAGCATAGGATTTAATAAAAATGATTTTTAAAAAAAATTATGAGCTTAAACATATCATATTTTTTGTGACTATAAAATTATAATATTAAATTAGATTGTTTCAAATTTAGGAAGTGGTAATTCTTTTTTAATTAGACTAATAAGAAAATAGTACCATACGAAAGAGGAAAGTATATGATAAAAATTTGTTCGCATCAATTGTTTATATCAAAATAATAAATACATATCATGTGTTTGATTATACACCACTATCGCTTAACCTCAATGAGTTTATGAACATTTTAGCTTTATTAAATTACTTAATCATGATAACTTGAATAAATTTTATATAACCAAGCTATATAGATAAATATATACGTATATAGCCCAGTGTAATTTCTATTAACTTACACATACAGTAAGCGTGACGGAGGAAAAGATAAAATTTTCAAGTCAACTTTGACATATGATATGATTTTAACATAATACGTGATAAAACACTAATATATAGTTTAATTATATAAATGTCAAAACGCACCTGAGATCGCTGAGGCTAGCAATTGTATTTGATGATAGGACACCTCCCCACTATTCAAAATTAGGGTTCGTTTTGTACGTCGTACTGGACTGTATAATTTTGCATGGACTGAATTGTATTGTAATGGACTGGACTGTATATTATATAATGAACGATATTAAAGTATTAATATATAATGGGCCGTATTTTTTATTTTATTTTTATTTTTAATACAGTCCACGGGAGACTCATCTACTCAAAAATGTCAGTTGGAGTGTACTATTTTTAGAAATAGTACCGTCCAGTCCGGCTGAAAACGTCCACCAAACGTTATATTAAATTTTTGTCCAGTACTATACAACATAATATAGCGTATCAAAGTGCCTTTAACCTACTTATTAATGTTTGAAAAATTGGTGGACCTTCCTTTTAACTTGGCAAACTCAAATAAGTCACTTGCACCCGGTGACGCGACCATCTCCAAAAGATATGCCTCAATCTGTAATAAGTAGATTGAAAGTCGTAGTATTAAATATTCAACGGTGAGACAGTCGTACAAGGCATTGTAATTGTGAGTCAAATGTCAATATCAAAAAACAAAAATTCTTCTCCAAATAAATATCTTCTGGGGTGCATTTGAGACCATTGCTCTTAAAGTAAGTTGATATGGTCAATAATATTTCAAATATACGCACTTAGATTTAATTGACAAGGACTACTACTTCTTTAATTACTTAAGGGTTTCATAAAAGAAGGTAAAATAAACATGTTAGACTAGGTTAGTGTCATCTTTAATGATATGCTATTTTATTTATTATGTAATATGTCTAGGATATATAATATTAAGAAGAAGAAAAAATAGTATCATCTTTAATAGACTAGAACTTGTTTAAAATGATATTTTAATAAATAATAAAAAAAGATTGCAAGGTCACTCACAAGTTGCCTCTGGCCTTGAATGTTTCATGTGAAGTTAACTTATTACAAAGTACTAAAACAAAATAGAAGAGGGTCGCCCATTACCGTCACGTCTCAATTTTCTCTGGTTCAGTGATTACTTATTTACTAATTTATGAACTTTGTTATAGATTACTACTTAACATATATGTATCGATTGATCATCAAGGATTATGGCGATATGAATAGAATTCCTACATTCTTAATTAAAAATTTCGATTTCAAGCTTTATAAATATATAACGCGAAACCGGATAATTCGAGGCTTGGAGTCGAAGTACACTAAATGAGGAAAAATATATGTATTATTTGACGCATTTATTCACCGGAAGAAAAGCAAATCAAGAAGAAAAGGTAAATGGGTAGAAAAACAAGTCGTCTAAAGCACGCATGTTAGGTAAGTGTAATTCTACTAAAATCATGTAAAAATAAAAGGTTGATAATTTAAATAATGGAAGTTTCATGATGGTATTATATATATGCTATATTAGTACATTTTGTGGGTGGGTATACGTGTATTTCTATTTGCACGTGTTACTTTTCACCTGATGTAGATAATAATACTATACTTATCATATAGTATATTCCATGCTTAAATTATATATAAAATAAATCTAAAGGTAAAGTCATGACTACATATAGTTGAAGTTGAGTTAGAGGGCGGAATGTACGAGGGTGCATGGTTTACTATTCAATTTGACTCTTTCATGAGTTAGATGCAAAAGTGGATTTTGGACGAGTTGACGACCATACCCCCCCCCCCCCCCACACACACACAAAAAAAAGAGTCTTTCTCAAAGTTATGAGAGTATGACTAACTTATGAATTTAAAATCATTGTGTGTGTATTTGAGTATGCACTATAATTGATAAGAATATTTTGTAGTCTTATTAAGAAGGGGAAGAAATTTTCTAGTGCTTTGTAGATTTTTTAAATTCAAAACTTGTATATATGTAATGCCATAAAAAAAATTAGAAACATGTGAAATGCATGACTAGTGTAAAAATAAAAATTTCATAACGAGACTAGTGTAGGTAAAATCATACTAATTTTGAACTCGCTGAATTTAGATTTTGAATTTACCGACACGACATGTATTTTTTCTTAACAACATAATATATGAATCTAATTAAATAATTAAATAGAAAAACGACCATTCCACACACAAATATCTTGTGTTCACGCATGATTGGGGAAGGGTTGTGTGTCAAGGAGGTGCATGTCATGTAAGCCGTTTATCTTGACATAAATTTATGACTAATTCTATAGATTAAACACGTGATCCGTATATTATACGAAGATAACTTTAGTAGTAGAAATATATAGAAAGACTTCAAATTGCTTTCCTTTGGTAAAGGATGTGACTACTGACTACCTCCACTTGGACCCCCCATTCTAAAAGATTTCTTTCTTCAGGTTTTAAAAGGTCACTCTCTCACTTGTTCACCCTGACAAATACCTTCTGCTTTTTTCGTTGTTTAAAATAATAGTCGTAAGATTTAAAAATGAGGATGGAGATTGAAGAGAGACCATCACTTCATGTTAATGACCTACTAGAAAATTCATGTATATCACACTGGCCTTTCCACTTGTTGTGTCTTCTTTCACACCTCATACTTGTGTCACCACTACATCATCATTGTCTCTCTTTTTAATAATTTTTTCACCGAGTAATTACAACTAGTGAGTATTCCGTTCATGTGCCAGAATTATACGAAATGCTAGAAAGTTTGTATTTCACTTCGATGATTTAGATTTATCTTTCACCATTATATATACACGAAATTAAATAAAATTCATTTCGTCGCTGCAACTTTATTACAATAAGGGTGTGTTTGGTATGGAGAAACATTATCGAAATATATCTTTTAGTAAGCAAAATCCTTAAACATCACGAAGATGACTTTTCTAAAGAGAGCGGTAAGGAATACAAGTTCCACACGTGGCATTTCAAGATCATTGTCTCCTCCTAACTCCACCCCCAACCCTATCCCTGCCACATCTCTCGCAACATCCGACCCCACCCCACCCTCACTCTCCCCCATCCTTACAGTATTTTGCCAAATTATAATCTATTTTTTTTAGATAATATTTTTAGCTTACTTATCCAAACACCAAGATATAAATAATAAAATCACTTATTTTCTAACAAAAAAAATTCTAAAAAAAAAAGATTTTTCATTAAAAACATATATTTTCCTTCCTACCAAACATATTCTTGGTGTGGTAATTGCTTCTTTTGGGTGAAATTACTTATTTTAGAAACACATCTATACATGCATGTGCATATACAATGATGGTATTAGTAAATACCGCGGATTCTACATAGCTTCCGACAGCCGAAATATGAAGAAATTTAAGTCATGATATCCAAAAATAATGATGGTATTAGCAAATCCGTTTACCATCATGGGTTGTGTGTACCCCATTTGCTTCATAATAGTATACTGTTAGGATTTGAAAATTGAAATGTGAAATGCTACTTTAACTCTTAGACCTTTATTTTATGCATAAACAACCAAAGTAATTTCATTTGAAGTTGAAATATTTTATTAAAATAGCTAATTCAAATCTTAAAAGTAAGTATATTTTATCTGATATAATAAGTAAAAATGATTTGATGGTGTAAAAATTATTTCCACTAATAATGTATATTAGTTAAACTCTTATCTAATTAGCCTCTTTCACAAGTATTATGACTTGTCCATCCACAGAGCAAGAATAGTACTATATCTTTTTCGTGAGACATTCTATTACTCTGACCACCTAGTTATGTTTGTTGATAGATGCCTCTTCACCAGAACACTAATAAAATAAGACAAAAATTAAGAATCATTACCTTCATTGATTTGCTATAAATGTCTATGATTAGTAATGACCCTCTGAAAATCTTAATTTCACACTACAAAAACCAATAATGTTAAAAAGTTTATCGAATTGATGTTGTAACACAGTATGCTCATGATTTCAACATTTTAATTAATTTACTACGAAAGAAATTAAAGAACCTAGTATGCTCCAAAGTGATTATTATTCCACCCATGCTTTAAGTAGAATGCGATTATTGTGTTCTAAGGTAAACCTGTATGATTTAATGAACTAAATAATTATTACTGCATATAGTAAACATCATTCAATTACGTGACTGCAGGACACCTGCCCAGTAGATTTATTTAATTTTTTTTTCTTTATTTAAGAGGAATTGATTACAAGAAGAATGTTTTGCGTCACTCTCAGGCTCTGACTCTTAGGTCTCCAGCACGGCCCCAGTTATCCGCACGCGCGCCAACCGCGTGGGCCCATCATTGACTTGTTGATTAAACAAACTGTGAAAAGTCAAAATGCGTACAATAGCAATTACTCGTAAATTGACGCTGCAGATTTGAGACTGAGAGAACCGGTAACCGGTCTTCCTCCACTACCTGCCGCCGCTCCCTCACCACTTAATTTTTCCTAAACCTAAAAGAAAACGAATTCTTTTTTCTGAATGATAAAAGTAGTATTTTAATTCTAATTATCTGGGCACACCCATATTACAACATACCAGAAATATGTACTTCTTTTTCCCAATGTATGATTCTGCATTTTAGGTATATTATTTGCCCCATCTGTAAAGCAGATAATTAAGATTGGGATATAGATAACGTACCGGATATAGATATCCACAAGTGTCCTACACCACATTCTCACTTATGTGACGACAATCATGATATATTACTATCAACTACTTGTTTTAGGTTTGAAACTAAAAGATTAAATAAACAATATGAGAAAGACCGATATTCAAGGCTAGTTAATTTCATCACATTGATGTAGTCGATGTCTTGATCTCCTTGTGAATCTTCCAAGATATTATGGAATTTTCAAGATGCCTCCAAAGAGAATATGTAGGCATGGATTAGGGTTTTAGGGTAGCCTCCAAATAATCCTAATTGGCCCTTGGGCTTGAAATATGTGGGTGAGCCATTTTGTAGAGGCCCAACCTAGCCCAATATAGTTGGATATTACTTAAGTCATGCAATCTTGACAACAATAATTATTTCGGTTTTATTAACCCAAAATGTTGACTTGGGTCAATATGTCTTGAATTTAGAACTTAGTCCAAATTTTGTATGGACTTAATCCCATAAAATTTTGCATGTCTATACTTACCAAACTAGGTAAGCTAGTCATATAGCTTGCTTAGCACAAAGTTTAGCTTGCTTGCTCCTTTAAATTACTCATAGCGTAAGAGAGCGTAGAGGAACGAACGGAGGATCTCTCGTAGCATCATAAGGCAACGAAGTTGCTGCATTGCATAGAGGTCGCTAAGATTACTGGTAAGAATCGTTATTGCAAGTCTATCGAAGCCTACGCTACTTATTGATTATCAAAAAGCGAACCCCCGACCCTTCCCACCTGGGGCTACCCTTACCCTAAGATAAGACGGTTTCCGCCCTCAGGCCAGGGAATAGAGCTAACTGCATCGGAGAAAATAACAATTTCTAGTCTGAATCCTGGACCTGGTTCACGCTTGAAAGCGACAATTCTTCTTCCAATTAAGACTCAAATATAGTCAATCAAGAAGGTGGTAAGACCCTTGCAGAGTTCCCCAACAGCATAGAGCTTGGGAAGCTCGGATCCGGTCAAGATCCGAACAACAATGAGCACTCAACTACTAGTAAAAAGGTAGAGAAAGTTGACTTTGAGAAAGAAGGCGCTTCTTGTCGCTTTATTAGTAAGTAAGCTTGTTTTATATGCTTCTGCTTAGTATGTCATTTATATGCTTCAACATAAGCCAGAGGCCCCTCTTTTTTGTTCTTCTTTTGCTTGCGCACCAATCCAGGGGCTAAAGGACCCAATTCTTAATACTCAAGATGCAACTTACGGCAGTCTTTGATCTAGCCGAAATTGCAGAATTCGACTTTGAGCTTGATGCAGTCAAACTTTACCCTATTTCAAGGTCATTGTAGCAACATTTTCGATGATGGTGAAGAGTATTCTCCCATAATGTCTGGCGGTCGAACTGGGAGTTTGAGTCTCGTTGTGGATCACCACTTCCTTTAGCGAAGCTCCAACATGAAATATCAATCGTTATAGATAGACTTTGAGATGCTTGAATAGTGCGACTCAGCCTTTTCGTTAACTGGATCTCCTACCTCCAATGTTAATAAGTGGCGGAGACTAATCTGGACATCCGCCGCTCTACTATGGTGAATTGTGTGAACCGCCTCATCTAAAAACTTAGATATCGTAGAGGAACACTTTTATTTAGTTAATTATGTATTAACGACTAGTACGTCGTTCACGAGTTAGAATACCCCCAAAGTGTCATTTGAACACTTGGAACAAAAATAATTTTGAAGAAAGTCAAGTGCAAGTGCGTGTGATAACTAGAAATTCACAATTCTAAAGAGTCTCGAGTTTCCCATGTAAAGCATGTGGCTCAGCTTTCAAGATTTAGGCGAGTTTTGGTTATGTCTATCTTATCTACCATATATAACAATGAACTTTGTCCAACACCTAACAGATGAAAGCAACGCTTAACTTGCGATTCATGACACAAATGGAGCATCTTGACAAGATGAAATTTAGGATATATGTTTGAGTTTTGGATTACGCCATTTAAACGGTCTTTGAATGCGTCGCGGATGTTGAGTACAAGGTGAAGATTAGCCAAGCTTCCTCCAACAATCCCGTCAAGGCAGTTGTATCAAAGGTAGCTTCCCAGTTTGAGCATGACAATTACAAGCAGATACTCAAGGGTATAAGCGGAAGGGTGTAATTCTTGCCTTAATGGGGCCTTCTGGCAGTGGGAAAACAACCTTGAACAAGATATTGGGAGGAAGATGGCAAGAAAATGTCAGAGGAACTGTCACATACAATGACATCCCATATAATACAGCTATCAATAGGAGGTATATTACCTATCCATCAATAATTCTTTTTTCCTTCTCTTTTTCTATTGCCAACAAACCAAGAATATATAAAAGTCCTTCTTTCAATGTACATGATTTTGTATTAACTTCCATACCGAATTGAGCAATGTTGTGCTAGGTGGGTTTCGTGACACAAGATGATGTGCTTTTTCCATAATTACAATTGACTATAGAGAGAAGAAACCTTCGTTTTTGCTGCTTTCTTAAGACTTCCAAGCAAGATGAGTCGACGTCAGAAGTATGAAAGAGCTAAAGTGATTATTAAAGAATTAGGCCTAGAAAGGTATGTGAGCTACCTTTCCATGAACTTCCTTGTCACGCCCTTTTTCGGCCGCGACTTTTTTAGCGAATTCCTGCTTAATAAAAAGGTTAGAAAATAAATAATAAAATGCTAAATGTTAAAGAGGGTGCTTAAAAGGGTGCTAGCATATTAAGAGTAAAAGGTGTTAAAATGCTAAAAGTGCTGAAAGAGTTCGCGGAGTCGCCACCTAATTATTTTGGGTGAATTAGGACACCTAAATGTTTAACTAGTTTAAAGTAAACATTAACTCCATTTTAATGGTCTGTTAAACTTAATGAGATTCCGGGCAAGGGTTCTTTATTAATCTAGAGGGAAGGGGTTAGGCATCCTCTAAGATCCGCTAACTTGTGGTTGTCCTGCCAAACCTAGGGTTAATTATTATTCTATGGAAAATGCCTGCTTGAAAGATATTTAATAGAAAGTATTTTCGACCAACATAGAATGTGAGATTTGTTAAAATATATAAGGTTAGCAATGGTTGAAAATATGCACTCAAAAAGTAATTAGAAAGCCTATGAAATTATTCTATAAAGTATATGTGTTGTTTAGTATAATATAGAAGTAATAATGCAGGATTTACTATGACCAAAATATATACTTTAAACATAGGATATAAAAAAATGTATATCATGCAAAGGCTAAAAATCCTACAGTTTAAATAGGGATTTAATGAAAGGGAATTTCTTATGTTAGGCTTTAGTAATAAATGATATCTTGCCTATTTAAATAATTATGCGAACGAAAATTACTAAATGGCTTAATGATAATTTAATCGGACTAAAATAATCAACTTAAAAGGGGGAAGCAAATCTCTAATGTCAGGCTACTTTATAATTTATTGGTTCGGGGTTTAACTATTGTAAGTATTCTACTAGTAGTGTAATGTTAGACAAATAGTTACAATAAAAGAATGGGAAAGGGGATCAATAATAAAGACTCGAAGGAATGACGAAGTCATTTCGCCTATGGCTTGGAATTTCTGATGCGGAGAGATGAAGAATGCACATAGAGGTAGGTCCTCCTTTGTTGTAACTCATGAGGAGTCTCGCAATGAGACTCTTCGTTTAGCTCCGATGCATTTCATGTAAAAAAAGAAAGATAAAGATTAGTATACATCCAAGTCATATTGATAATGCAAGTAAACATGACGCATTTGTTGAACAAAATGGAAGAGACATGTACACACATTCTTACTCGGCTGCCCAAACCAAATGGACAGGTTTCAATAATGATTTTCAGATTATTTTTTAGGAGAAATCGGCCCAAGTGTGATGGGCCTAGTAACAAGTATTCATATCCAACATATATGCACATTAACAACAAACGAGATATGCATTGGGCCCAATCCATGTTAAACAGTAGTGGGACATTTCAGAAGTAGGGATAAACAGGGGTAGTGGGATTTCAGGCCCATCAGCTCCTTGTGAAGGAAAAGGGAAGGCCATGATCCCTGCTAACTACACATTTCAAATCCATTTCAGAAGCCCACATTTTAGCATATACACAGCCACTTAAAACAGGATATGCACGATATATTAGAGTATATATGTGTGATATGTCTTAGGTACATAACTAACTCCAATCTCCATTAACTGTATACGACAGTGTTCAATATTGATTTTACAACAGAATACAAACATTTTAGACCTTAAGGCTACCTGGAAAACTGATCTAGCAAGCACCTAGTTATACAAAATGATCAACATGTATGCAAATGAGTCCATGTCAAGGAGCATTGAAACACATTTAGTATACAGACAGCAGCTAAGAGGTATATTCCTCTAATCGCGAAGCAGGTATAGACACATTCAACAGGGACAAACATAATACTCCTGTAACTCCTTATACACACTGACTATTCTGAACAGGTTTATGAGTATATTGGAAGCCGAATCTTTATAATATCCATTTGATTAGGGAGGCATTTGAATAAGTCAACAGGCAAGCATTCAACTATCGCAAATCAGAGATGAGACAAATCACATTAACTACGACAGATGAGGGACCTTGGGAGACATGGCTAATACTTAGTGGACAGTGATACATGTGATATACCTAGGAATACACAGAGATGTAAACTCCGATATACGCCTAGGCGCATACCTGAATAGCATGTCCTGTATATCCTGGAAGTATACCATTTATGTACTCCACGCAGAGATGAATAATATGAAAATGAAGGGGTGCTTAAGTGGTACAAATTATAATTTCAGAGAACAGACACCACAGAAACGTTATATGCCATAAGATAGTACCAAAAATTCCTCATAACACAATATTAGACGAAGGCAAGATCTCATAAACACATTAACCATCCAGACTTGAATCAGGGAGAAAAACTCTTTTTTTTTTTAATTTTCAGTAAGCAACCCAACAACAAATTAATATAGAACACATATTAACCAAACTGAAGATCTGATGTCGTATAACATGTAGCTTTTAGAACCACCTTTACTAATCATATTTCAATTACTTCATAAAATACTCCCACATCTTATCTTTAAACAGAGTTGAACATGCTCGAAACATGATAACAGGTTATAATCGAGCCTATAAACACATAAACATGTAAAGTGACACACAGGAACTGAGAGGAGTTTGTTTTTACCTTCTCCGGGCAGCGAATCGGGGCAGCGTATCAAGTCGTCGATTCACTCGGAATGTGTTGCTATGCGAATAACGGGTGTCGAGAAGGAGTGTTGACTGTGCGTAAGCCTGTGAAAGGGGGAAGTTCTTTGGTTATGGGCGAGGTTTTCTATTGCTGGAAATCTCTGCCCCCGTGATGTGCAAATCAGTTGGTTTATATAGTCCTAATTGCGCCCCAATTTAGGTAAAGTTTAGGACGACTCGTACTGGTTCTATGCGATTCGGGTATTTCCTACCATAATAGGTGCTGATTTTGATGTAAGATTTCGTGTAATTTGGAGACGAGTTTTGGTAAGTTTGGATATGATTCTATTGCCATTTTTGGACGAGATTTGTGTTGATTTTCATATGGATTTAGTATGCCTTCAGTTATGGTAGGTACTGGATCTATTTTGAGGACGATTTTGGCTATGGTAAACCTTGATTTTCGCGATTTGGGTCAAGAATTTTGAAATGGTTCTTGCTATGACATATTCTAAGAAAGGAAACATGGGATTTTGGTTGTGATCTGGTGGGATTTAGGGCGTGTGGGTAAGGGAGGCGGCGACTGAAAGGTCTAGGGTTTCATTAGGTTTTCTTCTTTTTTTTCGCGTGAGGGAGAGGATGAGGGGAAGGGATAAAGGCTGCTGTATATTGAGGGATGTGGGCTGACGGGTCAGTTGGGATAGTGGGCATGAGGCTGGGCTGCGGTGTGAAATTTGGTAATTTAAATTAGGTATTAGTTGGGTAGAACTTAGTGGGCTGCGTTTTAAAGTGTAGTATTTTATTTAATTAGTGCTAAATAAATGGAATCTAAATTAGTTTAAGTTTGAGCTTAAATTATTATAAAAAATAAAGACGGGTGTGATATTTAATTAGTGCTTAATATTTATGAATGCGGCGCTATTATTTAAAATCTTATTTATTGTGCATTATTTATCATTATTTAAAATAAGTTATGAAATTGCTTTGCGTATTAATAAATGCGGCTATGCTACTTGACACGACGTCATTGCTAAATTGTTTATTTTATGTATTTATTATTAATTATTAAGAATTGTTTGACAGGGCTTAAAATTAATAAATGCGGACGCGAGACTCTAAGTGCTTAATACTCTACGTAAAATGTGGTGTTATTATTAAATTCCTTATTTATGTCTGTATTAATGTCTGTATTAATGTTTTATCGCTGCATTTTTTATTATTTAAAATTATTTGAAAATTGGTGTAATTTTATAGTTAATGACTGGACGGGAGGGTCAAAATTGGGTGTCAACATTCCTTCTCGCCCTTGATTACAAAGCACCACTATCTAAAACTGTCAAAAGAAATTGAAGATGATTGTTGCAACTGTTCATTCGTGAATTTCACAATCATAGATGTCGTCATACGAGAATAGGTGGAGGACTTATTAAAGGCATATCTGGGGGAGAGAGAAAAAGAACTAGCATAGGGTATGAAATCTTTGTTGATCCTTCTCTCCTCTTGCTCGACGAACCAACTTCAGACCTTGATTCGTCCTCCGCAAGGAAGGAACGAGTCGGTTCCCCTTTCCGTCTTTCGGTAGCATAAAGAAAATAGATTCAAATTGACAAACCACCAAAAGAGTGAGAAAAAGGGGGCAAGTGTACATTAGGCCATGTGCAACAAACAAAGTACAAGGATAGCACCGTACCCTCATAGTCCTCAATCTTTGGCACATCGGGATCGACGAAAACTCACTTGGTCTGCGCGTCTACTGGGGCACCATACTTACTTTTTTATTTATGATATAAGGAGTGCACTCCACTTCATAAAGAGTGAATATAATTCACTCTATACCCATATCCCTGGAACAACTGTAAAATAAACTCCATCTTAGTCTACCCCACTTTGACTTTAACTTGAAAGAGTAAGTTTTCGCTTCTGTTGTTGAAAAGTCAGGACCCGTTGGGGAATCTATTCTAGACCCGCCTGCCGGCCCTAAATCTATCTTACTCTTCCTTGGTCTCTTTCACGGATCGGTGGATATGAAATAGAATGAATTCAAGGACAAAGTCGTCGGTATAATGTGATCCAGACTCAGGAAGGACCAGACATATTATACCCCGTATTTCCTGAGTATGTACGTGTGGGCATACGTAGAAAAGTTTGGGCCTTAAAGTTAGGCAAGATTCGAAATTTGTACACAACCCCCGTAAAGAGTCGTTTTTCTAAACGCTTTCTGAGAACTCGCGAAGGAAAATTCCGGCTATGTCATTTATTATTTTTGCTGATTTTTCCGAGAGATGAAATATTTTGGACCAATGAGAGGGTGACACTTGTCACCCTCATATGGACGCAATGCGGCTTGGCTTGGACGATTTTATGCCTTGTTTTGTGCCTTATTTTGTGGCTTGTTTGGTGCCTTGTTTTGTGCCTTGTTTTGTGGAGTAGGGATAGGGAGCACTTGGGCAAATCTTGGCCCTCCACTTTCCCCCCACTTGGCTTGATCAAGGCCCTTGATTTCCCTATAAATACCCCCCCCCCCCTTTGAAGACTTATTCATCCACTCCAACAAATCTCCAAGTCTTGAAATCCCTTCTCCCCTCGTGAGCTTCTCGTCCTAGCCTTCCTCCCCTGTTGGGCCTTGTGGCGAGAGGTACCCACCCCTTCCTGTGGGTGCTAAGTAGGTACACCCCCCCCCTTTTTGCCTTGTATGGTTCTCGTATAATACCCCCTTTTTGGTAGAGAAATACTCTCCAAGTATTGTTACTATACCCAAAATACCTTGGCCTTATACCTTGTAGTATTCCAAAAGTTACCTCTATACGTAGAGCCCGGAAATGCTACATTTTGTCCTTTTAGTCTCAAACCGAAACCCTAAGGAAAATCTTCATAGCGAGTTGAAGTATTAAGTAGAAGTTGCGTAGAACTTCTAAGGGTTGTTTGGAGCGGGTTGGAGCGCCTGTAATCGAGCTAAACGTTGCTCAGGATCGACATTTAAACTTGAATAATTTTGGGCTTATCGAGGTAAATACGCTTGACCTTCTTTTGTAATTAAAGTTTACATACTGTTGAAGTATAAGATTTAAGTATAAGTTATATACAAGGAAGGTATATAAGAAGGGAATTGAACTGTACTTACATAGATCGTATCTACGATGAACTTGTGAAGTTTGACGGTAGGGAAGTCTTTGATTTTCCGTAGAATCTTGTATCTAGATTTATTCTACCGAGTAGTCTAGACATTGATAGACTTGTATAACCGTTATAGGTTGAAATCGCGAGTAGCGAATTCTACTCGAAGGGTGGAAAAGGCTAACAGGACTACAGTACTTTGGAGCTATTTGCTAATAGTCGATAATCGTCGCGAGGTATGTGATTCTTCCTATACTCTTGAGCATGATATTTTAAAGGAATATATATAGTACGGTAGACGTACGTGTGTTAACTGAATATAGTTTTACGGCAATGTCTTTTGACTTAAGCCTGAATAATAAGAATCTGGAAGTATTTTACAAGAATATATATATAGTACGGTAGACGTACGTGTGTTAACTGAATATAGTTTTACGGCAATGTATTTTGACTTAAGCCTGAATAATAAGAATCTGGAAGTATTTTACAAGAATATATATATAGTACGGTAGACGTACGTGTGTTAACTGAATGTAGTGTTACGGCAATGTCTTTTGACTTAAGCCTGAATAATAAGAATTTCAAAAGAATTAAGAATCCTTTTTGAAAGAAGAATAATACTTGGTTTGAAAGCTTAAGAGTTATACTAGCTTTATGGGAAGTTAGGTATAACGACTTAAGAAGATAAAAAGAATGGTTTATTGCTTTTAAGAAGTTAAGAGACTTGATCTTAAAAGATAAGAGACTTGACTTAATTGAATTGATGTGAAAGTTGTTAAGAAGTGTGAAACCTCATTCGTGAGTAATGAGTACTTGGTTTTTAAAGAATAATGTTTTACTGATTTCAGAATTGAGGATAAGTAAGGAACTTGATTTCTAAAAGAGACTTGAGGAAATTAAAGAGTTTTTGGTTTAAAAGAAAGGCATTGTTTTATCTTAAAAATTGGTTTAAAACATAAAGTGTTATAACAGCTTTATGGGAAGTTAGTTATAACGACTTTATGAAAACGAAAGAATGGTTTTATCATTGGTTTTAAAATGGTAACTTGACTTTAAAAGGAGAAGTGTTTTGGTCTAAAAAGAAGGCATGGTATTGCCTTAATTTGGTTTTAAAAGGAAAGTATGGAAGTTGTTTACTTAAAAGATGTTAGTCACTCTACTGCGGGTATCGGGTGACCTTTGTAAAAGAAATGGATCCTTTAAAAAGGGTTTAACATACGTATTACTTTAGGGTTATAACCCGGACTTTGACATAAAATGAAAGTACCTTGAGTTGTGTATAACTTGCCTATGCTTGTTGTTGTGAAACTTGTCTATGCTTATTGTGATAGCCTTTGTTGTGCAAGAATTGTGTTTCTATACTACCGCGTCTCTCGATGGAGGGCCGGTTGACTTGTTGAGAACTTACTTGGGCGTCTGCGGTGTGGAGAATTCCACTGCGCTCCCGCTGATAGTGTTATTCCACGGACTAGATCTCCGTGAGGTTTTTCTTGCTCGCCTTGGTATCCGGTGGTGGCTTCATTTGACCCGCCTCGTGGTGATTCGCCTTGGTACACAGTAGTTAGCCCTCGCACTTGCCCCGCTCGGTGTAGTGACGGTCTCGTGATACTTTGGTGCACAGTAGTTAGCCCTCGTACTTGCCTCGGCCGCACGTGACCGCCTGTATCCGTAGTCGGCTTTCGTACTTGCCGTGTCGCCGTGGTTTGGTTGTATAGTATTGTTAGTACGCACTTGGTGTTCATGTGTACTCCGTGGTGTTATTATATCATGATCGCCGGCGGTGAGAAGGTATTCCACGCATGATTGATGTTGCGCGCGTGAGACCCATAGTTATACCGAGTGATGACTACGAGGCGCGAGTCCTCGACTTACATGGCTATTTATTGTGAATCGTAGTTTGGTTATCATACATGTCTCCCGCTTTATATAGTCGCTATGATTTCATTCTGATTTTTCTGATTTCACATACTTGGTACTGTTGTCTCGACCTCCCCGGCTGCGTTCATGCCGCAGTAGAACATCGGTTCGATCCTCGCTCTTAGGATCACGTCGGCGTTGGGAAGCTCCGTTTCTCCGGAGGCTTATCTTTGGTATGTTAACCTGAGTTGTAGGTTCTTGTACATTCAGGGGTATGGCGGGGCCCTGTCCCGTCATGTTGTATAAAACTCTTAGAGGTATGTAGTACCGTTGTGGGCAGGGTTTGTAAAATGGATTAAACTGTTCGGTTTGAAAGATTTGTATATATATATTTTATTGGAAGGTAACCGTTTGGTTGGCCTGTTTTATTATCTTATCTCTTGTTCTTGTTTAAGTTTTTTATTTTCCGCTGATTTTCTCTGATGTTGTATCACTAGGGTGCCCGGGGTAAGGCACCAGTCACGGGCCCCGGAACGGGTCGTGACAAGACATGAATCGAAAAGAGTCACTCTCTATAATAGGAGAAAGGGTGCGCGCTAAAGCTAGAGCAGCTCTTTTTCGCGATATAGGTGTAATTTCATTAATTCAGTACTTAAGGTCTTCCCTCGTCAAACGAATAAAAAAAAGAAGGTTGGCTTTTCGTCGTGCTCCTTTTTTCAGTTATAGGGCGGAGAGAGGGAGGCAACTGAAACTTTTAGAGTTGAGTTTACGCTCTTTCCTCCTCTTTCGTTAAGTTTTTCATAGCCGTAGTCGTACTCAAGTACTCTTGCAGGGGAATCCACTTCTGAGATGGAGAGAATCCCGGAATGCATATGCTCTTTTCAGGGTTGAAGGAAGAAGTAAGCGCAACTATTGGACTTCTTTGTGGTATGGCAGCAGTAGCAAAGAAAAAGCTGCTCACTCTGCTTTAACAAGAAAGGGGTGACTATCATACGGAAATGAAACTAGTAAATTAGATGCCGGAACTCTTGCTTTCGTCTTGTCTTTACTCTTCCCCTCATCCTCCCGTCGCCTGTCCGCTCAACTCTGATACCCGAATCTCCTTTTATTTGAAGTTTATTGGACATGAATGAACCCCAACAGACGTACCCACTGCTTCTGCTTTCTGCCATATGGGTTCAGTTTCATAATGTTATTACCGGACTCCATTTATGGAATTTGGTCTAGCTATATTACAAGCTTCTGTTTTTACGATCTTAATCTAATTATAGTAGACAACCTACTTTCTTAATAAAGAGAAGTTGGGGACATAGTAAACCTCCTACTATAAGAGCGATTCCCTGGGACCGGAAGGGGAAAGATTTAATCTTGAAAGACTGAGCCCCCGGCTAGCAAGATCGGGAGGGTTAGTGTCCTCTTAAGAAGGAATACCCAACTTCTGGGGTCAGCTTCGATCACGAGGAGAGAAGAGCGGACCATTGAAAGTCTCAATTCCTATCCGCCCCTGTCAAATAAAGTAGAGAGTTCGATTTAAAATCCAACGATTTATTGACCTACGAATCTGCTATTACGCAACTCAACCCTTTTCTGCAAACTCTTTCAGTTGTTGGATGCACAAAACAGCCTATTCCCCTTTACGACGACTCGGTGACCTTTGAAACGTTACACCTGGTTGCACGTAATCTTGACTTTCGCCTTTCACTCGTGCAGTTGGACTGACTAGTGACTTTCAATTCAACCTTGAGACCGAGCCCTGCCTCTCACCTTTCGGTTCATTGCAAGGAAAGAGTCAAAAGAAAAAAGGAAGCTTTCGGCGGACACAAGCCCTCGGGACTTGACACTTGGACACCGGGAAGCTTGCCCCTTGAGACTGGGTCCTTCGTTTGGAACTGCCCTTTTCCTTTCCAAAGTGGAATTCCTCCTTGCTTTCCCTGCCAAACTCCACTTTTGCTGTTGCCAGGTGGAATGATTCATTCAACCTCGGTATCGGCAACCAAGACACCCTTCTCTGTCGAATGAATCTTCAAATCATCATCTTCAAACCACGACTCCGATCACGGTTTCCAGTTGACTTTATCTCAGGTGACAGGGGCAGGAGAACACTTCACAAAATGCGCTTTGACAGCGAGCGAGATCTTTGAAATTCAATCAGAACAGCACTGGGTGGGTAAGATATAGGATTCTTGTCTGAGTCGCGTGGATCACAAAATGGATCTATGATTTCAAGTCCACTCGTTGATTTCGAGAAAACCGAATCAATTGGCTTTTTTCCCAGCGATGCCTCCAACTCGAGATTTTTATTCATAGAACTGGCCATCAAATGTATATTCATCCATCTATCAGCTGCGTCTTCTTTAGTGAATGAAAGAGGGACTCCTTTCATAGGTAGCAAGGATAGGAAGAAGGGGTTCAATGAAGGCTGCTGTTGAGGTTTTTATTCCAACTAGCGAGGAAAGGCCTCGTTTTGGTCCTGTAGAATGAATGTGAAAAGCAGAATCCTCAGAATCGTATGATTCAGATACCTGACGAAATGAACAGATAAAAGATCGGGATAGCCGGGATGACCTATTTCAAGATCAGATGATCCACCTCTTTGTCCGCTTGGGAGGGCTAACTCGGATAGGTCAGATACGAGGGAAAGAGCCCATAAAAGAGAGATCGGATGCCCTTTCCGATGCAGTTCACGATGCGGAGCTGCCAACTAGCTAAGCTAGGTAGTTTGTTGTTAGAATATCTATCCTAGTAGGAAGATGGAAAGAATATACTATACACTATAGGAGAGTCAAAGAATAGGCCTGTTGGAACTATATCAAGATTAGAATGACAAGGAATATCCGTATCCGTATATAATAAGTTGGGCTCTATCCTTCCCGCCCACCTCAAACATATCTGGAGGGAAGAATCCGAGGGTAGCCTGATGATTAAGGGACAGGGACACTGTCAACAGGGTATGGTTCTTTTTTATCACCCCGGATGACGCACACTGCTTTAAATAAAGCGCTGTGAATAATGCGCCAGACCGCCTAAGCAGTTGAACCGTTCTCTTATAGAACGGGTAAGCCGCAAAAGAATGTTCCTTGCTTCCAGCTATCCTCATGAGTCATTTTTGCTGTAATAAAAAAAGGTTTCCCAGGATATCTAGGATGTTATATATCAAGAGGTAAATAATACGCATATGAACTTGATTTTAAGATGATATTGTTGACACCCAATTTTGACCCTCCCGTCCAGCCATTAACTATAAAATTACACTAATTTCGTAAAATAATTTTTAGGGATTTTTTTTTTTATAATAAAATACAGCGATAAAACATAAATACAGGCATAAATAATTAATTTAATAATGGCGTCGCGTCTCACGTAGAGTATTAAGCACTTAGAGTCTCGCGCCCGCATTAATTGATTTTAAGCCCTGTCTGGATTCTTAATTATTAATAAATACACAAAAATAAATAATTTAGCGATAACGTCGTGTCAGGTAGCATGGCCGCATTTATTAGTAATCATTTGTAGTTTAAAAATCAATTTTAATCTGATATATATGCATTTAATAGCACCGCGTTTATAAAGCATTAAACAATTCTTAAAAATCATATTTGCATTAGCATTTAAACAATTCAATCTAAGCTCATTTTAATTTTAATTTAACTTCGCAATAATGCATAACAATAAAATTTTAAATAATAGCGTCGCATCCTAAAGCATTAAGCATTAATTAAATAACACGCCCGCGTTTATTTTAACAATTAGACTAATAAAGCACCTAATTTTTAATCACATTTGTTATCACTAATTAATTAATACACTTGCCTAGAATTAATTAGCTAATTAAACTAACTAGCCTAAAACTAATACCCTAATTAACTAATTACCCACCATTTTCGTCCAGCCCACCTATTAACTACTCCAATCTCGCGACCGCAAGCCCACACCCGCAAAGCCCACGCCCTCGCCCCAGCATCCCTTTAAGCCCTCAAACCTCTCACCTTCGTTCTTAACGAAAAAACACAAACCCAACTAAACCTAAAGCAGTCGCCGCCCCTTCCCCCATCGCCGCCAAGATCCTAGCCCGGATTTCTCGCCGGAGAATCCGGGCTTCCCTTTATCCATACCCAACGATTTCTTACCATAACCAAACCAAATCTTCCGAAATCACATCTTACCTTAACAAATCGTTAAATCGTCCACAAATTCGTCCAAAATAAAACGGTAAGAATCAATACAAATCTCAGCCTAGAGAATCAGCCTTTATTTACTTACCATTATTAGAACTCAAGGGAGGGCTATATAAGCACATCAGTCGAGCATAGTAGAGAGAGGCAGGACATAGGTGGAACACCCCTCCTTTACCTTCGAGGATACCTTTAGCATTTTTTCTGCAATCCCTTAGTATTCTGCATCCTTAAAATTCGCATTAGCAAGCCTTCCGAGTGGCTCCGACGACTTGATACGCTGCCTCGGTTCGCCGCCGGAGAAGGTAAATCTATTTATTCTCGACTCTAATTTACTTCGATGTCTGCGTGCTTGTTGTGTTCTCGTGGTTTAGTCATGTTTATTGCGTTAAATCGTGTTATTGTTTTCTATTAATGCTTAATGCAACGACGAAGTAATCTGCTTAGTTAATCCAGATTGGTAATGGTCTTATCAAAAATCAGGAAATAGGTTGCTGTTGTTATTCGCTTACTGGGTATGATGTTGGATACTAAAGTGCTCTCATTGATGTTTGTTGTTGTCTTAGCCGACCTGTTTTACTAGCTAAATAGGTTCCTTAATCTTCTGTTAATTTACCTTCTCACGAGCTGTATGATGTACGATTGCTTGAGAGATATGTCGGTATGATGTCGCTTGTTATCTATACGTGTTAAATTGATGTAGGAACAATTCTAATCATGTTTCTCGATATACTATTTACTCCTTTTCACGGAATCTTTAGATCGCTATCGATTCATTAAATGAATGTTAACATTCGATCGCTTCACCAAGTGTCATAAATCGTCACTAATAAGTTTAAACAAATTCAAACCAAAGATGACGACTTAACTGCATTTGACCATGTGCAAAGATAGGTGGAGAGGAGGTGTTTTCATTTATGATACATATTCAAGTATGAGTGTCGTTAAGAATGGAAATCCATATTTTGCACCTACTTTGTGTTTAGTTTAAGATAAGCCTGGACCTTATATATGTTTTGACAGGATTTACAAATCGGTCGCATCGATTCTAAGGGTAATAATTAAATGCTAGAAAGTTAAACAATGAGTTAAAAACTCATGAACCATTGAACTCTTAAAATGTCACCTCGTATGTAATGGGTGTTATTCGATGGGATCTGTCATAACATGCTAAAATTCTTGGAGGACATGTGTTATTTCATTTGGCTAAGTCACCCATTTGAAGCTACTTGCTGGTTCCCCTACTTAAAATTTAAATATGTTAAGATGCCCTCATTTTCCTTCTAAAATAACTGAACATAAGAATGCTGGAATTCTGTCTTTCCTTTTATAACTATCCTGTGTCTAATCCATCAAGAGCATATGTACATATTTCTAACACACACAAGATATACATAATGTACTTAAACTACAGCAGGTCTTTTAGGCATTCTGGGGTATTTTGGTTTTCTTTTTATTATTACCATGTGCGTGCTGATCGGTTTTAATTATTGGGTTTGTTGAGACCCATTGGTTGTCCATACAGTTCCTTATAGCTTGCAGCCCATTAATTCAAATTGTTATGGACCCAACTGTTGATTCCAAATTACTGGAACATAAACTGATTCAAATATGTGTTAAATGAATTTGAACATGTCAAGTAATGTCACATGCCCTATCCTATACAGATCTTAACATCAGTTTCGAATAAGATAATGTTATTAACTGTCTGGGCCTGAATTGCCTTTCCAAAGTCCAGTCCTCTAATTAAAACTGTTGGAGTGTTGGCCTATATTATATATGGATCTGGTTTCTGTTAGACTTAAAATTTAATGGGCCTGTGGAATTTTCTTGTTTGCTTATTGTTTGCATCCAGAACCCACTGCCTGGGTTGATGACGTTTTGCCTGAAACCGTCGATTGCTTATAGCAATATAACTAAACAACAATTAAATTATGGATATGCATGTGCTTTCAGTGTTTTAATCATTTTTATCAAGTTATTAGGGTTGATGCTAATCCTTATCTTCTCTTACTTTGCATGAAACGCGTCGGAGCAACAAGAGTCTCATGACGAGACTATAGTAAATGTGAAACCTACATCTATGTGCACCTTGCTATCCGCATCAGAAATCCAACCTGCCGGCGAACGACATCGCCATTCCTCGAGTCCTTCTAATTATTTTCTACCCCGCCCCCCATTCATTTATTTATTGTAAATTATGTCTAACGCTACATTAATTAGTAGAATACTCACAATAGTTAAACATTGAACCAATAGACTAAAGTAGCTTGACATTAGAAATCTGCTTTCCCCTTTGAAGTTAATTATTTGGCTTGCTTAAGTTATAATCAAACTATTTAGTAATCTTCCATTCGCATAAGTATTTAGGTAGTCAAAACATTATTTGTCACTAAACTCTAACATAAGAAACCCATTTCCCATAAATCCCTATTTAAATTGTAGGATTCTTGACCTTTGCGTAATACATATTTTCACATCATATGTTTAAGAATATATCTTGGTCCTTGTTGCATTATTATTTCTATATTATGTTAAGCAATATATATACCTTATAGAATAGTTTCATGTGCTTCCTAATTACCTCTTAAATGCATTTTTTTTAAAAAAAAAAAAAACTAGAACTAACTTTATATGTTTTAAACAAACCCTATATTTTACGTTGGCCAATAATACATTTTCAAACATCTTTTGCTTAAATACTTTTCAAAACATGTATTGCATCTTAGAATAATAATTAACCCTAGGTTTGAACGGACAACCGCAAGTTAGCGGATCCTTTAGGGTGCCTAATCCCTTCCCTTTAGGATAATAAAGAACCCTTACCCAGAATCTCATTAAGTTTAGCAGACCATTAAATGGAGTTAATGTTTTACTTTAAACTAGGTAAACATTTAGGTGTCCTAATTCACCCAAACTAATTAGGTGGCGACTCCGCGAACCCTTAGCATTCTAGCAACCCTTTGGCATTTTTCTTTTTCTTTTAACCCTTTTTGCACCTTTAGCACCTTTTAAGCTTTTAAACATCTTTTGCAATTTTAGCATCCCTTTAGCAATTTTAGCATTTTTAACCTTTTAGCTTTTATTATTTTTTCTAACCTTTTAATTTGAGCAGCAGGAGTTTAAAAAATGCCGCGGCCGGAAATGGGCGCGACAGAAATGGCGACTCCACTGGGGAAATTAGGTTCTTGACCATAACAAACCTAGGTTTATTATTGCTTAGCTTTATTTGTTTGTTTTAAATGCCTTAAATTTGCTCGTTTAATTCTGTATGTTTAATCGCTTAATTGCTACATGCTATCGCTTTCCTTAAACCGCATTCCGCTCATATTTCTTCCACTGAAAATTCACACAAACACACACTACATGCGAGGTGCGCTGGTGCATCAAAGAAAATTCTTCCTTCAAAATCCAAATTTAGGAGAGTTGGTAATATACGTGGAGTGCCCGGTCTAACCGGTGGCCGCGTAGCCTTCTCACTCGAGTTGTCCGCTCGGGAACCTTGCGTCCAGAAAGCCAAATCTTAGGAAACTTAAGATAGAGCTATACCACCCTTGTTTTAGGGCATGCATTTACCTTAGGTGGGTCGGTCCTTGGCATCGACACCACAATTAAGAAGACACCAAACTTGTCGACTGTTTCACGACCAACGACCAACAACATATTATGTACTACGTGATATTAATGGACGAATCCGAGCCCAACGTGACATGCTAACATTGGGAAATTTTTGCATTTTACTTCTATTTATGTACGAGGATGGCAGATTCCAATAATCCCGAGGTCGAATGGTAAGCGGTGTTCCGACAAAGCTAAAGGTTTGGTGGGAGAATTTCGACGGCAGCAGTAAAATGATTATCAGAAGCAAATTAGGTTGTCTCACGGCTTTGTTTGACATCGCTCCGGATCAACATATAGTTAGGGCCTTAATTCAGTTCTGGGATCCGGATAGGGCAGTGTTCAGGTTTCGAGACTTCGAACTCACCCCCACGTTGGAGGAAATCAACTACTTCACGAGCCTAGCTTACCAAGACAGAGGGCAAATCATCCCTTATAATCAATCTGGAAAGAGATTCTTGCATTACATGGGCCTAAAAAACACAAAGGAACTCCGTTGCTTCGAGAACAATTGGGTTTCCCTCGATTATCTGTACGAGAGATATGGTCGCCAAGATAGCTATCAGTCATTCCGAAAGGAGTTTTCTTGCAGTTTGGGACAATGGAAAACTAGACGACATACCGCATTCACCGTTGCTCTATTAGGCACTCTAGTGTTTCTGAACATGGACGGATCAAGATTGCATATGTTCGTGACCCGGATGGTTTTTGAAGGCATTAATGGCACGCAACTCACTTTGGTTCCCATGATTCTAGCTGAGATATTTCGAGCTCTAGGAAAATGCAAGCGAAGGGAAACCAATTTCTTCGAGGGATGCAATCTCATCTTACAGATGTGGGCCATGGAACACTTTTATCAGCGATCAAATATGACAGACATTTGTTTTAGCAATGATTATAGGATTGTAAGTTTTTACGACAGGATGAAGCGGTTTGTTTCGCTCGGCATTAGTGGATTGGTATGAATTTCGCATCCCGCACTAGCAACCAAGTGCAATGGAGGTACCCATCGCTATCCCGTATCAACAAAGCCTATGTAAGGAGCAAGGACCGTTATTACATCGAGCTCATCTGATTAAGGGACTTCACCATATGCTCCGTTGCGTGTACTCCGCCGCTTGGTCAAACAGTAATCCCGCTCAATCGTATACGAAGGATTCAGAGGTCGCGTTTGGGGCAAATTGCACTTTCCCGAGAAGAAGCAAATCCAAGAATGGAACAACGTTGAGAAAATAGATGTCAAATACGAACAAGCGATGAGGTACACGAATCCGCGCATGGTGCAAGGAAGATTGTAGCAGTCCAAGCCCCACAGGCAAGCACGGTTTCGAGGATATCGACATGACCGATGGGGTAAAAGTGTGCAGATTAGGGAACAACACCGTTCCGTGGGACCAACTTCAAAACATCATGCAATATTTGAAAGATGCAGGAGCAGGGCCTAGCAACACCACCGCCACGTTCGCCAACAGCACAATATAGCGTTAGGAATAGAGCTTTAGTTTAACATTTCTTTGTTGCAATTTAATTATTTTTAGTCCCATAAAAGCATTTCTCCGATGGCTCGACCAATCCATCATTATCGCATATATGACGTTTAGGCCTACCTCTGGCATAAAGAGGTCCCCCTGCATGTTAGGAAACGTTTGAATGTGTCGTGTGCAATATTATCTGCTACATAATTGCAAATTATGTTCTTATGCTAACACTGTTTTGTTGCATTTTTTAGAAAGATTTATCATCTTCCCCAAAGGTCGGTTCGTATTTGACTCAACAATGTCGGAGCATCCACACTTCACCAGATCCAAGGCAAGAAATGACGATATGGTCGTTGGCGCCCGAGCCGAATGGTTTGGGAATTGTTCTGTCGTAAACGAAACTTCGTAGGAGGAATATCACCAACGGGAGGAATGTATTGCTCACCGCCGAACAGATTGCTGATATGCAGGTTGAGATGGAGAGGCTACGGAATCTGACCAACCTATCCATCAGTTTGAATACCCCTATGCCAGAGCAAAGGGCCACTATCCCGCAGACCGCCCCAGATCGACCTCCACCACCACATATCCCCCAAAACTCCCCACAAAGGCCGCAAGTTACCGACCCAATCGCCCCTCGCCCGGCCAATCATCAACCTCACCTTCAAAATGATCCTCCCATCGCCCACGCACCTCGCCTCCGCCTACTCACTTCACCATAATCACCCTAATCGCCAAGCCAACCAATGCCCACGCACCATACCCACTACCAAATCCCAAAGAAACCACCTGCAGACGCCTAACTTACACAATGTAAACCCAACCTTTTACGCCCCGCTTCACGAAGTGGATCATTACGTAAGAAATGGAAAGGAAGTCCGAGCCAAAATGGACGATGACGTGGCAGAGATTCACACCGAAAGAAGCGATTCGTGGCACGCGATCGGATAAAGGTCACGGCGACTAGACATGAGGATCTTTGCACGATCCAGATGTGGAACCGCCAGCGATATAAGGTGCCAAGTTCGATTTATTTGATGGAAGAAATCCTCGCGCACACTTGAGATCATATTGCGACAAGTTAATCGGGTAAGGAAGAACCCAATGGCCATCATGAAGTTGTTCATTCAAGTTTAACCACGAGGCAATAGATTCGTACAGCCGTGATCCGTAAATGGCATAGTTGGAATGATCGCCCAAGACTTTGTGAGCGGTTCGATTCAACACGTAAACCGCGTGGACAGGTTCTATCTAATGGTTGGAAAAGAAGTCTACGGAGACTTTCGCGAGTACGCCATGAGGTGGCGTTGAGCGCAAAGGTACAACCACCCATGGTGGAGAGTGAGACGACCACACTATTCGCATAATCTTTGAAGGATGCAACCTATTATGAGCGGATGATAAGCGCCATCGGCGAAATTTTGCGAAGGTCGCCGAATGGGTGACCGTAGAAGAAGGTATTAAACCGGCAGATTACGATCGCGGCATTGCAGCAACCAATAAGGCGATTCATCGGGGACGATCGGGGTACTTCAGGAAGAAGGAGAGCGCTTTCCTTCCATGTTTGTACAAGCTAACGCAAACGAAGCATTCATAACATACCGTAACCCACCCTATCAAACCCCATACTACTACCACCGGCCAAAACTTTACACCTCACTATACACCTACCGCGCCTACCTACCACACACACCCATATATAACGCTTCCCAAGCACCCATTTATCCACCGCGCCAACCCGCCCATCAAGCCCGCCAACAACATAGAGCACCCAACGCGCCCGCACTAAATGCGAATTTTGAAGGAAAACCATCCGTAACTCCGCACCCACCGGCCGAACCCATACCCGTATATACGAAAGATCGCGAGCCGCAGTTTGATCCAACCAATTCTGCGAGGATTCCCACTATCCCAAGATGGTATGATGAGAATAAGCGTTGTACAGATTACTGATAGCCTGTGGCATGACACGAAGTTGCTACACCCTCGTGACAAAATCAAGAGTTGATCAAAGAAGTAATTCACCAAGGATCTCGCCCCAAACGTGCATGATAATCCCTCGCTAAACCACGGCAACGCCAACGTGCACTGATAGCCTCGACGAGGAATACAGCTTGGAGGAACCATCCGATCGTCGAAGTGAGGAAGAGTCGAACTTCGCTTTCGCCGCCCGCCACCAATCCTCGAGAAAAGCGATTTGAGCTGGCGCGGCACGCCGAGACATAAAGCGGTCAATCACGCTTATCCAGCACCGAAGGGCCACCGATCAAGACGGATCGCGAGAAAGTGGGAAGCGGTCATGAAGTCACCGCCGCAGTATAACCGTGTCGCGAGGTATTACGCACCTATAGAGGCAGCCAAGGAGGCACCGCAAAGAAGCCCGTGATGCAGGTCAAGTCGAGGAGTTTTGGAGGAAGATGCCCACTAAAGAGTATTCCGTCAGAGAGCGCTTAAAGAAAACCTCAAATGCATATTTCTCTACTTTCATTGTTAATGCATTCGCCTCACACAGATCGCATTGACGGAGGTGTTGAAGGACGATACGTTCGGAAGGTACAACAGACGAACTTGGCGCTTTGGTCTGACAGTACTAGAGGCCCGCAGAATCACCTTTCACGATGATGAGTTACCCGAGGCGCCGACACAACCTCGCATTGAATATCACCATCCAAGTCGCAGATAAGATTGTTTCAACAAGGTCGATTGATTGAGGCTCACCGCCAACATTTGTCCCATGACGACATCGCTGAAATCGGGGCATCGTAAGAAAATTCGTGAAAGTCATATCGAGTCAAAGGTTTCGACGAGTCCATAGAAGTCGAAGCGAATGGACCTCACACCGCGGATCGGACTGCAGAATTCGTGGTGGAATTTCAAATATCGATATTGCTACACGTTACAACCGCTGATAGAAGGCCGTGGATCCACGAGGCCGTGCGATCCGCCCACCTCGCATCGTTTCAAAGTTTATATGGAATCACATGAAGTGGTAGTATTTGGAGATAAAAGGAGCATCAACACCGATTATGCAATCCTCGCCATAAGACGTGAAACGGTCGGATGGTTCTTTTTCACATTAATGAGATCAAGAGAGCAAGTAGGTCCGACTATCGCACCGCCACATTCTCTCGTAATGGTGGCCAAGAAATGTTAAGAAATGGATACGAGCCCTACAGAGGTCTTGGAGTCGTGATGGGGATCACAGAGCCTATCCAGCTTATTTGGGAAGAGAGACACTTTTGGTTTGGGGTACCACCACTTCAAGGATTTGGTGACCACGAACCTCCGGAAGAAGGATACATTCCTCGCTCGCGCCATTCCGCCTCGAGTCACCATTCGTCAAAGCCTACACCATCCGGATGCCGAGAGAAGATGACCGGATGATCTTGCAGAGGTTCCGTAACTGCTCATAGGTGATGATGAGGCGATTGTTGCATTTATCGCAGAGATCACGCGAGGAGCTCACCATTTGGGATGCAGCACGGATACACCGAATAATCGACTTGCACTCGCCCCGACCGTCCGGTAGCTTGGTAGAATTTATGATTAGTTCTAGCGGTGTGACCTTTTTATCTAGAAAGAAAATGTATATGCATTTATGATTCTTAATATGTTTTTTTTAATCTCGCAATTTTACTTTCATCATAAATTCCAGGACATTTTTGCAGCTTTTTTAAAAGATTTTGTTGGTGTTAAAATTAAATTCTTTAAGCATTTTTCTTTCAACATCATACTAATAAACCCGCTGATAACGCCAATACGACATGTAATGAGACTAACGAACAAAGTTCAAATGACGAGCATAACCGGGAACAAGAGGAATGTCATGATGTAACTTAGCCAAGAGTCGAAAACTTTGAGAATAGGCCTAAACCAAATTTGGAAGAAACAGAGTTAATAAACTTAGGCGATGAGGAACCGTGGAAAGAGACTAGAGTCGCCACCTCAACGTCACACGAGGGAAGAATTAATCGAGCCTCAAACAAAGACACCGATGTGTTTGCTTGGTCATATGAGGACACGCCAGTTCGAGTACGTGCATCGCCGCACACAAAGCTACCTATTGAACCATCTTACTTCCCGTAAAACAAAGGTTGAGAAAGATCAAACCGCATACGAGTTTGAAGGTCAAAGAAGAGGTTCAAACAGCTGAGGCAAAGGTAATTCGAGTTGCAAAGTATCCTACTTGGTTAGCAAATATCGTGCAGAAAGAAGAAAGATGGAAAGGTCCGAGTCGCGCGATTACAGAGACCTCAACAGAGCCAGCCCGGCGATCTACTTTCCTCTTCCAAACATCCATATACTCATCGATAACTGCGAAGCATGAACTACAGTCGTTCGTCGATCGCTTTGGGCTATCATCGATCCTCACGGCGTAAGAGACGCAGAAAGACAAGATTCACTACCCCGCGTGGTGTACTATTATCGAAGTTATGCCATTCGGTCTCAAGAACGCAGCGCCACTTACATGAGAGCCATGACCACCATCCTCCACGATACGATTCATAAAGAAATCGAGGTCTATGCGACGACGCCATCATCAAATCGCGAAAGCGGAGGACCATTCGCAAACTTCAAGAAATTTTTCCAACGACTAAGACAAGATAACTTGAAGTTGAACTCGCAAAGTGCGATTTGGCGCCCCGCAGGAAGTCGCTGGTTTTATAGTGAGCGGAGAGGGATTGAGTTAGACCCCTCGAAAATAAAAGCCATCCAAGAATTACCTCCTCCAAAAAGCAAAAAGGACGTGATGAGTTTCCTTGGTCGCCTCAACTACATCAGCAGGTTCATAGCCCGCCACCGTGATATGCGAGCCGATATTCAAATTATTGAAAAAGGACGCACTACCAAGTCGACAACAGATTGCCAAAGCTTTTGACGTAATCAAAGAATACTGTTTAATCCGCCACCTAGTGCCTCCAACCTAGACCTTTGCTACTCTATCTGTGTTAGAAAATGCTTTCGGTTGCGTGTTGGGGCAACACGATGAAACAGGGAAAAAGGAACAGGCCATATACTATTTGAGTAAGAAGTTCACGGCATACGGCTCGTTATACTCATCGAACGCATTTGTTACGCATTAACTCGGGTCGCCAAGTTCGTGCACTATCTATCGCATACACTACTTATCTTATTTCGAGGATGGATCCGCTAAGTATATCCTTCGTAAGCCCATGCCCACCTGAAAACTAGCGAAATGGCAAATTATGTCGAGCGAAGTTTGACATCGCCTACGCCACGCAGAGTCGTAAAGGCGACAGCATTAGCCGATCATCTTGCGGTAACCCAACGATGAGAGACGAGCCCTTCGAACCTATTTTCCTGATGAAGAGGTATTGTTTGTCGGAGAAGATATCTCAGAGGATTACCCGGGTTGGAGGATGTTTTTCAATGGAGCGGCAAACTGCAAGGGAGTCGGCATTGGAGCAGTTTTGATTTCAGAAACAGGTCAGCATTATCCGATTTCCGCGAAGCTCAAATTTCCATGCACCAACAATATGGCGGAATACGGCTTGCATATCGGGGCTCGAATGGCCGTAGATACGACATACAAGAGTCGCCGGTCATAGGTGATTCGCACTTCATCGATCCATCGTGCACATGGCGAACGGGCAACCAAGAATACGAAGATACTTCCCTACCTATTTTGCGTGAAGGAATTACGTAAGAGGTTCACCACATAGAATTTAGGCATGTTCCGAGGATCCAGAATCGACTCACCGACGATTGGCAACCTTATCCTCCATGATTCAAAGATCCTGACAAGAATTACATCGATCCAATCACGGTGAGCGTTACGGAGCAGCCGCTTATCGCTCCCATATGACGAAGAAACAGACGGCAATCCATGGTACCATGACATCAAAAGGTACCTCAAAGCAGAGAATATCCGTAGGCATAACCAACACCCGTAAGAAGACACTTCAAGACTAGCGAATCATTTCTTTTGAACGGGAAATTGGTACCGGGACTCCAGATCCGGGCTTATCGAGACGCTGCCGATGCTCAAGAGGCGTGCAAGCTAGTAAGAGATACACGGAGGACGCGTGGACCTCATACGAACGGCTTCACTTTGGCGAAAAGATTCTGCGAAAGCGGTTATTTTTGGATGACGATGGAAACAGATTGTATCCGCTTTGTGCGTAAATGCTCGCAATGCCGATTCACGGAGATTTGATTCGAAAGGTGCCAGTGAGCTTAATGTGACAAGTTCTCTCGCCATTCGCAGCCGGTACGGATGCCATCGCCCCGTCGAACCCGTTGCCTCAAACGGGCACGATTCATCCTCGTAGCAATTGACTATTTCACTAAACGGGTAGAGCGCCATCGCACGCATCGACGAAAAAGCGTGGTCGACTTCGTCGCAACAACATCATTTGCCGATTGGGGTTCCCGAATCAATCAGAATCGATAACTGAACCAATCTCAACAATTTGACGCGTGAGATATGTGAAAATTTCAAGATCACTCACCGTAATTCCACTCAGACGACTCGGATGAACGGAGCAGAAGCGACCCAATAAGAACATCAAGAGGATATTGCGCAAGATGATCAAGAACTACAAGCATTGGCACGAATTTGCCTTTGCGCTTTTGGGTTATCGCACCACAATCCGAACTTCTACCGGCAACGCCAGATTTTCGTGTATGGAATGTAAGCCGTGCTACCAGCAGGTGGAAATACCATCGCTGAGAATCATCCAAGAAGCCGAAGCCGAGCGGTGGATGATACAGGATCGCATGAGCAATTGATGCTGATCGAAAAAGGTTGAATGCAATCACGGGCAGCTATATCAAAGCGAACGGCTAGAGCTTTTAACAAGAGTAAGGCCAAGGTTATTCAAACCGACAATTGGTTTTGAAACGATATTTCCGAATCAAAGTGAAGCTAAAGGAAAGTTCGCCCTAATCGCGCGACCCTACACGGTTCATCGAGTTTTAAGTGGAGGGCTCTAATCTTAGCCGAGACGGACGGCGAGGTACGCCCAAGGCTATCAACGCAGACGCAGTGAAGAGATATTACGCCTAGGAGTATTTGTCTTCCGTAATCCCCTTTATATTGTAAAAGCCGCATTCCTGGGATACGACAGAGCCCATATAGGTCTCGCCACGCAAATCAAAAGCCCTTTACTTGTAATCAACTACGCCACGACCGATTCCCTTGGCGGATACGTAGGCGCCATATCGCCGGGTCCCACTTTTAGAATTTTACCCATTTCGCTTGTAATGAACTACGCCATGACCGATTCCTCACGGGATACGTGGCGCCTAAATCGGCTTGGCCACACCGTTAGGAATCTTCCTATTTGTCTACAGCAACAAAGGGTTTGGGTTATTCCCAAAACGATATGAGCAATTCATCACGGTTAAGTTCCGCCCACGCCGACACACATTGAAATTGAGACGCCATTGGCGACCGCGGAAGGCAATAGCAAGGATTCCAAAGGATGTTCGCTTGGTCGAAATACATGTCATATTCGCAAATTAGACGAGGCTTTTACATTTTTACGCATGTCATATAAATGTTTATTTCTAAAAGATGTTTTGTGCATACTTCATGAAAACATCTCATTTTTTGGAAAATGCTTTGGGCACTACTAAACATCTCAAAGAAGTCGACAGGTTGTAAGTCCCAAACAAGCTGCACGCAGATATCAAGGAACAAGGCAATGAGGTCAATATGAATCGACCCCCAAAACTCACAAAATTTTCTTTGAGCGCAGGTCTTTAATATTAATGTACAAAGTGCAATGCCAAGCGTAAAATATGACGAAAGATCTCTTCGCAGGCGTAAAAGCAAAGCAAGCGCAGGACGACAACAATCCAAAGTCCGCAGCAAAGCAGCAAGCAGCAGTAGCGGCATCAACAATCGCAATCAAAGTTCGTAGTTCCGCAACGAAACCTAGCGCACAACCCTGCATAAAGTCAAACTTGCAACCAGCGATCGCGACACAACAAAGGCATCATAACAATGCGCCATTTGCGTGCAGCGGCAACATCCCAAGATTCGCCGCCTATCGTGCAACGACACCATCGCATCAAGGTTTACGCAACGACGCCAAAGAAGAACACGCCCAGTGCAACGACGCATCGCGATTGCGGTCAAGGCAACGACATCCTCAAGATTGCGCTCACGCAACGACGCCAAGAAGAACACGCCCAGTAACGACGCATCAAGATTGCGGTCCAAGCAACGACACCATCAAAGATTATGCGTTTACGCAACGACGCCAAAGAACACGCCCGTGCAACGACGTTATCGCGATTGTGTCAAGGCAACGACATCATCGCGATTGCGTTTACGCAACGACGCCAAAGAAGAACACGCCCAGTAACGACGTTATCAAGATTGTGTCAAGGCAACGACATCTCGCGATTGCTTTACGCAACGACGCCAAGAAGAACATCGCCCAGTAACGACGCATCGCGATTGTGTCCAAGCAACGACACTCAAGATTAAGCTTTACGCAACGACGCCAGAAGAACATCGCCCAGTAACGACGCGATCGCGATTGCGGTCAAGGCAACGACATCATCGCGATTGCGTTTACGCAACGACGCCAAGAAGAACACGCCCAGTGCAACGACGCGATCGCGATTGTGTCAAGGCAACGACATCTCAAGATTGCGTTCACGCAACGACGCCAAAGAAGAACACGCCCAGTAACGACGCGACAAGATTGCGGTTCCAAGCAACGACACCATCGATTGCGTTTACGCAACGACGCCAAGAAGAACACGCCCAGCAACGACGCACGATCGCGATTGCGGTCAAGGCAACGACATCATCGATTGCGCTTCACGCAACGACGCCAAAGAAGAACACGCCCGTGCAACGACGTTATCGCGATTGTGTCAAGGCAACGACATCTCAAAGATTGCGCCTACGCAACGACGCCAAAGAAGAACACGCCCAGTAACGACGCGACGCGATTGTCCAAGCAACGACACCTCAAGATTGCGTTTACGCAACGACGCCAAAGAAGAATATCGCCCGTGCAACGACGCGACGATTGTGTCAAGGCAACGACATCTCAAGATTGCGCTCACGCAACGACGCCAAGAAGAACATCGCCCAGTGCAACGACGCACGATTGCGTCAAGGCAACGACATCTCAAGATTGCGCTACGCAACGACGCCAAAGAAGAACACGCCCAGTAACGACGTTATCGCGATTGCGGTCAAGCAACGACACCATCAAGATTGCGCTTCACGCAACGACGCCAAAGCAGAACACGCCCGTGCAACGACGCGATCGCGATTGCGGTCCAGCAACGACACCATCAAAGATTGCGGTCCAGTAACGACACCATCGCGATCGCTTCACGCAACGACGCCAAAGAAGAATACGCCCAGTAACGACGTTATCAAGACAAAGAAGTCTACGCAACGACGCCAGCAGCAACACGCCCAACAAGTCCGAAACGACGCCCATCATCAGCATATCACGCAGGGACGATTTCTATACTCCCGAAATTGCATTTCTTACGCATGCTTTAATATCCTGTCTTAACAGTTACGCACTAACTCTTTCTTGAGCTTTAGTACAGTGGACAATCGCAGCAGCGACAACATACCCGCTGCTCACAATCGCAACACGCCCGCAAGCGAAAAATCACAAAGATTCGCAATAAGATCAACACAACAGGCATCGCGTTTGCAGGATAACCTTTTCTATTCACAGTTACATTGTTTTTAAAATTATTTTTGTCTTAGCAGTTATGCACTAACCGTTTGTTCAAGTCTTAGCATGCAGCAGCAGGAGCACAACGTGGATTTTCTCTTACAATAACCGGCAATCTGGGGCCAACCTTCCCAACGATCGCGTAAGCGCCTCAAGCGCTGGCCTACTCGCCCACATCACCATAGAACCCAAGACCACAAGCCGTAGCAAGACACCCTGTGTTCAAGCCGCTTATTTTCTTTACTTTTAGACATAACCCAAAGGTCATCATAACTCGACATCGACATTTTTAAGCCCGCATTAGCCCGCCGTGTTTTGACCACGGTAGCCCAAAGGTCGCCATAACTCGACACCGACATCTTTGAGTCCGCGTTAGCTCGCCGGTGTTTCGCTGACCATGTAGCCCAAAGGTCGCCATAACTCGACATCGACGCTTTGGTTTTCATACACTTTATCTACCGCCAAATGCTGCACTCAAGATCGAGACAAAATCAAGCATGAGTCAACGTCTTTGTCCGAAGATTCTTCCATCATCTCCATACAAAGAGGGACATCTGTTGACACCCAATTTTGACCCTCCCGTCCAGCCATTAACTATAAAATTACACTAATTTCGTAAAATAATTTTTAGGGATTTTTTTTTTTATAATAAAATACAGCGATAAAACATAAATACAGGCATAAATAATTAATTTAATAATGGCGTCGCGTCTCACGTAGAGTATTAAGCACTTAGAGTCTCGCGCCCGCATTAATTGATTTTAAGCCCTGTCTGGATTCTTAATTATTAATAAATACACAAAAATAAATAATTTAGCGATAACGTCGTGTCAGGTAGCATGGCCGCATTTATTAGTAATCATTTGTAGTTTAAAAATCAATTTTAATCTGATATATATGCATTTAATAGCACCGCGTTTATAAAGCATTAAACAATTCTTAAAAATCATATTTGCATTAGCATTTAAACAATTCAATCTAAGCTCATTTTAATTTTAATTTAACTTCGCAATAATGCATAACAATAAAATTTTAAATAATAGCGTCGCATCCTAAAGCATTAAGCATTAATTAAATAACACGCCCGCGTTTATTTTAACAATTAGACTAATAAAGCACCTAATTTTTAATCACATTTGTTATCACTAATTAATTAATACACTTGCCTAGAATTAATTAGCTAATTAAACTAACTAGCCTAAAACTAATACCCTAATTAACTAATTACCCACCATTTTTCACCAAAACCACCTATTAACTACCCAAATTCAATCTCCCGCGACCCGCGAAGCCCACACCCGCAAAGCCCACGCCCTCGCCCCAGCATCCCTTTAAGCCATCAAACCTCTCACCTTCGTTTAACTAAAAACACAAACCCAACTAAACCTAAAGCAAGCCGCCGCCTTCCCCATCGCCAAGATCCTAGCCCGGATTTCTCGCCGGAGAATCCGGGCTTCCCTTTATCCATACCCCAGCCCAACGATTTCTTACCATAACCGAAACCAAATCTTCCAAATCACATCTTACCTTAACAAATCGTTAAATCGTCCACAAATTCGCCCAAAATAAAACTGTAAGAATCAATACAAATCTCACCAGAGAATCACTTTTATTTACTTACCATTATTAGAACTCAAGGAGGGCTATATAAGCACATCACGAGCATAGTAGAGGCAGACATAGGTGGAACACCCCTCCTTTACCTTCGAGGATACCTTTAGCATTTTTTCTGCAATCCCTTAGTATTCTGCATCCTTAAAATTCGCATTAGCAAGCCTTCCGAGTGGCTCGACGACTGATACGCCTCGGTTCGCCGCTTATAGGTAAATCTATTTATTCTCGACTCTAATTTACTTCGGTCTGCGCGCTTGTTGTGTTCTCTGTGGTTTAGTCATGTTTAGCTGCGTTCGTCGTGTTATTGTTTTCTATTAATGCTTAATGCAACGACTAATCACCGCTTAGTTAATCCGCATTGGTAATGGTCTTATCAAAAATCGTGAAATAGGTTCGTTGTTATTCGCCATCGGGTATGACGTTGATACTAAAGTGCTCTCATTGATGTTTGTTGTTGTCTTAGCCGAATTGCTTTACTAGCTAAATAGGTTCCTTAATCTTCGTTAATTTACCTTCTCACGAAATGTATGATGATGTATTGCTTGAGAGATATGCCGTATGATGTCGCTTGTTATCTATATGTGTTAAATTGATGTAGGAACAGTCCTAATCATGTTATCGATATACTATTTACTCCTTTTCACTAATCTTTAGATCGCTTATCGATTCGTTAAACGAATGTTAACATTCTCGATCGCCACCAAGTGTCATAAATCGCCCCTAATAAGTTTAAACAAATTCAAACCAAGATGACGACTTAACTGCATTTGACCATGTGCAAAGATAGGTGGAGAGGAGGTGTTTTCATTTATGATACATATTCAAGTATGAGTGTCGTTAAGAATGGAAATCCATATTTTGCACCTACTTTGTGTTTAGTTTAAGATAAGCTCGACCTTATATATGTTTTGACAGATTTACAAATCAGGTCGATTGATTCTAAGGGTAATAATTAAATGCTAGAAAGTTAAACAAAGAGTTAAAAACTCACGAATCGTTGAACTCTTAAAATGTCACCAGTATGTAATGGGTGTTATTGGATAGATCTGTCATAACATGCTAAAATTCTTGAGGACATGTGTTATTTCATTTGGCTAAGTCACCCATTTGAAGCTACTACTGGTTCCCTACTTAAAATTTAAATATGTTAAGATGCCTCATTTTCCTTCTAAAATAACTGAACATAAGAATGCTGGAATTCTGTCTTTCCTTTATAACTATCCTGTGTCTAATCCATCAAGAGCGTATGTACATATTTCTAACACACATACAGTATACATGACAGCTTAAACTACAGCAGGTCTTTTAGGCATTCTGGGGTATTTTGGTTTTCTTTTATTATTACCGTATGCGCCGACGGTTTTAATTATTGGGTTTGTTGAGACCCATCGTTGTCCATACAGCTTCCTTATAGTCTGACCCATTAATTCAAATTGTTATGGACCCAACTGCTGATTCCAAATTATCGAACATAAACCGATTCAAATGTGTTAAATGAATTTGAACATGTCAAGTAATGTCACATGCCCTATCCTATACGATCTTAACATCGCTTGAATAAGATAATGTTATTAATCGTCTGGCCGAATTGCCTTTCCAAAGTCCAATCCTCTAATTAAAATCGCTGGAGTGTTGGCTATATTATATATGGATCTGTTTCGTTAGACTTAAAATTTAATGGGCTCGTGGAATTTTCTTGTTTGCTTATTGTTTGCATCCGTAACCCATCGCTCGTTGATGACGCTTGCTCGAAACCGCCGATCGCTTATAGCAATATAACTAAACAACAATTAAATTATGGATACGCATGTGCTTTCGTTGTTTTAATCATTTTTATCAAGTTATTAGGGTTGATGCTAATCCTTATCTTCTTACTTTGCATGAAACGCGTTTGAGCAACAAGAGTCTCATGACGACTATAGTAAATGTGAAACCTACATCTACGTGCACCTCGCTATCCGCATCGTAAACTAATCACGCCGAACGACATCGCCATTCCTCGAGTCCTTCTAATTATTTTCTACCCCGCCCCCCATTCATTTATTTATTGTAAATTATGTCTAACGCTACATTAATTAGTAGAATACTCACAATAGTTAAACATTGAACCAATAGACTAAAGTAGCTTGACATTAGAAATCTGCTTTCCCCTTTGAAGTTAATTATTTGGCTTGCTTAAGTTATAATCAAACTATTTAGTAATCTTCCATTCGCATAAGTATTTAGGTAGTCAAAACATTATTTGTCACTAAACTCTAACATAAGAAACCCATTTCCCATAAATCCCTATTTAAATTGTAGGATTCTTGACCTTTGCGTAATACATATTTTCACATCATATGTTTAAGAATATATCTTGGTCCTTGTTGCATTATTATTTCTATATTATGTTAAGCAATATATATACCTTATAGAATAGTTTCATGTGCTTCCTAATTACCTCTTAAATGCATTTTTTTTTTTTTTTAAAAAAAAAAAAAAAAAAAAAAAAAAACTAGAACTAACTTTATATGTTTTAAACAAACCCTATATTTTACGTTGGCCAATAATACATTTTCAAACATCTTTTGCTTAAATACTTTTCAAAACATGTATTGCATCTTAGAATAATAATTAACCCTAGGTTTGAACGGACAACCGCAAGTTAGCGGATCCTTTAGGGTGCCTAATCCCTTCCCTTTAGGATAATAAAGAACCCTTACCCAGAATCTCATTAAGTTTAGCAGACCATTAAATGGAGTTAATGTTTTACTTTAAACTAGGTAAACATTTAGGTGTCCTAATTCACCCAAACTAATTAGGTGGCGACTCCGCGAACCCTTAGCATTCTAGCAACCCTTTGGCATTTTTCTTTTTCTTTTAACCCTTTTTGCACCTTTAGCACCTTTTAAGCTTTTAAACATCTTTTGCAATTTTAGCATCCCTTTAGCAATTTTAGCATTTTTAACCTTTTAGCTTTTATTATTTTTTCTAACCTTTTAATTTGAGCAGCAGGAGTTTAAAAAATGCCGCGGCCGGAAATGGGCGCGACAGATATTAATCCTCTTTAGGGAGTCTTTCTCATTAATATCAATATATATAGTGTACAATGTTCATCTCATATACAAGAGAAATCCTAGTCTTACCATAATTATATTTACACAATATTCTAATTATGAGTAGAAATTTTATTATACTACTATACACGTTTACACTCACCTCTGAATACAACACACTAACAAAAAAGTTTGCCTTGTCATTGTTTAGGCTTATCGAAGGGAATTGGCTCTTGTCTAGAAAGAAAGATTTTTTAGCCTGATTGCTTAAGGCTAGTTTGGCTAGATGATCAACGACTTTATTAACCTCTCTGAAACAATGTTCTACCTTGCCATTATCTTGTTTCTTTAGTTGTTGTATCTCCTCTATGATTAATTTCATCACATCAAACTAGTGCTTCATCAGTCCATTTTCTTCATCCTTTTTTTTGTTTGAATTGTTGGGGATCATGGCGTATCTACCACATAACATTAGTAGGTTGACGTGAATTTAATAACTTTTACCTAAATTTTAATATATATGTATTACGATATTTATTAAATATTTGATTGTGAATGCAATTTTATTGTATATTAACCTGTTATCTTAATAGAATATCAAAAATTAAAAATCTAAATCTGCTTATGGGAATGGGGTGTTCTTATTTTGAGTCCTAATGTACTCTAAACTACTAATCCTTTTGAAGATAAATTTGCTTCATGGCTACTCATAAAACAAATTGTAGTGAGTTGATTTGTCAGCATCGTTCTTATTTAATTTGAACCAAATAAAATAACATGATTATACCTAGCTAGTGCCCATATATCGTCTTTAACACTCCTCCATTTACATTTACGTTTAAATGATATTCTACTTTTTTGAAAACACAATAAGCTAATCTATCAATTTTATGATACTGATGATGGCAATTGGCAATTGGAAAGATATACATAAATGAGTCTGTAACATGTTTAATTTTGATGAGGTTGATGAATGTCATTATTATTATATTAAGGATCGATGATGATGAACAATCATTCAATATATATGACGCGCATATTGGAGAAATATCAACTCTAACAAATATGCATGTGATGTCAAATATTTAGTTACTAAGCCAAAAGCTAAGTAGAATAACAATTTTTTTAGTAATATGTTAAAAAAAATAAACGGACTAAAGTTAAAATTGTTTGAGAAATGACATAATGGCCTGTCTAAGGAGGTTATTTTTAAAATTCTTAATTATATGATAAGCACCTTCAGGATTCAGGAGCTGTTTTTAGTACAACGTTTAGATGATATCTTTTGTGAACTAAAATTTGTGGCAAAAGATATTTAACGACATTGACTTCCACTGCTAACCCAAAAAATGGATGGAATTAAAAACAACATCTAGAACCGTGGTTGCTTTTTTTTTGGTAATAAATTGTAAATATTAACATACCAATAAAATGAATACAAATTAAAGAGCACCCAGTTCCTCAGTCATCTAAAACATATACCAAGGAATCTAGGCCTCAAGCATCTAATTACATAATCTGTCTATAAAACCAGTGCACTGCCTAGCTATTACCACTACAAGAAAGTATAGAATTGACAATAGAAATTTAGCAATAATAAATATATTGTTGCTAAAGAATATAAGTGTCAATAAAAATTTAATAAATTATTGCTAAAAAACGTAAATGATAACAAATTTAATATATTGTTGTTGTGAAAACTTTTCACATCAGAGGTTATTGAAATGACATGCAACAATTTTTGTTGATGCAATAAGTACTTTTGACAATAATATCCAACATATGACAACAAAAAATATTATTGTCAAATATCTTTCGTAGTATACTTTTGAATCTCTAAACATGTTTATTCTCTCAATTACTATAGACTGCATTGGTGTATCCGTTGCAGAACAAAATTTGTATGTACACTCTGATTTCTGAATTTTTTTCCATTCCTGACTTGCCATATATGATATATCATGGCACCATAGCTTGCAGACACTACTTCTCTTCTAAACTTCTTCCAATGCTTCTGGTTGAATCTGCACAGAGTTGTTTTGACATCAGCTTGTGGTATATTATAATATTTAGCCATGTACAGATGAAGTAACTCCTTAATCAACACACAGTCCACAAATAGGTGCTCAGAGTCCTCTGGCCTGTGTATACCACACAGCACACACACATCATCCTCACACCCAAATCCCAATCTCCATTTTGACTAGCTTAGCCCTGATAATCAACTTCTTCTGTCGTGCCAATTATATCAAAACTCTATGCTTAGGCAGCATCACTTTACTCCAAATTAACTCAGCTTCCTCTAACTTAAGCCTGCTCCCCAGAAGTGCAAGATAACTCAATGTCACTGAGTATTTGTCATTATCGGATAGACAGTACCTGTCCTGAGAATACCAATGGATCATGCCCAATTTCAGCTTATGCAATTGCTTCCAGTACTTATTTTGTGGTTCACCGTTATACTTGAGTACAAAAAGTTTCAACTTAATTGTCTATCTTATTGATATATTCACCTAGAAAAATTGTCATTGCACACCACTTTATAACAATTATCCTCTATAATAATAATTTTTATATAGGGGCCAAGTTTTTTTTTTGTAATTAAATTTTTATCTTGTATTATTATATATTACATGTTCTTTATAACAGTAATTCGATGTATCAACCAAAAATATTTGGACAAACAATATCGTTATAGAAAAATTTGATCGTAGACTTATCGACTTTAGTTTTGCTGAAAAAATTTAGTCCAAATCCATGAGCTGTCTATGTTTTTAATCTCTTCTTTTCGAAAGAAAAAAAAAACTAGAGTTCTAGTTCAAATGCAGTTCATTAGCTTTATGTTAATTATTTTTGCAAATTATAAACATCGGCCAAAGATTATAGTGGTTTGTGACGTGTAAACTTTTGTCTATTACTATCAATGGTATATTGACTCGACAGTGTATGAGAAAGCTTATTTGGCATTGTTAGCTTTTTGAAGCAAATACATAACCCCCATATTGAAAATAATTAAAAGTCAAAAGTTAAAGTGGGATAAAAATAAACATGAGTGCTGCTGACTATAAAAGATAATACTACTAAAACAAAAACATAAATTAATTCTACAAAACTAAAACCAAACTAATTAAACTAACTCTGTTTGGCTAAGTATGAATTAAATTTGATTTCTAAAAAGGTGTCTAATCAGTCATCAAAAGTCAAGCAATATAGTTCATAAGCTAGGGGTACTATAAATAGTCATATGCAGCGAAACGAAGCCATTTCAATTTTCTTTACTAAAAAAAAAAGAGCCAAAAAACAAAGCAATCGAGTAAAAGCAATTCCAGAATAAGAATCTAGCTCTACTCTACATTCGATATTTCAAGTGGTGCTTGTAATTTATCTGGTCAAGTTGGAACATATAAAAAAAATTATCTCTTCCTGAAAGTCGCCATGGCAGAAGAATTTCAGCTCGGTAGAGGAAACTGGTGGGAATCATCAACAACATCATCGTCTAGGAATAAGTTTATCAATAGTGGAATTTCGTCATGTACTACGCCTTCAGTATCGAGTACAACACTAAGTAGCATGGCAAGCAACTTTGTTTGGGCGACAGAAATTGAGGACATTAAAGCTAGGTCCGATAATAGTTCTATGGTTTTTCCGGCTGATTCCCACAAGCGTTACGCCTCCGAATCATCCATAGGTGGCGGAGGCACGGGACAAGGCGTTTTATCTGCTGATCCTAATTTGCAAGTGATGGGCTTAGGCTTATCTCCTCAAGGACTTGATTGGAACCAACCTTTCTTGTAAGCATTATTTTACGGTGTTAATTACTCTTTACTGGTTGATTTCATTATCATAAAGTGGCGCTAAAATGTTTTTACTTTAAAGATGTAGAATCTGTATTGTTGAATCATCATTCGACATGACTAGTAGGACCTGTGTATATTCAAAATTTAAATTTGATAGGTTCAATTTGAAAACTTTTAGTGCTGAACTCATATTCTACTCTTTAAATTATGAGTCTAGGAATTGATACTTGCTGAAATTTTAGTGATTTTCTGCATCTATAAATGTTGCATATCCGACCAAGCTTGAATTGATGTTCCACTCTGCGGCAGAACTAGGCGTCAACGATGAACCTCTACACAAAAAATTATATTATATATATAAGGTTAAGATTATTTTTTACGCATATATAATAGATAATATATATAGACGTAAGATTCCCTTGATTTCCTTCATGTTTACTTTCTTTATTTTTTATATTCCCTTAAATCCGTCACTCCTTCCCATGATCTCAAATGAAGATTCAAATTTAGTTCTTTATTCTATTTTTTATTTTTTGCAGCAGGGGTGAAAAATCTGGGAGTGGTTTTTGTTCTATACTTCAGGAGGGGTTGAGCTCAAATGCAAATTATCAACAAGAAGGAACGTGTCATGAACAAGATCATCATAATTGGAGTACTACGCAAAAATTATATCATGGGAATTCTGATGATTCTTCAGTGAATGATTATAATAAACAAATATTGAACCGGGGTATTTCTTTAGATCATCAATCACAAGTATTTAGTGGTGGCAATCTTGAAAATTCAGCACCTAATTATGGAAGTCCTTCAAATATGTTTCAAGGGCTATTAATTTCTGGTAATAGTCAGCAAGAATCCAATAATTTTACAAGTGCTAGACCGTTATATTATAATCCTTCCTATAATAACCAATCAAATTGTGATGTCAATATTCCTCCAACATCAGTTGATGTAATGCCTACTTCTTCTTCATCGTCTTCTTGGTCTAAATTCCCTCAATTTCTCCGAACTTCTCCTCCGAAACAACAACAGTGGCCGGTGCCACCGCTGCCGACTCACGGTCAGTTGTCGCATTTCTCCGGCGGTACTCCTTTCTGGAATGCCACATCAGCTGCCGCGGACGACGTCCAGTCAGGTTTTGTCCCTTCTTTGCATCCGCAGCTTGCCAATCCCACGGTTGATGGGAAACCAAAGGTACGTAATGGAATAGGTTGTACTTCTTAGTTCTATCGTTTATTTTATGTGACTGTGTTTTACTAAACATAAAATTTAAGAAAGAAATATAAAATAACTTCCCTCTTAAACATATCATGATATTCTTGTAGTTATAAGAACATGTTATTAAAAGTAAAAAAAAAAATGTAAATTTTAAAGTTAAAGAATTCTTATTTAAGATATAGTTGTGTCATTCTTCTTTGAATTGGCCAAAAAATAAAGAGTACCATATGGAGGGAGTGGAGGGAGTACTGACGTTCAATTTATGTGGTACCGCTTGATTGTACACAAAGTTTAAGAAAGAAATGAAATTTTTTTGAAACTTGTGATTTGAAATAAGTTTTAAATATTTGTGTAACTATAAATCATCTCACTGAGGATAAAATAAAAACATTAAAAAGAAATTATTTCTAAATATAAAACGATAATACTCATGTTAGACATACTGAAAATGATAGTGTGTTCATAAATTAGAAGATGAGAAATAATAAGTAAAACTCAAATTCTAATGTATTGATTTTGATTTTCTCCTTTTGGTAAATTCATCGAAAATATGTACTAATAATGGTACATTTCATGCAACAGCATGCACCAGAAGTTAGGAATATCAGCACAATAACAAAGAAAACTAGCAGTGAAACGTCAAATAAGAGACCACGGAATGAAGCACCATCTCCATTGCCAGATTTTAAGGTATTAATTTGCATAAGTTCTCCTTAATTATTTATCGATAAAATGGGACATTATATTTTATTTTCCAATTATTCCATCATATAGCCTTAGAGGAAAGTATTATTTTCAGGTGAGGAAAGAGAAAATGGGAGACAGAATCACTGCACTTCAACAATTAGTCTCACCTTTTGGAAAGGTAATTACAAAGTTGAGCCTCAATTTTTTATTTTCACTTTAAGAGAAAGAGTATACTATGAGCTTGTTTGGGGTAGCTGATTGAAAGTAGCTGATACATATTAATTAAAATATATATTTCGGTATTAAAACTGAATTTATAAAGCAATTATGTGTTTGAATATAAGTGTTGGAACTCGTAATAATCAATTTTCTATGTTTAAATGACTAATATATCCTTAAAATTACTTATAAAAATCATAAATTACAAAATATTTGTACAAGGAGAAGAAAGGCTGGTGGTAATGGAATTTCTAACAGTTAGAAATTCTATTCTAGGAAGAGTGTTTTGAGAAATGAATATATTAGGAACAGGGTCGTCTCAAACATTTTGGGGGTCCTATTGTAATTTATAAAAGTAGACTCTTAATTGGATTAAAGTCTGCGAATTATGGGTCTTTATATTAAACTCTGGCTAATACTACTTAATAATAAATGAAAAAATGAATCCTATTTTTTTTAGTTTTTCGGGGGGCCTGTGCAGTAGCTCCAAAGACGGCCCTGATTAGGAATAACATGGGAATATCTCTAGTCAACCCAAAAATAGTTATAAGATGAAAAATCATAAGCTAGGAGATTGATCAACTTATGATTTTTGGTTGATTATAAGCACTCTAGATACTTATCAAACCCGTAAATAATTAAAAAGTTAACTAGTTTGATCAGCTTAACTTAACAACCTCTATATAACTATATGTCCTGTACATTGAGAGACCAATGATTAATTTTTTGAATTGACAAAACACCTTCATACATTAAATTTCTGTTTTTTTTTTAATTTCTCCAGACTGATACAGCTTCTGTGCTCTCGGAAGCGATCGAGTACATAAAATTCCTCCATGAGCAAGTTAATGTAAGTTTGTTAATTAATTAAATCCCTTATTTGTTTTATTTTGTCTCTCCATTTAACCATTTCTTTAAATTTAGTGCAAGTTTTATCCGAGTTTCTTAACAAAGTTTATAAGAATCTTGAAACTACTAATTAAAATTAATGAATCCATAAGGAAACATCAATTGAAAATGAGGGTAAAAGAAAAAACTGCATCTTATAGTGAATGACTTCTTACCCATTAATTTTTTTGTGTGTGTGTCACATAACAGGTCCTAAGCACCCCATACATGAAAAGTGGAGCTTCCATGCAGCATCAGCAGGTAAAACTAGCTACAATTATAATTCTTTATAGCTTCTTAAAATTGAGATTAATTATTAATGTTATGGATTTATAAAATTACGAGCTTAACTTATATACACATATAATGTAAAGAAATTTTGACACTATGAAGTTATTCAAAAGAATCTACAGGTTGGTAACCAGATCTTTTATTTTAAAAAAGACAATTTTAAGACTGCTTCACATGCATGTCCTAAAAGTCTCTCTACTCCACAAATGTAGGGTAAAGTCTGCGATATCCTGTCTTCTCCAGACCCTACTTGTGAAATTATACTGCATGTTATGTTGTTGTTCTTGTGTGATTTAATAGTGTAAAAATTCTTAAAGCAGTGTGTAAAAGTTAAATTCTAATGTTATTTCTCGTGGACTGCAAATAAAACGTTTTTTTTTTCATATCGTGCAGAGTGGTGATAAATCAAACGTGAATCAAGAAGGAGGAAAGCAAGATCTTAGAAGTCGAGGATTATGTTTGGTTCCAGTTTCTAGCACCTTTCCTGTAACTCATGAAACGACAGTTGATTTTTGGACTCCTACCTTTGGAGGAACATTTAGATAATCTAAGAGGCCCGGACAACAAGCCAACAACAGACATGCATATATCACATGAGTTCTTCCACTACTAGTCATCCCTAGGATCTTAGTGTTTAAATTATATACACGTGTCAGTAAAACAAAAATTATTACACTATGAGGTCATCTATATCTATTAAATAATTTATCTTATTTTCAAGATTTCAATCTTATATGTTCAAGAGATTTACCTGTAGATATTATTTGAGTGACTGTGTATATGATTTAAACCCTAGACTAGTGGGGGCTGAAATGAGAAAAGAGGGCCAAAAAAATATTTCTTTTTTGGGGAGCCACATAATTAACATTACTAGTAGTATTATTCCAGGTCCAGGCTGATGATGAAAACAAAAAAGAAGTGAGGCTTTAAAGAATGGACCAGCTCAGGCAAAATGATGCAGCTTTGGCCAATATTTGGTAGTTGGTACCACTGTATAAGACTAGGGCAATGAGATGATAAAAAAAGTTTATTTAATTTTTTGCCTTTTCTCATTATGATATTTAGTTTACATAAAGGAAATTTGTTTTGTAGCTGAATTTAGTTGAAATGAGGGATAAAAGGAGCTTTATGCACTAGTGTTTGTATCTATTATTTGTGCATATAGCTGGCACTGCCATTACTTTAAAATAAAAGAAATGAAGGAATAATTGGAAATCTAACTTTTCATTTGTTTATAAATGTCAGGAATAAGTTAGTGGAACTTTTTAGGGCATTTTTTATTGGTTTTTTATTTTACATATTGCTTAATTAGTAATGGAGGGATGTAGGTGAAGGAGCCATGGATATGTGTTTAATTGATTCGACAATAGAGGAATATAAGATTATAAGTGAAGGAGACATGGATATGTATTTTTTCTGCTTTTCCTCAAGTGGTTACATAGAAGTGCTTTAACTAGAGGGAAAGAAAAGTCAGAATTATGTGATGCGATGAGATGGATAAAATCTCCTTTAATCAGAAGTATCGAATTTTATTTTGGCCAGTAATAATAAAAATCCTTGTAGAAGACATTTCAAATTTTAACTAGGCGGGTCCCTAAATTACATATACTAGATGATTAAACAAAAAGGAAAGCAAGAACTCAATACCTTATTCCCTTCTTCTTTAACTCTTATTTAAAGAATATAACAACATATTCAGTATAATCCCACAAGTGCAGTCTAGAGAGCCCCTACCTTGAGAGGTAGAGAAGTTATTTCCGATAGATCCTTAATTCAGAATAAAATAATTAACTCTTATTTAAAGAATGAAAATGAAAATAGAAAAGAGTGAAGAAAGTGAAGTATATATGTATGTTTGGCCGCAAACCCATAGTGACACAAAAGCTATATATAGGAAAATAACCTATGTATAAAATAGGTTTTACGTGGTGATTATCATAGTAACCTAGACTTGATGATGTACTATGATTTTACTCTTAATACTAGTAAATTCACAACCTTGGTGATAGGCTACTTTTATCATTCCCATGATGTACTTTGGAATTATCTATATGGAAAATTGTCCGGCCAAACATTATTAGCTTTACTTAGAAGCTTAATAAACACAAAAAAGATAGCATCTATGCAATCATCATCAATTCATCATCATTGTGCTTTTGTGAAGTGCTAATTTGATATTATTATCAAAGAAGTACCACAATTTCATGCATTTTCTCTGTTTTATATTTAGTTTTTAGTACACAAAGTTGGAATTTTGTTGTTAATCTTAGATAAAATAATATTGTAAATGGTCATGTAGATTCTTGTTCTCTTGTTCCTCTCCAAAAAGCATGGCCCTAACCGTTAGCATAGATTCCATCCAATTATGTACCACAAGTTCATAAAGAATAAAAGAACATAACTTAAATATAAGATACAAAACTAAGCAAATGAAAAAGCTGCTAAAATTCGTCATGTTATGTAATATTTATACGTCTGAAATTATAATATAAAGCACTAGGAATTTCTTGAATCCGACCTTAGTTACTTACGGTTGGGTTCCGTGGGCTACGAATTCATAAAACGTAAGATTAAAATCGCAAAAACTAAGAACAACAAAAACAGTCTCTGAATGTTGCCTTCAATGTTGGGTCAACATCTGAGACAACATTGTAATAAAACAGAATAAACCTTGTAGAGTATGTGCAGCGAAAAAAGTAAAGAGACACAAGGTTTATATTTTCAAGGGTATATATAAATATATCCCTTGATGGTCGATGACCATAAGAATTGTATAAATTATATACAATTACAAAGAAGTTATTTTTACAAATTGAGCGTTACAAACGAAAAAGAAATTACAAACAAAATGAAGTCGCAGATGACTTCGCCTAAAGTTACAAAATCTAAAAGATAAAAGACAACATCTTCATTACAATCACTTGAATAATAAGCTTAATCTAGAATATAGATAGCGATTGTAATGTGGGACAAGATGTTGTTAAAACAACTTTAGGCTAAAATATTGATCCAGTTTTCTAAGGTAAAATCCGAGAGCTCTCTTGGAAGTTCTTCTTCTCTAAATCTGGATATCGATACTTGTAAAGCTCCCCTCTATTTATAATGTTGAGCTTCCCTTGAAATCCTCACTGATGGTTGCGGAGGTTGAGCAAAAGATGGCAGCAGCTTGGACCGAGTCTTCCTCCTGGAAATCCTCAACGATCTGGACTTGGTCATTCGCTGCTTTCTCTTCACGCTTTGACTTCGTCTTTCACCACATTTTAAACACAGCAATCTAGTAAGCTTGCCTAGGTCATTTTTACTCGCAGTAACTTCAAATGCTTAGGCCGGAAGAATAGGAAAAAAAGTTACAGAGATGTTGACAGAAATATTGTCTCAACATCACAGGCAACATCCTGAAGATGTTGTCCTGTGCTTTCGCAAATGTTGTCACAAAATTCTATCCAACATCAACAATCTCCCCCTTTTTGCCTTTATTCACAAAACTCCATGCAATCCAAAAAAATGACTAGAATACTGAGTCTTGATGTAGTCCTCGATAATCTAAGACACAGTAAGATCAGAGTCATGCTCCCCTTAACCTCCAGTTATAAATTTCAAGCAATGTGGTATCGATGTTTTGGATTAGACATGTGTTACGTTCTGTTACTCCTTACTTATAGCAGATGTGCAGTAATATTCATAACATACCATAACATGTATTCAGATTAACATTAACCAAAAAAAATATCCCATAAAAAAATATTACAAACCAAAATAATAGTATTCAAATGTCTGTGAAACCAAACCATTAACAAAACGATTGTTTACATAGTAACGAGCAGGCAACATCAATATACAACACACTGTATCAACACCATCATCATCATCCTCATCTCTTCTCCCCCTGCTTGCTTGACTCTGCACCATCTCCCTTCGCTTGCACCTTCCTCAAGAATCATCGTGATTCGCAACACTCTCTCCTTTCGTGAAAAAAACATGTCCTCATAGTAGCTATTTGCACGCACAAGCTTCAGAATTTGTTGATCAAGCTCAACAATGTGCTTCCTTAGCCAATCCTTGGACACATGAACAGTACGCTCGATGTTGCCAAGAATGTTGGTAATAACCTGTGTTGGTTTAGTGACAACATGCTGCGATATTTCGGTGTCTGATGCGCGTAATATGCACACACTTTAAACGCAAGTGCACGTTATCGTATCAAGTAGTATAGTCTTAGATAAGACCGAATATCGTCCTCTAGGATTAGGGTTCAAGTACCAACTATCTATTTTATAGTATCTATTTGGCGAATTAATACTTGATTGGTTGTTTATAACTAAGAATTTCAAAAGCTATTTAAATGTAAAGAATTACTTCAGATGTGATGAGAATAGGGCTTCTATGTATCCTTACTATCCGCTTATGTTACTTGTTAATGCATTACTTATGGTGTTCTTCTTTTGGAGAAAGCAGGTTTCTGAAATCGCTTTATACTCCCGTTAGGTTATATAAACACTCAACCCCAGATTGTTCCTTACCTAACTTTCACGATAAGGGTAACTCTATAGGAGGATTAAGCACAAAAACCTAGTTGGCCACGCACAATGCGCAAAATTAGGGTTGTTAAGCCTCTCATCAACGCTACAAATCTAATTGAGGTATTTTCATCCCCAATTCAAGACCGTCTACCCAACTTACAGCATATTCACAATCCCTCCTTTTCAGAATCTGATTAGAAATCATATAGTGATAACTAGTTGTCAATTAGCTACCAAGAATTCAACTCAATTATTGGATAGATCTCTCAATAAGAATAATAACCATAAGCATGCATTACTTTATAACATAAGGTTCAAGAATTCAACATAGAAAGCTTATAAGAGAATTAGTTCTAGCCATGAATATGACAAGAACTAATTCAAAGTTCATCATGCAAAAACTGAATTAAAGAAAAGAAAAAGGAAAGAAATTACTAATGTTTAGGTCTCCAATCTCCTAGGCAAGAAAACCTTGTGTTTGGCAAGAAAGGGGAACCCCCAAAAACTGCCTAGGGTTCTCCTTATATAGTTTTAAAACGCCTCCCTTCTTTTCCTTCCAGGCCTGGCCCAAAAATCCGTCAAAAGACCTAATTTTTCCGCGTCGGCGCCATGGCTTTGTCGGCCGCGCGCTAAAGTTCTGCAATACCGGGTGTTTTGGCGCCGCGCCCGATATCTCTGGCATGCGAGGCGCCATGGCCACTGCAACTCCCGTGGCTTTCGGATGTTTAGCGCGCGGCTGCTTTCGTCTTCGAGGCGCGCGGCCAATCTTCTGCAGCCTTCTTCTGAATAATAGGCGCGCCTCGCTTCGATCGCAGGAGGCCACGCAGTCTGAATTTCACCTCGTTTGCCACTTTCTCCGCTTTCTAGACTCTCTTTCCTCTCTTTTCGCTCCTTTTCCGCCATTTGGCCACTTTAACCATTTTGACTCAAAAGAAAGAAAACTATCCTAATACGACACTTTGTATGTACAAAACGGGACAAAAGACTAACTAGATCGACTCAAAGGTGTATATAAAATACACCGATCAAATACCCCAAACTTAACCTTTGCTCGCCTCGAGCAAAGATAGAAAGAAAGAAAGTAAAAGACTCAAAGAATGAAAGAATAATGCACTCACCGCCATTGATCACTTTTGTCGCATAGATGTTAACTAGAAAAACATGAAGGTTAGCGAATAATACGCAGAACATATAGCATGAAATTTTCAAAGACACTAAACACACGAAGCTAAATATTTCGCAAACTCATATTCATCATGCTTAATGGAAGTCAATATACTAAATCATGCATATAAATTCAAGAATTCCTATGGCATGCTTACTTGCTATTCTCCACTAATTCTGGATATGCATAAAAGAGATCTTCAGGACTTTGAGGGTTGTAATGTAGGCTTAGGTAGGGGTTGGTAAAGATAGGCATTTAGGCTCATTTTTCTGTACCATAAGCTCTTTGGCTTTTCAATTTTCCCCTTTTTCTTTTGATTCTTTCCTTCACTTCAATTCTATCCTTCCCCTCTTTTGTTTTGGGAGAGTGAAGTGTATTATACAAATAGGCACCCCCAAACTTAGGCTTTTGCCTCTTTCTTATTACTTTTCCATTGGGGTGCATCAAACTTGTTCACTCTTTTTGTTTCTTCTTTTTAACACAATGTACTCCACTTTGAAACTTTTTACTTATGACACAATTTATGGGAATATAGGGTGTCAAAGAAAAAGTTTCAATTTTTGGCTCAATGGGGCTGACTAGGGATATATTTTTAAAGTACAGGATAGAAAAGAGGTAAGAATTGGCTATCAAAGAAATGCCTGAGTCATCTCCCTAGCATGCATATCCTAATTATTTCGCCTCAAATAGCAAACAATCGTACACATAGGTTTTCAATCATTTAGTATGCACAATTCAAGTATGAAACATCCAAATAGACAGATTTTTTGAGTTTTTGGCATATCTAACCTAGGTGTTTAAATAGTTGCTACAATCTGCTACATTATTTTACCTTACTTCACTAGGTGTTTCTAGCAACTACAGCATACATGATCTTTGACAGGCAATTATGACTCAAAAACGAAAAAAAAAATTGTGGTGACTCAAAATAAACAAAAAAAATCAAAAAGAAGACTCGAATAAAACATAAAAATGAAACACATAAAAAACACCCCCAAACTTAAATTACACATTGTCCCCAATGTGTAGACTCAAAGGAAAAACTAAAAGACAAAAAGACTTACAGTTTTTGGCTAAAAATGGTGGTAGTGGCGGTGGATAGTGCTTAATTTCGTGAGGAGAGAGCCCTTGGTGTTTGATTTGGCGGTAGGGCTTTTGGATCAAAGTATTTTCCGAATTCTGCAATCGACACCGCGCTTAAACTTCCGCACCTCTTGAGATCTTTCATGTGCGCCGCTTAAACTCAAGGCCCATCGGATTTCATGCGCCGCGGCCATACTGAGCGCGGCTATCTTCGCACATTTTTTTCGATTTCACGCTGCCGCTTCCTGGCGCGCGCTCTTAAACTTCAGCACTTTTCAGATATTTCATGCCGCTTCGCTGTACGCTACCCGCTTTTCGAAATCTCGCTTCGCTTTATTTCCTGACTGTCAATCCCATCACAAAACACAAGACTCCAAGACCGTGAGACTGTTCTGAGACAAAAATAAAATAAACTTAAGACAGAAATTAAAATAACATAATTAAAAACATTGCCTCCCAACAAGTCACGTCTTTAACGCTCTTTTAGCCGGACGCAATTAACCTTTCCGAGTGCCCATTGGATCCTTCGCGAATCGCTTGCAATCCAGAGTTATTGTTGCAGTCTCACTTCAACTACAACAATTGCTTCAAACAAGTGGCCTCAAATATACGATTATCCTCAAGTATACAAGACATGCTTGTCTTTTAGGTTCTCTAATGTAGGGATCGGTGAGATTCCTACATCTTTCAACTCTGGGTGCCCTCGATGGTTTTGACTTCCGTTTGGGAGTCAACTTTGGCATGGTGGTGTTTCTTCCGCAATAGGTACAAGAAAAAGATTTTCCAGGAATCGAAGGTGAATAATTCGATCTCTCGCACTCTTCTCCTTCTCTACACCAACCGTCTTGCCGATTCCTCAATAGTTGGGTGTGATTCGTGCTCTCAATTTGCTGTTCGTTGAATATGATCGCGAAGTTCGCTATTTGCGTTTCCAACTTCTTTATACCCAACCTCATTTCGTCCACGAACCGAAGTTTGGGACCTCGTGAGATCGAGTAGAGTTTCTCGTAATTCCTCCTCTCTTCCTCTATGGTCGAGCTCGATCATATTGTGATGAGAAATCCATGTCTTAAGGATCCCTGAGATGAATCAAAACCAACAACGAATCACGACACCTCGATTTTTTTTTTTTTTTTTTTTTTAAATAACGAAAAACGTAAAAATAAAAAATTAAAACCAAATTAGAAATTAAAAATAGATAATTTGATATTGAACTATTGCCTAATCCCCGGCAACGGCGCCAAAAACTTGATGCGCGAAAAGATGCACACACTTTAAACGCAAGTGCACGTTATCGTATCAAGTAGTATAGTCTTAGATAAGACCGAATATCGTCCTCTAGGATTAGGGTTCAAGTACCAACTATCTATTTTATAGTATCTATTTGGCGAATTAATACTTGATTGGTTGTTTATAACTAAGAATTTCAAAAGCTATTTAAATGTAAAGAATTACTTGGATGTGATGAGAATAGGGCTTCATGTATCCTTACTATCCGCTTATGTTACTTGTTAATGCATTACTTATGGTGTTCTTCTTTGGAGAAAGCAGTTTACGAAATCGCTTTATACTCCCGTTAGGTTATATAAACACTCAACCCCAGATTGTTCCTTACCTAACTTTCACGATAAGGGTAACTCTATAGGAGGATTAAGCACAAAACCTAGTTGACCGTCACGCACAATGCGCAAAATTAGGTTGTTAAGCCTCTCATCAACGCTTACAAATCTAATTGAGGTATTTTCATCCCCAATTCAAGACCGTCTACCCAACTTACAAGATATTCACAATCCTCCTTTTCGTAACTGATTAGAAATCATATAGTGATAACTAGTTGTCAATTAGCTACCAAGAATTCAACTCAATTATTGGATAGATCTCTCAATAAGAATAATAACCATAAGCATGCATTACTTTATAACATAAGGTTCAAGAATTCAACATAGAAAGCCTTATAAGAGAATTAGTTCCTAGCCATGAATATGACAAGAACTAATTCAAAGTTCATCATGCAAAACCGAATTAAAGAAAAGAAAAATGAAAGAAATTACTAATTTTTAGTTCTCCAATATCCTAGGCAATAAAACCTAGTGTTTGGCAAGAAAGGGAACCTCAAAACCGCTGTGGTTCTCCTTATATAGTTTTAAAACGCTCCCTTCTTTTCCTTCCAGCCCGCCCAAAAATCCGTCAAAAGACCTAATTTTTCCGCGTCGGCGCGCGCCATCGGCGCGCGCGCTAAAGTTCTGCAATACTTGGTGTTTTGGCGCGCCCGATATTCGCTGCTCGAGCGCCATGGCCGCAACTCCCGTGGCTTCTGATGTTTAGCGCCGCGCCTGCTTTCGGTCTTCGAGGCGCGCTTCTGCGAATCTTCTCAATAATACAGGCGCGCCCGCTTCGATCGCAGGAGAGGCCAAGTGCAGTCCGACTTCACCTCGTTTGCCACTTTCTCCGCTTTCACTCTAAGACTCTCTTTTTCCCTCTTTTCGCTCCTTTTCCGCCATTTGGCCACTTTAACCATTTTGACTCAAAAGAAAGAAAAACTATCCTAATACGACACTTTGTATGTACAAAACGGGACAAAAGACTAACTAGACTGACTCAAAAGGTGTATATAAAATACACCGATCAGTGTCCCAGTTTTCTTTCTTCCAGGGTAAGTCTATAACTCTGTCCCTGCTCTTTGTACTGGATAAACATCTAGGGGTTTACTCAATTTTTCTCCTTTCGGAGTCTTGAAGCTTTGGTTCAGCAGTATTTGAAAAATGAGAGAGGGGTATGGAAGAGCAGAGTTAGATTGTCTTTCAGCCAGGTTTGTGACATAGTTGAAAATCAGCGTTGCAAGATCAACTCTGTGATTTCTTCCTAGCTTATACAGTAGGATCGCTTGGTCAAGGGTAACAACAGTTTCATTTAAGGAGGGCAACCAATTATATATGACAATTCTATGCAGAGTTGCAAACAGTGTTGTGAGCCTCGACACTGGACTGCGAGGAGCCCAAGTGGTGATCAAATTTCCAGTGAGAAATTTGATCATCTCATTCAGTTCTTCAGCAGTGGGAGTAACTTCTGGGGTTCTAACAACATGAGGGATCCCTAGTGTGGCATTTATGATGTCATGGTTAAATTCATACACCTTGTTGTAAAGGTACACTCTCTTAAATTTCTTTGAGGTCGTGTCCCTTACAAGGTGTGTCAGATTAGCAGAATACCCTAACAACCTTTTCACAGTAAGGATTCTTTTCAGTTACAGAGCTCAGAACCCTACGACTACTTAGAAAGTCAGTAAACCATATTCTGAAAATAACGACAGATCAATTAATTTTTCTCCTCGAATGTCTCTATTCTTAAACCAGTTCCATCTTTTTTAACATGTTTGACTGTGGAACAAAGGAAAGTAAGGCATTACCTCAGAATCTGTTGTGTGCTTCTGTCCTGATGAGGTGGGTTCTGGTGTTGCCTCAGATGTTGGGGTAACATAGTCTGGATCAGCTTCTTTTCCTTTGTTGCCTTCGATGTTGAGGCAACATTTGAACCTAGGTTCCAGTATGTTCTTCGCACTCTTTTGGCATGAAGTTCCTTAGAGGAGTGTCGTCAGACATTTCTTCTTTTCCTTCATTCTCGGCTTCGGTTTGAGTGGTTGGAGTGGTGGCTGAAGCTGTCGGACTTTTGGGTAGATTGAAGTCGGAATCAGTGTTGGTGGTAGACTCAACAGGGAAAGTCGACTCTTTAACAGGGGAAGTCGACTCTGCCCTGGTCCTTTTGGAAGTTTGCTCTTCACCGAATCTGCTTTCAAAAACCCTTTTCGACCTTCTAGTCGGCATTGTTGATTGTGATCCTCTTGAAGCAAGGTTTATAAAATCAGATGTTGTATCAACATATACTGAGTTCTCCGAATCTCCAGGGTAACACACATTTAATGGCTCATCAGAACCCAGAAAGATCAAAGCTAAACTTTCGTCTTTCTCAAAAGGTTTTTGTTCATTGATGGCTTTATAATGCTTGTACATTTTGTGGTTGTTTGGTGGACTTGTTGAGATAGGAGAATACTATTTTGATTTGGAAGATTGGAAATATTTGGGGGATATGGACATGGAGATGGTTTTGAAGAGTTAGGCGTATTTGAAAAGTTTTGAAAAACTGGCGGTGATGTTTGGGCTGCCATTTGATGGTTCGATTTGGTGGCTGACTGATGTGACAAGAAAGACGCAATAATGGAGATTTTAATCATGACAATCTTCAATTTACACTCAAACTATTTTCCTTAAATTTAGATAGTGGAAAATATTTGAACTTTTCTCATACCCAAAACAAAGGTTTTTACATAACACAAGACATCTTCAAAATTTAAAAGAAATGATCCTCCTTATTTTTTGGATTTTTGTTATTTACAGAGACTTGTTACATATTAGAACCCCGAAAAAAAATAAGATAAACAAGATCGACCAATGTACTGGAACACGATGTTGTGAGTGATGTTGGCAACATTTCAAAGATCAACTAGCATTTTGAGACTTCAAGGATTTTCTGATTTGACAAATGGTTTCCGTACATGTTCCCTATGAGACTGATTGCAGGACGAATGTGACATTTTACCATTGTCCTTAATCAACTAGTTGACCACATATGGATAAAAAAAATATTAAGGAATTTTCAACATTCTTGAAGCACATGGTACTCCTATAGAATAGGAACGGTACCAAACTTAGAGCTTTGCTCTTTTTGTATAAAACCAAATCTTTAGTTGAGGCTTCGCCTTCTTCTGATACTCCCTTTTTATGATATACATCATCGCAGAGAACGGTATCACATTCAAACCTTGTCATTGTGAAGTCAAGCTTGATTCCTTTAAAAAAAATTGTGCAACATTACTTACAACCTATATTTTGTACACTGATCCAAACGGTAAATGTTACCCAGAATGTTAAGTCCATATTTAGGACAATATCTACCTTGCCTGTCTTATTTTCAGAGAAAACATAGACCAAGAGATTTTTTCAAGCTAGAAAATCTCGCATGATATAAGGGTTTGGTAAAAATGTCAGTTAGTTGAGAAAGAATATCAACATGTTCGATTTGAATTAGCTGTTTTTCCACTAAGTCTCTTAAAAAATGATGTCTTATATCAATGTATTTTGTACGTGAATGATGAATAGGATTTTTGGAAATATTAATAGCACTCAGATTATCACAGTACAAAATCATAAAGTTATTAGAAATGTCATAGTCATCAAGCATATGTCGTAACCAAATTAGTTGAGCACAACAACTTCCGGCTGCCACATATTCAGATTCGGCAGTCGAGAGTGACACGCAATTTTGTTTACGACTATACCATGAGACTAGATTGTTGTCAAGATAAAAACAACCACCACTAGTGATTTTTCTATCATCGACATCACCGGTACAATCTGAGTCACTATACCCTATTAGATTAGGATTAGTGTCTCTAAAGAATCAAATTCCCAAGTCACTTGTACCGGCGATATATCGTCTGACACGTTTCACGGTATTAAGATGAGATACCTTGGGACTGGCTTGAAACCTGGCGCAAACACACACACTAAACATGATATACGGGCGACTGGCAGTAAGATATAAGAGGCTACCTATCATAGATCGGTACAATGTTGGATCAACATCTTAGCCAACATCGTCTTTACTTACTTGCTGAGTAGAACCCATTGGAGTCTTCATGTGTTTAGCGTTTTCCAGAACAAACTTCCTAACAAGATTCTTGGCATACTTGCTCTGGGATACAAAAATCCCTTCTTCAACATGTTTAATCTGCAAGCCTAAGAAAAATATTAGTTTTCCAATCATGCTCATTTTAAATGTTGTAGACATCGCTTCGACAAATGACTTTAAGAGGGATTCTTTAGTCGATCCAAAGACGATATCATCAACTTATATTTGAGCTATGATTACATCTACTCCGTGTCTCTTAATGAATAGAGTTCTGTCAGCTTCTCCACGGATAAAATCAAAATCAATAAGAAAGTTAGTTAAACGACCATACCATGCACGTGGTGCCTATTTTAGACCATACAAAGCTTTCTTGAGCTTGTATACATGTTTTGAATGGTGAGGATCTTCGAATCCTTTTGGTTGTTCCACATATACTTTCTTGTCCAAGTATCCATTGAGAAAGACACCTTTAACGTCTATTTGGTGCAAGGTAATTTTTAGATAACAAGCAATAGAAAGAAGTAATCTTATTGATTCAAATCAAGCCACAGGCGCAAAGGTCTCGTCATAGTCGATACCTTCAACTTATGTATATTCTTGAGCAACAAGTCGAGCTTTGTTCCCCACAATTTGCCCTAACTCATCTGATTTATTTTTGAATATCCACTTCGATCCAATCATAGTTCTCTGAGGGTTACGAGCATTTTCTTTGACAAATTTTATCTTCTCAGTTGGACTATGAATCCTGAAAGTATCGGTTTTTCTGGGAGAATGATAACCAAGCACAGTCCTTATGGGATTGCTGAAGTTCAAAATTTCATCAAGTTTGTAGGTTCCCATGTTTAGCCTTTGAAACGTGGTCTCAGCAGTGTACAATTGTGCACGAATCTTACCAAGCTCAAGATCTTTCTTGGTAAGTGTCACCTCTATTCGGTTGATTGTGCCTTTCAAATTACAATTCTCAAGAGACAATGATTTTTCTTTTGAATCCAGTTGCTCAGATGTAGTGATTAAAGTTTTACAAAGATTTGGAATTCCTTTATCATTTCGTCTTTCGAGTCAACTAGATCCAAATCAGCAGCCTCAGTTGAAGAAATAAATCCACTAAAACAATTTTCATCAGAATAATCAAAGTATACATACATCTCTGATGATGCAGACATTTTAGATGTGGCCTCCAATGTTATTTCAGATGTTGGGTCAACATTGTCAACAACATCTTCATCGTCGGACAGTGAGTGTTCAAACATGGTTGCAAGCATTGCATGTGGTTGTTCTTCTTCTTGATCTTCTTCTTCATTCTCATCATCACTGAGGGTTATCCACATGACCTTACCAATTTTCCTAAGGGTGTTTGCACACTTATTAGCGTAGTGTCCCCAATCCGAGCATGCATGACACTTCACTCTCTCGAGTTGTTTGGAATTGTAATTGGTTCCGTCGGAGTTGGATTTCCTCAGTGGGTTGCGGTTTCTATGATAGGAAGGCGATCTAATTGGCTGCTTATTGAAGAGGGGGTTATGATGCTTATTATAGTTTGCTTTGTTACTGTCAGTGTTTATCTTTCTCACCATAGAATTGAATTTACGAGTGAGTAAGGCAATAGTTGCATCACTGTCCAGTTCCTCCAGGTTTTCTTCCTCATTTTCCATTTCAGATTCGGAGGTTTGTCCTTAGAGTGCCAAAGTCTTGTCCTTATATAGATCTCTTTGGCTCTTCATGTTCATCTCAAATGTTTGAAAGATGCTCATTAAAGCGTGAAGATCCATAGTAGCAAGATTATGGGCCTCTTCAATAGCACAAATCTTAGTATTAAATCTTTCAGGAAGAGATCTGAGAGTTTTATCCACAAATTGTGTGTTGGTTAATGGAGACCCAAGCACTTGACACTGATTAGCAATGTCAATCAACTTTTCAAAATAGGACTTTATATCGTCAGACTCCTCCATCCTTAAGCGCTCGTATTGACTCAAGATCATGCGAAACTTTGTACGTCGAACACTTGAGGTTCCCTCACAATGGGTTTGTAAGGTTTTCCAAGCATCCTTGGCCGTTGTACAATTATGGATAAGCTTGAACATATATAGATCTACCCATCCAAATATTGCGTTTAGGGCCTTTTCGTTAAAGCTTGCCGAGTTGATTTCTTCATGGTTCCATTCAGACTCGGGTTTAATGAGAATATCACCATTCTCATCTGTTGGGTACTTGGGGATAACATAACCTTCAGATACTAATCTCCAGGCTCGAACATGAATAGATTTGATGTGCGAACGTAGTCGAATTTTTCCAGTAGGCGTAGTTAGATCCGTCAAGTATTGGAAGTCTACCAACGTTCTGTGACGCTGAGTCCATAGCCGTAATATTCAGAATCAAACACTTATTGTATCAAGTGAATGCTCTGATACCACTTGTTGGGTCCCGTGAGCTACGAATTCATAAAACGTAAGATTAAAATCGCAAAAACTAAGAACAACAAAAACAGTCTCTGGATGTTGCCTTCAATGTTAGGTCAACATCTGAGGCAACATTGTAATAAAACAGAATAAATCTTGTAGAGTATGTGGAGCGGAAAAAGTAAAGAGACACAAGGTTTATATTTTCAAGGGTATATATAAATATATCCCTTGATGGTCGATGACCAAAAGAATTGTATAAATTATATACAATTACAAATAATTTCTTTTTACAAATTGAGTGTTACAAACGAAAAAGAAATTACAAACAAAATGAAGTCGCAGATGACTTCGCCTAAAGTTACAAAATCTAAAAGATAAAAGACAACATCTTCATTACAATCACTTAAGCAATAAGCTTAATCTAGAATATAGATAGCGATTGCAATGTGGGACAAGATGTTGTTAAAACAACGTTAGGCTAAAATATTGATCCAGTTTTCTAAGGTAAAATCCGAGAGCTCTCTTGGAAGTTATTCTTCTCTAAATCTGGATATCGATACTTGTGAAGCTCCCCTCTATTTATAGTGTTGAGCTTCCCTTGAAATCTTCACTAATGGTTGCGGAGGTTGAGCAAAAGATGACAGCAGCTTGGACCGAGTCTTCCGAAAATCCTCAACGATCTGGACTTGGTCATTCACTGCTTTCTCTTCACGCTTTGACTTCGTCTTTCACCACGTTTTAAACACAACAATCTAGTAAGCTTGCCTATGTCATTTTTATCATAGAATTTCAACCGCAGGCCGTAAGAATAAGCAAAACGATTCTGAGATGTTGTAAATGTTGTCTCAACATCGCAAGTAACATCCTGAAGATGTTGTCCTGTGCTTTCGCAGATGTTGTCACAACATCCTATCCAACTTCAACACTTACAACCAAATTATTTTTTGTTAAGGTATTAAAGAGTGCTCCATCGCATTATTAGAGTGCGCCCAGAGAAAGTCATAATGTCTGAAATATTTCTCCAGAAAGTAAAGCATATATTATAATAAAAGTTGAAATTTATTGATCGTGTGGGTATTAATAGAGATAGTAGGATGTTTCTATTGTGTAAGCAAATACATAAGCAAATGATCAATAGAACGTTTAATCACTTTTATTGCGGCAGAAGCACCTAATTAAGCTATTAAGATGCCACTAACATGAGCTTTGAGCACAATATTAAAATATCAACCTACATAAGCCCAACTTATAGAACAACAATATTTATCATTAATATTATCGATTTATTTGGCAATCATACAACAGTCTCACGCCACTAACATCCAATCGAGCAACCATGATTTAGGAATTATTTTAGCCAAATCTCAGTTATTTTTATACTCTTTTTTTTTGCCTTTTTGGTTATGGAACATAATGCAATTAATATCCTACCACTTGACATTCAATTTTAGGAGCTATGTAATAAACTTGTTCCAACAGCAAGACTCAGATTACATTCATGATTCAACTGTTTGATTGGTTACTCCAAGAAAACCGATATATTTGATGTTTAGCATACAGATATTGCTTCAATATGCTTAACCTTACCCGAGGATAAGCCAGAAGAAGAGTATTGATGGCGCGGGGCCATAGTCGCGAGTTCGATCCTGCATCGCCTTTTGGTTGGCGCACACATAGGCATTGTCAGTGTGGTTAATCGGCGTGGTTTGCGGTATTGCGTACGTGGGTTCCAGTAAAAAAATGCTTAACCTTCACAATATTCAACAATAGTCTTAGCTTCTGCGGTGCGTAAATTGGACAACTTTGAATTTGTACATCATCATTTGTAATTTTCACAAAGAGAATATTCATTATTCAAGAGTATGTAATTTGGAGTTTTAGTTTTAAATTTAATAAAATAGGGACTAATCAAAACACAAAGAAATAGATAGTTCATCTTGGGTCGTGTCGTGAATATGTCAGTTCATTTTGGGTTGTGTTAGAATTTTATGTGGACCAAATAATGACCACATGTTTAATTAAAATTTTATAAATATCATATAATTGTGCTCTTAGTGATATATTTTAGTCAAAACTAATACGTCAAGAGAATTTTTATCTCAATAAGTAGAAGGAGGGACAAATTTAATTAAATATATGAAAGAAGGGTTTTTCTTAAACTAATTCTAATACGTTAAAGGACATTTATTTAAAATTAAACGAATTTGGACCCAACTGAGTGAGGGAGACATGGCTTAGGGTGGTCCTCTTAGTGAAAGTCCAAATTTGCACAAGTCATGGTTTGTAAATTGTAGATTACACTTGGGCCGGCCGAGGCCAATCAGCTAATCCAGACACAGAATGACATGATTGATCTACACCTGTCATGGGCCCAGTGCATCAATAGCCGTTTTTAGGATCCCAATTAAAAGAATAGTCGAAATTTAAAAAAATATAAAAATTGTGAAATTTAAATTCAGAAATACAGGGTTTGAAGTTTGGTATTGATAGAGCTAAATTTCAAATCCGATTAGCTGAATTTAAATTTTGATTTTTCAAACTTCAAACCTTCGAGTATGAAGCTAGACGTTGGCCGAGTACAACTTCAGACCCGAATTTAAGCAGTAGCAATAGGTTCTGTACTTCTGTTTGAGATTTACAAAAACTAGCTAAAGTTTAAAATAATTTATAAAATTTGATATGTTTTAGATTTTTTTTTTTTTTTTGGAAAGGGGATATGTCATAGATACGGGGGCTACAAGTGGCTAACTGGTTCAATTTTTGCACCTTCCATGGAGATGGCTCACATGTATTTAGAAATTCTACCTAAACTTTTGACTCCATGCTTGATCCCTATAGTATCTCTATTGGATAATGCAACAACCACATTTTATATTTCTCTTTTAGGTACACATTTCATCTTTCTTCATCCAAAAGTCATGAGTAGACCTGTCCATGGGGCCGGGAACCCGACCCGGCCTGATCCGACCCAAAAAATCAGGGTTAGGGTCAAATGTTTTCTGATCCGAGAGCCACATTATCCGAAAAAGCGGAGACCCGAGCATACGTAGGGTTGGGTCAGAGTCAGATTTTTTTATCCACTCGATCCGGTCCGACCCCTGACCCGCCATTTAAACTTTTTAATATAATTTATATTATTTTTCTTTATTAATATTTACATGTTTTAAGAATATATATTATGAAGACTTTATGTTTTAACGTGAAAAAATGACATAAAATGTAGGGAAGGGAGAAAATAAAGTAGTTGTAAATTGAGGAAACTTTAAATGATCATAACTTTGCGCTCGGACGTCCTTTTCACCTAATTTATTTTTTGGTTTCGTGTATTTTTTTGAGATGGAGCTGGCCTTGGCGCAATCAATTTCAGGAAAAATGTTCGTCTTCCCAATCAATTTGACATTTCCCCCAAATCGATTTCTAATTTTTCCTTTTCTTTAGTTGAGATCTCACGATATACAATAGATTTCAACGTCCAAATTTTGTGGTAATGTTTCCGAGAATGTCAATTTCATTATTGATTTATTTTTTTAAATATCGAGCCCCCGACCCGTTCAAAATTCCCCGTTTTTTGTTTGTTTTGTAGTGCGGGTCAGGGCCGACCCGAGGCCCGTAGGGTCCCCGAAGGGTCAGGTCCAGGGTCGGAAAATCTAAAAAAAATAGGGTCAGGATCGGGCAAGTAGGAAAAAAAAGTCACTCAACCCTGACCCGATCCGAGCTTTGAACAGGTCTAAATTTGAGTGGCTAAAAGAAATAAAACCCCACACCTTATTATAATTAATAATGTTATTATTTGTTTTATGAGTTGCTTTAAAAGATACCAAACCCAACTAATGACCCGTTTGGTACAACTTATTAAAAAGAACTTTTAGAAGTAGAGCTTTTAGAAGTAGTGCTTTTAGGAGTAGAGTTTTTCAATTAGAGTTTTTTATCAAAAAGTTGTTAAGTGTTTGGTTGTCAATAAAAAAAAAAATTTGGCTTAAAAATAGGCAAAAACAACCTCCACTTCCAAAAGTCCAAAATTTGAGCTTTTGGAAATAGAAGCCAGAAGTGCTTTCGGAAGCCAAAAACACTTTTTCGATTTTAAACTAAACACTCCAATTTTTTACCAAAAACAAAAACACTTTTGACAAATCCAAAAAAGTCGAACCAAACTAGCACTAAAAGCAAACTCTTGGAAATCCTAGAAAAATCTCGAGACAAAAGTCTCCTGATTCTCCGCAACTCTCCACCCCCACCACAAAAAGAAAAATTCACTTTCTTTTTTATTCTATAGTTAAGAAAATGATTATTTGGCAAAGTTCATAGTTAAGAAACATGTTACTCCCTCCCTCCTAAATATAGTATGAATATTCTTATGAATTTATTATAAAATACGATTTACATATTAGAAGATTACATAAAAAATTATAACAATATTTTAGAATAAAAAATATTAAAAGTTATAGAAATAAACTCATTAACTACCTTACCAAGATCGTCGTCATATAAGATGAAACATAAAAAAATACTCATTTTACCGACCAACATATTTAAGTTCTTGTTTTTTTACCCCGATCATATCTAAGTCATCCTTTATGTATTAAAGTTCATGATCAGGGGCGGATGCAGAAGGTAAACTTCAATTCTTGGATCAATGACATCCACTAAGGTAAGGGTATACAAAAAATCGACAAATCACACAAAATCGATAATCCGAATCAAATCGAGGAAAAAATCGGACTAGTGATTTGGTTTGACTTGGTTTGACATTAGAAAAAAACCCGATCATAAGTGGTTTGATTTGATTTTAACCAAAAATAGTCAAATCGAACCAAACCAACCCGAAAGTACATGTATATAAATTTTAAAATCTTTTATACATAAAAATATTTATTTAAAATATAATTTATAAATATTTATTAAAAAATTTCATAGATTTTGTCTTTTAACATATTATTTCAAGATTGAACTTAGAATTTTAATGGTGTTGACACCCAATTTTGACCCTCCCGTCCAGACAGTAGCTATAAATTACACACTTAGAGCCATGTCATAATTCTTAATAATAAATAATAAATACATAAAATAATAATCTAACACACGCGTTTTAATAATAGCATTCATAAAAGAATTAAGAAGTCCTAATTTTTATTTAATAAGTCTTAATAACGACATCACATTATAAAATACTAAGCACTAATTAAATAGCATGCCCGTCGTTAGTTTTATTAATAATTTAAACTCAAGCTAATTTAATCACAATTTAAACAATCTAATTTACCACTAATTAATTCTACCTAAAACTAACACTTAAAACTAATACAAAATTAAAACTAACCTAAACTAAATCAGCCCACCTTTTAATTTTGCCCAGCCCAAACCCGCAACCCAATATCCAACCCACACGCAACCCATCAGCCCATCAGTCCATCTATACCCTTTTCCCTTACCCATCGTCCAACAGCCCTAAAGAGAAAACCTAATATCTGCCTTCTCAAAAATCGCCTCACCCTTTAACAGATCGATACCCAAATTCCATCGCCCATGCCGGGATTCTCGCCGGAGAATCCGTCGAATCACCCCTACAAATCCACTACCATATCGACGCCCCTGTACTTACCATAGAAATGGAACCGAATCAAGACCCAAAGATGACAAAAATCGCATCCTTATAAACGGGAAATCGCAGTAAGAATCAATAGGGAATCAAGCCAAAATCTGATCCAAAATCGACGGAAATCAGCACCAAGAAGGAAAGGAATCAACACCAATTCGCAGCAAACCTTACCAAAACAAATTCTAGCTATAAATACATAAATCTTTACATGCAAGGGGAGGAGCAAGGGTGGACAGCAATCCAGACCCCCCCCCCCCCCCTTTTGGCTAACAGAAGCCAATCGATAGACATGCAAGACAGAAGAAGGGGGCAGCATTGACTAAGTCCCGGAATCAATCGAAAATCCAGCAGTGAGGGTTCTCACCAGCAAAATCAGGAATCCAAAGCACAAATACGAAACCTTTCTTCTAATAACAGCCTAGAATCGACCACAAAACGACATCGCTTTCAATCGCATAGCATAAAACCTCCGAGCGGATCGACGACTTGATACGTGGCCTCGGTTCGCTGTCCGGAGAAGGGCACGCATCGGAGCTAAACGAAGAGTCTCATTGCGAGACTCCTCATGAGTTACAACAAACGAGGACCTACATCTATGTGCATCCTCTCCGCATCAGAAATTCCAAAGTCATAGGCGAAAATGACTTCGCCATCCCTTAGAGTCTTTATTATTGTCTCCCCTTTCCCTATTTGTTTATTGTAATTATTTGTCTAACATTACGCTACTAGTAGATTATAATATTGAAGCAATAAATTAGAAGATAACCTCCCCCTCTTAAGTTCTAGGAAACCATTTAATAATTTTCACTTGCATAATTACTTAGATAGTTAATATATTAGTTCAACATGAAACTCGTTTTTTTTATAAATCCTCATTAGCCTTCACATAAGAAAATTATCTAAAACATTGATAGCTCATTAGCCTTCATAAGCAAACACTGTGTCATAATAATTTTTACTCTTGTTATACATGACACGTATCTAATACGGTATTTAGGTACCCTAATCACATATTTTTCAAAACTAACTTTGTCTTTTATACACAAATCTTGCAATTTTAAGAATATATCTTATACCTACAATTTCATTTACTTAAATGCTTTTTAAACATGTCTTTTTCTTAGCATAATAATTAACCTAGGTTTGAACGGACAACCGCAAGTTAGCGGATCCTTTAGGGTGTCTAACCCCTTCCCTTTAGGATAATAAAGAACCCTTACCCAGAATCTCATTAAGTTTAGCAGACCATAAAATGGAGGTAGTGTTGACTTTAACTTAGTTGACATTTAGGTGTCCTAATTCACCCAAAATAATTAGGTGGCGACTCCGCGAACCCTTTTAGCACTCTTAAACATTTTAGCAACCCTTTTTGCACCCTTTAGCATTTTATTATTTATTTTCTAACATCTTTTATTAAGCAGGGTTCGCTAAAAAAGAATAAAGTCGCGGTCGAAAAAGGGCGCGACAAATGGTACAATAAATTTTAAGCTCGTTGCTAGTAACTCAAATAAAGCTCAAATCAATACTAATGCTAACAAAAGAAATTCAATTCTAATACTAGGAATAACAATAATGTTGGATATCTTTTTTTTTTTTTTTTTTTTGTTGACGAAGGAACCCGCAGCCGCTGCTCTTTCGAGTGCGCATGGTAAACCCGATCGACGCAATAGCACGCAAATCACGCCACCGCTTAAACCACACTTGACAAGCCAGGTGTGACAGGCTCCCCCCAAGAGGCGAAGGCAGGCCAATTAATAATTAGTCACACTTTTTTCTTTTAGTACTTTTAAATTATGATCATTATCATTATTGTTTAGCGATTTCATTATTTTTTGTATATAAATTTAAAAATCCGACACAATTGATTTAGTTTGGTATATTTAAGAAACCCGAACTATCCCGGTTCATGTACACCCCTAAGTTAAGGAATACAATGAGATGAATGAGATCCCTTCATCTTAACACGAGGTTTTAAGTCTTGGAAATGAAAACAGTTTGTGGTGAGAAACACTTTCTCCTTAAATAAACTCTATGCGACACAAATTTAAATTAATCGGATCTGTAAATTTCGAATATCATATAATTAAAGAAAAAAGTCGATGACTCAGTCATATGATATTTGCTATGCAGGTTGCTATGAATTTGAGTAAAAGGAAGAGGAGAAAGAAGATCTTTGTTAAGAGTCTCACATCAGAAATGAAATGAGAATTTGGACTCCTTATATGAACTTGGACAATCCTCTCCTCACGAATTAAGTTTTGGGGTTGAGTTAGACCCAATATCCATTCTTTACTTGATATAAAAGTCAGACTCATTTCAATTCTATGTCAATCAATGTTGGTCCCCAAATTATGTCATTCACGCTCCAGTTAACGGGATCTGGACGTGTGAGGATGTTAAGAGTCCCACATCGAAAATTGAAATGAGAATTTAGACTCCTTAACACAAATAGACTTGAACAATCCTCCTCTCATGAACTAGCTTTTGGGGTTGAGTAAGACCTAAGATCCATTTGTGACTCTTAATAATCTTTAATGTGCATGCCCAATCAAGAATGTCATGGACTAAAGAAAACACGTGTTTGACCCAGTAAAACATTTCCAAATGAATAGGGGATATTTATGACTATCCTGGTATTTAGGTAATGCAGATAACGATTGTGTGGTTCAGAAAGTCCAATAATCTTTAAACAATTGTCATAATTAAACCTAGAATTCTAATTAATGTACTAAAATTCTGCCACTAGTCATTAAGCAAAAGGTGAAAGAAACCCATTATTGTATTTATAGCGCCAAATAATTGAACCATAACATTCAAGCACTACTATTACTTTATAGAATGGAAGATTCGACGAAATACACTTGCCATTTTTTTTGTTTATGAGACGTTTAGCTTTGAAAATGATACTTACACGAAATATTAAATTCTCAATTCTTCGATACTATTAAATATTCATTCTATTTCATTTTATACGACATGTTTGATTATGAATAAAGTTAAATACAGGAAAAAAGTATTTTTGCCACATAACAAAACTATATTTAAAATTGTAATTTAAATATGTTATAATATTTCTATGATTATAAAAGCATATCATTTAGATATAAAAGTTTTAAAATATAATTAATTTTTTTTCAACAGACTGAACATGAAAGGCTGAAAGAGTAAAGAGGTGTCCCACCTGGCTAAGAGGCCTCTGGTACAGGTGGGGGGTTTCGCCTTCGGGACTTTCCCCTCATCAAAGTAAAGAGGTGTACTTGAAATTAGCGCAGAGAAAAAAGACAACGAACTAGATTGAAACTCTGTGACTATTATTAGACCACCAAAACAACAGAGATAAAGACTGGTTGTCCAACTCTCATAAATTTTTTCACTAGCTCTTTCTTACGTCTGGCAACATACAAAGTTGACCTGTTTACTCCACTGTCTCCCATTAAATGCGTTAAGTTTCGTTTTTGATCAATCTAAAAAAAAAAAAAGATAAGTTGACAATTTAAACATTATATATAATAAATTTATAATCTCAAAATTCAAAGAATATTATACTCATTATATAATTTAGGACCATAAAAATCAGAACCCAAGTGCCCTGCTTTTGAGGTATGTGTCGTCGTACTAGTAATTACTAATTACCACTCACCAGCATCCAATAACCAAACTAAACATGGCCACTTAAAAACACCACAAGCCAAGTTGGTTGAGTAGGAGAGCGCGGAACCGAAAGGTTTCGATTCCCCCTACCAATATCTTCTCGCTGTTCTATCACATACTGGCCACAAGATGGTTTATCCTACCGACGCGGCGCTTATCATACAACCGATAGTTTATCCAGTACACACTTGTAAAAAAGTAGCGCTGAGTGATCCCGTCATAAAAAAAAAAAAAGCCACTTAATGTCAAAAAATCAAAATTGTCCAAAATATTGGAAAAACCAGTTTGTCTTCCAAGTAATAATTCAGTCACAAAAATGGAGTCTTGGTCGTCCAACAGTCTAAAAACCACAAGAAACATGAGATATTGACTTGTTAATATTTTTGTAACCAAGATATGAAAAAGGTATAGCCATGGAAAAAGTTCCCTTCCTTTTCCTTCTTTGTTCCTTAATTTTTCTTGAAAATATTTATGGTCAAGTGGATACCATAACTACAACTCAGTTCAGTAAAGATGGTGAAACTATTGTTTCCTCTGATGGAACATTCGAGTTGGGATTCTTTAGTCCTGGAAATACTTCAACAAATCGTTATGTTGGAATATGGTACAAGCAAATATCTATTATTACTCCTGTTTGGATAGCTAATAGAATATCTCCAATCACCAATAAATCAGGGGTCTTAAAAGTCATTCAACCAGGTGTTGTTGTTCTTGTCAATGATACTAATGCAACTGTTTGGTCAACAAATTCATCAAGAACCGTGCAAATTCCTGTTGCACAGTTACTAAACACAGGAAATTTTGTGGTGAGAGATGCTAACGACCCGAATCCAGAGAATTTCCTGTGGCAGAGCTTTGATTATCCTACTGATACTCTAATTGCGAATATGAAACTCGGAAGGGATTTGGTTACTGGATTAGAAAGGTATCTTTCTTCTTGGAAAAACAGCGAAGATCCTGCTCCAGGGGAATATACTTATCATTGTGATCCTACTGGTTATCCACAAGACCTTATGAGAAAAGGGCCTAATGTGGTTTATCGGGCCGGGCCATGGAATGGTCTAAGGTGGAGTGGTGCACCTAATATGGTCAACAATTCAATCACTTCCTTTGGCTTGGTAATGAATAGTAAGGAAATTTATTACAAGTATGAGCTTGTGAATAAATCTGTTGTTTCAGCTTTAGTGGTAAAGCCTAATGGGAACACTATGCGTATGATTTGGATTGCGAAGACTCAGGGTTGGGTTAATTACCATTCTGCTGATGCAGACGATTGTGACATGTATAAATCGTGTGGTGCGTATGGGACTTGTAACATTTTGAGTGATCCTGTGTGTCGATGTTTAGATAAATTCGAGCCAAAACATCCGGATGATTGGAATAGGGCCGATTGGACGAGTGGTTGTGTTCGAAAACAGGCACTAAATTGCACAGGAGATGGATTTCTTAAGTATACTGGTGTTAAATTGCCTGATACGCGATTTTCTTGGTTCAATGAGACAATGACATTAGATGAATGCAGGGATGTTTGCTTGAGAAATTGCTCATGTATGGGTTATACTAATCTGGATATACGCAATGGAGGAAGCGGGTGCTTGTTATGGATTGGGGAACTGGTTGACATCAGACAACTATCTCAATCAGGACAGGATATCTACATTAGGATGTCTGCTTCAGACATAGGTAAATATGCAATTTTACTGATCCATGTTATTTTATTATAGCTGTTATTTTCCTTGTTTGCTGAAACCAAGTTGAAAGCATCAAATTTGATCTATGTTCTGAAGTTTTGATAAAACTACACCAAGATAGTACAAAAGTCTCATTACACCATGCTTGTTATCAAGAATGATGTATTGAAAAGTTCAGTTATATAGGGAATTCTAATGAAATTACTAACTAAATTTGTGGATGGAAAATATTGCAGCCTTTGCTGGATCAAATTCCAAGGGAAAGAAAACTGTGATACTTGCAGTAGCTTTGCCACTATTGTTTGCGTTGATTCTACTAGGTTTAGGTGTCGGATTGATTCTTTATAAATGGAAAAGGAGAGAGGATCCGGTGGTTATGACAAAGAGTAAGTGCACATACCAATTTTATCGATTGAAAATCCGGAAGTTGTTAATGGTTATTAAGTTTGTATTCCACTCGTGTTTCTTTCCAAGCTTGTCTTTGAACAAAGTTTACGTGTGTGTTCAAATTGCAGGGAGATTAGGTGGTCACAACAACAAGAATGATAACAGTAATCAAAATCACCATGAAGATTTTGAGCTACCACTTCTTGACTTATTTACATTAACCAATGCTACTGACAATTTTTCATCCGCGAACAAGATTGGAGAGGGTGGCTTTGGACAAGTTTACAAGGTAGAAACATTTGATCCTTGATAGCACATTGAAACCTCAGATCCAATTATTATTTTTTTGGTTGAAATGAATATTAGTTCTACTTTTACAGGGTGTGTTAGAAAGGGGACAAGAAGTAGCAGTGAAGCGGCTATCAGAAACATCAAAACAAGGACTACACGAGTTCAAGAATGAAGTTAACTGCATTGCAAAACTTCAGCATCGAAATCTTGTAAAGCTTCTGGGATGCTGCATTGAAGGAGAAGAGACGATGTTGGTGTACGAATACTTGCCAAACAAGAGCCTGGATTTATATATATTTGGTTAGTCTTTCACATAATCGTTCTGAGTGATGTGAAACACCTCATACTTAATGTTCAAGAAAGGGAAGTCTAATGTGATTTCATAGAGTTTACATTCATGTTTAGAGAAAATTTATAGTAAGTTGAAAATATTTGGCAGATCAAGAAAGGAGCGCAGTACTTGATTGGCCTAAGCGTTTCAACATTATCAATGGAATTGCTAGAGGACTGATGTATCTTCATCAAGATTCTAGGCTAAGAATCATACACAGAGACTTGAAAGCTAGCAATGTCTTGCTTGATATTGAAATGAACCCAAAGATATCAGATTTTGGTATGGCTAGAAGTTTCGGAGGAGATGAGACAGGAGCCAATACACACCGTATTGTTGGAACATAGTAAGAGTTAATCTTTTATTATACTAGTTACGTACATTCCCAGTGAAATCATATGTAGTTAATCCTGTGGTTTCTTTGTTGCAGTGGTTACATGTCCCCGGAATATGCAGTCGACGGGATATTCTCAACGAAATCAGATGTCTTTAGCTTTGGGGTATTAGTACTAGAGATTGTGAGTGGAAAAAAGAACAGAAGATTTGTTCATCCAGACCACCACCTCAACCTTCTTGGACATGTAAGTACTGTTGTTAATGATTTTTAGTTTAATGCACTAATAGTACTTACATATAAATCTATACGATAATCATCTATTGGTAACCTAGTAAAAATGGTAACTAATCTACTATTTACAAGTTAAACTACACCGATAGTATAAAAAATTGTTACAGGCATGGATGCTTCATAAAGATGGAAGGCCATTGGAAATGGTTGATCCAAATCTTGTGGACTCATGTTATATATCAGAAGTACTAAGATCAATTCATGTGGGATTGTTATGTGTTCAACAAAATCCAGAGGATAGGCCAAGTATGTCAAATGTGATTATGATGCTGAGCAATGAAGGCATTTTGCCACCAGCTAAACATCCTGGATTCTTTACTGAAAGGAAAGTTGAAGGTGTTGATCAATTTTCTTGCAGCACACAAACACCTAGTTCTATAAATGAAGTCACCATCACATTGTTGGATGCTCGATAGGAAGAATGTCATTGTTGATTCCATCTTTCACCATTTCTCAAAATTGTATTAAAATCCTATTTTTTTCTTTAATTTATTAGAAATTTTTGTATTCTTTTGTATTATAATATTTATTTGGACTCGAGTTCAATTTCCTATTCCTATTGTTGTCCCTCTTTCTATTGCCCATGTGAAAAGTATTTTAGCTTAAATTAGTAAATAGTAAGAGACAAATAGTTTATGGAGAAAAAAGTTAAATTTGTTCCTATCATTCAAAATTGAGTAAATTTGTTATCTATTAGGCTTTTGGCCTAATGTTACACCCACCATTAGGATATAAGTCTTGTTTTTGTCAGAGGTAGAGCTAGTATTTAAAACTTATAAGTTTTAAACTTGTCACCAATCTCTTAGGTGATTTTGGTTATTGGATTCGCAAGTTGTATTGGGTAGAAATGGATCTTCACAGTTGTCCTCCACTCCCAATAACTCCCATTACATCAGCCTCCCTAGATCAGAGTATCGCGACGCGTGTGTGCACGATGACGTCACTAGGCTCACGTCGTCACAACTTTCTAAGGTCATAATAGTCTAAGTGTTGTCCTATATATGCAAGACTTACAAGAGAAGGAAAGATACATTGTATTTACACTTGTAACTGATCGGTGTATTTTATACACACTTTTTGAGTCATTTTTAATTAGTATTTTACTCATTTTGTTTATATTTAGTATAGTATAGTATTAGAGTCGTTTTCCTTTCTTTTGTGTCACAGCGGTCAGAAATGGAGAAATGACAAAAAGAAGATGAAATGAGCATAAATGAGATGGAATTGCACACAAAAGGGCCAAAAAATGAATTCTAAGAAGTTTCGGGAATATAGAGGAGATCAGATGAAGTCCGGACGAAAAAAGGACGACGAAACGAAAATCCGCCAGAAAAAAGCCTCATGCGCGCACTGGATATTCCGGAAGTTGATTTCATTGCGGGTTTTTTAGCCGTGGCGCTGATCTCGAACGGCCGGCGGTATTTTTGACGTTTTGGGACGAATTTGAAACGTTTTCAGGGTCCAAAAGGGATAACTTTTCCTACCTACATAATCCCTAACCATTGACCTAAAGGATTCTTGGGCTATATATATTCTCTACATCATTCTCTAGAGAGAGGATTCATTCCATCCATTGTATATACAACACAACTTAGGAGGCTAAGATTGAAGGCTTTTCAAGTATTTTCTTTTCTTTCTTTTTGCTTTGTTTATTTCAGTTCATGTATGAAGATTGTATTAGTTCTTAGCGTGACTATGGCTAGGAGCTAATTACTTATTTAGGGATTTCCTTGTGATTCTCTTGAAACTCTTATTCATGAAGTAATACATTAGTTGATTTCTTCTTCACTTGTTTAAGATTTATTCAATAGTTGCTTTGATTGCTTGATAATTAATTGATCACTAGTTATCATCACTTATATAAGTTCTAATCGAAATCCGAAAGAGGAGATTGTGAATATGCTATAGTTGAATAAACATAGGTTTAAATCGTGGACGAAAGTACCCCGATACTTGTGTAGCTTAATAGGTTACTGCTCTTAATCCTCATTTGTAGTCAATCTTGTCATCGAAAGATAGAAGGGTTCTCCATTGGGGTTGAGTGTTTATATTACCTTAACAGGAGTATAAAACGGTCTAGTTAACCTGCTATCTTAACGTAGAAGAAGAAGTTAGTCTAATTGTATTAAAGATTGAATAGAGTGGATAGTTGATGATCTTGGAAGCCCTAATTCTCCATCATAACTGATTTAAATCAAAGTATTTTCATAATTAGTTTATTTCCTGCATTATTAGTTTAGAATTCCAACTCAATTAACGTTAACCAAATAGAAACTAAAGCATAGATAATCGGTACTTGAAAACCAGTCCCTGAGGACGATATTCGGTCTTACCTAGACTATATTACTTGTAACGATACGTGCACTTGCGTTAAGCGTGTGTATAAATCGCACATCAGTAACCAAGGTCTCTCTCAAGCTAATACACCATTCTCAGCTTCGACTCTTGCTTTATTCATAACTTATTTCTAGATCTAGCTTGTTGATTCGTTTTACTTGCTTATTGTTGTATATTATTTGCACATTGTTCTCGCACATCCATAATCTAGTCAACTATTCCAGACTCGTCTAAGAGGTTCTCCGGATCGGATACGACCTACTTGTCTTTAAACTCTTATATATAAATCTCTAACTGTATTTTTGGTTTAAATTATTTTTTACCGAAAAATAGTTTGGCGCCGTCTGTGGGGATAGACAATTGTGGAATTGTCTCGATCTGTAGTTGGTCTTCTTGAAAAAGCCATAAACAAAAAGAGTTACACTTGGAACATGTCAAGTGAAGAAAGCATGGCTCACAGATCGAAGGAATTTGAAGAGAAACAGGTGCTCACCAAGCATTAAGACTTGACAGATCAATCTGAAACATCACGAACGAAACCAGAGGAGCAACAGCCCCCGAAAGCAAATGAATCTATAGGTGAAAACATCTATTTAGTAGAGAGTCGTAAGGCGCGACCCAAGGAGCGGTACCCCACAAGAAAAGAAAAAAAACACTCACACTCTAGTGGAGGGGATGTTCAAAGAAGAGAGCACGCCCTCGAAAGCCGTGCTAGCCACGACCTTGGCACCGAACAACGCCATGTTGGAACGCATGGAAAAGTTTTTGAACTCCTTGTCTGGGGCAACACCGGATAATCACCCGGTAGACGACGCGGAACACATGGGAGTGCATCCGAAGCAAACGCAGGAGAAAAACTTGTAGTGCCGGACACACATAGCGAGACTTGCAGCGTTGGAAAAAGAGCTCCATGAGCGGATGAGCCAGATACAAGGGGCCCCCGGTGCTAAATGGGGTTGGGGAAAGAAAGTATCAAAAATACCCTATAAGGAAGAAGCGACCCCGGAGCCCATCCTGAAAAAGTTCATAATGCCCGACATACCCAAGTATGATGGCACAACAGGCCCGGACGAACACATCGTGACTTTCGAGGCCGCGATCACCAGGCTTGGCCTACAACAACATCAAATCGAATCTGTCATGCTAAAAAAATTCAACCAAACGCTCACAAAGGGAGCACTCTCTTGGTATACTCTCTTATCAGAAAATTCTATTGACACTTTTGCTACTCTTGTAGATGCATTCGTTAAGGCCCATGTTGGGAACCGGAGGATCGAGACCCACAAAGAGGATATCTTCACCGTAAAGCAAATGAAGGATGAGTCACACCGCAACTTTGTGGAATACTTCCTATGGGAGAGGATATTGTTGCCTGTGATCTTCGAAGATTGGACTGCCACAACATTCACTGACCGGTTGAATGCCGATAGGTTGGATGCTTTGAGAAAATTAAAAGAAAGCTTGAAGTAGTTTCCGGCCAAGTCATGGAACGAAGTAAATAACAGGTACACCACCAAAATGAGGATAAAGGTTGATCATGGGATCGAAATCGGAGGGGTAAATATGGGAGATCTCGAAATTTCCTCCATACAAGCGAAGAGACCTGAGAGGATGGTATGAATCCTATTCAACTTGACCATCCCCTAGGCATGGAAGTCAATCGAATAAGCCAATGTGTGATCAAGGTCAGCCCAGAAGAGAAAAGGAAGCGCAGAGGAAGTCCGTAAATGACTCAGGGTCGTCGAGCATGGCCTCCTACAACTTTAATATAGAGGTCGTGGATCTAGTCATGACTATGAAAAAAAATGAAAGAAGCCCGGTGTGATAACTTGTTTATTTATATCTTTATTGTGTATAGAAGTGCTTTAAGTTTCTTCCTGCTTATAACGATCAGTTTTTGCTTCTAATGACGTATGCATACAATTATTAAGTACAAATATGTGATATATATGTTAGCGTCTAACCTAATACTACTTACTTCTAGACTATATTATTGGTGTATGTTCCATTCTAACGTTTCGATTGCTTTGTCATGTAGTCGCTCACAACTTTTTCCTATAATTATTATTTTAATTATAACTGTTAGGATAATCTCAAATCATATATTTTGTAATATCATATTTTATTATACTTAATTTACAATTAAATCCTAACCATAGTAAATTGTGTTATTACAAAATGAGGGGATTTTTGAAAATCACTAACAATTCCAGTATCAGGCGATTTTTGAAAATCACTAACAATTTTCATTTCCTTTCCAGTGCTCGGCGCCTTAGCTCATAATCAGGCGATTCCAATTAAAATTCGGTGCTCAGAAGAGGCCAAGGCTACCTCGAGGTACGATTATTGTTCTTCCATCAATGACGAAATGTTATTGCTATTGGTCCTCAATTTCTTCAATTAACGTTAATTTTTTGCTTTAACTAAAAGGATTTATAATCTGTGCACATTGGAGAACAGGGGTTAACTGTAGCTTGTTGCTACTTCCTTCGCGTTTTAAATGGCTGTATATGATTAGATATGGAGTAATTGTTTGATTTGTTATAGATTATAGTAGTGATAGTACAAGGAATTACTAGTAATGATTAAAATCATACTAGTTTGATCGACAAAATATCTTATCAAAGTTTAAAATCAAAATAGTTTGATGAATTTGATTTATTGAAAGTTGTGAGCTGTATAGAATTGGAATGAACGAAGATTTTGGAACATTTCAAACTATAAATATTGTCGTATAAATTGAGATAGATGGAGTACACTAGAGAGAAGAAAAACTGATTGTGGTGATGGACAAAATCCATAGCTAAAGTGCTAAAATTAAAACAATTTAGCTATAGATTGAAATCCGTAAATAATATTGCCATAGTTAAGAACAGTTTTAGGTGAAGAAACATCACCTAAAACGGAAGCAAATTACTCTAATTATGTAATAAATTGATTGCAGCATCCAATTTTGCTTAATATAAATATCTACTCAAATTATATTGGAAGTTACAAAATAGAAGAAAATCATTCTATCAAACAAAGTGAAGCTGTAGGATTAATATAGTGAGGAAACAAAATCAAAACGATATTGACAAGTAACAGCCAATCAGCAAACTTTCATAATTACAAATGTTGATACACCAATAAAGGAAAACAATATACAAATATTTTTCACCACATTTGTAAATTAAAGAAAAGGTTATTAGAATTGCAAGCTTGTTGGAAGCAATTGGACCAATATTTTCTTATCGGGCAGCTAATATTGTGATGGGGGTCTGCGTCAGTGTACTCTGTGCATATAATTCACCATCCGGTTCATCTCTTTCTATGTAAAAACCTGGTCGTTTAGCCTGTGGCAATACACCTTCATTGTTTACCATCATAACCACAGAAGACATACTTGGACAATCTTCTGGACATTGTTGGACACATAATAGACCAACACAGATTTATCGTTCCACTTCGGGTGTTGAACAAGAATCACCAAGGTATAGATCAAGTAGTTCTGTTGACCTACCTTCTTTATAGAGTTTCCATGCCTGTAGATTACAAGATTATTAGCACTGACTAGCTTTGCAGATATCTGTTACTAGTAGATATTATAACAAAAAGGATAAGTAAAATAAAACTAATCAAATCTTACATGTCCAAGTAGATTAAGGTTGTGGTCTGGATGAGAGAATCTTCTGTTGCTTTTCCCACTCACAATTTCCAATATTAGGATACCAAAGGTAAATACACTCGTGCAATGCATATTCCGGTGAGAGATACCCATTGCATAAAAATGTAAACCAAAAAAATAGAATTATTAATGCTGGAAAGCATACCTAATATCTCCAGACTCTTCTTACGTTCAAATTTCTAACTACCCCGTAGAAGGTTCTTACTATGTTCCGACAACTCGGTTTGTCTTGGCTCCATTGTCATTCTCTTCACATATTTTGCAATGCCGAAGTCTGATATCTTTGGATTCATGTCCTTCTCTAACAAGATGTTCGTTAGCCTTCAGGTCTCTGTGGATTATTCTCAATTGAGAATCTTGATGCAAATACATAAGTCCCCGAGCTATACCATTGATAATGTGAAAATGCTTAGGCCAGTCTAATACCTTGCTTTGTGTGTCATCTGCCAAAATTATGTTGGGTCATTAACAAACTAAGTAGTATAGTGGAAAGTAGTATTAAAACCTAAAACAAAATCAGTCCCTTGCCTTGATGGAAAAATGATACGAGAAGTTTGGGCTACCAAGTATGTTATTATTAGGCTCTTATACAGCTGGGATCTTAGTTCTCTCCTTACAAGTTTTTTTCCTACTTTGTGGGGCTTCCGAAGTTGGAAGAAAATAAGTGCAGTACTCCTATAGGCATCAATTCACTGAAATGCAATTATTATTCAAATGCACAATATTGGATTGAGAAGTTGTACCAAATATAAATGAATCAAGACTCCCATTTGGCAAGTACTCATAGATCAACATTTTTTCTTCCCCTTCACTGCAGCAGCCAATAATCTTCACCAGATTCCTGTGCTGAAGTTTGACAATATATACGATTTCATTTTTGAACTCATTTTCTCCTTGTCTGGAAGTTCTAGACAGCCGCTTGACAGACTGACAGCTATTTCCTGTCCTTCAAGTATGCCCTAAACATCACAATCTCTGCATGTTAATATTTTCAATACCTAACTTGATCGAATCAAAATCTCCACTCACAAGTTTAGGTCAAATGTGCACTGACCAAATTGTTACTATATGTTCATTCTACTTTCAGTTTAGCCCTATGACAATCTTCTTTAAAACAATGAAGTCTGTAAGAAATATTCGCCCTTTTGATGGGGGAACAAGTTGTCACCATGGAAAAGATGAATAAATAAATGACTATCAAGAACAAATGACTCTCTTCATAAACAAACTATATCCTCAACACTTGACCTGCAATTCCACCCAAAGGGTAATGGGTTACTCCCTCAACATGTTCTTGAAAAAGCTAACGGCTCTCGATTGAGTAACTAGAGCTAATTGTCGGACAGCACTTATTGGAAAAGCTAAAATAGTGGTTCTTGGATACATTCTAAGAATGTTTAGATATGTCTTAGCAGAAGAAACACCAATCATTTAGTTGGCAGTGGGTAGATTAAAATTTAAGACAAACATTAAACAGGTCTAGCTAGTATATATATAAATAAGTCCCTTTGTCTCTTTTGGGTATAAAAGAACAGCGAAGCAATTGAAATGGCAAGTTATGCACTCCTTTTGTTTAATGACAATGACAGGAGGTGGAACCCATATGGAATTGTCGTCACCTCTTCAAAAATACATTGAACCCCTAGTTATTGGATACATCATTTCTTCAAAGAGTCAAACGACACAGCTCTTCTGAGTTCTTCACCACAAGCTAAAATCATTCAAATGTATAAGTCCTTTTATATATTTATATTAAATTTAAGCTGTACACACTCATGATAGTGTTAAATTTTCGTTTCACTAATACTTTATAGTTGAAGTATTTTCGATAAATAAAATGTTCAACAGGTTGGACCTTAAAAAAGTTATCTACCCAATACTGGTTCTTCTAGTGAAAGGAGAAAAATATCATCTCTTTCGTGCCTTTTCATTGCAAAACTGCCAGTCTTTTGTACTAGGTTCACATTGCCTAAGCTTTCCTGTTTTTTGCTTTTCTTAAATTGATGTCATATAGAATTGAGTAGTCCTTTCATATTTGGCCAAATGTTATTTTTATAAAGGAATGGAATTTCATCAGAAGTAAAAATTGCATACAAGGGCAATTAGGAAAGGGTTACTTGAGTTCTGCTTACTACATTCTCTATAGGGGCTTTAGATGGTTCTATTTGAAGATTTTGCAGCACAATTTGTATCATGTGAAATAATATTGAACTATGCAGCAACTGTGATGCCCAGAAAGAATATACTAGTTACTTTTACTTTCTTTCATGGCCATTTATTTGTTAAACATATGCTAATACATGTCAGTTTGTTTATGTCATTGTAAATCATTTTTTTCAATTCTTAGCTATTGTATCCCCACCTTTCTTCACTTAGCTATTGTGTAAGTCTTCTTTTGGTTTCACAAAGCAAAGGTTTATGCTGTTACGCCTTTGATCATACAACTCCTATATTGTATCTAAGATGAAGCTTTACTCTGAAGGACCAGGCCGTAAGTGTGTATACCTTGTAAACAGGTCCAAAGCCCCCTTCTCCAATCTGTCTGTCAATTGAAAAGTTATTGGTAGACTTTGCTATGGTAGATAAGTCAAACAGTGGTATTTCAAATTTTTCAGCGCAATTACAACTGTTGTAATTCATCTTGTAATTGCCACTGCATCCTGACCTTCCTGCCATAACCAAAGAAAAAGCAAATGAGGTGAATGTTGTTTAAGTTGTGAATAGCAGACAACTATAAAAGTTCTTTTCCTCTATTTTGCTTAGATGTCAAGAAAAAAAAGGATTATCCAGCTTACCTTTCTTTTTGAGCTCTAAAGCCTTCTTCCTTCTTCTATGATAGATCAGCAGACTAAGAAAAACCAGAATCACACCAACTGATAATGGCAAAATCCAGATAAGTACTTTTCCTTTCTTTCCATCCGATTCCTCCAAACTATCTGCAAGTATCCATTTCAACGAAGATAAATAATAATTTTCAATCTCTCTACAGTCCATTGGGGAGATGATTTTTTATTTTGAGTTATCAAAGGTTCTGCAAGCCTTTGGAGTACTGCATGTCATATTTAATTTGTTGATTGAGTTGTAAAGGTTCTAGAATTCTCTGTGTAATGCAAGTTATTTCAACTGCTTGTTCTATAGAAAACTAACCTACCTATTAGTTCCAGAAAAACCGAATGGGGTCTAACCAGTCACTATGCTTGTAGATTCAGCTTATAATTTCAGACCAACTTCACTCTAAAGTAGTAGCTTTCTGTTCTATAATTTGGTAGTTCCTAGCTATATACGGTAGGAGTTGGCAGTTGATAGTGCTAGATGTTTACAAGCTGATTCAGAAGCAGCCATTCTAATGTAGATATCTTGCCCTCCGTTGGCTCCCTTCCGAATGTCAAGCAGATCCTCGAACCACAATAAGCATCCACTTCCTCCATTGAATATGTCAGAATTGGAGTAAGCCATACAAGAGCAATTTTTAGAGCAGATATACTTGCATTCTTCCAGTGTCATAGTCACATTGGATCACAAATTCTGTGTGTCTGGCAATTTGATATGTGAATACTTCAAAAATATGTCTCCTTGAAGGCAATTTAGTTCAGTTCTCCGAACACAGCCACCTGACCAGTCTGTCTTCTTCCAAGCTTCACTATTTTTGGGCACAAATTTGTCGAAACATCCACATACTGGAGAATCATGACTGTTGCAGCTACCATATGTGCCACACAACTTATACATATCACAGTTATCTGCGGGTATCAAGATTAAAGGGACCCAACCCTGTGTTCTGTCACCCAAAGTCCAAATCTGTAGGACTCCATTGTGACTTAATGTCAACCTCACGAGAACTGAAGTTTTGAGCTTATATCCAAAATACACCTGTCTTAGTTGAATATACTCCATATGTATAGAAAGGACCTTCTCTTGAGTTTTGTGTCCCACTGAAAGAGCGACCATTCCACGGTCCAGAGCGATATACAACATCTGAGCCCTTCTTCAGGATGTTCTGAGGATATCCAGAAGGATCGCAGTGATATGTCAAATACCCGGGAGCTGGATCCTCCTCATTCTTCCATGATGACAAGTACACCTCTCTGCCAGTTACAAAGTTCCTACCAAGCTTCATGCCTGCTAATAGTGTATCAGTTGGGTGATCAAAACGCTGCCATAGGAAATTCCCAAGGTTATCATCACCAGCTTGTTTCACAACAAAATTCCCAAGGTTGGCATCACCATCTCTCAGAAAATGAGTTGTAGTTATGGTATCTGTAGCACCAAAACTATGGTGGATGGAAAACAAATAGAGGAGCAAGGATAAGTAGAAACTTTCCCTTAGTAATGCCTTCATGCTTTGAGATCCAAAATTTCTCTATGTCAATGCAACATTGTGATGACACTAGACTTATTTGCAGACAGTGAATCGTATAACACGAAACTGAACAAACGTGAAGGAATTTTATTGTTAAAAGGTCCACCAGTTGAGCTCTTTTAACATATGAAGTATTATATGAAAGGAGTCAATAGGTCACAAGGCTATGAATACTTTAGCTTTTTATAGAGGCTGCTTCTTGTTCTGGCTGCTTTGGTTTTGGGTGAGTAGGGGTGCCTAAATTAGTTCAAACCCAAATGACCCGCCCAAGGTTTCATGGGTTTGGCCAATAGTGATTTTGATGATGGGTTGGTTTGGGCTAGCCTAAGTTGACCCATCATAAATCAACCGCCCAAACCAACCCATCATCAAAATCACTGTTGGCCAAACCCAAGCCTAAGTTGACCCATCATAAATCAACCGCCAAATGAACTCATGATGATGCTCAAACTTGACCCACGAAAATGCTCAATTTTAATGAGTACAACTCCACTCTAGATTAAGATTTTTATTTATAATTTTTTTTTTTTTTATTATTTCAGAACAATAAAAATATACCAACGCACCCCAACCACACTATCCATCCACCTAGGGCTGTTATCGGTCCGGTCCGGGTATCGACAGATCCGGACCGGACCGATAAGGTTTCGGTCCTGAGTCGAGATCCGGGACCGGACCTAAACCTTATCGGTCCGGTTCTCGATCCGGACCGGTAAGATTTTTCCGGGACGGGTACGGGGCCCGGTTTTTTTTATTTTTTTTTTTAAAATTGAATTTCCAATATTGAAATTGACATTCTCGGACACATTACCACGAAATTTGAACATTGAAATCTATTGTATATGACAAGATATTTAGCTTTGAAAAGGGGAAAAACGTAACAATTTGGGGGAAAATTGAAATTGATTGTCAAGACGAACATTTTTTTTGAGAAATCGGCTGCTCCACCGACCGCGTCTCGAAATAATACGCGAAATAAAAAAATTTAGGTCAAACGGACGTCCGAGCGCAGAGTTATGACCATTTAAAGTTGCACGGATTTACAACTACTATTTTCTCTCCCTATATTTTATGTCAATGCTTCACATTAAAACATAAAGTCTACATCACATATATTTTTAAAACATGTAAAATAGTCCAACATTAGGGAATATTGCAATTAAATATCGTTAGAATTTGAAATTTGGGTGGGGTGGCGAGTCTTTGGAGGTTATTAATTATCGGGTAATTACCGGGTTTACCGGATCGGATCCTTATCGGTCAGGATAATTTTCTGGTTCTCGTATCCGAACCGATAAGGATTCGGTCCGAGTATCGGTCCGGTTCTCGGGTAATTACCGGGAGTATCCGGATCGTTAACAACCCTACATCCACCCTACCCCTCCCCTACACTAACCCCCACCCAAGCATCTATGCCCCCTACCTTGCCTACTCCACCCCACCCCCTACCACCTCTAGGGCTGTTATCAGTCCGGATACTCCCGGTAATTATTCGAGAATCGGAAACCCGGATAGATAATTGGACCGAAACCTTATCGGTCCGGATACGAGTACCAGAAAATTACCCGGACCGATAAGGAGCCGGTCCGGTAACCCGGTAATTACTCGACCCCCAGCCCCCCTCAGCCAACCCTAATTATATTTAATTGCAATATTCCCTAATGTTGGACTATTTTACATATTTTAAGAATATATGTGATGTAGACTTTATGTTTTAATTTGAAGCATTGACATAAAATATAGGTAGGGAGAGAAGAAAGTAAATTAGTTGTAAATTGGTGAAACTTTAAATGGTCATAACTCTGCGCTCGGACGTCCGTTTCACGTAAATTAGTTGTAAATTGTCAATCAATTTCACTTTTCCCCCAAATCGGTTACTAATTTTCTCTTTTCTTCGCTAAATATCTCGCGATATACAATAGATTTCAACGTCCAAATTTCGTGGCAATGTGTCCGAGAATGTCAATTTCAGTATTGGAAATTTAATTTAAAATAAAAATCCGGGACCCGGACCCGACCCGGAAAAATCTTACCTGTCCGGACCGATAAGGTTTCGGTCCGGTCCCGGATCTCGACTCAGGACCAAAACCTTATCGGTCTGGTTCTCGGTCCGGACCGGTAACCTTATCGGTCCGGTTCGGGTATGTCGATACCCGGACCGATAACAACCCTACCCACTTCTACCCCACCTCCCGTCCTACCCATACCTATCCCCTCCACCCCATTGCCCTACACCATCATCAAATTTCTATTTCATATTTTTTTTATTCGTATAAAAAATATGAATTTTTTTCTTACATCCCCTACCGCCCTAACCCTACCTACCCCCTCCACCCCACCCCATCCTCAAATTTCTATTTCATTGTTACTTTTATAAAAAAATTATTAAAAATATGAAATTTATTCTTACCTCCCCTATCCCCCTCATACCCCATTTTCAAATATTTATTATTTATTTTTACTTTTATAAACAATTTATAAAAATATAATTTTTTTTCTTACCCCCTCCACCTCCACCCCATTGCCCTACCCCATCCTCAAATTTCTATTTCATATATTATTTTTACTTTTATAAAAAATATAAAAAAATTATTACCTCCCGACCACAAAACCCCATCTACCCCCCATGTCCCCACCCCATTCTCAAATTTTTAATTCATATTTTTTGTTACTTTTATAAAAAAATTATTAAAAATATGATTTTTTTTCTTACCTCCCCCCTATCCCCCGTTCTACCTCATTCTCAAATTTCTATTTTATATATTTTTTACTTTTATAAAAAATATGAATTTTTTTCTTACCTACCCCACCCCTGGGCGAGATGGTTTGAGTGGATAGGTTAAAGTGAACTTTTGGTTTGAAAATTTCGTGTTGTGCACCACTTTCCATGCGATGTGTGGGGACGGTCACGGGTGGGGCAGGAGGGCTGGAAGATGTTGGGTAGGACTGGACATTGGGGTCGGTATTGGGCAGTGGGGCTAGGTGGTGGGACGGGCAGGGGCTGGGGAGGGACTGTCACATGTTGGGGTTGGGCAGTGGGACGGTAGGGATTAGGCAGGGGTTTGTTGCCGGGTGGGCAGAGACTATTTGGGGCAGTGTGCCTAGAGTATTTTTGAGCATGAACGGGGCAGGATTCGGGCAGTTGGGTTGGGTCGACGGGACGACCTGAGGTTGCGGATTTTGTAATACATTTTGGACTAGAAGTGAGGTGTCCGAGTCATCAAGGAATTTGTAATTAGTGGCTAGAAATATTTGGAAGTTGTCAAATGGGAAAATGTACTCAACAAACGTGATATGTGGTGAGATTACGATTTTGTCAGTGGATATCTTATAGCACAAGTATCCCCTATGGTTCGACGGAAAACCTAGAAACACACACGGAGTGGAGCGATATGTTAATTTGTGAGGGGCCGTTGAGGCAAGATTTGGGTAACACAGACAACCAAAAATTCGAAGGTGATCATAGGAAGGGATCCGACGGAAGAAAATTTCAGTGGGTGTCCTATTTTGGATCGTACGGGTAGGTAAGATATTAATAATGTGTTCTACCATTTTTAATGCATATACCCAAAAGGGAGGGGAGATACGCATGAAAAAGAAGGGTACAAATCATATTGTTAATGGTGCGGAGAATTATTTCGGCTTTACCATTTTGAGGGGAAGTATGGGGCATGAGAAATGAAAAATCATGTCATTAGCTGCACAAAAATTATGAAAAAGAGAGTTATTGAACTCACGACCATTATCACATTGAAACGATTTGATGTCTTTTTCAAATTGCGTTTTAACCAAGGTACGAAATTCAAGGAATTTGGCTTAAACTTGAGACTTAAGTTTAAGCGGATAGACCCAAAGGAAGTGAGAAAAGTCATCCAAAAATATCAAATAATATTTATGACCGAGGTTGCTAGTGATGTGCATAAATCCGCATGAATGATATCAAAGGAAGATAAAGTAATACTTAAAGAAGATATAAATGAAAGTCTAACATATTTCCCTAGATGACCACAGGAGAAACTATGGGAAAGTTTCCTTTAATATAGTGGATTAAATTGCGGTTTCTAAGGGAATAAAAAATATGAGCTCCCGGATGACCAAGTCTACTATGCCATTTTGATGGAGAAATTACATCTAAAGTGGTGGGTGGAGTGACATGGGCAGTGGACGTGGATAGAAAAGGATAGAGGCCCCACACACTATTATATCTCATAAAAATTCTCCCCATACATAGGTCCTTTACAGAAAAACCAAAGGGTCAAAATCAATGGATACAGAATTATTAGTGGCAAATTTTCTAACAGAGATTATGTTCTTGATAATGTTAGCAGCATATAAGACGTTTTTAAGAGAGAAGTGGGGATACGGTGGTGGAGTTAGTGTGTGGCTAAACCCTTGAATTGGAATGCGATGATCATTTCCGACCATAATAGATTGAGGAGAATTTAAATTGCGCAATTGAGGAAGATTACCAGAATTGTTGGTGAGGTGAGACGTGACGCCCATATTCATATACCACGTATCATCGTGCTGCTGCTGAACCACTATGTAGTGGGCACAGTGGCCGGGCGGTGGGCGGTGATCTTTGCGCCACACAGGTAATGGGTCGCAACGGTGTCTTTGAAAGGCGATGGGCACTGGCGGTGCCAGCTGTTATTCTTCTTTGGGCCGTTGTGTAGTGGGCACAGTGGTGGGCGATGGCTCGGTAGTCTTTGGGGCCAGCAATGCCTATTGTTGCTTTTGGGCCTGGCTTGGAACGAGATTGGCTGACTGGGCCCAGTGCCCGAACGGTTACCAAGGACATAGGTTGGACCACTGAGTCGGGTACTGGGCCTGCGGCGGATAATTTTTTATGTCATGTGTTGAGGAAGATGAAGTGTGGGAAGCTACGTGGGACTCACTCGTTCAGGGTACCCAACGATTATTCCTGCCTTCCATAGATGAATGAGATTCTATAAGGAGGAGAAGGTTGATTCTGCTTCTTAGACGAGGAAGAAAACAATCCAATCAGGTCAGTCCTGTCTGTAAAGGTGGCTCTATTTCACTTCTATTTCATCTGCTATTTTTTAGGAATAAAAAAGGATACCCAGATAAAGTACAAAACAATCTTCTTTTTATTATATTTTTATTATATTTATAATTTATATTAAATTAAACAAAATTCTTATTATTAAAACTAATAAAAGCAGGTGACGCCATGAGGGTATCAAAAATTTAGAAGACAAAGAGGGTGTATACTGCCTGTATACTGGATGTATACGGACTATAAAGAGGGATGCTTACGTGATAATGTGTCTCGGGTGGTGTATACTGCATGTATACGGGCTATAAAACAGGGAATATAGGGCTGGGTGTTGTGTATATCGCGGTATATCAGTGATATACATGTTTGTTTTGAAAAGAAGGGGAGAGATGGGTGTTGTATATCATGGTATATCTGGAGTATACATGTTTGTAGGTATAGGAAAAGTAGTATATTACTGAGAAGCAGGGTATATCGCGATATATTAGTGATATGCAGGCTTGTTTGAAAAAGAAGGGGAGTATATCACGGTATATCTGGAGTGAGGAGCAGGGTATACAGACTGTATATCATGAAAGAGCAGTGGTATACGGGGTGGTATACTGATGTTTTTCCACGAGGGAGGCGGATGGAAGGGGTACGACGGCCAAAATAGGGTTTAGGGTAGGGGGGGTATTTTTGGCTCTTGATATCATATTGAATAGTGTAAATCTCCTTGAGAGAGTTCTCTTATTAATGTAATATATATAGAGTGTACAATTGTAATTCTAATAGAATTAGGATTTCTATTTTACATTAATTACCTTAATTACACTAAATATTAATTACAAAATATATTATGAATATATATGAAATATATTCACTATCATGTTTAAATCTATAATTGTAACGATTAGTTACAAACCAGACACTTTTTTGGAACTAATTGATAAGCACTTAGTTTCCTCCAAAACAAGCTGGTGATCAATAAAGCTAAAAATAGACAAAATTAAAGAGGTTTTTAATTGGAATAATTTCATTGAGAACTTAAATATATCTTACACGGTACATTAAAGGTTTGAAGAACCTCTATAGCTCAACATCATATCAACTATTTCAAAAGATTGAGAGGTAGAAAGACAGTAAAATTTATTACTTATCTTTATTGGGCTGGAATCTTGCAGATAGCCTGGAGAAATCAGATGGAAAGATAGGAAAATACTATTCTGGATTATGCCGTTATCAGCTGGTGTGATTCTGGTAATCGTTGTTGTAAGATTGTATTAATTTCCCATTGGGGAGTCTTTGTCACTAATACAAATATATATAGTGTACAATGTGGAGTCCTACTGCAATTAGAATCATATAACTGCCATAATTATACATCACTAATAATTACAAATTATGTAATGAATATTATACACCCCCTTAGTCGGAGCGGGAGAAGGTCAAACGCTTAGACTGAATCTGAAGTCAAGGAATAACTGTCTAGGTAGTCCTTTCGTGAAGATATTCGCATACTGATACTAAAAAGGCACGTGCAACACCTTAACATGTCCGATAGCAACCTTCCCACAAACAAAATGTATATTCATCTCAATGTGTTTGGTTCGCTGATGCTAAACCGGATTATGAGATAAGTAAATTGCGGATACGTTATCACAGTACACCAAAGCCGTCTTGCGCAAGAGACACTGAAGCTCCAAAATGAGATTTCGGAGCCAGCAAATCTCGACAACATTGACAACGCCTCTATACTCTGCTTCTGTACTTGAACGGGATAGAGTGACTTGCCTCTTGGCAGACCACAAAATGAGATTATCCCTTAAGAACACATAGTAGCCGAAAGCGGAGCGTCGCGTATCCGGACAGCATGCCCAATCTGCATCTATATATGATAACATGTTGGTCGGTACAAAGAGGTAGAGATGCAATCCATAATCGAGTGTGCCCTTAACGCATCAAATGATACATTTAAGAGCAGTAAAATGAGGCTCCCTGGCAACATGCATAAACAAACACACACGTTGAACATCATAAGCAATATCAGGCCTGGTGAAAGTAAGTTACTGAAGTGCACCTGCAAGACTCCTATAAAGAGTAGGATCGGATACTGGAGCACTATCAATTGAGCTTTGACTTAGAGTCAACCGGAGTGGGCATGATCTTGTAGTTCGCCATTTTAGCCCTGTACACAATCTCCTCTACATACTTACGATGGCACAAGAATATAATATCTACAGATCTAGTCACTGATATCCCCAAGAAATAGCTTAACTTCTCCAAGTTAGTCATAACAAATTTGGATTTAAGCGGAGCAATGATCTTATTTTTCAATACATCAGAGGAGACAGTAAGTACAATGTCATCTACATATAACAATAAATAAGCATGTTACTACCTCGATGAAAAATAAGTAGAGAATTATCACACTTGTTTCATACAAATTCAATCTACATAATGTATTATGCAAAGCGTTCTTACCACGCTCTAGAGGCCTATTTCAAAACATAAAGTGACTTGCGAAGACGTCATACATACTGAGGGGCTGTTGAATAGACAAAATCAGGCGGTTGGTGCATGTAAACGGTTTCTTTCAAGTCCCCATGTAAAAATGCATTATTCACATCAAGCTAATGAATAGACCAATGCTTACCCATAACAATGTTCAGAACTGTGCGAATAGTTGTCGGTTTAACAACCGGACTGAACGTCTCACCACAATCAATACCCTCTTACCGATTAGTACCATTAGCCACAAGTTCCGCCTTATAACGCTCTAAGTCATCACTGTCTCTGAATTTGTGACGAAATAGCCACATGCAACGGATCACATTCACCCATCCGGTTTAGGAACCAAATTTCAAGTGTGTTGTTTCGTTAAAGCATTAAATTCCTCATGCATGACCACATTACAATTAGGGTCTAATTTGGCTAATTTTGGATTTTTGGAAATTAAGGATATGATTTGTGTGGATAGGTTAAATTGGACTTTAGGTTTGAAAAAACCCATGTTGGGCACGGGTTTCCATACGATGCGTGGGGCAGGAGTAGGTCAGGTATTTTGGTAGGGTGTCGGGTCAGAGGTTCGGGTGGAAGCAACGGTGTCGGGTGGGTGTTGAGTATGGTCGACAGAGTATGGGATAGGACATGTGGTGTCAGATGTTCGAATCTGGTTGAGTTGGTCCGATCAGGTGGGTGAAGGCTATTAGATGCCGAATCCGGCGACGGGGAGTGGTTGGGTAGGGTGTAACGGGGCCGGTGTGGGTCGATTGAGGTCTGGGTACATGTACTGTGGTGGGGACACTGGGGTTGACTGGAGTGGCGGCGACACTAGATTTATTGGTGAAGTTTGCCGGTGGGTGGGTGATGCAACGACTACACTGACCGGAGATGTAACATGCCAATTGCCCTGGGAGAGTGGCAATCGACGGTGACCGAGACTGGCTGGGCAGAGTGCAGTGGTGGTTGGCAGAGACGGGGGTATAGTGGCAGTTATGGTGGTACGAGACAGCTCGGTGAGTATGACGGGGGGAGGTGTTGGACTCGTCTAGAAAAGTATAATCCATGTTTTCGAACTTTTGGATGTTTGCAAATAGAAAAATTGTCCCATCAAACGTGACGTGACGAAATACGTGAATTTGACGAGTGGACATGTCATAACACAGATAGCCCCTATGATTAGATGAGAAACCTATGAAGACACACAGAGTGGTTTGGGGTGCTAATTTGTGAGGGGAAGTGGAGGCAAGATTTGGATAGCAGAGGAAACCGAAGGTGATCATAGGAGGGGATCCGATAATATAAAATTTCGGTTGGAGTTATGAAGAGTACTAGTAGGTAAAATATTTAGGACGCATTCTACCATTTTGACTGCATAGACCCAAAAGGAAGGAGGGAGAGGTATGAAACAGGAGAGTACGAACCATGTTATTGATAGTGCGGATGATTCATTCTACTTTGTCATTCTGAGGGGAGGTGTGGGGACACGAAGACCGAAAAATCATGCCAATATTTTTGCAAAATTTGTGAAACGTGGAATTATTAAATTCACGATCATTATCACACTAGAAAGATTTGAAGGCTTTTTCAAATTGGGTTTTGATAAAAATACGAAATTCAAGAAACTTGACAAATACTTCCGACTTGAATTTTAATGGGTAAATCCAAATAAAATGAGAGTAATCATCTAATAAGACTAGATAATATTTATGACCCAGTGAGCTAGTAATGGGAGATGTCCATAAATAAGCATGAGCAATGTCAAAAGGAGCAAACGTAACACTAAGAGATGACTTAAAGGAAGGCGAACATGTTTGCCTAACTGACACGAAACACAATATCGGGCAAGTGTCCCATTATTACAACGAATAAAGTTATTGCTTCTAAGAAATAAAAAACAGGAGCTCGTGGGTGTCCAAGCATATTGTGTCAAGTTGACGGAGAGATAGTAGCGATGGAGCTGTGTGAGTGGGAACTGACAGCGGAAGAGGATGAGAAAGGATAGAGGTCCCCTGTGCTATTGTATCTCGTAAGAGGTGTCACCGTACGTAGATAATTCATAGTAAAAACAAAAGGGTCAAAATCAACAAACACATAATTGTTACGAGTAAATTTCCGAACATATTTAAATTTTTAATGATGTTGGGAGCATAAAGGACGTTGTTTAAGGAGAAGGAAGGGTGAGGTGGTTGGGTGTATATGGTACCGTAACACTGAATCGGAATGCGATGTCCATTGTCAACAGTAATAAATTGAGGATACTTTAAACGAGACAGCTGGGAGAGATTACCTGAGGAGTGGGTGAGGTGAGATATCGCACCCATATCCATGTACCAATTTTCATCGGGCTGCTGAAGGCTCAATGTGTTGAAGGCCTTGCCCAAATAAGTGGGGGCTAGACCCAAATTGGGTTGCTCTTGGGCCATCATGAAATTGGTCAGCTGGGGCAAACCTGAAGCATGCCTTGGGCTTGGGAATCGGCCCAGAACACTAGGCTATCACGGAGTGCAGTACTAGGCCATCAGTCTTTGGTAATTAAATGGGCGAGGCCTGTGGTCTAGTGTTGGGCCATCGCCGGGCCGACCAGCATCGGTGCACCATCGCCTGATGTTGGGCCTTTCCTCCTCTGCCGCGACCCTTACCACTGTTTTCGGTACCACAGCCTCTGCCATCGCGGTTGTCCCACAATTGGTGGTTGTCCGGCGGTGGCGGCGGCGTTTATCGGCGGATTTTCAACCGCTAACGCCTTTTGATTGTGTTAGTCTTGTTTGGCACGTCAGGTTTCCTCCAAAAGTAATTGTGAACATTTCCTGTTGAAACTTGGAAGTGGATCGGCTTGTTGAATCATAATCGCGAGAGTATCATATTCACCATTTGGTAAGCCCGCAACCAGTTGTAGGACCATTTTGGTTTCGAAAACAGGCGTTCCCACGTTTGATAATTGATCTGCAACTAGTTTTAATTCCTTACAATACTCAGACATGTTAGCAAAATTCTCGAGGCGTGTATTGTTGAACTACTCCAAATACACGACACGAGTATGTTTGTTGTCCTGAAATATTTCCTCCAAACGTATCCATAACTCACGAGCCGAGGCACCCGTTTTTATGATTGTGTGTAGGGCTGTTTCGGTCCTGTCCGCTCCGGGTATCGACATACCGGAACCGGACGATAAGAATTCGGTCCTGAAAAGAGATTCGGGACCGGACCGATAAGGTTACCGGTCCGGTTCTGGATACTGTTTCCGGTCCGAAACCGGTCCGAAATATTAAAATCCCTGCTTTACTTAAAAATCTCTGCTTTACTTATAATTTTTTTATAAAAATCTCTGCTTTACTGTCTTTACTGCTTTACATAATACATATTAACAAACTTAAAGCAATATATAATAACAATATTCTAAGGATTGATAAGATAGTTACCGGGTATCGAACCGGGACTGATAACATATAAGTTATTGGGTAATTAGATCGGGTTGCCGGACCAGATCCTTATGTCTGGTACTCGAATTCAGACAGTTAACTTTTCGGTCCAAGTATCGGTCCGGGTATTTCGATCCGGTTCTCGGGGTATCCGGACCGATAACAGCCCTAATTGTGTGAAACAAATCTTTAGATATGGTGTCATAAATCCACAGTTTGACAATATCGTCAAGACCAACATCGATGGGGCGAGGGACAGAGTCATCAACATGGTCAAGCACGTTGTACGCGCATGCGTGAATATGAAAAAGTTTAACCCACGATGCATATTAACCAACTTTTTGATCAAGAATTAAGGGAATGAAATTCTTAATATTTGTAACAGCCAACATCGGATGGAAAGAAGAAGTGGAAGACGCTAGGGGATTGTCTATGATGAGTGTGGAAGAGGAGGCGGCGGAAGCCTTAGGAGAGGTGGGAGGAGACATGGAAGCCAAAAAGGGAATGAAGAAAATAGGAAAACTGAGAAAAAAAACGGTGGCAGCCGTCGGTCGAGGTTGGGGGGGGGGGGGGTTGTCGGCGGCAAGTAAGAAAAAATAATGGTTTTGGTGTTTTAGTGTTTGACTTTTGATACCATGTAAGATTGTATTAATATCCCTTGGTGAGTCTTTCTCATTAATACAAATATATATAGTGTGTACAATTAGGATCCTATAACTACATTAATTATACATCACTAATAATTACAAATTATGTAATGAATATTATACTAATATTTAGTTTGGCGATTTGCCAAGGACGAAGGCTTTAAAGCTCAAAGTGAAAGGTAAGCTGGATAGAAGTCACTTTTTTGTCCTGACTTGTGAGAGAAATAGAGGAAGTGATATTCAAATGGAAGTGAAGAACTGTCTTATTGGACTGGTTTTCGCAGCTTAAATATAACTTACTCAATTTCCTTTTGGCAGGAAAATGGAGATACAGCAGCAATCTCAAGATGAATTACAACAGTGGTAGTCCCACTGAAGAATTTGAGATACCGCTGTTTGACTCATCTACCATAACTAAGGCTACCAATAACTTTTCAGTTAACAGAAAGATTGGAGAGGGGGGATTTGATCCTGTTTACAAGGTAATATCACTTGTGGCATGGACAGTTTTGTACAATAAAAACACCGTTTTATCACCCAAAGCATAGAGCACATGAAGTCTAGATGACTGTCAGAGGCTTCCTGGTCCTACAGAGTAAAACATTCATCTATAGTTTCAGTACAGAAGTTGTATGATAAACGCTGACAGATGAATCTTAACCTTGTAAAACTAAATGAGACTTGTAAGATAACAATGGGAAGAAGTGTGGGAATTGAGGGAAATGGCCTTTTGGTGCATGAACCTGTACGTTTTGAAAACACATTTAACCACTAGTACAAGAAATGTAATGAATTAAGGATATGCTTGATTTTTTACCTAAATAAACTTTACTGATTCTCGTATAGTTTCTAAATTCCTTTTTATATGGAAGCATAACGTACTTTGTATTTTCTACTTTCAAGTTAGATATTTAAAATATTTAACCTGCAGATATTGTGAAGTTTAGGGAATACTTGAAAGAATTTATCAATATTTGAGGGACTAAAAGAGCTAATTTTCCTTGTATATATCTTCAATTCTTTCCTTAAATATCTTCAATTGCTTAAATAGTTTTCTTAAAAGTATGACATATTGAAAGACCACAAAGAATACTCACTTGGTGATAATATACATTAATTTAATCATGATTAACTCTTAAAAGATCTTAACATTCAACCACTTATCATCATGCATTTATTGCTTTATTATATTTGTAAGACATTTTCGTCTCAAACTGGGAAGTCAAACATTACAGCTTTGAAAACTACAAACTTTCACATCCCAAGTGTAAGGCTCTTAGCCGCCTCTATGGCCTCTCAAACAGAAGTTGAAAGAATTGTTACACAATTGAGATGTGATATATACTTCAACTTGGTGGGATTATGTCTCTTAAATATCCACATCTTACCTGGCATAGTGCGTGCTCAAATTCAATATTGAGCGAGTAAAATTCTTTTGACTAAAATCTTGAAGCAATGCTAATTAAGTTGACATTTGCAACTGGTACTTGATTAATGTACCATTTTTAATTCTCAGCAACAGTGAAACGAAAAGGATAATTGATCTTATCCACAAATTATCACACAGAAGAATCATCAAAACTGAAGGTTGTTCCATAAACATAACAAGAATCTTCAAATGGTCCAAATTGGTATCAAGGTGACTGAAATTTAATTTCTTAGAATTGGGTTTGTCTATTTCAAGCTTTTAGTACGTGGGTATACTGCCAAATTGCTTCTTTTTATTCTATTTTGATTGTTGACCAATGCCATGGTCATGGCCTTTGGTGGGGTGGGGTGAGGGGTACATACTTTTTTTTTGGTTAATTAAGAGTGGAATATTTTTAATTGTTAGTTAATATTTCAATTGTCAATTATTGTATGGTTTATTTGACACGTCAAACGGCGAGTGAGTTTGCTGATGGTCTTATGGGTACAAGTGTTTAAAAGACAAACCTCTACAAAGTTACAAATGCACAAGTTTAAAGAGTATTTAGCCTACTCTTTATAAGACAAATAGTGGACATGACTTTTTGATTCTAAACTGGTGGGCAGAAAAGTTAAGTTTGTCAATCAAAGGTATTGGTATTCTTTTTTGTGTCAGCTATGTTGAGGCTCCAAGGCTTTAACCTTATCAATCGAACTTATTGGTTTGCTTTAACCTTATTGGTTTGCTTCCCATTTCTCTTCATCTTACTAACTTCTGCAGCATTAGACACAATCACTACAGATAAATCCCTTAGAGATGGTGACACAATTGTATCAGCTGGAAGTGTTTATGAACTTGGATTTTTCAACCTTGGAAATTCCAATAATCGCTACGTTGGCATATGGTACAAGAAGATAGCACCTAGAACTGTCGTCTGGGTAGCAAACAGAGACATTCCACTGAATGGCACTTCAGGAGTGTTAACACTCAATGCCAATGGGATTCTTGTACTTGTTGATAACTCCAATGTCTCAATTTGGTCATCAAACACATCAAGAACCTTAACGAATCCAAAAGTGCGGCTCCTGGATTCTGCGAACCTTGTTGTAAGTGATGGAAATGACAGAGACCCGGGAATTAATTTTGCGTGGCAGAGTTTTGATTATCCAGGAAATACTTTATTACCTGGCATGAAGATAGGAAAAAATTTGGTCACGGGCATGGATTGGAACGTAACGTCATGGAAGAGCTTGGATGATCCTACTCCTGGTGAATATGTAGACTATGTTGATTCTCATGGATACCCGCAATTGCTCTTGTCCAGAAATTCATCTATAGTATTTAGCTCAGGGCCATGGACTGGTATTGCATTTAGTTCTAGTCCTGGTATCAAACCAACTTTATATTACACTTTCGAGTTTGTTATTAATAAGCAGGAAATTTACTTCAAATACGAGCTTAAGAATGACTCCATGCCCACCAGGGTGGTGATCAATCCGTCTGGGGTGATAGAACACCTAACATGGATTGAGCACACTCACAGCTGGTTTCTCTACTTGACAGCACAACTTGATAATTGTGATCGTTTTGCTTTATGTGGTCCTTATTCAAGTTGCAACATCAATAACTCCCCTCCATGTGACTGTCTGAAAGGTTTCGAGCCTAGGTATTTGTTAAACTATGTGATCATCTCACCTTAACCTTTTGGAGATAACACACTTTCGATTACTTATTTATGTCTTCACACACCCCTCGCTTTTAGGCTTGATTGTTTTTCTTTGACCAAACACGTGGATTTTTTTTTTGATTACTTAATTATGTCTTCACAGGAATCCTCAAGAGACTGCAGCAGACTGGTCTAGTGGTTGTGTGAGGAGAACCTCTTTGGATTGTAAACAAGATGGTTTTCTTAAATTTTCGGGCATCAAGATGCCGGATTCCAGAAACTCCTGGTATAATGAGAGCATGAACCTTGAAGATTGCGAGAAAATGTGCTTAGCTGATTGCAATTGTACAGCCTACTCAAATCCTGATATTAGAAATGGTGGAAGTGGATGCTTACTATGGTTTGGAGAACTCATTGATATTAGAGAGTTCAGCCAAAATGAGCAAAACCTGTATGTGAGAGTAGCTGCTTCAGAATTAAGTAATGACCCTACGCTGCATTAATCCACAAATTGAGGGAACTCTACTGTCTTATTTTCTTACTTGATGGTCATTAAAGTTGATTAGGCGCTTTAGTAGCTGGTAATATGGAGATTTCATTGTAAAGGATAAGAATGCTTTTTATCCACCTATGACAAAGTCTCCCTCTAGCTTTGCTAACCTAAGCTAAAACATAATTGTGTAAGGAAATTTATCAGATGAAAATTGAAGACTGCCTATGGACTAATTATTGAACATATTCAGACAGGAATCGGTGGAGAAAGAGGTCAGTCCTGATTGCCGTCATTTCAGCAGCGGTAGCAACATTTGTCCTCAGCATTTTAGCTTGGTTTTCCTTCCAAAGAATTAAAAGAACAGGTAAATTACTTAGGTACTCTTGTCTATCTGGCTGACATTGTTCGGCTTTACCATTTTCTCATTGATATCATGTTTGTGACGGGTGAATGTATATTGACAGGTTCAGAAGTTGAAAATGAGGATATGGAGCTTCGATTGTTTGATTTAGTTACTGTTACTAGTGCCACTGAGAACTTCTCTTGCGCTAATGTGATTGGGGAGGGCGGATTTGGACCTGTTTACAAGGTAAATCAACTTTGATCTTCAACTTCTAGCTAGAAGTGGCATCTTTGACCCTCGATAGAAAATTGCAGGGTATCTTACCAAATGGACAAGAGATAGCAGTAAAGAGGCTATCAAAGTTTTCTGGACAAGGCGTTCAAGAGTTAAAAAATGAAATCGTTCTCATTTCCAAGCTGCAACACAGGAACCTTGTCAAGCTATTGGGTTGCTGCCTTGAAGGCGAAGAAAGGATGCTAGTCTATGAGTTTATGCCCAATGCTAGCTTGGACTATTTCATTTTTGGTCTGCTTTTCATGATTCGTTAACTAAATACTACTAATTGATGAGTCCTCAATATCTTTGCAGCCCTCAATGATTAGGTCTACAATGTGCAGATTTAAGCAGAAAGGCTTCACTTGCATGGAAGGACCGCTTTGAGATTGCTATGGGAATATCTCGAGGTCTTCTTTACCTTCACCAGGACTCAAGATTAAGAATTATTCACAGAGATCTCAAAACCAGCAACATTTTATTAGATAGTGACATGAACGCCAAAATTTCTGACTTTGGCCTTGCTAAAATTTTTACTGGAGACCAAGTGGAAGGAAAAACTAAGAGAGTAATAGGGACATAGTAAGTTTCTACAAATCTTTACCATAGAACCTTTATTATATTCAATCACTACATGAGCTTAAATTATTGAGTTGATGCAGTGGATATATGTCCCCGGAGTATGCTGTTGATGGAAAATATTCAGTAAAATCAGATGTATTCAGTATCGGCGTAATCATTCTAGAAATAGTCAGTGGTAGAAAGAACAGGAAATTTCATCATTTGGAACATCATCACAATCTCTTGGGACATGTAAGCACAATGTCGCAAACCTCATTCCCTCAAGTCACTTTCTACTGTGAATGCAACTGTATAATGTGTTCCTTCATAATTTAGGCATGGTTACTTTGGACTGAAGGCAAAGTGTTGGAATTGATTGACGAATGTTTGAAAGAATCATTTTCAGAATCTCAAGTGTTGAGATGCATCCAGGTCGGTTTGCTGTGCGTGCAAAAACTCCCAGAGGATAGGCCGATGATGGCATCAGTCGTTTTCTGGTTAGGTAATGAAGGTCTTGTTCTTCCTCAACCAAAGCAACCTGGTTTCTTTATAGAGAGGAATTCAATGGAATCATCAGAGGCAACTGATGAAGCATATCTAAGTAACAGCGTGTCGATAACAGTTCTAGAGCCAAGATAGACGTAAAATCATAATCGGGAAGTCTCTGTCTTGTTTGTCAACTGTACTAGTGTATATATGACTATATGCGAAATTTTGAGGATAGTCGAGTATTTCTGTTTGTCATTGACATGTATTCTTTTGGAATTATAATGGGCGTAATGAATTGGCCTATTGTGAGTAACAACCTTCCAAATAACTTGTGAAACAGGCCAACTCTAGTCCCATTTTTTATTTTTGCTCACAAATGCTGCTGTCTAAGGCATCTTCAATGCATGTGCTGTGCAAGAGTCATGTCATCTCATTGGCGTTCTTGATTCAGGTATCTGAAAGAGTGTAGAGAACTATAAAGATGTCACTTTAATCTATTCACAAAAGATTGTCACCCAGTGACAGAAACATGGCTTCTATACTTTCTGATGCAAATGAAAGTTCTTAGGTTCGTTCATTAGCTGGAATGCAGTAGACATTAGCTGTTGTATTCTTTTTTTGAAAATATATGGAAATCCTCTCTGAATTGTAGTCCCAGCTCCCAGCTTCATGTGCAGATTATATGAAGGCACTTATACCAAATATTGATCTTTAAAAGAAGTTTGCTAACTTCATCATTTGTAAATTGCAGAAAAAATAAGTCTCTTACTGATCCTGGTGCAGTAGGCCTACGATATGATTAGGCAACCTGATCAAAGTAAATCCAGAGTATCATTTTATCTGAACATGAATATATCAGGACTCAATCAACTCTACTAGCAAGAGGAGCTGCAGTTACTTCCCACTCCATGTTATTTGAAAGATCGTATTCATTGATGTCTTAGATGAAAGGAATGAATGAAGATACACTTGGCTCTACACATTAAAACATAAAAGTGAAGTTAATGAGCTCTTCCGAAAAATCCACCCCGTCTGTCTATCTCATTTTGTCACTGTCGCACCATTGTCACCAGTGTTTTGATCCAATCTCTTCAAAAATATATTAATCCTGGTGTGAATTTTGCTGAGAATAATTTTCGTTACAAAACTTTATCCTAACATATTTCATGTAATTCCACCTCCTTGCAGTGGACAAATACTTCACTTGCTAACTCACTTAATTACACCCTAATTTTTCAGATTCTACAAATCAGCCCCCACCCCCATGTTACCGCCTCCCATACCTGCGTAATTCCTTCGGGTCCCGCGGATATGATGGCTTCAGTCTCCAACTACAGGTATGTCTCCTTCTCCTCATACATCTCCATCTTGAAAGTATATGTATGTCCTAGAGACAATCTGTATTAGGACACAATATACTTTATACACATTCGTATTTATATTAATGATGATTAATATTATGACATTTGTATTTGTTGAATTATTAGTTGATTGTTTATAATATTCTATAAATGCATCCCCAGAGTTTACGTGTTTATTAATGATGTGAGAATTAATGTTATAACGTAACTATTGAATTACCTCGACTAATGGTCATCGAGATTGAGATATCGATGATATATGATACGTCGACATGTGATCTGCATCATATCCTTAGGGGATGTAGTATATCTCACTTGCTACGAGTTATGGAAACTCGTGATGGACACATGGATACTTATTGAAGTATTGGTATACCCTGCTGATGCACTATTTGTTATATGTCTACAATGTCATCAGCATGTGGGAGATATAAGTCCTTAGACTTGAGGTCAATATCACCTTGTTTACGGAGTAATGTACTTTGATCCTGTCCTAAGCTCAAATGTTTTATAGGTTGAGACGCGACTTGTTTTGGGTGCATTACGAAGTAGATTAAAGGTGGTATGTGAGCCAAGATTAAGATTCATTCCTTGAATGTATTTTCAAGTGAACACTCAGATACTCATATGGTATTAGGTTGACTAAGTCATTGGCTAATGCAGTGGACATGTCGTTGATATGGTCCTGTTGTCAACTAATATAGACGAGTCATAATAATCAAGCCATTTGGATAGACACTTGACAAATCCTAAGTTTGATTGAGTGTGTCAAGAATGAAAGAATTTTATCTTCCCACATAAAGGTTCAGTTCACATGTTTCGTGTAGCTAAACTTTACATATTGAGTTCGTCTTCCGGCGCAGTTTAGGAGTTCCATATAGACCATAATGTTATTAGTGTCAATATGTAAAAGCTTGAAGGGTAACACTAAGTCAATTGTTCCGTCGATTCAAGGATGTAATCAGAGAGTATATAAGTGTTCGGTTGATGATTGAGACATTAGAATAAAATAGAAACGAAGCAAAAATTGGAGCAGGGCCACGGCGCAGGTAAGTCAGGGCCATGGCGCCACAGCGCTGTGGCGCCACTTACTCAGCGCCGTGGCGCCGACACTCGTTCAGTGGGTCCGAATGACTCACTCTGCTTTGGTTTTTGGGCCTGGCCCACGAGGGAAACTCTAGCTGATTTATTCAGCTATATATACAGGAACTCTACTGGAATTTCTAGCTTTCCAAATGAGCAATTACATCATAGTCTTTGACTTGCTAATCGAGGGACAATTGCGTGCTCACCCTCGGACTACACAACACAAGCTTCGAGAATTTTCAGATTGCTATCAATGTAAGTCTTCGTTCGAAGAATTACATTCTTGCTTGTGTTTATTTTACATTGTATAATCATCCTACAGTTTGACCGTCGTCGGGTTTGAAACATAAATTTTCAAATTCTGCTGCGTGTACGAACCGGACAAAATCCTTCACACCTCCCCAAGAATCCCACCGTAAAGAAACTTTTAGGGTTGAGTAAGGTTCATGATCCATTATTTACATGGTATCAGAGTCAGATCCATTTCAATTCTTTGTTCACCGATGTTAGACCCCCAAATTATATTATACACGATTCAGTTAATAAGACATGGACGTGCAGATGAGTGTTAAAAATCTCACATCGGATATGGAATGAGAACATGAACTCCTTATCTGGACTTAAACAATCATCACCGTACAAGTGAGGTTGAGTTAGGCCAAAATTCATTCTTTACCCCCACTACACTATACCTCGGCACAAACATGACCCCAAGCTGGCTTACTTACCCTGGTTCCGTCAAGATCAACCCATTCAGGACGCCCTTATGACATTCATTGGCCCTACAATTGCCTCCACGTTGAAGCAATCGCGTCGTCAAAAAGTTAGGAACATGCATTTATTGCTTTAATAAATATTATGACATTTTCATCTGAAGTCAAAGGTACATCGTTGGAAACTCCAAACTTTCACATCCTAATTAATTCATAGGCTCTTAGCCACCTCTATGGCCTCTCAGCATAAAAGTTGAAAGAATCATTACTCTATATAACTAGTTAATTTTTTGATGAAATTTTACTTTGAGGCATATTTATATAGAAATTATTGCCTCCACATTGCATAGGCCCCGTCATCAAAAAGTTAGTAACATGCATTTATTGCTTTAATAAATATGTAAGACATTTTCATCTCAAACTGGGAATTCAAAGGTACATATTTGGAAACTGCAGACTTTGACATCCTAATTAAGGCATAGGCTCTTAGCCACCCACCTCTATGGCCTTTCAACAGAAAAGTTGAAAGAATCATTGCTCAACTATGCCCCTTGGGGCTAGAGAAAATGTCATATTTGTATTCCACTTTTGAAAAAGGGTTATATTTATCGTCCGTTAAAATGTGTGTTCAAATATATCCTTTTCATTAGCAAAATTATTATATTTACTCTCCATGGATGAAAATCTCACGTCACCAGTCATATGTGATCCACACGGTGGCATCCACGTGGAGGGTGAGACCCATCTTGTCTTCAACACCAGCCACCACAGCCTCCACCAGACACGTGTCAGCCTCATAATAAAATAATCCACCCAATTTAATTTAACCCGGTTCTAATTAAATCAGCCCAAATCTGACTCAGTTCCCTTCATTAACCCACCCCCAAAATGTTCAAGCAACTCTCTCTCTCTCTCATTCACTTCGTGGATTTAATGATTGATTCTAGTAACAGAGCAGAAAATGCCTTCAAACTTAAACAATTTTAAGGATTTGTATCTCTGCTTGGTAAAAATGTGTTTTTTGTGCATTTAGGTGCAAAAACCGAAATGGGGTTTTGATATTTGAGGTGTTTTTTAGTTATGGGTGGTTTCCTTTTGGAATTTTTACATTTCATTATATTTTTTAAAGTTTTTAATAAAGTCAATATTTTATTTTTTCTTCTTTCATTGAATTTTTGTTCTTTTTTCTTGTGTTGTTTCATGAAGGTGAAGAAAATGAAAATTTGATTGCAGTGGATTATGCTTATTTTGTTTGAGTAAAGTGGGAAGTTCGGTTCAAGCAATTCTATTGAGGTTTAGCGAGATAGAGATATTTAGGTGAAGTATTTTGTGGCCGTGGTCATTTGGTCGACGTTCGTCGCCGGAAAAGACAGTGAAATGGTGGTGTAGAATTTTGAAGAAATGAGGAAGATGAGGAGGTTTGAGTGTGGGTCGGGTAGTGGGTTAAGATCTGGGTGGGTTTAATTAGAAATGTGTTAAATTAAAATGGAGGCGGTGGCCGGTGGTGATGCCTGTTGTTGAAGACAAGGTGGGTCCTACCCTCCACGCGATCCAATGTGGCATCCACGTAGATCACATGTGGCGGCTGGCGTGAGATTTCCGTCTATGGAGGACAATTGTGACAATTTTACTAACGGAAAGGGTATATTTGAACTCATACTTTAATGAATGACAAATATGATCATTTTCCGAAAGTTGGATGATAAATATGACTTATTTCCTTAGTTTTTATATGATTAGCCGGACATGACATTATTTTATTTTAAGTAGTAACAGAAGTTATTTTGCGGAAGCTAAAAAAATAATTTTACCCAAGTACTTTCGGAATCTTGGCCAGAAAAAGTAATTTTCGAAGTGATTAGCCAAATAACAAAAAACACTCTTCAAAATAACTAGATTTTAGAAATTTGGCCAAACAAACTACTCCACTTGTCATGTTTAGGTAATAAAAAGAAGTGCAATATATAATTATTTAATCATGATTAAGTTTTAAAAGGCACTAATCATGCATTTAATAAACATGTAAGATATTTTCGTCTCAAAAGTGGGGAGTCACAGACGTACAATTTTGAAAAGTTCCAGACTTTCACATCCTGAATCTTAGCCGCCTATGCCTCTCAACAGAAAAGTTGAAGAATTATTACTCAATTTACAAGTGATATTGAATTTATTAAGTGTTTAGCCGCGATAGACCTTCATATTAAGGAGTCCTTTGGTTACATGAGTTAAGGGTTAACCCGGTAGAAAATTTGAAATTGAATTTATTCAGTGTTTAGTTATGGGTAATAATTATAATTAAGATAAAATTTATACAAAATCATTAAACTATCTTGGATAATCTTGAGCTAATCTTATTTGAACCAAACAACTCCTAAGAGTTTTCAAAAATCAAATATTGGGTCATTTCCATAAGATGATTCCAGGATCCATTTCACATTTGCACCAAAAGTGGCCCAGTGGTCAATAATTTGATTAGAAATAGTAAGCTCTCAGATTCAAATTCCAATAGAAGCGGAAAATATTAGGTAATTTCCTCTTTTCATCTATTTAAGCCGAGTTATACAGTATATGTGTTGGTTCGAGTTGGAGCTAGGATTTTAAATTTATGAATTCTGGGGTTCTAGAAATTACAGTTTACTTTTTGATAAATTGTTTATGGATAATAAGTAGATTTTTAAACATATGTCGAACCCCGTCGGCAAAGTTATATTTCTACACATGGTGCTGGTGGAAGGTAGCAGCTATCATGTGAAATTAGTCAATACGCGCGCAAGCTAGCCTGGACATCACGATTATTAAAAAATCAATTTCACATTTCAGTTAAGAGAGTTTTTCTTTTCATTTTCTTTATAAGAGGAATATTGGACAGAGACTTTTTTATTCCAAAGTGGTGGGCAGGAAAAATGAACTTTGGCAATCAAAGGTATTGATATTCTTCTTTGTGTCACTGTCAACTATGTTGAAGCTCGGTTTTAAGTTTTAACCTTGTCAATCAAAAACATGAGTCAGAAGACATGAAAGGCCTTCTTTCTTTACTCGTTTGCTCCCATTTTCTCTTCATATTACTAACTTCTGCAGCATTAGACACGATCACTACAGAAAAAAACATTAGAGATGGTGACACAATTGTCTCAGCTGGTGGGATTTATGAACTTGGATTTTTCAGCCCTGCAAATTCCAAGAATCGCTACGTTGGTATATGGTACAAGAAAATATCAATTGGAACTGTTGTTTGGGTTGCCAACAGAAACATTCCACTGAATGACACTTCAGGGGTGTTAACACTAAAACCCAGTGGGATTCTTGTACTTGTTGATAATTCCAATGTCTCAATTTGGTCATCAAACTCATCAAGATCCTTAAAGAATCCGAAAGCATGGCTCCTGGATTCAGGGAACCTTGTTGTCAGTGATGGAAATGAGAGAGATCCGGAAATTAATTTCGCGTGGCAGAGTTTTGATTATCCAGGAAATACATTATTACCTGGCATGAAGCTAGGAAAGAATTTGGTCACGGGCATGGATTGGTACACAACGTCATGGAGGAGCACGGATGATCCTACTCCTGGTGAATATGTAGACCGTCTTGATTCTCACGGATTCCCACAATTGTTCGTGTACAGAAATTCATCTATAGTATTTAGCTCAGGGCCATGGAATGGTATTGCATTTAGTGGTAGTCCTAACAGTAAAGCAAGTGATTCTTACACTTTCAGGTTTGTTATTAATCAGCAGGAAATTTACTACAAATACGAGCTTAAGAATGAGTCCATGACCACCAGGGTGGTGATCAATCCGTCTGGGGTGATAGAACACCTAACATGGATCGAGCGTAGCCAGAGCTGGTTTCTCTACTTGACAGCACAATTTGATAATTGTGATCGTTTTGCTCTATGTGGACCTTATTCGAGTTGCAACATCAATATCTCTCCTCCATGTGACTGTCTGAAAGGTTTCCAGCCAAGGTACTTGTTAATATATGTTGGAAGTTTATTAACGTGAAATAAAGTTAATTCTATTATTTATGACTCATCGAACAATTTGGGCCCCGCACGTCGAAACGTCGTTTCCACACACGTGCACACATAGTACCAAGGATCGTAAATTTTCTTAGTTAAAAGAGATATTGGTATGTATACAAAATATTTGAGACATGAAATGATAGACGGTTATTGGCCAATGACAAGTGTTTCACGTTGTTAAATGAAGGAAGTCAAAAAAAAAAAAAAATATTCGAGTTAGTTATAAATTATGAACAGTGTATAATGTGTAAAAGATGAAACGAGTCGGAAATCGCCGCGAAGCCTGTGATGTGAAAATTTACTGTAAGCTACTGGAGTTTAGGCGCCGCGGCGCCACCCCGGCAGGGCCGCGACGCTTGTGATGTGAAAATTTACTGTAAGCTACTGGAGTTTAGGCGCCGCGGCGCCTTCCCGAAGGGCCGCGGCGCTTCGATTCCAGTAGCTACTGTCCATCAAGCGCCGCGACGCTTCGGGTCCAGTGAGCACGACGGGAGATGAAAAGTCCCGACTCTTGGGTTGGTTTTGGAGCATTAATCCTCCATTATTTGGCACATGAATTCAACCATTATTTGGCTGTATTGTAACCCATATTAAGTGCTATTACATGGTCATTGAAGGCCATTACTTGGCTAGATGGGAAGTCTATCTACAACACACTATAAATTGAGGCCATTGACTCAATTGAAGAACACACCAAAAATTCAGATCCCATTTCCTTGTAACCGCAATTGTAACTCACAATCTATGTGATCATCTCACGTTAAGCTATTAGAGACAACACACTTTTGATTACTTAGTTATGCAGGCCCCTTACTTTTAGGCATGATTCTTTTTCTTGGACCAAGCACGTGGATTTTTTTTTGATTACTTAATTATGTCTTCACAGGTATCCTCAAGAGTCTGCAGCAGACTGGTCTAGTGGTTGTGTAAGGAGAACTTCTTTGGATTGTAACCATGATGGTTTTCTTAAATTTTCGGGCATCAAGATGCCAGATTCTAGGAACTCCTGGTATAATGAGAGCATGAACCTTGAAGAATGCGAGAAAATATGCTTGGCTGATTGCAATTGTACAGCCTACTCAAATCTTGATGTTAGAAATGGTGGAAGTGGATGCTTACTATGGTTCGGAGAACTCATTGATATTAGAGAGTTCAGCCAAAATGAGCAAGACCTGTATGTCAGAGTCGCTGCGTCAGAATTAGGTATCTACCATACTCTGCACCATTTTCTCATTTATTATACAATATAAATGCACAAACTCTTTAGAATTGAAGGAACTCTACTATCTTATTTTACTTGATGTACATTAAAGTTGAGTAGGTACTTTAGTAGTTTGTATTGTTTTGTTTGCATTGTAAATGATAGGATGCTTTTATCCACCTATGACAAAGTCACCCTCTAGTTTTGCATTTTTGCTTACCTAAGCTGAAACATCTACAAAATTGTTTTATCAGCGACTAAATGGTTGCACATCTGCAGTATTTACCCTTTTAGAAGCCATATAAGTAGGAGCGGATAATCTAGTCTAAGTAAGAACTTGTCCTACTAATAGAATGATGATGACACTTTGCAAAATATTACTATAATGGATACTAGGACGTATTCAGTTAGTACAGTGATGAGTTATACGATTGCCAACGGATGAGACACTTGCTCCCTGAAAAGGTGTAATAATATACTTGACCTTGTGGCTGATCAAGGTTGTTTACAGCGGGAAGCACTCTGTCCTTTGGGGCAGCTTGTAATCAGTTACATGGACTACCTTTTTAAGCAATACACTCATGCAATTTACTACTGATATGGCCAACTCATATGAAAATTGAAGACTGCCTATGGACTAATTATTGAACATATTCAGACAGGAATCGGTGGAGAAAGAGGTCAGTCCTGATTGCCGTCATTTCAGCAGCGGTAGCAACATTTGTCCTCAGCATTTTAGCTTGGTTTTCCTTCCAAAGAATTAAAAGAACAGGTAAATTACTTAGGTACTCTTGTCTATCTGGCTGACATTGTTCGGCTTTACCATTTTCTCATTGATATCATGTTTGTGACGGGTGAATGTATATTGACAGGTTCAGAAGTTGAAAATGAGGATATGGAGCTTCGATTGTTTGATTTAGTTACTGTTACTAGTGCCACTGAGAACTTCTCTTGCGCTAATGTGATTGGGGAGGGCGGATTTGGACCTGTTTACAAGGTAAATCAACTTTGATCTTCAACTTCTAGCTAGAAGTGGCATCTTTGACCCTCGATAGAAAATTGCAGGGTATCTTACCAAATGGACAAGAGATAGCAGTAAAGAGGCTATCAAAGTTTTCTGGACAAGGCGTTCAAGAGTTAAAAAATGAAATCGTTCTCATTTCCAAGCTGCAACACAGGAACCTTGTCAAGCTATTGGGTTGCTGCCTTGAAGGCGAAGAAAGGATGCTAGTCTATGAGTTTATGCCCAATGCTAGCTTGGACTATTTCATTTTTGGTCTGCTTTTCATGATTCGTTAACTAAATACTACTAATTGATGAGTCCTCAATATCTTTGCAGCCCTCAATGATTAGGTCTACAATGTGCAGATTTAAGCAGAAAGGCTTCACTTGCATGGAAGGACCGCTTTGAGATTGCTATGGGAATATCTCGAGGTCTTCTTTACCTTCACCAGGACTCAAGATTAAGAATTATTCACAGAGATCTCAAAACCAGCAACATTTTATTAGATAGTGACATGAACGCCAAAATTTCTGACTTTGGCCTTGCTAAAATTTTTACTGGAGACCAAGTGGAAGGAAAAACTAAGAGAGTAATAGGGACATAGTAAGTTTCTACAAATCTTTACCATAGAATATTTGTTACATTCAATCAGTACATAAGCTTAGATTTCTTGAGTTGATGCAGTGGATATATGTCCCCGGAGTATGCTGTTGATGGGAAATATTCAGTCAAATCAGACGTCTTCAGTATCGGCGTAATCATTCTTGAAATAGTTAGTGGCAGAAAGAACAGGAAATTTCATCATTTGGAACATCATCACAATCTTTTGGGACATGTAAGCCACCAAAACTTCGTTCCGTAAAGTCACTCTTTCTATTGTGAATGCAACTGTATTAATGTTAATTCTGTTTGTAATTTAGGCATGGTTACTTTGGACCGAAGGCAAAGCATTGGAACTGATGGACGAATGTTTGAAAGAATCATGTTCACCATCTCAAGTGTTGACATGCATCCAGGTCGGTTTGTTGTGTGTCCAAAAACTCCCAGAGGATAGGCCGACAATGGCATCAGTCGTTTTCTGGTTAGGCAATGAAGGTTTGGTTCTTCCTCAACCAAAGCAACCAGGTTTTTTTATAGAAAGGAATTCAATGGAATCAACAGAGTCAACTGATGAAGGATATCTAACAAACAACGTCTCGATTTCAATTCTAGAGCCAAGATAGACAAAATTGCATTGGAAGTTTTGAAATGTATAGACTGTCTTGTCTGTCAACAGTACTAGTGTATATATGACTATATGAGGTGAATTGAGGAAGGTGGTCGAGTATTTCTGATTGTCGTTGACATGTATTCTTTTGGTACTATAATGGAAATAATGAATTAGCCTATTCGAAGTAACAACCTTCTAAATTACTTATTTTGCTCACAAATGCTGATGTCTAAGGCATCTTCAATGCATGTACACGAGTTATGGCATCTCTCCAGCATTCTTGATTCGGGTTTCTGAAAGAGCGTCGTCAACTTGAAAGATATCATCTTAGTTTATCCCCAATAGATTTTACTCAGTGACAGAAACATGGATTCTATACTTGCTGATGCAAATGAAAATTATTAGGTTCATTCATTTGGTGGAATGCAGTAGGCAGTAGCTGTTAGATTCTCTTTTTGATGTCAACTGTGAAACAAGGTTGATATTGTGAAATAATATTAAAATCCTCTTTGAATTGTAGTCCCAGCTCCATGTCCATTCTACTTCTTACCAAATTGTATATGAACTTGAGGCACTTGTACCAGGTAGTGATCTAGTTTGCTACTTCATCATTTGTTAATTGCAGAAAAAAATTCAGTCATTCTGTTCCTGGTGCAATAGGCCTGGGATATGATTAAGCTAGCTCTATTTTCTGACCTTAGGGCGGAACTCTCTTATCTTAGGGTAGGAGTTACCCCAGGTGGGAAGGGGGAGGGGGGTCACTCTTTGATGATCAGTAAATAGCATAGGCTTCGATGGACTTGCAATAGCGATTCTTACCAGCAATCCTAGTGGCCTCTATGCAATGCAGCAACTCGTTGCCTAACGATCCTATAAGAGATGCTCCGTTCTTTCCTCCACGCTCGCTTAGCTACGAGTAATTTAATGGAACAAGCAAGCTACCTGATCAAACTAAATTCATTCTATAATTTTACTAGCAAGAAGAGCTGCCATTACTCTCCACTCCAAATTATTGAAACTCGTGTTCATCGATGTCTTAGATTTTGGATGTTCTGAGCAGAATCCACTCTAACTTGTCCATCAGCACTCATTACAAATTCCAGTCCAAAAATACTCTGAAGGAACGCTCCTGAAACGGTGAAACTGCAAATTGTTTCTAAAATCTAGTATTATTCTGACTTTTTCAACAAAAGAAAATCGAAATTGGACATGACTCCGAAAATCAGTCAAATTGGCTGAGAAGAATTGGAACTTCGGCCCAACTCTATGCGAGGATTTTCCAAAACCATATCTAGTAAACAAATAATCCACATCCCACAAATATAGGAACTCAACACCCCCGCACGTTCAAGACTGAATATCTAGAGTGTGGACATATAAGATAGGAACCCAACATTGGATAAATCATTAATTGGACGGGTCTAACTTTGATACCATAAGAAATGAACCTTGTGTCTAACTCAACTCAAAAGCTAGTTCATTAGGTGAGGATCGCCCAAGACCATATAAAGGAGACAAATAATCCACATATATATCCCGCTGATGTGGGAACTCAACAGTGGAACTTGATAAAAATCTGAGTAAATGCACATATACAAATTGTTGTAATCTCTCCTAATAATGCATTTGAATATAGATTTCACAATGCAATTTTTTTTGGTTTTCCATCCGACGTCCGGTACTCGTATTGGAACCGGACTAATCCGGATTGCCCGGGCCCATTTGGGGGACGCTCCCTTTCCCCATACTCAGGTATCAAACTCGAGACCTAGCTCTGGTTAAGGAAAGAACAGACTCATCAGCTACATCAATCAGGGGCTAATGCAGAAGTAATTATTTATTTCTGTGGCATACTCCAGTTTTATGGAGTAAAGATATGATGGTATATGTGAAGAAGATATTGAACAGTAGCATGGCAAAATTGCACGTTTTAAAACTTGAAATTGAGAGAGAGAGAGGTGGGGGGGGGGGGGGGGAAGACAGTTTTCCCCGTGGGAAGCAACAAAAAATTAATGTCTCGTCCCTTCAATTTTAACTGTCCAAAGACATTTTAACTTTATATAATGTTATATAAGTTAACGCTATAACGTTATTTTAACTTTATATAACGTTAACGCTACCTATGATTTTGTGTTGTCTTGAAGTTTAAGGAAACACCCTGGAATATTCATGCACTTGCCTGTTTTCACTGTACAGTGTGCACAATATATTATGCACAATATCTTAAAATACTTGTGATATTAGTGTCTTTTTGCAATCTTACCGTAAGAGTTTGGAATAATTTCCCTTAGGAATTTCTTTCATTAATCACAATATATATATAAGACGATATTAATCTCCCTTAGGGAGTCTTCTCATTAATATTAAAGTATATATAGAGTACAATATTCATCCCTTGTACAATAGGAATTCTAAGTCTATACAAAAGAGGAATCCTAGTCTTACCATAATTATATTTACACAATATATGGAAATATTCTAATTATGGGTAGGGATACAATTATTTATATAATATACATGTTTACACACCCCCTCAGTCGGAGCGGGAGGAGGACGGACGCTGATACTAGATCTGAAGTCAAGAAATAACTGTCTGGGAAGTCCTTTGGTAAATATGTCTGCATACTGATAGGATGATGGAACATGTAACACTCTGACATGGCCTAACGTAACTTTCTCACGAACGAAGTGTAGGTCTATCTCAATATGTTTGGTTCGCTGATGTTGAACCGGATTATGAGAAAGATAGATGACAGAGATGTTATCACAATACACAATAGATGCCTGACGCAGCGACACCAAGTTCTAACAAGAAATTTCCGAGCCAACAAATCTCGGCTACCACATTTGCAACGCTCAGACTCGCCTCGACCTTTGGATCGAGATAGGTAGTCCGTCAGCCGACCAAGAAATCAGATTATCCCGTAAAAAAACACAAAAGCCGGAGGTGGAGCGTCGCGTGTCCGAATACCCTGCCCAATCTGCATCCGTATATGAAAACAACTTGTTTGGTGCAGAGGGGTATAGGTGCAAACCATAATCAATAGTGCCCTTAATGTATCGAATGATACGCTTAAGAGCAGTGAAATGAGACTCCCTTGGGGCATGCATGAATAAGCACACCTGTTGAACAACATAAGCTATGTCTGGCCTGGTGAAGGTGAGATACTAAAGTGCACCTGCAAGGCTCCTATACAGAGTAGGATCAGAGACTGGAGCACCATTCAAGGCACTAAGCTTAGATTTAGAATCAACTGGAGTAGGCACCTCTTTGCAGTTCGTCATCTTAGCCCTGTACACAATCTCCTCTGCATATTTACGGTGACACAAGAACATATGATTGGCATACCTAGTCTCTGATATCCCCAAAAAGTAACTCAGCTTCCCCAAATCAGTCATTGCAAATTCGGACTTAAGCAAGGCAATTATCTCATTTTTCAATTCGTCGGAGGAGGAAGTAAGAACAATAGCATCCACGTAAAGTAATAAGTAAGCAGTGCTACTACCTCAATGAAAAATGAATAGTGATGTATCACTCTTGCTGCATACAAACCCAATCTGCAAGATATACCTGACAAAATGATCATACCACGCACGGGGGGCCTGTTTCAGGCCATATAGTGACTTACGGAGACGGCACACATAGTGAGGAACTGCTGGATGGGTGAACCCTGGCGGCTGATGCATGTAGACTCTCTCTCAGATCCCCATGTAAGAATGCATTCTTCACATCAAGCTGGTGGATCGGCCATTGTTTGCCCATGGTGTTGCTCAAAACTGTGCGGATGGTAGCCGGTTTGACAACCGGGCTGAAGGTCTCACCACAATCAATGCCCTCCTACTGATTTGTGTCATTAGCCACAAGTATTGCCTTATACCTCTCAATATATCCATTGTCTCTGAATTTATGACAAAATAGCCACAGACAACGAATTATATTCAACCCCTCAAGTCTAGGTACTAGATCTCATGTGTATTGTTTAGTTAAAGCATTGAATTCCTCAGTCATAGCAGCTTTCCAATTAGGGTCTTGTTTGGCCAATATAGGATTCTTGGAAATTGGTGAAATGGTTTGGGCAGACAAGTTAAATTGGACTTTGGGCAGACAAGTTAAAAGGCGTCGTTGCATGGACGCGATGCAGATGTTCGTCGTTGCATAGACGAAACATGAATGAAGCCGTTGCATAGGCTTAAAATGAAAGGCGTCGTTGCATGGACGCGATGCAGATGCTCGTCGTTGCATAGACGAAACATGAATGAAGCCGTTGCATAGGCTTAAAATGAAAAGGCGTCGTTGCATGGACGCGATGCAGATGCTCGTCGTTGCATAGACGAAACATGAACGGCCGCCAGATAGGCTTAAAATGAAAATGCGTCGTTGCATGGACGCGATCTGATTCGTCGCCGCATAGACGAAACATGAATGGCCGCCAGATAGGCTTAAAATGAAAAGGCGTCGTTGCACGGACGCGACGATGCTCGTCGTTGCATGGACGAAACATGAATGAATCCGTTGCATGGGCTTTTAATGAAATGGCGTCGTTGCGTAGACGATGCAGATACTGCGTTGCATGACGAAACATTAATGAAGCCGCCATAGGCTTAAAATGAAAAGCGTCGTTGCATGCACGCGATGCAGATGCTCGTCGTTGCATAGACGAAACATGAACGGTTGCCAGATAGGCTTAAAATGAAAAGGCGTCGTTGCATGGACGCGATGCAGATGCTCATCGTTGCATAGACGAAACATGAATGAAGCTGTTGCATAGGCTTAAAATAAAAAGGCGTCGTTGCATGGACGCGATGCAGATGCTCGTCGTTGCATGGACGAAACATAAATGAAGCCGTTGCATAGGCTTAAAATGAAAAGGCGTCGTTGCATGGACGCGATGCAGATGCTCGTCGTTGCATGGACGAAACATAAATGAAGTCGTTGCATAGGCTTAAATGAAAAGGCGTCGTTGTATAGACGCGATGCAGATGCTCGTCGTTGCATGGACGAAACAAGAATGAAGTCGTTGCATAGGCTTATATGAAATGAAAAGGCGTCGTTGCATGGACGCGATGCAGATGCTCGTCGTTGCATAGACGAAACATGAATGAAGTCGTTGCATAGGCTTATATGAAATGAAAAGGCGTCGTTGCATGGACGCGATGCAGATGCTCGTCGTTGCATAGACGAAACATGAATGAAGCCGTTGCATGGGCTTTTAAAATGAAAAGGCGTCGTTGCATGGACGCGATGCAGATGCTCGTCGTTGCATAGACGAAACATGAATGAAGCCGTTGCATAGACTTAAAATGAAAAGGCGTCGTTTGCATGGACGCGATGCAGATGCTCGTCGTTGCATGGACGAAACATGAATGAAGCCGTTGCATAGGCTTATATGAAATGGAAAGGCGTTGTTGCATGGACGCGATGCAGATGCTCGTCGTTGCATAGACGAAACATGAATGAAGCTGTTGCATGGGCTTATATGAAATGAAAAGGCGTCGTTGCATGGACGCGATGCAGATGCTCGTCGTTCCATCGACGAAACATGAACGGCCGCCGTAGGCTTAAAAATAAAAGGGCGTCGTTGCGTGGGACGCGACGCAGATGCTCGTCGTTGCATAGACGAAACATGAACGGCCGCATGGGCTTTTAATGAAATGGCGTCGTTGCATGGGACGCGACGCAGATGCTCGTCGTTGCATAGACGAAACATGAATGAACGGCCAGATAGGCTTAAAAATAAAAAGGCGTCGTTGCATGGACGCGCGATCACGGATGCCGTCGTTGCATAGACGAAACATAAATGGAGCCGCCAGACAGGCTTAAAATGAAATGGCGTCGTTGCATGGGACGCGATGCAGATGCCGTCGTTGCATGGACGAAACATAAACGGTTGCCAGATAGGCTTAAATGAAAATGGCGTCGTTGCATGACGCGACGCAGATGCTCGTCGTTGCATGGACGAAACATAAATGAAGCCGTTGCGTAGGCTTAAATGAAATGCATCGTTTGTGGCGTACCGCCAGGACCCGTCTGAGTTGAGATAACGTCATTGCATAGACATTGTGCGTTTGTAACCCGCATGGGCCTATTGTTGTGTTCCTGCCTTTGCTGATATGAAGATCCTGCACTCAAAGAAAACTTGTGAGTTTTTTAGGAAATGAGTGGTTGATTAGCGTCGACTCTGTAGCTTTGACTCTAGACGCTTGCATTCTTGGTTTGCACTGAAGACCTAGTTGGCCTGCTTTTTCCTGTCTATTGCCATTTTCTTGCACTGAATTCCTTAAAATGTCCCAGTTTCTGGTAATGAAGATGTTGAACTGGGTAAGGTTGCATCTTGACGCTATCAAGCGATCGTAAGCATTTTTTTATTTTTATAATGAATGAAAAGCTAATGCGAGAATATGGACAATGTACAATTGAGTAGATGAGAATGCAACCCCAAAATATGTAGTAGTAATGGATGCAAAATATATGAGGATGCTAAACTCTCCAATGGACAAAATCGAGTCATGTGCAAAAACAAGTAAGAAATATTTCTAACGGCAACGGCCGATGTGGTCGCTTCACGTGTCCCGCCGAGGGAGTCAGGTCAAGACGTAGTTCATGCTGTAAAAATAAGAATTTTTATGATTTTAAAATGATGCGGGACCGAAGCCGATGTGGCCGCCTACGTATCACGCCGAGGGAATCAGGTCAAGACGTAGTTCGTGATGCAAAATAAGGATTTTTAAGATTTTAGAATGATGCGGGACCGAAGCCGATGTGGCCGCCTACGTATCCCGCTGAGGGAATCAGGTCAAGACGTAGTTCGTGATGCAAAATGATTTTTATGTAATATGCATTTTGTTGTTTTTTTTTTCTGAAAAAATGGAAGACGACATTACGTTCTGACTCCAGTTGATACCAACAATTAGTATTGTACATAAGGATGTTCTTTTATTGTTTTCAGTCTAACCGAGTTTGACTCTGGTGTAATTCACACGCCGTGATAGTACCTCAAACATACCTGAGTGTCGACACACTTGCTTGCATCCAAGGTTTCGAACTAAACGTAATCTCATGTTTCAAATGTCTCACTGAAAGAAAGTCCCGTTCTCACATATATTCTAGTATTTTGAATTTTGGGACGTTGAGAGAAAAGACACTCACACTCAGACAGATGTTCAATGCATGCAATTGTGATACCATAGGCTTGGCCGTCATGTAAGTATCCACTAATGTGAGAACCCTCAGTATAAGATCATGTAGGGCTTGTAATGTAGGCTTGGGGAAAGGAATGAATATCATTTGGGTAAAAGTGACTAATCATTCCTCGAGAGTTGTCTACGTCCATGCTTGATATTTGTGTGTTTTAATGCTGACTTGCTTTCTTTTTGTCCCAGTTTTTCTGTATTGACTTCTTTTGAATCTTTCATTTGGAGCCCCTTTTTTTTCGGGGTTATATATATATTTTTTTTATATCGGGCTTTTGATTTCCTCTTTATGTGAAGTCGTCTCTGCTTTCATTTTTGAGACTTTGACAATTTTGTCTTTGCAAACTTCAACGCAGGATTTTGTCAGCCATTTGCACATTTCTAAAGCACTCAAGGAGGTCGGGCCAAGAGAGGGATAGTGCGTACGCACTCAGAAAGGTTATATGTGTAATATGCGGTTGTCAAAAAATAGGTTTTAGGCTCAAAGGGGTGTACTAGGGATAATGTTATTTGGTAGGCTGAAAAGGCTCAAACGGGTCAAAGAAAGCCTACGATCATTTCCCACACCGAGTGTTGCTCAGGATTTCGCCTCAACAAACATTCAGGCCAAGTTCTAGATCACAATGCAATGCAATTGAACTTATTCAAATAACTCACCACACAATGCATATGAAACGATGAGGTTGGTTTCATTCTTATCTTGGAAACATGCAAGACAATGTCATCTGCAGGTATGAATAAAAGGTACCAAAAGAATCTATGGTTTACCACAAAGTCAACTCATACTGATTATCACTTGTTTTTTTATTTTTTATGCACAATCTTAATTGTGTTGGTATCAACAAAGTCAAACAATAATACTAAAAAAATGTTTTTTCTTTCATTTTTTTTTGGATAACGTTTTTTATTTTATTTTTTATTTGAATAAAATATTTGTTTTTTTTTTTTTTTGTATTTTTCGAATAATTGTTTTTTTGTATTTTTTGAATAAATGGTACCGAACCCGAATAGGGCTGCCTACGTATCCCGCCGAGGGAATCAGGTGCGCGTAGTTCATTCAGATATGTTATAAAACGTATGATTTAAAAAGAATTTATTCATGAAAGAAATGCAAAAGTAAGAGTTGTGCAAAACAAACGGTTGTTCACTATAAGACTAATGCAAAGTAAAAGAATGTAGTGAAAAAATGAATGGTTGTGATGAAATGCATGAATGAATGTATGTGCTAGAATGATTGAAATGCAATAATGAATGTCCGTGCAATGAATGGTGAACCAAATATGTACCCTTTTTTGTGGTGGTGTCGAACCCTAGATGAGTTGCCTACGTATCACACCGTATGGTGAGAATCAGACACGCGTAGTTCGGGATGATTATGTTTGTAAAATGCGTGATAAAGATTTATGTAATCAATACTAGACATATTAATTGGACTTGCAAATATGTATAAAAATGCAAAATATAAGACTCAGAGCGATGCTCCGTTGAATCTGGTATAAGCTGACTTCTTTACGTCAACATAACTCCAGCTCATTCTTGTGATGGTTTTTTTTTCCTTTGTTGTTTTTTTTTTCTTTTGTTGTTGTCCGCCCTCGACTATTTGCGAGAACGGACTTCCTGCAAAAAATATGACAAATGGGTGAGAGTAGGCAAGCCACAAAAATAGTAAAATGTAAGGGCGTGACAATATAGTCAAAGGCTCCCCTGCTTGGTTCGATCGGACTGGTGGTTGATGCTTCACAAAGTCCAAATCGCGTTGTTCAAGAGCGATTTACGCAGTAAAAGTCCTGTTTGCAATGTGACAACAAAAGTGCAAAAATGTCAATGCTAATGGCCGGAATTATAAGCATGATATGCACAGAGGTTAAAAGAGTAATTATTGCATTAAATAATATGTACAGAATTGCTAGCTACAACAATAGTAAACAAAAACATGCAAATCAAGTGCGCGCCTAATATGCATGGGACCTCTCTTATGCCAGATGTAGGCCTAAACGCCAAATATGCGAGATTATGATAAATAGGTCCAAGCCGTTAAATTGCAATGTTTTGTCGGAAATGGCGACCAAATGACGGTGCACTTTTTCCAATTTCGATGTGTTGTAACCCGGCTTGGATCCGTCTATCACCATCACGCTACACATAGTACGCTAATGGGTCGTTGGGTTGTGAAACCCGTCGACAAGTTTGGTGGATTTCTAATTGTGGCGTTAATACCAAGGATTAACCCACCTAAGGTTTATGCATGCATGACTAATATAAAAGGTTGGTATAGCTCTACCTTAAGTTTTCTAAGATTTGGCTTACTAGACTCAAGGTTCCCGAGCGGACAACTCGAGTGAGAAGGCTACGCGGCTGATCAGACGAACCGATCTAACTCCGCGCAAGCGTCAACTCTCCTAAATTTTGGATATTTTTGAAAGAAATTTGCGGGTGCGCGAAGCACACCAGCGCGTGTAGTGTGTGATAGTGTGAATTTTCCAGAGTGGAAGAAATATGAGCGGAATGTCAGTTAAGGAAAACAGTAAAACAAATAGCAATTAAAAACAGCTAAGCATACAAGATTAAAACAAACAATTTTAAGGCATTTAAAATAAATAAAAGCAAATAAAGCCAAGCAAATAATAAACCTAGGTTTGCTATGGTCAAGAACCTGATTATCCCCAGTGGAGTCGCCATCTGTAACACCCCATTTTAACCGGAGTCGAAACGGGAGTAGTACGTATGGTATGATTCCTAAATTTATTTAAGGAGTCGCCACCTAATTAATTAAGTGAATTAGGACACTTGATTTATTGCAATAAAAATACTGCAATTAATCTCCATTTAAAGGTCTGCGAAAAGCTATGTGAGATTCTAGGTAAGGGTTCTTTATTATCCTAAAGGGAAGGGGTCAGGCATCCTATAGGATCCGCTAACTTGCGGTTATCCGTTCAAACCTAGGTTAATTATATATTGGCTTTTATTCTATCTATTCTAAGCATTTTTACAATTAAAATAAAATGCAATACAAAATAATAAAACTAAAATTAAATGCGACATGAGATAAAAACCCGGGACATCCTTAGCCCTTTTTAGGCCTTCTGCACAAGATGATCTCCGGATACCTGCATAGGCGCTTAGTAAAAGTGTTAGTAATAAAATAAACAATTTTTAAAGTAATTGCAATAATTAATAAATAAAGCCAAAAAATAAATCCGTCTTTGTACATGGAAGGCCTTGGAAATCAGACGGAGATTCCTTCATCGGCCAATATTATTAAAAGCAATAAAATAAATAAAACCTTCATATCCGCGCCAAAACAATAATAGTTTTAAACACGGAGGGCTCAGATATGAAAAATATATAAAGTGGGGACACTAAACAAGTGCGGTGCGAATTACATGGCGCATGTTGGTTATCCTGTAAGTGGAAGAAATCATCCTTGCCCAGAAAGCTTCATTTATTTTATTTTCCGTCTTTGCAACTGTGGAGGCCTCAAAAATCGACGGATAACTTTTTCATCGGCCAAACAAGTGTAGCATCTTGTTCAAATCAGTAAAATATCAATAGTGTAGTATTTGTTCTAAATCAGTAAACCAGCAAAAATGTCCGAAATTAATAGCAATATAGCCAAAACAATAGCAAAATAGCCTAAAACCAGTGACAAAATACCCCGATCGATGGCGATAAATGGCGACAATCATGCAACAGATAACCAAACAGACGAGCGAGGGCCCAAAATGACGAAGCGATGGCCAATATCGCGGAGATTTCAAAGCTTCGGAGTTTTACTCCACAGTATTACAAACAAGAAATCAAACGATCCATAACGATAGTATAAAATAACAAAATACTAAAATCGGTCGAAATAGCCAAAGCGATAGGAAGCGATTCACGGAAAGCAAGAATAAGGCGTGGAAAGCGAAAGCTCGACGGAGTTCTAAAATTCCGCGAATCACCAAAACAAAATCAAATCGATTTCAACATAGCCAAACAAAAGAGATACAAACAGTGATATTGACAATACAAAAGCGTGAGCGTGGCGTCGCTTCCACGGCGAGGTCGCCGAGCAACGCCAGAACATGTGATGGGTTCTCCGGTGGTGTCGGTGGTGGTTCAGACGGAGTGAGGAGAGGTGAGGGTGGCGGGAGTGCAGGCGAGAGAGAGAGGATGAGGTGAGGTGTTCGGCGGGAGTGGGAAAAGGTGGGTTAAGAGCTGGGTTCGCCGGTGGTGGCGGCGGAAGGAAGGAAGTGAGTGGGGAGGCTGCGGATGTGAGGAGGGAGGCTGCGGATGTGTTCTTGAGGCTTAATAATAGGGTCCCTTTTGTGTTGGGAAAGTTTTATTTTATAGGGTAGAATTAGGGTTAGGTATTTTGGGAAATGAAAAGTGGGGTTTGAAATTTGGGGAAAATAAAAGAGTGTTTGGATGAAATTAAAATGGTCTTTGGATTGGTGATTCAAATTGTGTCTTGAATCGGGTGGTTTGACAAAATGCGAGGCTAGTTAATTATTTAAAGAAAAATTATTTAAAAGATACAAAATTATAAAATGCAAATCCGACGATAATACTACAATGCAATATTTAAGACACGTTTAATGCCTGATTAAAAGTAAAAATGCGGTGCCGATTAATTATTTAAAAAGATGCAAATATTATTAAAATAAAACGACGGTATAACAATAATAAAAACATAATATTAACAACGACATAATACTTAATTTAAAAATAAAAGATGCAATGCCATTTTTGTGAAGAAATAAACATAGAATATTATGTAAAAATATGCAAAATAACGATTAAAATGCGGTGTGCTAAAATACTTAAAATTGCAACAAATATACAAAAACGGGTCAAAATTGACTGTCAACACTGTCGACGGTGAATCTGGGACCTGTTCATGAGTTTTGGCGCTGACGCTGAAGAAGAACTGTTATGCTTTAATTGACTTAGGATGATGGGAGAGATGGCAGACTCGTCAAGAAAAGAGTAATCCGGTTTTTGGAACTTTTTAAGATTCGAAAACGGGAATGTGGTCTCGTCGAATGTGACATGACGAGAGATGTGGATCTGATGAGTGGACAAGTCATAGCATAGATAGCCCCTATGGTTCGGCGGGAAGCCTAGGTAGACACAAGGAGTAGACCGGGGGGCTAGTTTGTGAGGGGTGGTAGAGGCAAGGTTAGGATAGCATAGACAACCGAATATTCAGAGATGATCATAAGAGGGACTCTATGATAGAGAATTTCGATAGAGGTCATATTGTGAAGGGTGCTAGTTGGAAGAATATTTAGAACGTATTCTGACATTTTAGTAGCATATTCTCAGAAAGATGGAGGTAGAGAGGCATGAATTAAAAGAGTGTGAATCATATTGTTAATGGTGTGGATGATTCTTTCAACTTTACCGTTTTGTGAGGAGGTGTGGGGGCAGGAGAAGCGAAAGACCATGCCATTATTGGTACAAAACTGGTAAAACATAGAGTCATTGAATTCACGACCATTATCGCACTGAAAAGATTTTATGCCTTTTTCAAACTGTGTTTGAATGAATTTACGAAACTCAAGAAATTTGGCAAACACTTCTGATTTAAATTTGAGAGGATACAACCAAACAAAGTGAGAAAAATCATCTAGTAAGATAAGATAGTATTTATAACCGAGAGAACTAGCAACATGTGATGTCCATAAATCGGCATGTATAATATCAAAAGGTGCAAAAGTAACACTAGTAAATGATTTTTATGGTAGACGAGTATGTTTGCCTAAAGAATAAAAAAAGCAGTTTTGGGCAAGCTTCCCATTATAAGTAATGAAATTATTGCCTCTAAGAAAACTAAAAATTGGAGCTCCTGGATGACCAAGCCTATTATGCCATGTTGAAGAACAAATGACCGCTAGAGAGACGGAAGAGCTAGATCTGGCAGCGGAGGTGGGAGTGAATGGATAGAGATTCCCCGTGCTATTGGATCTCGTAAGAGGTGTCCCCGTATGAAGATCCTTCACAGTAAAACCATAAGGATCAAAATCAACAGAGACATAGTTATTACGAGTAAATTTGCGGATATAGATTAGATTCTTAATCATATGTGGGGCATATAGGGTATTTTGAAGAGGGAATGAATTAGGAGGTGGTGTGTAGGATGTACCATAACCTTTTACTAGAATGAGGTGACCACTACCAACTGTCACAAATTGAGGATGTTTTAAACCAAACAGTTTGGGAATATTACCTGCAGACAGGGTGAGGTGAGATGTGGCTCCAGAGTCCATAAACTAGTTGTTGTCAGGCTGTTGCATGTTGAGACTGCTGAAGGCCTGACCCATCTCAGTGGGTGTCATATTGGGCGAAAGCTGGCCAGTGCGTCGTGAAGTGGGCTTCTTGCGGTACTGAACTTGTCGTGGGGCTGGAGCAGGGCCCAACAAACCGTGGTGGGAGAACTGGTAGGGTTCTTTGATGCTGGAGCAGCAGCGGCGCAGCGGCGCTACGGATATTGTTGTGGCCGCGTGCTGGTGGTCTGCTAGCCCTGTTGTTGCTGCTGATTCTGCTGTCCGTGACCCCTACCACGACCACGGCCTCCTCTGCCGCGACCTTTGCCACCCTTGCCACCGCGTCCCTACTGCGATTGAGAGTTGTCTGGCGGTGTTGGATCTTGAGGGCGTGTTTCGACAGCTAACGCCTTCTGATTGTGCTCATCCTGCTTAGCACGGCGAGTCTCTTCGAGCAACAACTGCGAGCGAGCTTTGTTAAAACTGGGAAGCGGATCTGCCTGTTGGATTATGGCGACTAATGTGTCATAGTCGCCTTTGGGAAGACCTGCAATCAATTGCAGCATCATTTTAGTGTCCGAGACAGGCGTATCAACGTTGGAGAGTTGATCCGCCAGGAGTTTCAACTGTCTGCAGTACTCAGTCATGTTGGTGAAATTTTCAAGGTGTATATTGTTAAACTGTTCCTCCAAATACACCGCACGAGTGTGCTTGTTATCTTGAACGATTTCCTCCAAGCGGTTCCATAACTCAAGGGTTGTGGCGCCAGATTTCATGATAGTAAGAAGAAGATCCTGAGAAATACTACCATAAATCCAATGTTTGACGCCGATGTCTAGACGACGCCAAGTAGACTCATCAACCTCCGGAGGGCGCGGAATAGTGTCATCGATATGATTAAGCACGTTGTAGAGACATGCATGATTACGAAACAGTTCAACCCAAGGAGAATACTGACTGTTTTCTTGATCAAGAAGAATGGGAATAGGGTTCTTGATATTGGTAACAGTTAGAGCGGGATGAAAATGAGAAGATGACGTAGTGGTGGGATTGGTGGAGGTTGAAGCATCAGAAGTATTGGAAGAATCCTCAGTAGGCATTTAGAAAAGAGAAGAAAGAAGAGAAAAACCAAGAATTTTAGGGAGGAGAGAAGAGGAGTGTCGCGGTGAGAAGCTCGAGGGGGGGGGGGGGGGGTTCGGCGGCAGCTCTTAGAAAAAAAAAATTAGGATTTTTGTGTGAGGCTTTTGATACCATGTAAAAATATTAATCTCTCTTAGGGGGTCTTCTCATTAATATCAAAGTATATATAGAGTACAATATTCATCTCTTATACAATAGGAATCCTAAGCCTATACAAAAGAGGAATCCTAGTCTTACCATAATTATATTTACACAATATATGAAAATATTCTAATTATGGGTAGGGATACAATTGTTTCTATAATATACTTGTTTACAATATATAGTTGTACAAAGGTGATTCTTAATACAGTAAGAATCCTAAGTTACCTTAAATACATGATACTAATAAATACAATATATACTGTGAATATTTGAAGAATATTCACTAATACACCCCCTCAGACGGAGCGGGAGGAGGCCGAATGCTCAGGTTGGATCTAAAGTCTGTGAACAGTTGTTTGGGTAGTCCCTTTGTGAAGATTTATTCATACTGATAGGAGGAAGGTACATGTATAATTTTGACAAGACCACGAGCGACCTTCTCACGGACAAAATGAATATTCATCTCAATATGTTTGGTCCGCTGATGCTGGACCGGATTATGAGACATATAAATAGCAGATATGTTATCACAATAGACTATAGATGTCTTACGCAATGGACAACTTAGCTCCAATAGAAGAATCCGGAGCCAACAGATCTCAACAATTACATTAGCAACACCCCTATACTCTGCTTCGACACTGGAGCGGGTTAACATGGTTTGTCGCTTGGCAGACCAAGAGATAAGATTATCCCCTAAGAACACACAATAGCCTGAAGTAGAACTTCTTGTGTCCGGGCACCCTACCCAATCAGCATATGTGTAAGAAAGTAACATGTTCGGAGCGGAGGGGTAGAGATGCAACTCATAGTCAGGAGCGTCCTTAATGTATCTGATAATACGCTTAAGAGCAGCAAAATAGGTTCCCTCGGAGCATGCATGAACAGACACACCTGCTGAACGACATATGCAATGTCGGGCCTGGTAAATGTGAAGTCTTGAAAACCTGGATCACCTCGTAAGAGAGTAGGATCGGAACTGGATCACGCCGAAGCTCGAGCTTGAATTTCGAATCAACAGGAGTAGGCATAGCCTTGCAATTCGACATCTTAGCTCTGAACACAATTTTTTCTGCATACTTACGCTGACTCATGAACATAGTATCTACAGATCTAGTAACTGATATACCCAAGAAGTAACTCAGCTTGCCCAAATCAGTCATAGCAAATTCAATTTTGAGAAGAGCAATAATATCATTTTTCAACTTGTCAGATGAGGCAGTGAGAACAATGTCATCAACATATAATAACAAGTAAGCAATGTCACTACCATGATGGAAAAATGAACAGAGAGGTGTCACACCTGCTGTAAATAAACCCAATCTACAGAATATACCTAGCAAAACGGTCATACCAAGCACGAGGTGTCTGTTTTAGACCATAGAGTGACTTCCTGAGACGACAGACATACTGAGGAACAACAGAATGAACAAAACCAGGTGGTTGATGCATGTATACAGTTTCTTTCAAATCCCCGTGAAGAAATGCATTCTTGACATCCAGCTGATGAATAGGCCATATTTTACCCATAGCAATACTGAGAACAGTACGAATCGTAGCCGGTTTAACAACCTGGCTAAAAATATCACCACAATCAATGTCCCCCTGCTGATTAGTGTCGTTTGCTACAAGTCTAGCCTTGTAGCGTTCCAAAACACCACTATCTCTGAATTTGTGACGAAAAAGCCACAAGCATCTGATCACATTCACCCCTTCTGATCTAGGAACAAGATCTCAAGTATGTTGCTTAGTTAAAGCATTATATTCATATGGCCGCATTCTAATTAGGGTCAAGTTTAGCCAATTTGAGATTTTTTGGGAGTGGAGAAATGGGACAGAGCTGATCAATCCCGTCCAAATATTACAATATAATATTGTGCTAGCCAGTAGGATCACATAAGGTAGTTACTATAAGCCAGTATCATGTCACATGATGCACTAAAAATCTTGGCCGTCTAAAAGATTGTGATCAACATTCTATCGCATATGAAAGAATTGGCTAAAAGTAGAGTGTCACGTAATTGCTATTTTTTTTTGTTCCTGTAAATTTCTTTTTAAATTATTTCGATTTATGTGATACTATTTTATATACTTTTAGTTCAATTAAGAAAGAATGATTCGTTTTTATATTTTAAAAATAATTATTTAATTTTGAACTTCTTATTGTCATTTAAGAGGAAATTTATATGGCGACATGTTATGTCATGTTTAAGGATATAAGTTTCATAAGTCTTTAAAAAAAAAATTGTGCCGAAACATCACATAATAATTGGAACAATGGGTGGCTAAGAACGTTCATTCGTTCCAGGGGCTGAAATGCAGACGCGTGTCGAGTCTTAGCGATATGCATCTTACAGTCACCCCGATACCTGAATTATTAAAAAAAAAAAAACAATGAATAACGTAGGAATTCCAACCAAACACTGACAAAGACGGATTGCGACCAAGTTCTGAAAGGAAAACATCAGTACATTTCCTTCGCGTCCTTTTATATTACAAAATAATAGATAGTACGTATACGCCATTACCGTCAGGGTCATCTTTGGACCCATGTGAGGTGTGCTAGCACACAGATCTCCCGTAAAACAAAAAAATTTAGGACCTATTTTTTCATTTTTTACTAAGTAGTATTAGTCATAATTTCTTCAGAAAGACTATAATTCGCAGTCTTGGCCAATTAAAGACTTTTATGAATTGTAACAGACCCAAAATTTTTGAATGTACTGATTACTAGTACTTCTAGTTTAACTATATCTAAAAGACATTCAAGAGACGAAATTTCGAATTACAGATTAGAGAAAACATATATGATCACATTGTCACTGAGGTGTGGCTTTAAAAAGTTTACTAGAATAAATGAAAAGTTGTATTCACGGGACCACGAGAGAGTCGAACATGACCTGTATGTGTGATATATATAATAAATAATAATCCTACTGTCTTCCCAGTAAATCTCATCTTAAACAACTATTATTCAGAGTAATAATAATTAGCCGGTAAGATGTCAGATCGAATTTGAAATAATTTATAAATGACTATTAATAGTTACTATTGTACTGTAAATTGTTAGAGATAAAAATTAAAGTTTTCATTTACGGCAAGAGATCAAATTTATGACGACGATTAAGAACAGTTAACATAGAAATTGCATGCTACTCTTAAGTCTTATTAGGCTAATTCAAATTGAAGAGTATCTATTTCTATGATAAAAATGGCTGTTGGGTAAAAAAAAATAAGTTCTTCAAAAGGTTATCCGTAAAATTGTTCTTTTATCCACTTCTGTTTAATATAAAAAGATATATTTCAATTTACCCAAAAATATAATGGGACATTAAAGGGCTCGATTGGTACGTCGCACTAGATTGTACTGTATTGAACTGGACTGTATTAATATATAATGGACGGTATTAGAATATTAATATATAATGGACTGTATTTTTTTAATTTTTAGTACAGTACAGGGGAGACTCATCTGCTCAAAAATGGTAGTTGGACTGTACTATTTCTAACGATGTACAGTCCAGTGCGGTTGAAAACGTCCATCAAACGCTGTACTATTTTTTTGTTCAGTACAATTCAGATTAATACAGCGTACCAAAGGTAAGCAGAAAGTACAACCCTAAATAGGAGATTGAATTTGAATTCCCTCTTTTTCTGAGAGATCTAGTTTGATGGTTTGCAGCAACATCTTTATGTTCTTAACTTATGTTATTTCCATGTTTCTCTTGTTGTCTTGTTTTGTCTCATTTTTAGTGCTTTTATTCTGCTTGAGGTCTTCTTTTTTTTTCTATATGTTTTGTGGAACATTTGATCCAAGATAATAGTGGTGGGAGGAATTTCTTCTACACTTAACATTGGAAGATAGTATTATTACTTTTTTGGTTTCCAACATAAATAGCAGCAAATACATTACAAAAAATCCAATCTAAATTTATCTTTATTTTAATAAATAATCTAAAAAGTCTGACGAGAGATAAATTAAAGGATAATTTACTCCAATAACCAATGATTAATACTACTAATTAAGATGATTCTTTTTAGGTAATGACAAGTTTTTAAAAGGGACTTATTGAACTAGAGGTAGTAGCAAACCACTTCGCTGACCTCCTGGAAAAAGTTCCTCTAATTAAGAATTGGCATGTTGTTGATGCACTTATTTGTTTTTAGTTTTTTACTTGATGACGGTGTGAATATGAATCGTATAAATGTCATCACACAACCATATCAGTCACCAACCACCTCCACAAGCTACATATACTACTAGCCATATCTACTTCCATCAATCGCTACCGCTGAATCGTGTCCACTACCACAAGCTATAACCACTAATATACCACCACCCTTTTGTTAATTACTGGTCACCACCACCAATCGCCTCTATCACCGCACTATCCTGGCACAATCACCACTACTAATTACCTTTGTTACCAACTTATATATAGAATCATCACTTCTACAATTGAATATCCATCACCTCTAGCCACCACCATACAACCACGACCAGCAAATGTTGCACAACCACCATCACCAAAATCCTTAATACCACCACCAGCCATCACTCTACAATCGTTGACCATGAAGGCTAGCTACCACCATTTATGCACCACATAAATCAATACATATTTTCTCTAATATGGATATAATATTTGTTACATTATTTGAATTCTATATAGTTTTAGTATAAAGATTAATTATCCACATCAAATTCTGAAAAAGAAACTAATATAATATTTTCCAATATTCTTTCATTAATTGTATATCTCCTATTTTAGATACAATTATAATTCTTTTATAATTAGGTTAATCAGTTACCTAATTTGTATCAAAATAAATATTCTTGTAGCTTTATATTTTTTAAACCATTCATCAATAAAATCAAGGAACATATTCATTTATGGTATCAGTAGCCTAAAACTACAAACCCTACCTTAGTCGTCGACACACCTTCTCGTCTGCCACCTTTTTTTCACGTCGGCACCTAGCCCACGTCAGAACTCTAGTCGCCGACCTCTCCCCCCCCCCCCTCTTTTCTCCCACGACGGAACCCTAGTTTTTCCGACCATTCTCCCTCCCTCTTCCTCCTAATTTTTTTTTGTGGCTGACAAAACCAAATTCCATCCGGCACTTGCCGTAAAAAACATTAAAAACTTCATCCTTGTGACTCTTGAGATGGAAAAATGTTAATACTCCTCATGGGCGGAGCTTTTTAAGATCCATTGTCGTGTTTACGAAGTTATCGACCACATCCTCCCTCCCACGACGAAGTCCACAGACGTCGACTTCTGATGATGCATTTTGGTCTCGTTTGGATATAAGACATGATATCTAATGATCTACTGCACACCATCATTGAGACCGATGTCACTGCCCGCCAAATATGGAAACGTTTGGACAGTATTTTTCATGACAACAAAACTCAACGAGCATTATACCTTGAAAATCAGTTCAAGGACGTTCATCATGACGATTTCTCAAGCGTGCCTGCATATTGTCAAGAACTCAAGATACATGTCAACCAACTCTCCAACGTCGGTGCACCAGTCACTAATCAATGATTGGTCATGAAACTTATTACATGTTTGAACGAATTCTATGATGGCGTTGCCACCATCCTTCAGCAATGCACGTCATTACCTCCATTTTATGAGGCTTGTTCGAAGCTCATTCTTGAGGAAACCCAAAATTTCAAGCGCAACATCACTGAGCCAGCATTGCCGACGCCGCCCTCACCACTACCGTCGGGCCCTCCGCCGATTGCAGGGCCTCCCGATCCGGCAACCAGAACCGTCAACCAGATGACCAGTACAATCCACTTTCTTCCGTAACAACCGCCGAAGCAAGCAATCCGGAAAGGGCCACTGCGGAAGAAATTTTGGCAACAACAACGGCGTGAGCGCCGCCTCCCGCCAAAGAAAAATAGCCAAGGCTCGCGGTAGTGGCGGATTTCTACCGTGGGCTCCCTACCCACCGTGGGTTGCGTGGGCCTCACTGTAATGGGTCTCCCCTCCTTTCCCGTATACAACATCCTCGTGGACTCCACCTCAGAACCGATTGGCCCAACTTGGCATACTTGGACCATGTCCATAATAGGCCTACACAACACAGCCCCCGCCAACGACTTATGCACCAACTGACATTGAGGCAGCTATGAGCACAATGTCACTCAACACTCCAGACTAAAATTGGTATATGGACACATGCACCACATCTCACATGACGGCATCACAAGGTACTCTCTCGTCTTATTCCAATTTGAGTAATTTAAATCGGAATATTATTATTGGTATTGGACAAGGAATTCTCATTCGTGGTTATGGGCATTCCTCACTATCCCAACCACATCCACCACTAATCTTAAAAATGGCCTTTTCATTCCCCTAAACTCATTAAGAATCTAATTTGTGCGATATTTCACAACTGACAATTGAGGTTCCCTTTACTTTGATCCTTTTGGTTTTACTGTAAAGGATTTTACGACAAGGAGATGAGTAATGAGATGTGACATCACCGGAGATCCTTATCCTATTTCAAATGTCGTCAACAATCCAGCCTTATTTTCCTCAACCTTTGTTGCTCTTTCATCTTCCTTATGTAATTCTAGATTAGGACATCCGTGAGACTCTATTTTACGCTTTCTTAGGAAAAATAAATTGATTAATTACAATCGTATTTCTAGGACTCCTGTATGTAAATCTTGCATTTTTGGAAAACATGTCAAATTTCTATTTTCTGTATCCACAAATTATACCTTAATGTCTTTCGATATCATACATAGTGATTTATGGACATTCCCTATTTTGAGTACGGTTGACCGTCGATATTATGTGTTGTTTTTGAACGATTATTTTGAAAAGAGCATTAAATATTTTCAATGTGACAATGTCAGGAAATTCGTTAATGACCAATTCAAACGGTTTCGCTCCACAAACGATCTTACCTTTCATTTTTTTGCCCTCACACATCCTCCCAAAATGGTAAAAGCCGAACGAAAAATCTGAACCATAAACAACCTCATCTGTGCCCTACTTGCTCACGACTCAATTCTCCCTCAACTCTAGCATTACACACTCTCCATGGGCGCCTATCTCCTAAATATAATCTTAAACAAGTCTCTAGCTCAACAGTCGCCCACCCAAGTTCTGTTTCGTAGGAACCCCTCCTACCAACACTTGCATATTTTTGGATGTCTTTGTTACCCTCTCCAGCTGACCACTCACAAAATCCAACATTGCTCTTCCCCGTGTATGTTTCTGGGTTATCCTGTGTTGACACCCAATTTTGACCCTCCCGTCCAGTCATTAACTATAAAATTACACTAATTTTGTAAAATAATTTTTATGATTTTATAATAAAATGCAGCGATAAAACATAAATACAGGCATAAATAATTAATTTAATAATGACATCGCGTCTTACGTAGAGTTTTAAGCACTTAGAGTCTCGCGTCCGCATTAATTAACTTTAAGCTTTGTCGTAATTCTTGAATAATTAATAAATGCATAAAATAAATAATTTAGCGATAACGTCGTGTCAGGTAGCATAGCCGCATTTATTAGTAATCATTTGTAATTTAAAATCAATTTTAATCTGATATATGCATTTAATAGCACCGCATTTATAAAGCTTTAAACGATTCTTAAATATCATACTCGCATTTAGCATTTAAGTAATTTAATCTAGACTCAATTTTAATTTTAATTTAACTTCAATAATGCAATAATAAGATTTTAATAATAGCGCCGCATTCTAGAGCATTAAGCATTAATTAAATAACACACCCACATTTATTTTATAACAATTAGATAATTTAATCACAATTAATTAATTACTTTGTCATTAACTAAGCCTAAAAACTAATTAATTAACTCCTAGAATTAAATACCTAATTAAAAGCTTAATTTAACTAACCTAACACTAACTACACCGCGTGCGACCCACGGGCCCAATGCGCGGGCCCAACACCCTCTCACCTCTAATACCCATTTAAAACAACCCAAAGCCCACAAGCCTTTCGCACTTTAACGCTTTCTTCCCATCGTTCTTCGAAGGATTGAATAACAAAAACGTACAGTCGATCCCGCGAATCGCGAAGGAAGCGACCACCTCACGCCATTTTCTCGCCGAGATTCTCGCCGAGAATCGGCGACCCTCTCTGACCTTCTCCAACGATATCTTACCATATAACGCCTAAAATCGCACTAAACTCCCCTTCAAATCATCCGCGAATCGGCCTTAGAATCTTCCCAAAATCGGTCTTTGAAAATCGTAAGAAATCTTACCCAAACGTAGAATACCAACGATCAAATCAAGACCGAAAACCATACCAAACTTAGAACCCAAGATTGGGACTATAAAGGGAAGCGTTCAACGGTCGGGGATCAAAATCCGAACCTCCGGATTGCAAAAAGAAAAAAACGATCGACATGCATACGCAAGTATAGGAGAAGCGATCGAACATGAGAGTTCTACACCCGAAATCCTCCGCCGCACATCTTAGCCCCTCCCCCCATAACACAAAAATAGAAACCCAGAAACCACATCGCTTCGAATCGCATCGCAACAAACCCCGGGTGAACCGACGACTTGATACGCCTCGGTTCATTTGTCCGAGAAAGGTAAATTTATCGCCCTTTCGCTCTTAAAGACTTCATTTGATATCAATGGGTAAAATATATGTTCTTGTGCGATTGCTTAAACTTGCGTTAACTTGATGTCGATGACTGATATGGCTTGTTGAAATTATTGTTAAGCCCGTTTGTCGCAACTGCGGTTATAATTTGCGTCATTAGAATATTGTTGTATGACTAAAGGAATTAATTATCGTTTGAGTTTATTGGGTTGACTGAGCTGTGTCATTGGTTCTCACTGAATCTACGATCATTGTAGGTATTATAATAATCGTTTATAAGCATTCGTCCTGTTAAAATATTTGAACATGCATAGTTTCTGGAAGTCAGGGAACTGGTTCAAGTGGCTCGTGGATTTGTTGTTAAGTTAAAAATTGGCTAGGGATCTTCTATGCTTAATCGGGTTAATTTTAAATCTGTATGATGGATTCAGGGGGGTCTAAATACGGTTTGTTGTTGACTCTTCATGAAATAATTAAACTTACTTACATTTTCAATCTAAGTTCACTGTATCGGAAGCTGGAATATGTTAATATTGCGTTTGTTATGCCCTGGTGCTATCGGGTGATCATGTTATGATCGTTTCTATCATTAGTATCTCTTGTTAGTATCTGATCTCTTCTATATGATTTGCGGTGTAAGTGGTAGACGAAGTATGTAGATTTTAGGATGTTCCGAGTGTTTACAAGATTTGCATACCTCTGTATACCTTTAGATATATCAGCCTTATTTTTTAACACTGCGAGTATACTAGCTTTCACGCGGGCAGAGTATATATAGGGATTGTATGTCTAGTGTAGGTATTAGAGATATTTGCGTATCGGGTCGTGCCAAAATATGTTCGACTGTTCTTTGGGCCAGTTCTTGTTTTTTTTAAGAAATATGCACATAATACATTCAAGAGAACTGGCAGCTTCTGGCATAACTGTAAAGGGCTATTTCAAGCCCACACATTTTCATTTTGTGTTGCTCCTGTTTTACATTGTAAAAGGCTGTCCCGAGGCCCTCCCTTTAAATTTTATTCTTAGTCTCTGCCCTATATGTTGGGCTAGGCCCGCTTGGCGTGTTTCTTATATGTTACTTACTGATCTGTGTCATATGGTAAATCACATGTGTTAAAATCTATGCCAAATGCCTATTTATTTTTTGCGACGAATTTGAATATATACTAATCTTTTTCTTCTCTCGTTTTACATGAAAACGCATTGGAGCAATCTCATTACGAGACTCATCACAAGCTGCAACAAACAAGGACCTACATCTATGTGCATCTTTACCTCCGCACCACAAACTCCAAAACCATAGGCGAGATGGCCTCGCCGTTTCCTCGAGTCACTTATTAATTCATATCCTTCCCCCTATTATTTGTTGTAATTATTTGCCTAACATTACACTATTAGTAACACATTTAGAATAATTAAACTTTGGGCCTGACGCTAGAAATTCACTTTTTCTTAAATTAGTTATTCTTATGACTAGTTATACATTGCCTAAGCCATACTAAATGACATTAAATATCCACGTAGTTAAAGTGTCACTCTATTAAATCCTTAGCATAATAAATGAATTTCTTCATAAACTCTTACTAACATTCATAATTAAAAATTATTTTGTTAGCCTTTGCATAATAGATATTTCACATCTTATTTTTATAAGTATACATTTCGTCATAATAAGATTTTGCATTATTACAACACATGTATCTTATCTGGTGCGTCATAAATGCATAAATCATCTTTACGCATAATAATATTTTAGCTAGAACTAGCTTTATATATTTTAAAACAAAATCTCACATTTTTATGCTAGCAAAAAATACTTCCCATATTTTTACTTAAATACTTTTCAAAACAATGTATTGCATCTTAGAATAATAATTAACCCTAAGTTTGACCGGACAACCGCAAGTTAGCGGATCCTTCAGGGTGCCTGACCCCTTCCCTTTAGGATAATAAAGAACCCTTGCCCGGAATCTCACATAAGTTTTGCAGACCATAAAAATGGAGTTAGTGTTGACTTTAACCTAGTTGACATTTAGGTGTCCTAATTCACCCAAACTAATTAGGTGGCGACTCCGCGAACCCTTAGCATTCTAGTACTTTTTTAAGCACCCCTTTAACATTTAACACCCCTTTTAACATTCAACACTTTTATTTTATTTTCTAACATTTTATTTAAGCAGGGTTCGCTAGAATAAATGTCGCGGCCGAAAAAGGGCGCGACATCCTGCTAATCATCATGGTTACTCGTGTTATGACTTGTAGAGCCGTAAAATTATTATTTCACGTCATGTCTTATTTGATGAGTCTCAATTCCCATTGGCTCTCTACACTCGCCATCTCGACATTCCTATGACTTCTTAAATGATGGCCTAAACCCTCTTCTAATTCACCATTAACATAGTTCGTCTTCCCAAACCCCGACACCCGCCACCACCTCAACCAGTCAGGGACTAGCTGCCCACCCGATTTTGCCGATGGTGGCCCGGAACAACCCACCTCAAGGTGATTCCGTAGCCACCTCTCGGTAAACCAAGGTTCGGTCGGCCAGTATTATCACCTCCGCCCTTCATCCTCTTTTCGACGGTCCCACGGCAACCCCCTACCCCCTCTCCCGCATCTCGAAGCACACTCTCAGACCATGAAAACTTATGACATGCACGAAATTCATAAACCTCTATAGGTTTCAGGGATTCTATTCATCTGGATTATGTGTGTCTGTTGCGGAAATCATTCTATGGACTGAAATAGGCTTCTCGAGCACGGTACTAGCGGTTCGCCGATTATGTCTCATCTATTGATTTTTCACACAACAGATCCAATCATTCCTTGTTCATATACAACAAGGGTACATACATGGCTTACCTATTATTATATGTTGACGACATCATCTGATGCTCTCCAAATCAGTCCATTATGTATCTATTTTCCTCTGAGTTTGCTATGAAAGATCTGGCCTCCGGAGTTATTTCTTGGGCATCTATGTTAGAAGAAGTATGTCGAAGAGATCATTGACCGTGCAGGCATGACATCTTGCAAATCATCCCACACACATTTAGACACCAATTATAAGCTCAGTGTTGATTCCGACCATTTATATTCATACCTGACTCACTATCATAGTCTGTCTGGGCCCTGTAGTACCTCACATTCACGAGACCAGACATATCATATGTCGTGCAACAAATTTGCTTGCACATGCACAGTCCGACAAAAGCACACATGCATGCCCTCATACGTATTTTACGATGCGTCAAATGTACACTTCACTTCGGATTACATCTATACATGTCTTCACTCACTGGTCTCACTGCTTATTCTGATGCTGACTGGGGCGGATGTCCTGACATCCGACGCTCTATGTCTGGTTATTGCATTTTCCTCGGAGATAACCTATTGTTTTGGTCTTCCAAAAGGAAACCTACACTATCCTGATCCAGTGCAGAAGCAGAATACAAAGGTATTTCCAACATCGTCTCTGAGTCTTGTTGGATATGTAACCTTCTACTTGAGCTTCACTGCCCGATTCATAAGGCAACACTGGTCTACTGTGATAATATTAGTGCGATATATCTTTCTGGAAATCCCGTCCAACATCAGCGTACTAAATACTTTGAGATGGACATTCATTTCATTCGTGAAAAAATGGCTTGTGGACAAATTCGTGTCCTTCATGTTTCTTCCAGATATCATATTGTCGACATCTTCACCAAAGGACTTCTGCGCATACTAATAGAATATTTACCAATATTCTTTCATTAATTGTATATCTCCTATTTTAGGTACGTAAAATTATAATCTTTTTGTAATTAGGTTGATTAGTTACCTAGTTTGTATCAAAGTAAATATTCTTGTAACCTTATATATATTGTAAATCATTCATCAATAAAATCAAGGAATATATTCCATTAGAAATAATCTTAATTATTCTGTGTCCATATCTAATATTCAGATTCAAGCGTCCTGATTTTAATAAAAATAAACCGTGCCTAGAGCTAATAAAGTTTTTTTTTTTGAAAATTTGAGTAGATAAATCCTTAGGTGCAAATTGCAATAACTAGTTATAAGAGGGTGCACACCAGCCATCATTTAAGAAGAAACTTAAAAGAATTGCATTAACGAACAAATTAGGAACTTAATTATCGATTCAGATTTAGGGTTTGGATGTATCAAAATGGGCAGAAGTTTCCCTAGCCCTAGAAGCAATCATATGAATGATATCCCTTTAGACATATGTACCCTAAAACACACACACATCGTTATCATTCAAAATCAAATCAAACAAAATCAAGAAATAGTACAGGTTTTCCCGTAAATCTCACTAAAAACATATCCTTTTTCACAAGTGTTGTTCTTTTCAAATGATTCTTCATGCAACTTCCAGGAAGGAGAATTTTACAAGCCAACAATTTTACAACCTCCTCACAATAATTTCCCTCATTTGTTGTTGTTATATATATACACACACATATCAACCCTTACCCTTAGTTTTAACTTCCTCCGAAATTCTTTATTTATTTAGTGGCAAAAAATGGCTCACGAAAATCCTTTTGATTTCGACGATTATTTTCCTTCGATGATGGAGAGATTAGGCGCGGAAGGTTTCATGAGGGATCTTTGCAATGGATTTTGTTTGCTTATGGATGTAAGTATAGGGCTAATTACTTATGAGAGTTTGAAGAGGAACACTATGAATCTCGGTTTAAATGATATAAGAGATGATGAGTTGATTTGCATGTTGGCTGAAGGAGATTTGGATGGTGATGGAGCACTTAATCAGCTGGAATTTTGTATTCTCATGTTTAGATTGAGTCCTGGTTTAATGGATGGATCTAAGCAATACATGGATGATTTGGGGCTTATTGATTTAAAACACTAGTTTAATTTCTATGTTTCTATGTAACTTGTACTAGTATCATGAGAGATATCTTATGCCAAATAAATAATTCTCCATGTGTATCTACTTATCTTGGAAGGAGTGATGATTAATTATCATACTACATCAGGTATCTCGACTTCATAATGTTTCTCTTTCATCTTTTGTTGTTCAGTAAAATAGTGAAGAATATTCCTTATTAATGAAAAAGAGATAAAAAATTCGTTATATATTGTTCAGGTCGATAAGAAGGTACAAACATATCTCATTTGTTTTTAGCTTCTTCTTCTCCTTCTCTTTTTGGATGAATCTAAGCAATAGATGGATGATTTTGGCCCCGGGGCTTATTTGTTTCCAACCCTAGTTTTTTCTACGTTTCTATATTTGTCTTGTTGTTTTAATGTAACTTGTATGATTACAAGCCAAATAAATAATTCTCCATGTGTATCTACGTTACCTTATTGGAAGGAGTGATAATTAATTTCTATCATACTAGCTACATCAGGTACTTCTACTTCATGATGTTAATATTCTCTTATATATGTTTTTTGTCCATCCTTGTTTACCAACCATATATTGTCTAACAAAATCCACTTCATTCCTCAAATTATCAAATTTGGGCGGAGTCTTCCCCCAACTAACGAAGAGATTGTCAAAACTCATGAGTGCAGTTTTACAAAGAAATAACTCACTTGAGCTGCTTCGTCCCTCATTTTACTCGAGTCTCTCTTTCTTGATTGAAGCTTCCTCACATCCACAGCCTGTTAGGTCACAACAATCATCTCAGTCATTTTCTCAGAAAAATAGTTAAGATATCCATTAATAATTAAAAAAAGAGATGACGTAAACCCATATATGTTGTTCAGCATTATTAGTAAAAAGTAGAGTAATATACAAGAGTAAGGGATTAGGGGCAAAAACAATAAGTATATATATATAATTTGATGAGCCTAATTAATATTTTGTATATGCTCATATGAGCCTAATTAATATTTTGACTATGCTCATACTCACTTTTTTCTAGGATTAGGCACAAAAGTACAATTTTATAGCACTTCACTAGAAAACCCTAAATCCATGACGCATTTTCTAGTACTGTTGGAAGTAATGATGAATAATACCATAAGAAGGTCTTCGCAACGAATGTTATAATGGAAAAAGAAGAAATAAAAACCAAAAGTTCATGATCTTCTAACACATGAACCTTGAGAAATAATGATTGTACTATTAGCGAATATTCTTTAAATATGTACGTAGTTGAAATCACTTCATGATATTCTATAGAAGTTCTTCATATTATAATATGTGAAGCCAAAATGTCTTTTAAAAAATCAAGAAGCAGTGAAAAGTCAGTATATCACTAAAGAACAAGGCATGCATATGCAGTACTAACAAACGAAGCTTCTGTTTTTCAAGCATCTTCTCACGTTTGTTTCAGAAACCATATCCTTGAAGAATTTATCAGGAAAGACAAATCTTATCTGAATAATTTCACTTGCAGTTGAATAATGCCAGTATGTTATACCAAGACATTTGGTTAATATTGCCTCGATTTCATTTTTGAGGCTCTATTTCTTTTTCAATAAGTTTCCAAAAGAATGAGCTCTTTATAAATTTGGAAATAAATTAATGCAAACGACTCATTTTACCTTTAATAACAATCTTTCATCACCACACAAATGTTATAGCATATTTAAGATCAAAAGTTTCAGAAATCTTACAGTCACACAAATGTTAGATCAAGTTAAGACTACAAGTTTCAAAAAAAAAATCTTTTTAAAACTTAGTGTCCAATTAAATCAGTTCATATAAATTAAAGTGAAGGAGTATTAAATATTTAGCATAGATTTTAAGGTTGTCATTAAAGTGTATGGTTCATCTCATTGAATGTACAAACATGTGAGAATTGTTTATTTTGTTCCAACATCCTTAACATTGGAGTGACACCTTATTATGTTAACCAAAATATTAAGCGATAAAGAGTTGCAACACAAAGGTGACCAAAATAGGAAGATAGTGCAATGAGAAGGATCGAATTAGGAGGTTTGATTGGTTTCAACATAGATTTATAATTTAACAATCCAAATTTTGCCCTTTTCATCCTAATCACTTTAATTAAAACGAAAACCACCAATCATGGCAATGTATGAATCCTAAATAAATGACTTTGCTCTTTATAGAATCTTCAACAGTTTTAAACTTAATGTCGGTTATGTTAAAGTATTTAGTTTAAGTTGTTATTGTTTTGTATTCACGTTCTTTGCAGTTGCTATTATTTAGTTTAGCAGTTCTTTTCTTTAGTCTAGCAATAGACCACATTTATAGGCTTGTTAGACGTGGGTGGTTTAAATCTTTGTAAGGATACTTATAAGCCACAGTAATGTTCAATGAAGATAGTGCATTCTCCCATTCCTTGCTTTTCTATATCCAGATTTAGTAACATTTGGTATCAAAGCCTCATCACTTTGCCTAACCAAAACTTGAGAAGCAGCAGTCTTCTAAGCGTCTAGCAGTAAGGATGGTAGCTGAAGGTAATTTTGTGCAACCAACAATTCCAAAGCTTGATGAACACTATGATCACTGGTGTATGCTCATGGAGAATTTTTTGCGCTCAAAGGAATATTGGAGCTTGATAGAAAAAGGAATACCTACAGCAGAAGCAGGGTCAGAACTCACTGAAGGACAAAAGAAGGCAATTGAAGATGCCAAACTGAAGGATTTGAAGGCTAAGAATTATCTCTTTCTTTCAAGCAATTGATCGAACAGTTCTGGAGACCATTCTGAACACGGATACTGCAAAGAGTATTTGGGACTCTTTGAAGCAGAAGTATCAGGGAACGGCATGGGTACAACGTGCACAACGACAAGCTCTTCGAAAAGAATTTGAGGTGCTCCACATGAAGGTAGGGGAATCTGTGAGTGAGTACTTTGCTCGAACCCTCACTATAGCCAATAAGATGAGGGTTCATGGTGAGAAGATGGAGGATGTTGTGGTCATTGAAAATATTCTGAGATCTATGACTTCTAAATTTGACTATGTTGTGTGCTCTATTGAATAGTCCAATGATCTAGACACCCTAACAATTGATATGCTGTAAAGCAGTCTTTTGGTGCATGAACAACGCATGAATAGCCATCTTGTAGATGAACAAGCATTGAAGGTTACATATGAAGATCAATGGAGAGGAAGAGGATGAGGTCGTGGTGGATCAGAGGACGAGGCAGAGGTGGAAGTAGACAAAGCTTTGACAAGTCTACCATTGAGTGCTACAATTACCATAAGCTTGGACATTTTCAATATGAATATCCAAGCAGGGAGATAGAGACGAAGGCACATTATGCAGAAGCTAGTGGAGAAATATTGTTAATGGCATATGTCTATGTCAATGTCAAGGAAGCTAGTAAAGAGGAGTTATGGTTTCTCGACTCAGGTTGCAGCAATCATATGTGCGGAAAGAATGAGCTTTTTTCTAGGCTCGATAAGAGTTTCAGCACCTCTGTAAAGTTGGGAGACAATTCAAGCATGGCTGTGATAGGAAAAGGAAATATACGAATGCTTATAAATGGAATTGTGCAGGTCATCACTGAGGTATTTTATGTCCCTGGTTTGAAGAATAATTTGTTAAGTGCGGGGCAGCTACAAGAGAAAGGGCTTTCAATTCTCATACAACATGGAAAATGTAAGATTATCATCCAGAGAGAGGATTAATCATGGTGACTACAATGTCCTCAAATAGAATGTTTATCTTGCCTGCTCAAAAACTGCTAAAGGAAGAAATCTGTTTTTCTTCTCTTACTGAGGATCAAACTCGGCTCTGGCATTTTAGATATGGACATTTAAGCTTCAATGGGTTAAACACTCTTTAGCAAAAAAGAATGGTGAATGGACTGCCATGATTTCAAGCCCCTTCAAAGGTGTGTGAAAATTGCTTGGTAGGAAAACAACGTAGAGATCCATTTTCAAATGAGAGCACATGGAGGGCTTCTCAGATTCTCCAACTGGTGCATTCCGACATCTGTGGACTGATCAACCCCACTTCAAATAGCAAGAAACAGTAGCTGATTACTTTCATCGATGATTTTAGCCACAAGACTTGGTTTATTTCTTGGTAGAGAAGTCAGAAGCTTTCATCACTTTCAAAAACTATAAGAGTCGTGTTGAGAAAGAAACTGGTTCATGTATAAGATGCCTTCGCACTGATCGTGGAGGAGAATTCACATCACATGAGTTCACAGATTTTTGTAAAGAAATTGGTGTACGTAGACAACTGACATCTGCATATACTCACAACAGAATGGTATTGCAAAGAGAAAGAACCAGACTATTATGAATATGGTGCGAAGTATGAAGAAACATGCCAAAAAATTTCTGGCCTGAAGTAGTCAATTGGACTGTCTATGTTCTGAATAGAAGTCCAACTCTGGCAGTAAAGGATAAGACTCCGGAAGAAGCTTGGAGTGGATCTAAACCATCAGTTGATCACTTCAGAGTGTTTGTCTGTATATCACATGTTCATATTCCTGATAGTAAGAGGACTAAGCTTGATGACAAGAGTGTGAGATGTGTTATACTCGGAGTTAGTGAGGAGTCAAAGGCATATAGATTGTATGATCCAGTCTCTCAGAAGATAATAGTCAGCAGAGATGTGAAGTTTGAAGAAGACAATAGCTGGGATTGAAACATGAGTCATGACGAAGCCATTGTAGCTGATATAGACTGGGGAGAAAGTGACAAAGCGATTCGATTGATCTGATAGCGTAAGCAGAGAGAACATCGGGTGATGATAAGCGAAGCGGAGGGAACAAAGGAGCTGATCACCATGACAATACAATAGAAGGTAATGATTCAGACAATACAATAGAAGGTAATGATTCAGACAATACAATAGAAGGTAATGATTCAGATGAGTTCAATGAAGAAAATCCACCAAATCCTAATGAAGGAAGAATCAGAAGGCCACCAGCCTGGATGAGAGATTACGAAAGTGGAGAAGATCTATCTAAGGAAGAAGACACTGCACACCAAGCTCTGTTTATCCAGTCTTATGGCGATGCTGTGAAAAGTATGAAATGGAGGAAAGCAATGGATGTAGAGATAGAAGCCATAGAGAGGAATGATATATGAGAGTTGACAAATTTACCCGCTGCATCAAAGAAGGTTGGGGTAAAATGGTTTTACAAGACAAAGCTCAATGAGAATGGAGAAGTTGATAAGTACAAGGTCCAATTGGTAGCAAAAGGTTATACTCAAGAACATGGGGTGGATTATACTGAGGTTTTTGCACTTGTAGCTCGGTTAGATATAATTCGAGTGGTGATTTCTCTTGAAGATCTAAAGGAGTGGACAATCTACCAGTTAGATGTAAAGTCAGCTTTTTTACATGGTGAACTAAGTGAAGAAGTTTTGTCGAACAACCTCCTGGCTATAACCAAAAGGGCAGTGAGCAGAAGGTGTACAGACTGAAAAAGGCTTTATATGGACTTAAACAAGCTCCAAAGGCTTGGTATAGTCGTATAGAGTCCTATTTTGTAAAGGAAGGATTTGAGAAATGTCATTATGAACATACTCTGTTCATCAAGATGGGAAAAACAGGTACGATTTTGATTGTATGTCTCTAGATTGATGATCTTATATTTACTAAGAATGATGAAATTATGTTTGCTGAGTTCAAGAAATCCACGATGCTTGAGTTTGATATGACTGATCTTGGCAAAATGAGATATTTTTTTGGCATTGAGGTGATGCAAAGATCAGATGTCATTTTTATCAGTCAGAGGAAATACACACAGGAGGTGTTGGAAAGGTTCAACATGGACAAGTGCAATCTAGTTCACAACCCGATGGTTCCTGAAAGTAAGCTTACAAAAACTGGAGATGGAGTGAGGATTGATAGTATTTCTATAAGCAGGTTGTGGGAAGCCTTATGTATTTGATTGCCACTCGTCCAGATATTATATTTGTGGTGAGTCTTATAAGCAGATTTATGGACTGTCCTACTAAACTTCAGTTGCAAGCAGCAAATAGGATACTAATGTACTTGAAAGGTACCATTGACTTTGGCATGCTTTACAAGAAGGGAGGAACTGAGGAACTAATTGTCTACTATGCGCGAAAAGATGCACACACTTAAACGCAAGTGCACGTTATCGTGACAAGTAATATAGTCTTAGCAAGACCGAATATCGTCCACAAGGATTAGGGTTCAAGTACCAAATATCTATCTTTTGGTATCTATTTGGTAAATTGATATTTGATTTTGTGGTTTATAACTACGAATTATAAAGGCTAATTTAACTAATGAGTTTACTTCAGTTGTGATGAGAATAGGGCTTCCACGTCTCCTCACTATCCGCTTATGTCACTTATTAATGCAATAACTTAGTGTCTTCTTTTGGAGAAAGCGGAGTTCACTAAATCGCTTTATACTCCGTTAGGGTTATATAAACACTCAACCCGATGTGCACCTTACCTACCTTTCGGTGATAAGGATAACTCTATAGGAGGATTAAGACTAAGAACCTAGTTAACCGTCACGCACAATGCGTAAAATTAGGGTTGTTAAGCCTCTCGTTAACGCTACATAAATAATTGAGGTATTTTCATCCTCAATCCAAGAATGTCTACCCAACTTACAGCATATTCATAATCCCCTCCTTTCGGAGTCTGATTAGAAATCATATAGTGATAATTAGTTGTCAATTAACTACCAAGCATTCAATTTAATTATTGGATAGATCTCAACAAGAAGAATAACCATAAGCGTCGTTAAATCATAACATAAGTTTCTAGAGATTCACATGGAAAGCCACATAGAGAATTAGTTCCTAGTCATTGACATGACAAGAACTAATTCCATGTTCTTCATAAAACTGAAATAAAAACAAGAAAAGGAAGGAAAATTTACTAAACTATGGTCTCCAATCTCCAAGAAAGAAAGCTTTGTGTTGTGCAAGAAGGGGAACCCTTAAAATCTGCCTAGGGTTCTCCTTTTATAGGCTGAAACCCGCCTCTCTCTTTTCCTTCAGGCCTGGCCCAAAATTTCGTCAAAACTCGATTTTCGCGTCGGCGGCCATGCACAGCGCGCAGCCGGAACTTCTGTGGTCCTTCGGGTGATTTGGCGCCGCGGCCCTAATTCTCTGTTGTCTGTGGGCGCCGCGGCACTACTTCTTCTGTAGCCTCTCTGATGATTAGGCGCCACGGCCCTGCTACTGTTGGCATGAGGCGCCGCGGCGCTGGGTCTTCTGCAGCCTCTCTGGATAGTGGGCGCGCGGCCACGCATTGCGAGGCGCGCGGCTGATGCAGGTTTCAGCCTCGTTCGCCACTTTCTCTGTTTTTAGCTCTGGAATCTCCTCTTTAGCCCTCTTTTAGCTCCTTTTCCGCCATTTGGCCATTTTAACCACTTTGACTCAAAAGAAAGAAAAATTATCCTAATACGACACTTATATGTGTAAAAAAGGACAAAAGATTAACTAAAACTGACTCAAAAAGTGTATATAAAATACACCGATCAAATACCCCCAAACTTAACATTTGCTCGCCCTCGAGCAAAGATAGAAAGAAAGAAATAAAAGACTCAAATAAACGAAAAATAAAAGACTCACTGACATTGATCACTTTTGCTGCATTAGTGTTAACTAGAAAAACATGAAGGTTAGCAAAATAATATGCAGGAATATATAGCATGAAAATTCAGCACACTACACATTGAGCTAGATATTTCGCAAACTCATATTTATCATGCTTAATGGAAGTCAATATACTAAATCATGCATGAAAATTCAAAAATCTTATGGCATGATTACTTGTTATTCTCCACTAATTCTGGATATGCATAAAAGAGATCTTCAGGACTTTAAGGGTTGTAATGTAGGCTTAGGTATAGGTAGGTAAAAATAGGCATTTAGGCTCATTCTGTGTACCATAAGCTCTTTAGCTTTTCAGTATTTCCCTTTTCTTTTTGTTCTTTCTTTCACTTTGATTCTATCTTTTCCCTCTTTTGTTTTGGGAGAGTGAAGTATATAATAATGACAAGCACCCCCAAACTTAGGCTTTTGCCTATTTCTTATTATTTTTTAATTGGGGTGCAACAAGCTCATTCACTCTTTTTGTCTCTTTTTTAACACAATTTTATTCCACAACTTCACATTTTTACTTATGGCACAATTTGTGGGAATATAGGGTGTCAAAGAAGAAGTTTCAACGTTTAGGCTCAATGGGGCTGACTGGGGATATTTTTAAAGTCCGGGATAGAAAAGGAATGATAAGAATTGGCTATCAAAGAAATGTCTGAGTCATCTCCCTAACATGCACATCCTAACTATTTCGCCTCAAATAGCAAGCAATCATAACACATAAGTATTTATCATTTAGCATGCATAATTCAATCAAGAAACTCCAAATAGACAGATTTTGTGAGTTTTTGGCATATCTAACTTAAGTGTTTAGAGAGTTGCTTCAATTCCGTTACATTATTCCACATTACTTCACTAGGTGTTTCTAGTAACTACAGCATACATGATCTTTTGACAGAAATTATGACTCAAAAAGAAAAAAAATTGTGACTCAAAAATACATAAAAACAATAAAAAAGACTTAAATAAAACATAACAAGACACAAATAAAACACCCCCCCAAACTTAAATCACACATTGTCCCCAATGTGTGTAGACTCAAAGACAATAAAAGAATAAGACACTTACAAACTTTGGTTAAAATGGTGGTGGTGGCGGTAGATAGTATTTTGAATTCCGTGGGGGGAGGAGAGCTCTTGGTGTTTGATTTGGCGTTAGGGACTTCGGATCACGGCGTCTTCCAGAATTCATATTTGCCGTTGTGGCGCCGCGGCACGCAAATGGGGCGCGGCGCCCAACTCTGTCTTGGTTACGAACTTCTGCGCGCCTAGCTTACGGCGCGCGGCCTCGCGATTTTCTGGAGATCCTTTGCTTCTCTTCAGTTTTCGCCTTCCAAGTCCTTGGCTTTCACCTGTCAACACAACACAGACACAAGAACCCAAGACCGTGAAACTGTCCAAAACAAAATAAAATAAAATAAACACAGGAATTGAAATAACATAATTGAAAACGTTGGGTTGCCTCCCAAGTAGCGCTGTCTTTAACGTCTTTTAGCCGGACGCTTGTTCCTTATTATTCTAAGATATGAGAAGTTACTAAGTTCATGTATTCCATTTCATTGATCAGATAGGGTTTTAACCTCTGTCCGTTTACTTTGAAGGCAGCTCCCTCTCTCCCTTATATTTCAATCGCTCCATATGGGAAAACTCTTACCACCGTGTATGGTCCTGTCCAACATGATTTTAACTTGCCTGGAAATAATCTCAACCTTGAGTTGAATAAAAGCACTTGTTGTCCTTCTTGAAAGTCTTTGGGTATCAACTTCTTGTCGTGTCATGCTTTCGTTCGTTCCTTGTAGATCATTGCATTCTCATAGGCATTGTGCAGATTCCTCCAACTCGCTTGCAGTAGTAGCCTTCTGCGTCTGCTGCGTGGCGTCCATGTTTAACTTCTTCATTGCCCAATACGCTCTGTGTTCCAACTCTACTGGCAAATAACATGCTTTACCAAAAACTAATTTATAAGGTGACATACCAATTGGTGTTTTGAATGTTGTCCGGTATGCCCGCGTCGTCATCGATTTGATAGACCGATCCTTCCTCGAGTCGTTCACCGTCTTTTCCAATATGCTCTTTACTTCTCTATTTGACACTTCCGCTTGCCCGTTGGCTTGAGGTGGTATGCGGTTGTAGTGCGTGGTAGACTCCATATCGGAAAGCAATGAATTCGATTGCTTGTTGCAAAAGTGACTTCGCCGTCACGATGGCGGCTCTTGGAGTGTCGAACGCGTGAAAATATTCTTTTGAAGGAATTTTTGAGCGGTCTTCTTGTCGTTTTCTTTTGTGGCCACTGCTTCTACCCATTTGGACACATAGTCTACTGCCAGAAGGATATATTGATTTCCAAAGGATGGCGGGAAAGGTCCCATGAAATCGATTCCCCACACATCAAAGAGTTCCACTTCCAATATCCCTTGCGAAGGCATTTCGTTTCGTCTTGAGATGTTCCCTGTTCTTTGACAATTATCACATCTCTTCACAAAGGTATGGGCATCCTTAAAAAGTGTTGGCGATAGAATCCGCATTCGCGATACCTTTGTCGTTGTTCTTGATGCCCCAAGTGTCCACCACATGATATGGTGTGGCAATGGGTGAGAACACAGTGCATCTCTTCTACGGTATACATCGCCTGATGACTTGGTCGGCACAGTGTTTGTATAACATAGGTTCCTCCCAATAGTAATGCTTTACTTCTGAATAAAACCTCTTCACTTGCTGTCTTGACAAGTCTGGGGGTAGTACTTTAGCTGCAAGAAAGTTAACAAAATCAGCGTACCAAGGTAAATTAGAATTCATACTTACTCGAAACAGTTGTTCGTCTGGAAAGTGATCATTTATTTGCACATCCTTGGTGTTCTGGCTCTCTGTGTTTTCCAGTCTTGACAAGTGGTCTGCAACTGAATTCTCTGTTCCTTTCTTATCACGAATCTCCACGTCAAATTCTTGTAGAAGTAGGACCCATCGAATGAGGCGAGGCTTTGCATCCTTCTTTGTCATCAAGTACTTTATAGCAGAGTGGTCAGTGTATACTATTACCTTATTTCCAATCAAGTACGGCCTGAATTTCTCAAATGCATATATTATTGCTAGCAGTTCCTTTTCGGTAGTTGCATAATTTAACTGTGCGTCATTTAGAGTTTTACTAGCATAGTAAATGGATCTAAATACCTTGTCGATTCTCTGTCCAAGCACTGCTCCAACTGCATAATCGCTTGCGTCGCACATTAGTTCAAATGGGAGCTCCCAGTTTGGTGCAATGACTATGGGTGCTGAAATAAGCTTCTCCTTGAGCGTTTGAAATGCGGACAAGCATTCTTTATTGAAGTCGAATGCAACCCCCGTCATTAGCAATGTGGAAAGAGGCTTTGAGACCTTTGAGAAATCCTTGATGAATCTTCTATAGAAGCCTGCATGTCCAAGAAAACTTCTGACTCCTTTTGTTGATACTGGAGGTGGTAGATTTTCGATCACTGAAATCTTTGCTTTGTCCACCTCAATACCTTGGCTTGAAATTTTGTGTCCCAAGACAATTCCTTCTGTTACCATGAAGTGACACTTCTCCCAGTTTAGCACAAGGTTAGCTTCTTCGCACCGGCTTAACACTGCTTCTAGATGCCTTAAACACTCATCGAATGATGCTCCAAAGACCGAAAAGTCATCCGTAAAGATCTCTATAGTCCTCTCTACCATATCTGAGAAAATTGTCATCATACACCTCTGAAAAGTTGCAGGTGCATTGCAGAGTCTGAATGGCATCCTTCTGAATGCAAATGTACCAAACGGGCAAGTAAATGTTGTATTTTCCTGATCTTCTGGGGCTATTGCAATCTGGTGATACCCTGAGTATCCATCCAAAAAGCAGTAGTAGTTATGCCCTGCAAGTCTGTCCAACATTTGATCTAGGAATGGCAACGGGAAGTGGTCTTTTCTAGTTGCTTTATTCAACTTGCGATAGTCAATGCAGATTCTCCATCCGGTGACTGTTCTCGAGGGAATGAGTTCGTTTCTTTCGTTGGTCACCACTGTTATTCCACCCTTTTTCGGCCACTGCATGGACTTACCCGTGTCTTTGTCGGATATGGGGTAGATTACTCTGCGTCGAGCCATTTTAGGATTTCCTTTCTCACTACCTCCTTCATGTTTGGGTTTAGTCGCCTTTGGGCTTCGATGGATGATCCGCTCTCTCATCTAGACGGATCTTATGCATTACCGTTGATGGACTTATCCCTTTTATGTCTGCTAATGTCCATCCAATGGCCCGCTTGTGATTCTTTAGTACTCTTAGCAGTTTATCAATCTCGTCGGTGGATAGGTGGCATGAAATGATCACTGGTAAGGTTTTTTCTTCACCTAGGTATTGGTATTGTAGATGATTGGGTAGGGTTTTTAACTCTAACTCTGGAGCCTTCTCTGTGGATGGTAATGATCTTTCTGGTACCTGTCCAAGCTCTTCATACTTCCTTGTATCCCATTTTTCATAAGCATTCATCCAATTCGCGTACTCCATCAGATCTGGATCGTTTCTACTATCATCATTCCTTGGTTGACACTGCTTCTTCGATAAGATCAATGGCTGAGTAGTTATCCTTGGCATCTGGAAAAGTTGCTGCTTGAAAAACATTGAAAATCACTTCTTCTTCATCTACTCGAAGCTTCAACTCTCCTTTGTGAACATCAATAAGAGCCTGTCCTGTGGCTAAGAAGGGTCTGCCAAGTATGATGGGGATTCCATCGTTATCTTGTATGTCTAAGATAACGACGTCGGCGGGAAAGATGAACTTGTCCACATTCACTAATACATCTTCGATGACTCCTCTCTGATGAAAAATTGAGCGGTCAGCTAACTGCAAAGTGATGTTTGTAGGTTTGACTTCTCTCATTCCTAGTTTGCAGAAAACTAGATAAGGCATCAGATTTATGCCTGCTCCCAAGTCGCACAATGCTTTTTGACATTCAAACTTTCCAATGGTGCATGGGATGGTGAAGCTCCCTGGATCTTGTAACCAGGGTAGTTGTCTCTGTAGGATGGCACTACATTCCTCAGTCAACATCACTGTTTTGTAGTCCTCTATCTTCCTCTTTTTGCTAAGCACATCCTTCATGAACTTGACGTAGCTCCGCATTTGCTCTAATGTTTCGGCAAATGGGATATTGAGTTGCAATTGTTTGAGGAACTCAAAGAATCTAGAGAATTGCTTATCAAGAGTACATGTTTTTAACTTCTGGGGATATGGTATTATAACACGGTGCGATTACTCTGATTCTGCAGAATTCTCGATTTCTAGGTTACGGCGCGCGGCCGATCTCTGGCGCCATGGCCTCACTCTCTGCCACTGTCTCCGAATCTTGGCCGCGGCCACGCTCATCGGCGTCGCGGCTGCTCTTCTTTGCGAACTCTCTATCTCCACGATTCGGCATCCTTGTGTCAATTATCCGACATTGTGTTTCCTCATTGCCTACCCAGTGCAGTGCTCTTCTTGTGTTTATTTGTTGAATATGATCGCGAGTTCGCTATTTGTGTTTCCAACTTCTTAGCGCCATTCTCGTTTCGTCTATGAACTGATTTTGGTACCTCGTGATACTGAGTATAGCTTCTCGTAATTCCTCCCTCTCTTCCTCTATGGTTGACTCTCTATCATATTGACAGTAAAAATTCATATCTAAAGTGTTCCTGAGATGAATCAAAATCAACAACGAATCACGGCACACTTGTTTGTACCAAAGAAAGGAAATAAAATAAACAATGTAAAGAAATAAAAATAAAGTCGTAAAAGTAAAATAAAATAGAAACCAAATTAGAAATTAAAAATAGATAAATTTGATATTGAACTATGTCTAGTCCCAAGCGCGCCAAAACTTGATGCGCGAAAGATGCACACACTTAAACGCAAGTGCACGTTATCGTGACAAGTAATATAGTCTTAGCAAGACCGAATATCGTCCACAAGGATTAGGGTTCAAGTACCAAATATCTATCTTTTGGTATCTATTTGGTAAATTGATATTTGATTTTGTGGTTTATAACTACGAATTATAAAGGCTAATTTAACTAATGAGTTTACTTCAGTTGTGATGAGAATAGGGCTTCCACGTCTCCTCACTATCCGCTTATGTCACTTATTAATGCAATAACTTATGGTCTTCTTCTTTTGGAGAAAGCAGGTTCACTAAATCGTTTTATACTCCCGTTAGGGTTATATAAACACTCAACCCCAGTATTGCACCTTACCTACCTTTCGGTGATAAGGATAACTCTATAGGAGGATTAAGACTAAGAACCTAGTTAACCGTCACGCACAATGCGTAAAATTAGGGTTGTTAAGCCTCTCGTTAACGCTACATAAATAATTGAGGTATTTTCATCCCCAATCCAAGAATGTCTACCCAACTTACAGCATATTCACAATCCCCTCCTTTCGGAGTCTGATTAGAAATCATATAGTGATAATTAGTTGTCAATTAACTACCAAGCATTCAATTTAATTATTGGATAGATCTCAACAAGAAGAATAACCATAAGCATGCATTAAATCATAACATAAGTTTCTAGAGATTCAACATGGAAAGTTTTATAGAGGAATTAGTTCCTAGCCATTGACATGACAAGAACTAATTCCATGTTCTTCATAAACCGAAATAAAAACAAGAAAAGGAAGGAAAATTTACTAAACTATGGTCTCCAATCTCCAAGCAAGAAAGCCTTGTGTTGTGCAAAGGGAACCCTTAAAATCGCCTGGGTTCTCCTTTTATAGTCGAAACCGCCTCTCTTTTCCTTCGTGCCCGCCCAATTTCGTCCAAAACTCGATTTTTCCCGCGCCGCAAGATCGCTTAGCCGCGGCCGGAACTCAATGGTCCTCGGTGATTTGCCGCGCCCCGATTCTGGCTGCTCGCAGCGCGCGCTACTTCTTCAGAGCCTCTCGATGATTAGCGTCGCGGCCTCGCTATCGTTGCATGGCGCAGCTACTGGTCTTCGCAGCCTCTCGGATAGGGCGTCGCGCCTGCTTCGATCGCAGGAGGCCATGTACTGGTCTGGGTTTCAGCCTCGTTCGCCACTTTCTCTGTTTTTAGCTCTGGAATCTCCTCTTTAGCCCTCTTTTAGCTCCTTTTCCGCCATTTGGCCATTTTAACCACTTTGACTCAAAAGAAAGAAAAACTATCCTAATACGACACTTATATGTGTAAAAAGGGACAAAAGATTAACTAAAACTGACTCAAAAAGTGTATATAAAATACACCGATCACTTACACAGATAGTGATTATGCTGGGGATTTAGATGACAGGAAAAGCACCTCAGGTTATGTGTTTATGTTGAGCTCAGGAGCAGTGTCGTGGTCCTCAAAGAAACATATAGTCTCTCTGTCCATTACTGAAGCTGAGTTTATTGCTGCTACTTCGTGTGCCTGTCAAGCAATCTGGTTAAGAAGGATTTTGGAAGGTCTCAAACATGTTCAGCATGATTCAACAACAGTTTATTGTGATAACAGCTCAGCAATCAAGCTTTCTAAGAATCTAGTGATGCATGGTCGGTGCAAACACATTGATATTCGCTTTCATTTCCTTCGTGAGCTCACAAAAGATGGAATTGTAGAGATGGTTCATTGTCCTACCCAGGAGCAAGTTGTTGATATAATGACTAAACCTTTGAAGCTTGATGCCTTTCTGAAGAAGCGTGATTTGTTGGGTGTTTGTTTGGATCCCGAAGTAAACTGATAGCTAAAACTTTCAGTTTAAGGGAGGATGTTAAAGTATTTAGTTTAAGTTGTTATTATTTTGTATTCACGTTCTTTGCAGTTGCTATTATTTAGTTTAGCAGTTCTTTTCTTTAGTCTAGTAGACCACGTTTATAGGCTTGTTAGACGTGGGTGGTTTAAATCTTTGTAAGGCTATTTATAAACCACAATTATGTTCAATGAAGATAGTGCATTCTTCCATTCCTTGCTTTTCTATATCCAGATTTAGTAACAGGCTATACAAATTCCCGTGGTATTATGAGGATTTTTCATAAATTGACCCATTCTATATTGACTGTCAACCTACCACAATCTATCTCTTTTTATCTCTGCGCTTGCAACTGCGAGAAAGCTCCCATATGAGTTTTTTCTTAAATTTGAGTCATGTTTTGAGCAAAAAGAAATCCAAATTACATATGAATGTATTATCAAACTTGTAGACTACTGAGTTTCAATATCAATTTGTGCAAAGTGGACTGAATTTAAAAAAAAAAAAATCTGAATGGGCAGAATTTGGGAAAATGTTATTTGTAATAGTAAGAGAACAAAGAAAAGCCTGTGTAGAACTAACAATCCAAAAAACTAAAAATGTTACAAACTGATAGATGTAGTCATGTAGAAAACATATTCTTGAGGTTTATTGTTTTCCGATTTCTGTTAATATATGTTGTCTTTTGTACTTTGATTATCGTATTAGTTTGTTGCAGCTATTGTTTCTTTTTTTAATAATGTTTTCTATTGTATTTTGCGATGACTTCTTTACCTATGTAAATTCTTGTTTGATCTTTTTTGAAATGTCTTTTTCTGAGCTAAATGTCTATCGGAAACAGATGTAAAGTTTGTGTACTCTCAAAACCTCACTCGTAAAATTATATTGAGTATATTGTTGTATTCTTGCATTTCTTTTTCTTGAAACCCTTGTATTATTTTTCTTTCAACATCCACTCTCATATTCAACAACTGCGTTTTGTCGTTTTTAAAGGTCAGTTTGTGGCCTCGTGAAGTACTATATGTATAATGTACTTCAAAAACCCCAATTGCTAATACGGCTGGGTATATTGCCCCTCATATCAAATGATATCGAAAGGGCAATTCGTACAAATGCCCCTATTTTGGGGGTTTTTCTTTAATTTTTGCCCAGTAAATGGGAGGGAATCCGTAACTTAAGTGACCCCAAAAAAAAAAAAAAAAACAACAATATCCCAGAAAAAAATGTTACCAAAGCATCTTTTGCGCAATAGAGATACATAATTCGACGGGCCCATCTTCTTCCCCAGTGGACCCCATTTGAATTATTTATTCCTTAAAAACCCCATTAAAAGCGAACGGGCCCACATTAATAATGTTTTTTCACTTAAAATTTCATTCCATAAGTAAATATTATCGGTATATTCAACTCAATGAACAAGATTCGAAGATTGAAATTCGAAATAAAGCGACGTACAACTCGATTTCAAAACTCAAAAACAACCTTCAATCAAGGTATTTTCAGTTACATTGTTTAATAAATAATAATTCTAACCATGAGTATAGTTTATTAGTCTCAAATTTCGAAATATTTGTCGTCTTCCAGCGTTTTTTTGTTAATGGTGATTTTATTTTATTTTGGCCTAAATCAACTGGCAGTGCTACTGCCAGGGCCGTATTTTTTTAAAACAAATCTTGTTAAGTTAATTATTTATTATTTGTTTTTTCTATGTTAATTGTTTAATTAGAAAATATTAATTAATCTCTTGTTATTTTTTAATTATGTAATTGTTAATTTATACAATTTGTGAAATTTATTATTCTATGTTGATTGTTAATGTGCTAATTGTATGTGTTAATTATTTAATTTATTATTAATTAGATAGTTCATTATCAATTATTAATTAGTAACAATTAATATTTAGTTTAGGATTGAATAACATTAATATAATTTTTTGATAAAATATTAGGTAATTAATATAATTCTTCGATAAAAGATTAGTTATTCTTCTGGTTAAATAATTTAGTTATTTTATATACATTATTAGTTAAATAATTAATTAATTAGTTAAGTTATTTTTAACTATTCATGAAAATATAATACGACATAATTATTCTTATTCACAAATTTAGAATAAAAGATAAACTTCAAACTTATCATAAAATGAACAGCCAATAACAAAATAAACCATTAGTTTATTATTAAACATCATTATTATAATTTTCTAAATAATTAGATAGTTAATGTAATTTCTCGGTAAATGATTAGTTAGTTAATACAATTTTTTGATAAAGGATGAGTTAGTTAATATAATTTATAGATAAAAGATTAGATAATCAATATTACAAGATAATGAATAATTTAAATATTATTTTTACAGATTCGACACCTCTGTTGTCACGACCGAATCGGAGGCCGCGATGGGCGCCCGTATCCCACCCGTCAGGTACCCCAAATCACGCAACCAACACCTAACCATAAATAAGCACGGACTAAGCCGAAAAAATATTATGACATCTCTTAACCAGAAACTGATTTATACATATATACATCATCACACCAAGACCGATAAGGTCATACAAAACCTAACCACAAGACACCTGTCTACAAGCCTCTAAAGAGTATACGACATAAAAATATCATATCAAGACTAGACTGCAACTCTGGAATAAATAGAGTGCTCCAACATCAGCTGAACTAGCAACCTACCAACGTGAACCATCACTTTCTTTAACAGAACCTGCGGGCATGAAACGCAGTGTCCCCCGATAAAAGGGACATCAGTACGACTAATGTACTGAGTATGTTAGACATGAATAATAGCTGAACAGAAGTATAACAATAACTGAAACAGGAACAACTGACCAACAATAAATATCTAAATATTATGCATGATGCAGTATGCACATACCTCAGCCTCATCGGACAATCTTCCTTACCATAACAGCCTCTAGGGCATCATTTCATTATCGGCCTCTGTGGGCATAATATTTCTAAATGTCATGCATGATGCAAATGCGGTCCATATATATATATGTTAGTGTTGCGGATCGTGCAACTCGTCCCATCACATCATGTTAGTGTTGTGGATCGTGCAACCCGTCCCAATCGCCTCTGTGGGCATCACATCACATCACATCATATCATATTAGCCTCTTCATGCTCTTTTGTGATAATTTGTACTAGCTGCAGGTGGTGTGCGTATATAACGTCTTTCTCTTTCCCATTTCCCCTACATATATATAATATTTACCATATCGTAGTGTGTGTAGCACTAGTGGGTCCAGGGTAATATATGAATGCAATGCAAATGAACATGCATGAATGATAATACCATATTCTAGTCTCAACGGGTGACATATTACCTTTGTACATTTGACAACACTGTAAATACCGTCACTTTTTCCATATGCCTCAATAAGGACTTAGAAATAATTTAGTCATGTTTTTAGCATAGAAATCAATAACATGGTATTTCTAAATTTTTAGGAGTAGAATAAATTATGAAGTAATACCACATTTATAGTTCATACATAGAACATGCCAAAAGAAAAAAAAAATTGTCTTAACATACCTTGAATTGACTCTGACCATAACAAGTCAATTTTCCAACATACACTCAACCTTAAATCACTCATACGAGCATGATGAAGATTCGGTTTTGCAGTCCAAGTACTACACCAATTGCTTCTTCCGTATGTCCCCTTGGACGTATACATATTTTTCTTATCGATATTGGTAGTTTGGTACCTCTGTTTGCAATCCAAATTAATGGAAAACAAAGTTGATGTTTATATATACTATACGCAGTACATGCTTCCTCCCTATAAAGTTGTAGATCTATGAAAAATTATATATACCCCTGTGAAATAGTGGCCAACAATCCGTTAAAGTTATTGTCTCTTCTTTGATGCAAGCGGTGGAAGTGCACACGCAAGTGCTCATCTACTAGTCCTTATTATAATGTGTCAGCAGAGTAGTATACTAACAAAAGTTTATCTCTTTCTTTTTCTTTTTTTTTAAAAAGAAAGTTTATCCGTTATGAGATATTATGAATTATTCAATAAAAGTCCAAATCTCATTTACTAAAATATGTGGCCCATATAAGTACAATACATGGTAACAAAACAAACACACTAACATCTCATAAATATTGTGATATTTAGAAAATGTATTTTATCTAATTTAAATGTTTCCAACCAATTATCAAGAGTATACTTATAAAAATCTTAATTATTTCGGGACCGCATCCTTTTATATACTAATTTCCTTATTAGCATACGTAAATACAACACACTTCCCGAGGTCCGGATCTACCGGCCCACGTTTATGTGCTCAAACCATTACCCGAAAATAAGAGATGTTACATCTGTGGATCCCAAAGTTCACTCGGGCCCTTCAATAGATCAGTACTTAGTCTACATGATAATCATAGGTCCGAGCTATTATGGATTGGGCAGATACATATGGGGGCGTTGTTCTATCCCCGTAGGGTTAAAATGTGTGGGAGCTTTTACAGGATCGGTCCCCACATCTCCGCATCTTAGAGATACTGTATTAGAGTGGTATCTATTGTTGCATCATTCTTAGTCGGGTACAGCATGACCGTGCTCTTATGATGGCCATGGTTGAGCGATGGCGGTCGGAGACTCATACCTTTTATCTCCGCACTGATGAGGCCACGATCATGTTTCAGAATGTGGAGGTCATGTTTGGACTGGGGTTAGATGGAGCCCTATTATACAGTCAGGTTGGACCGCAGGAGAACACATTAGCGGTAGAGTTGACTATGCTCACTGGATCCGTGCCTCAGTCTGCCATCTCCGTGGACGTAGTTGAGTGTTAAAATATGTCTTCTATGATTACTTGTGCATCGCGAATGCTATTGTAGAAAGCACGGATCAAGACATTGTGGATTGTTGTGCCTGCCTCTATTTACTTATTATATTTGGGGGAATCACGTTCCCGGACATATTGGGTTCCCACATGAGCTTATAGTATTTGATTTTTTGAACGATATGGACCGATTGGGAGAGTATAGTTAGGTCGGTCCTGTTTTGGCGTTCCTTTATTGATATCTAAATCGAGCATCTATTAGCGATAGCAGTGATATTGGTGGATTTTTTGCACTCCTTCAGTTAATATATTTTAGTGTGTGTAACTTTATTTTAACTATACCTTTTGAAATGACGACTAAAAAATTACTTTTTTTAATATTTTTTTCAGTTATGGGTGTGGATACGCACCACAATATTCTTCTGTTCGGGGATCAACTTGATCATATGACGGATAAACGGGTAAAATTATTTGATTTTACATTATTATTTTAATGTTTTTATTTTTTCTCTTTGTTGATTACTAATTTTTAGCTTTATTATTTACATGATTTTCTATAGACGTCGTACGCTCAGTTTTATGATTGATTATTGGTGCTTTGCAGGGATTATCAAGTCGTGTGGATATCGCGGTGTCCATTGATACACATGGACACCGTTGAGGAGAACGTGCCCTACCTCATCTTACAATAGTTTGGACATCCACATAATGTACCCTACCCCCATTGATGGGGACTACAACCATTATCAGCGGGATGATCAAATGCCCGTCGATGCTACATCTCTGGCCTTTATGAACACCTAAATCGATCGTTGGGAGCATAAGTTGTAGAGTATAGCGGAAGTCGGTTATACGACTTCGATCGGGGTTTACATATTAAGTGGTGTCGACAGTTCACACGCAACTTGATTGACAATCCTGATTTATATATTTCGGATGATCGAGGATACGCACCACTCTCATAGCAGTATGAGGCGTTGGTAAGTTTAGCGTACTTGAACTTATTTAATTGTCTTAATTATTACGATAAAAATTAACTAATTATTAATATTTGCAAACAAATATGCAGATGTTGGTCATACATCAACTACGCCTATTGGGGTTAGAACATACTTCTATCTCCGAGATAGCGGGATTTGCTGGGTAGGTCATTTGGATAACCGATGAGGTATCCGATGGGAATGAGATGCCAGACGTATGCATGATCATATTCCAAATGGTCAATATCATGTAGCGGATGGATGCGGACATCGGGAAGGTGATGATGATAGGGGAGGTTGTGACATGGGGGAGGTGGTAGAGGGGGTATTGGCAAAGGGGATCATGGAAGAGAGGATCGAGGTAGAGTATGTGGTGCCAGGCGATTCCATACTATAGAGAAGCCCGATCCTGATCCCGATCCCGATCCTGCTCCAGAACAGCTGCATTCGTCGATTTCATACCGTCTATCAACTTTGTCGATGCCGGCCGCGATCGTGCCTACCTGGCACCCCTTTGTATGATCGAGAGAATAGCAATGAACATACACAACACATGAACATCACATGCTAGCCGGTAAAGCCGCCTTCCATAATATATACATAATCAAAAGTAAAACAGTACAACATGTTCTTACAGCCCAAATACAAATGCGACTACAAACCTCTAGTAATAACAACTGTGGCGGGATAGGGCCCCGTCATACCTCTGAATGTACATAATATCTACAACATCCGGGGGAACCGTACCAAAAGACAAGCCTCCGGAGGAATGGAGCTTCTGACACCTGATCAGTGATCCTAAGAATGAGGATCCACCACCTGCTACTACCGCGCGTGAAACGCAGCCCCCGAGAAAGGGGGTCAGTACACAATATGTACCAAGTATGTAAAACTGGAAAATACTGTAATAATATCATAAGTCTAAATAAAACTGAAGACATGGATGATAATCAGATTACAGTGCACTGTGTCTTACTAACAATGAGAGTAACAAGTATAAACTTTACTGCATAAAATAGGAGGCTCATGATCAAAACAGGGTCATCCGCCCGTAGTATCATTAAGCAATCCTACTCCTGGGACTATTTCACCCGCATGAGGTCATCCGCCTCGCATGGGACTATTTCACCCGCATGGGACTATTTCACCCGCATGGGCCGGTGGGCCCGCAATGAGTACAAATGTCGCACTCGCATCATGGATAGCAAATCCATGAAATAAGTAATAACCCGGGGTCTACCCCGTAAGAATACATAACCTAGCACAACCGGCTATCATATATAACATAAGCGCTACCGGCTTATCATAACATAAGCAAGTTAAGAAATCCCCTAACTACTTATTAACATTATTAATATATCCTCTCATTTTAGTTTACTTAAGGCACTAACATGTCATTTAAGAGAAAATCCGGGAATTCAACCCAAGTACCACGTACCTCTAACCTTTTGAGAATGACTCTTTTTTATATAAAACTTCCAAGATACTAATAACCGTAGTATCAAGTTACGACTACTTTTCAAGACAAGTCACCTTTCCTTTTAGAAATATAATAGGCTTCTAAATCAAGTGACTTCATTTCTGTTACAACCTTAGGCAATTGATGCCTTAAAATCAATTTGCCTTTCTTAAATTCAAATCATTTATCCGTACTTATTTTACTTAGAGTAAATCTTTCTTTTGTTAACCTTCCATAAAGCTAATATAACCAACTTCCCATAAAGTCGTTATACTAATTGTATACATTAGTCAAATACATTTCCCTATATCCAAGGGACTTATACTTATAAAACGAAACAAGTATCATATACTTAAAACACTTCAAGTTCCTTAACTTTGAAAACTTAAGACATCCTTAATACTTTTTAAAAGAAGTGAGTTAATCCCCTCACTCACCCAACTTGGCCATTCTTAAAACAAGTAAGGGATATCAAAGTCTTGTACGTCTACCGTACTATATAAGTGCAACTACTCATGCTCAAGAGATAGGAAAGTTCCACATACCTCTTCGGGTCAATCCACTCGCAAGTCCAATATACCGCACGTAGTATTTTAATCTATAATGACCATAATACGTTCATTAGCTTCTAGCTTCAACGTAGAACATTCTAATTGAAAAGCCCCTTATTCTACGGAAAATTGGACAGCACTTCTTTTGTTTCTACATATTTTTCCACCTTTTTAAGGTCCGAATTCAACATCCAAACGCCACTTTTAAGGCCCAACAATCCAATCAATACAAAGGGGATTACACGCCTAAACTTGGACGTGTAAAATTCTGTCCCACAATACATAACAACTAATTCAATAAGTTTAAGGTAGTATCTTGGCTATAACATGTTCACATATTATCCTTATCCAATCCTTTCAAATCCAAGTCATATTTCTTACATGCAATATACTTAAAAGCAACATTGACAACTACAAGTCCTTTCTTCCTCACATGCAACACAATTTACTAGCAAAAAGTGAAAGGATTGTTACCTTAGAGTTTACCCAAATTAGTCCAACAATTTCACTTGCCTTCTTTCCACAATCACCTCCACCAACCTCCTACAAGCTTGTCACATGTTTCCTTCTTTCCACCATTTTGAATTTTCTCTAAGCCTTGATTTCTTCTTGAATTTCTAGAGAGAAGGGAGAGAGATTTTTAGAGAGAAGGAAGAGGGATGATTTTTAGAGAGAAGGGGGTTCTTTCAAGAATGACCAAGTCTTCAAGACTTGGTCAATAAATAGGACATGCATAAAATCAGATGGGGGGGGGGACACTTGTCACCCTCCCATGGTTTTTTTTTTAAAAAAACAGTTCTGATTTTTCCCCCAGATTCGCAGAAACCCGTCTCGGCGCCGCGGCGCTGAGACCTCTGCAAACTTCAGAACTCCGGCCGTACTGAACTTCCCGCAGCGCCATGCCTCAGATCCGCGCGCGTGGCCCCGACCAAGATGCTTTTCGCCGATCACGACCGAACTTGTAACTTCCATAACTTTCTACTCCGATGTCCTATCGACGAACGGTTTGTTGCGTTGGTAACTAGACTCAACGAGCTACGTACTAGGCCTTTGAAACACCTAGGAACTCCTAATACAACTGGACATAAACCGCCTCAAAGTTGACCAAAATCCGCCCGAGACATTCTGTCAACATATCCCTCTACAATTTAAATCTTAATTTCTTTCGTACGTTCTCATAAGCATGACCTGAATTACGGGGTGTAACAAACTTTTTCCTGATCGTCGATACCTACAAATACACTAGCACGCCTATTTTCGGATATACATGAGTCTTCATCTCAGCCAAGACAGAATGTGTATGTAGATGTACATGATGACATGGATTGAGCTTCTTATGACGCATTAATACGTGGGGAATCGCTCGTACGAAATTTAGAGGGTCCGAGGGAGCTGACCTATGATATGTCGTGGATAGAGTTCGAAGAATTTCTTATCTCACAGGTTAGTGATTTGAATAATTATTTTAAAAAATTAAAATACTTATACTTATTATTTCATATTTTCATATCTTAGGATTCGTTGACATTACCCACTCAGGAGTCCGCTCATGATCCAGCCACATGTTAGAGTTTTCGTAAAACTTAATTTTATTAAATATTACTTTATATTTTAAAATTTATTTGGACCTCGAATAAGACATTGCTATACTCCAGCCATTCAGGATCCCATCCATGAGAGTACTTCGGATCCTACACCATACCACTTTCACAAGCCTGAGTAAGTCGACACACAAGTTAATGTATTCAATATATATTAAAATTAGTACTAACTTTTATATGTTTTTTTTCAAATTCATCCTGTGGCGCCTGCGGTCCAGTCTCCTGATGAGGACGATGATATTGATCCTAACAGACCATCTATTCTGAGCATATCATTCGTATGTAATCCCAAGAAGAAACATGTTACGGTCAAGAGCGCAAAGAAGGGAAAGGTGGATGATCATGGCTTAGAGAATCCTGTTAAGAGTCACACGTCGGATATGGAATGGGAACGTGGACTCCTTATATGGACTTGGACAATCATCACCCTACAAGCTATATTTTGGGGTTGAGTTAGGCCCAAGATCCATTATCTACACATCATATTATTAAGAGGAGCAAGAGGGATGGAGATTATGGTGATGGTGGTGGGGATGGCATTAGCCTTAGACCTAAGGTTACTCTAATGTCTACCACGTATGGGACTCATTAGAGATTGTATATATGTGATTAAGTTGTACAATTTAAATTAATATTATACTTTTTGCCTATCAATTTCTTAATGATAATTAGGTATCTTAGTCTTTATTATCGTTTATTACTAACTCATGTGACATCTTAAATTGATTATGAAAAAAATCTCGACATATTCGAAATAAAGTTATGTCTTGACTAAAAAATAGCACGCTTAAATCAAAACCCTAAAAAGAATACACTTAAACCTAATGATAACAAGTTTCCAAACAAAACTTACTTCGTGTACTTTACAATCCCTAGAATGACGATCAGAACGTTAAGGTATCCTTGATGTATTGAGCCTACAATATTATTTGCATAAACAAATATCAGGTTCTATATAAAATATTGACGTTCTAATTTCTTGAGACATGACTAATCTTTGGTCAAAGTATAATTTCATCCTTTGAAATAATACCAAGTGTTGGAAAATGAATATAGCCCTATTGCGCAACTAATTGTTGCACAAAAAGTATTTTTGTATCTTTGTTTTCTGGACTATTTTTGTTGCATTTATGTTCTTTTGGGTCAGTTAAGTTTCGGACTCAATTGGAGGTCTTTAATTTTTGCCCTTCAACACTTTAAGTAACAAAAGATGGCCGAAAATATCCCTGACATTGAAAAAACAAAAAAAGAAATTTGGATATATGACCTAATTTCGCAAGGCAAGATTTTGATATAAATCATGTCTATTCGCGAAAAGGTACAAGAAACCAAACTTGTCTTGCGAATTAGTACTATATAACTATGTCCGACAAGGCATAGTTTTTATGTAGCTTTTCGCGAATAGGCATAGTTTCTATCAAAATTTTGTCTTACGAAGTTGTTGTTTTTTTACTCTGCTTGGGATTGAACCCAGCATCTTTGATTTTGTAGATCAACGAATAAGGATATATTGGGCCACAAATTTTCATTAAACGAAAAATATGAGCAAAAATTAAAGACCAGTCTTTTTTAAGGGAAAACCGTGCAATTTCTTCATATCGAAACTGACTCTTCTCTTATTACGAATTCCTTTTCATTTTTCTACAAAAATTATATTCCTGATTAGGATTTTAAATGGTTGTAGTGTTGTTCGTCATAGTTGTAAGCAAAAATAGAAACATTTTGAAAATATGAAAAATTAAACTCACTTTTAGATGAGTTCTTTTATAAAGTTACGAGGTTACAATGAGAAATATTCAACAAAATTGAAATCATATCTGAATCTTTGAACAGATTATATGCGACTTAATTAGTGCAAGTGAATTTTCTAGATAGGTGGAGATGTATTATATCCATTAGATTAGCAAATTGACCCATATGCCTATACGCTATAAGGACAAACGAGAACACAGTATGTTCCAATAAACTGTTGAATCTTTTATCCATCTTATAGCTTTTCATGTCCAATCTTGAAATGTAGTAAGGGGAAAAGTATTCTGCAGGCATATAGATTAAGTGAACTGGGAAACTTTAAAAACAACAGTTTCGAAGATCAAGAGATGAGCGAGTCAGGGGCGTCTTGAGCATTAGGCTAGTAAGTCCATTGACTTAGGCCCCATAATTTAGGAGGCCCACTTTTTCCTTATGTAAATATTTATTATGTATTAATTATTTTTAAATTTTGAATATTTATTTGAAAAAGTACTACAACTACTTTTTGGGCCCACTTTAAACTATACAATCAGACATCTATATAACAACATTGTTGGGTTCAAAAAAATTTGACTACTACAGTGAATGGTTGTCATATACTAATACAGAAGTGATATTGATTTAAATAATATTTCACTATTATAGACTAAAAGATGCATAAAATCTAATTTTTCATTTTTAGTTGTCAAGCCCAAACTTAATCACACTTTGTATATATAACGAAGAAAAATCATTTAATGAGTGTGTGTATATGTTTTAATTAAGTTAAGGACTCGCATTAGATTTTCGCCTTAGGCCTCCAATATCGTTAGGACGCCACTGGGGCGTGTTAATGTTCATCATATGTAGGTGCTTAATGGAGAGCTCCTTTACACATGTACCGAGATTCAAGAATTACGCATATAACAGAGACCAACCCAGCAGTTTATAAGGAGTACCAATCCTTCATTGATGGACAATAGAGGTGCATATTACTATCCTTCCATCTCGTTTTCTGAAGTACAGAACATCCCAAAGATAAACCATCCCAGTACCTTCTAGTCTCACCAGTCAAAATTGCTCGAACATATACAGCATCATCAATAAAGGCAACTTTTTAATGCATGATCAAAATTGTAATAAGATAAAGAACACAAGCATATAGTTGATGCGTCATAAAAACGTTTAGATTGCACTGCAAGTATCTAAAGGCAATCAAGTAACAACATTGCGCATATGACAACCATAACAGATACAATGATCAACGGGAGACCATAATAAGTTGATGCAGAGAGAGACAAACTACAACAGTTCATTTACACAAAATGACTCCAGACATCACAAAGGGCCTACTGGTTCTTATGGAAGCTGGTCAATGCTAGTGCAAGCCAAGGGAAGACCTTGCCCACCTTCATTATGAATCTGTCAAAAAGAACCAGGAACAACTTAGCAAACCACTGGGAATATTTATTTTATCAGTAGAGGGAGTCGGGACTCGGGAGTAATTGAAGTCATAAATTAATGGAGTTAATTAGTGAAGGAGCTACAGAAGTTAATTCATGCGCTCAATAACATTGAGAAAGTTACAGAATCCACAAACTCATAAAACTCAAAGATAAAGTTGTTAAAGAGTACCCCAGCCAAGGATGTGTTCAATCAGGTTGCAACTCTTTGCAGGACAATCAACAGACTAAACCCCTCTCATTTCTGAACAGAATCTCACAAGCTCATGGAGAGGGTTTTTTGCCTATATTTGGTTGGTAAATATGTTTTAGATAACATTTTCTCTAGGGAAGCAAGTTCCTTAAAATCAGAAATTAATGCTAGTTTTGGAGATCTGAATAAAATCCTTCAATTGCTCTCTCCCGCGTCAACTCTACTAGAAAAACAAATTTCACAAATGTGAATAGGTATTAATTTTCAATGTGACACACAAACTTATTATTAAGAGCTATGCAATAGCATCATAAATGATCAAACAAGCAAGTATTCTTAGAAAAGGGTCAGTACAACTTTCATATTTGCCATCTGGTCAAGAAGTTAAAATTATATAAATGTGAGTAAGTATGACCCATATTGGTCCCTTCATTTTTTTTCTTTTTCTTTTTTTGATGAAGTAAGATATTTCATTACTTGCATCAAGAAGATGCCATTCATTTTATTTCATTAACTTCTTGAATAAAACCCCTGAGGGAGAAAACCAAAAGAAAACATTCAAAAGAAACAGAATATCTAGGCCAATTTGTGAATCAGTATTGAGATCCTTAACAGAGCTGAAACCCGCTTCCTATCAGAATTGTCAAGAGTATTTGTGTGGGAGTAGACTCTATCTGACGGATTATAATAGCCTCAAATAGTCTACACACCCCTTTCCACGCTGAAACACAAGATTCTTCTGGCTAAACAAGCACATGAACCAAAATGCTCTTTACTATCTTCAGATACAGGGCAAGGATAGTAAGAAGAGACTCGGAGCATTTTTCAGTTGTGATGGGGTTGCATCAAGGATCAGCTCTTAGTCCGTTTTATTTATCTTGGTGATGGATGGATTGACACGGCAAATTCAAGGTGAGGTGTCATGGTGTATGCTTTTCGCGGATGACATAGTCCTGATCGATGAGACCCGCAGCGGAATTAACGCTAAGCTGGAGGGTTGGAGACAAACGTTGAAGTCTAAAGGGTTTAAGTTGAGTAGGACCAAGACAGAGTACTTGGAGTGCAAGTTCAGTGACGCACCTCATGAGGCTGACGTGGAAGTGAAGCTTGGTACCCAGGACATCCAGAAGAAAAATAGTTTCAAGTATCTTGAGTCTATTATACAAGGCAATAGGGAGATTGACGATGATGTCACACATCATATTAGTGCAGGATGGATGAAATGGAGGTTCGCTTCCGAAGTGCTATGTGATAAGAAGGTGCCGCCAAAACTTAAGGGCAAGTTTTACAAAGTGGTGGTTAGACCGACTATGTTGTATGGGGCAGATTGTTGACCAGTTAAGATCTCTCACATTCACAATCACAAGATGAAAGTTGCGGAGATGAGAATGTTGCGATGGATGTGTGTGCACACGAGGGAGACAGTATTAGGAATGAGGCTATCCGGGATAAGGTGGGAGTGGCCTCGGTGGAGGACAAGATGCGGGAAGCGAGACTGAGATGGTTTAAGCATGTGAAGAGGAGAGACACAGATGCCCCACTGCGGAGGTGTGAGATGTTGGCTATGGACGATTTCAAAAGAGGTAGGGGTAAACCGAAGAAGTATTGGGGAGAGGTGATTAGACAGGACATGGCGGAGTTACAGCTTACCGAGGACATGATCTTAGATAGGAGGTCATGGAGGACTCAGATTAGGGTAAAAGGCTAGTAGGTAGTCTCGCTTATCTTTTCATATTAGTAGTCACAACATTGCTCTATAGTTTCATGTGATTTGATTTCTGCTACCATCAGGTAATTCTTGTACTTCGATTATCCTATTTTATTTGTGGTAGCTATTGTCCCTTTTTCAAACGGCTCTATAGATTCGTGTGCTTCCTTCTCTTCTCACCTCATGCTCTGAATCAATTTCCCTGATATCTTTTTAGACTGTTGGGTTTGCACTTTGATTCATACATTTTCCTTCTCTCCCCTCTCTTCCCAACACAACGGTAACAAATCAGATCCCCACCACCCACCCTTTTTTCCGACGGTAACCACTCCTTCAACCAGGTAACCTGTCGGCGACCAAGTAACGTCGGCGGCGACCATTTTCCAGCATTTTTTCTCTCTTCTTCTTCTTCTCTTTTTGGCACCTTTTATTCTTCTGGCACTCGGATCAGCGGCCAGTTACTAAGCTGCTCCGACGCACTCCGACAGTGAATAGAACCCCGGCTGTGAATAGTACTCCGGCAGTGACTACAATTTTTTGTTAGTTTGTTTTTTCGTTCCTTTTCTTGTTCTTTTTCTCCTAGATCTACGCAGGTAATCGATCTGTTTTTACACCTACGACGTGAACAGTGCCGTGAACAGTGCCGTGAACAGTATTTGCGAGACGGCAAACAGTTTAAGGATCAGTGATTGTAACGTGTTATTTTTACTTATCTCTAGATTCTTGATAACTTGTGTTTGCACTTTGATTCATTCATGTTTTATCTCTCCCTTAGTTTATATTTGCTTTAGTGGCTTTGGTAAATGATGGTAGACTAGGATCATGTTCTTGGTCGGGGGCGAAGGTTAAGGGGGATAAGCGGGGTATGGGAGAGACTACACTGAGAATAGGGTCTTGGAACATTGGGACTTTAACAGGAAAGTCCATAGAGCTAGTGAAAATTCTTAAGAGGATGATTAATATAGCATGTGTGCAGGAAACTAAATGGGTAGAACCAAAGGCTAAGGATGTAGACGGATATAAGTATGGTTCTCGGGTAGGTCGAAGTATAGGAATGGGGTCGGCATTTTGGTAGACAGCGAGCTAAGGGATCGGGTGGTAGAGGTGATGAGGGCTAATGACAGGATGATGGCGATTAAGTTGGTAGTTGGAGGGTGTACTATGAACATTATTAGTGCTTATGCGTCCCGGGCTTGGGCGAAGAGGAGAAGAGACACTTTTGGGAGGATTTGGACAAAGTGGTGAGAGGTATACCACCCACTAAGAAGTTATTTGTAGGAGGAGATTTCAATGGACATATCAGGTCACTTCGGGGGTTATGACAACGTGCATGGAGGCTTTGGGATCGGGGACAGAAATGGGGGAAGCGTCTCGTTTTGGAGTTCGCTAGAGCTAGTGGGATGGTGATAGCCAATTCAAAGTTTCTGAAGAAGGAGGAACACTTGGTGACTTTCCATAGTTCGGTAGTGAAGACTCATATAGACTTTTTGCTACTTAGGAAGGTTGACAAGGGTCTATGTAAAGACTGCAAGGTTATTCTGAGATCTTACAACTCAACATAAGCTTTTGGTGGTGGATTTGGAGATCAAGTTGGAGAAGAAGAAGAGGGTTGTGGATGATCGGTTAAGAATCAAATGGGAGAGTTTGACCATGACTAGTGCAAATGAGATGGGGGAGAGGTTGATGGCCAAGGGGACTTGGGAGAGTAGTGGAGATGCGACCGGTATGTGGGACAGGAAGGTCAGTTGCATTAGGGAGGTAGCTAGAGAAGTGCTAGGGGTCTCGCGGGGTAACCGTGGTAGGTATCGAGGGGACTGGTGGTGGAATGGTAAAGTTCAAGAGAAATCGGTATATGTACAATTGGTAGAAAGCAAGGACGAGGTGGAGAAGTGAACAAATAGGGAACTATATAAGATGGCGAGGAATGAGGCTAAGCTAGCAGTTACCGCGGCGAAAACAACGACTTTTGAATGTCTGTATGTGGAATTAGAAGAGAAAGGTGGGGATAAGAAGTTGTACAGACTAGGCAAGGGAGAGAAAGGCCCGTGACTTGGATCACGTGAGGTGCATCAAGGATGAGAACGGCAAAGTACTAGTGGAGGAAGCGCATATTAGGAGGAGGTGGCCGTCTTACTTCCATAAACTACTGAACGAAAAATGAGATGAAGACATTATGCTGGGAGATCTGGAGCATTCTGGTAGGTACCGGAATTTTGGATAATGTAGAAGAATTAAGGTTGAGGAAGTTAAGGGGTTCGTAGGATGCGCAGGGGCGAGTGACCGGGCCTGATGTGATTTTAGTTGAATTTTGGAAGAGCGCAAGCAGGGCAGGTTTGGAGTGGTTGACTGAGTTGTTTAACATCATTTTTAAGACGACAAAAATGTCCGAAGAATGGAAGTGGAGTATCAAGCTGATGAGTCACACTATGAAAGTTTGGGAAAGGGTCGTGGAGATGAGGGTGAGGACGTGTCTATTTCCGAAAACCAGTTTGGATTCATGTCGGGGAATTTGACTACTGAATCCATTCATCTTATTAGGAGATTGGTGGAGCAGTATAGGGAGAGGAAGAAAGATTTACATATGGTTTTCATCGACCTCGAGAAGGCATACGACAAAGTACCTAGGGAGTTTCTATGGAGATGTTTGAAGGTTAGAGGTGTACATGTGGCGTACCTAGAGGCGTCGAGATATGTAAAGACTAGTGCGGTCGGTAGGAGGACTCAAGCACTTCCGGTGGCGATGAAATTTGCGCGGGGATCGGTCTTAGTCCATTCCTATTTGCCTTGGTGATGGACCGGTGTGCGACAAATCGAGAGAGGTACCATGGTGTATGTTATTTACAGACGACATAGTCCTGATTGATGAGACTCGCAGCGGAGTGAACGACAAGCTGAAGGTTTGAAGACAGACTCTGGAGTCTAAAGGGTTCAGATTGAGTAGGACCAAGACAGAATATTTGGAGTGCAAGTTCAGCAATGGGAGAGACCTTGAGACATGTGTGGAGGTGATGTTTGGTACTCATGTCATTCCAAAGAAAGGAAGCTTCAAGTACCTAGGGTCTATTATCCAAGGAAATAGAGAAATTGATAACGATATGACACATCGTATTGGAGCAGGGCGGATGAAATGGAGGATCGCATCTGGAGTCTTGTGCGAAAACAATATGCCACCAAAACTTAAGAGCAAGTTTTATAGGGTAGGGGTTAGACCGACTATGTTGTATGGGGCGAAGTGCTAGTCAGTCAATACTTCGCACATACAAAAAATGAGAGTTGCGGAGATGAGGATGCTGAGATGGATGTGTGGGTATACAAGGAGAGATAGAATTAGAAATGAGGAAATTCGGGATAAAGTGGGAGTGGCATCAGTAGAGGATAAGATGCGGGAAGCGAGGTTAAGATGGTTCGGGCATGTGCAGAGAACATACACGGATGCCCAGTGCGGAGGTGTGAGAGGTTGGCTATGGACGGGTTCAAAAGGGGTAGAGGTAGGCCGAAGAAGTAATGGGGAGAGGTGATTAGACAGGATATGACGTATGTGCAACTTACTAGGGGTTGTGGAGGACACGGATTAGGATAAAAGGGTAGTAGGTAGTCGAGTATAGTCCTACTTACGCTTACAAAATGATCGTGTAGTGTTATAATTGTAGGTCCGATTAGTATATCACACTTATAGGCGCATTAGTGTTTTATAGTCCCTTGTAGTTTGATTCATGCTACTATGTGTTCTTTAGTGTAATTTGTTTATCTTATTTAGTTGTGTTAACTACTGCTTCATGTTGTTAGAATGCACTATTATGGTGTATCTGATTTTATTATATGTATGTAATAATGCTTTAATTTCTCGTTCTCGTCTGACCGTTTCTCTTGCTTTGCTTTGCTTTGACTGATTTGCCTGTGATTATGCTGTCTTGAGCTGAGGGTCTCCCGGAAACAAACGACATAGTCCTGATTGATGAGACTCGCAGCGGAGTGAACGACAAGCTGAAGGTTTGAAGACAGACTCTGGAGTCTAAAGGGTTCATGTTAAGTAGGACCAAGACAGAATATTCGGAGTGCAAGGTCAGCAACGGGAGAGACCTTGAGACAGGTGTGGAGGTGATGCTTGGTACTCGGGTCATTCCAAAGAAAAGAAACTTCAAGTACCTAGGGTCTATTATCCAAGAAAATTGAGAGATTGATGACGATGTGACACATCGTATTGGAGCAGGGTGGATGAAATGGAGGATCGCATCTGGAGTCTTGTGCGAAAAAAATATGCCACCAAAAGTTAAGAGCAAGTACTATAGGGCGGTGGTTAGACCGACTATGTTGTATGGGGCGAAGTGCTGGCCAGTCAAGACTTCGCACATACAAAAATGAGAGTTGAAGAGATGAGGATGTTGAGATGGATGTGTGGGTATACAAGGAGAGATAGAATTGGAATGAGGATATCCGAGATAAAGTGGGAGTGGCATCGGTAGAGGATAAGATGCGGGAAGCGAGGTTGAGATGGTTCGGGCATGTGCAGAGGAGAGACACGGATGCCCAGTGCGGAGGTGTTAAAGGTTGGCTATAGACGGGTTCAATAGGGGTAGAGGTAGGCCGAAGAAGTAATGGGAGAGGTGATTAGATGGGATATGGTGCATGTGCAACTTACTGAGCACATGACCTTAGATAAGGGGTTGTGGAGGACTACGGATTAGGGTAGAAGGGTAGTAGGTAGTCGAGTGTAGTCCTACTTACGCTTACAAAATGATAGTGTAGTTTTATAACTGGAGGTCTGATTAGTTTATCACACTTATAGGCGCATTAGTGCTTTATAGTCCCTTGTAGTTTGATTCATGCTACTATGTGTTTTTTAGGGTAATTTATTTATCTTATTTAGTTGTGTTAACTACTGCTTCATGTTGCTAGAATGCACTACCATGGCGTATCTGATGTATGTAATAATGCTTTAATTTCTCGTTCTTGTCTGACTGTTTCTCTTGCTTTGCTTTGCTTGGCTTTGACTGCTCTGTCTTGAGTCGAGGTTCTTCCGGAAACAACCGTTCTATCTATCAAGGTGGAGGTAAGGTCTGGGTACACTCTACCCTCCTAGACCCACGTTGTGGAATTTCACTGGATATGTTGTTGTTGTTTATCAGGACTTAGTCGCTTTCGTTATTTTCATTTCATATTGCTTTGAATTTTTTATCCTTATCTGACCTCTTTCTATGCTTTCTCTTAAGTTGAGGATCTTTCAGAAACAGTCTTCCTACCTTGGTAGGGGTAAGGTGTACACTCTACCCTCCTCAGACCCCACGTTGTGGGATTTCACTAGATATGTTGTATTATCTTCCGGTACACTTTTTCTTTCCCAACAAATCTTAAGGTAAGCTAATAGTTCTATAATAAGCATGTGGATAATAAGAACATGATCTAGCAAACTAGAGCAAAGCAATGTCATTAAACAGATGGCCTTGGATTTTGCTCACTTGGAAATGCCAAATTTAAGCAAACATGTCGCTTGATAAACAACAAATATGAAAAAGAAACTCTAAGCTTAGCATCTAATCTATCACAACTTCATTCTTCTTATTTTATTATGGGATCGCTTGTACCACCAATTCACTCATTGAATCCCCTTTAGTGACAGTCTAACCTTACGTTGAGGTTAAACACTACTTTACTACAACACACTTAGAAACATAAAGAATATTGAGTTTAGGATTAACACACGTGACTATTAGCATTCTAAAACAGGCTTACGCGATGTTGCTCTTGTTGAGTTGTGGAGTCGAATTCATCGCCGACACTATGAAGATCTTCTGTTATTGACAGTATTATGTACGCGATGGTATGTACGAGGCCAAATATTGCACATGCTGTGGGAGTTGTTAGCATGTTTATGAGCAATCCGAGAAAGCAACATTGGGAGGTTGTGAAGTGAATTTTTCAGGTATCTGAAGGGCAACTCAAGTTCAGCGTTGTGTTTTCGAAAGTCAGAGACGGGATTGCAGGGATATGTTGATGATGACAATGGTGGTGATGTTGATAGAGGAAAGAGCACATCCGGGTATGTTTACACCTTCGAAGGTACTGCGATTTGCTAGATTTCAAAGTTGCAGAAGATAGTAGCTCTCTCTAGCTGTGAGGCTTAGTACATTGCGATGACGGAGGCCACGAGGGAGATTATGTGGCTACAATCTTTTCTGCGGAATTGGATCAGGACCACGAGGGAAGTGTGATATACTGTGATAGCCAAAGTGTCATTCATTTAGCAAAGAACCCGATCTACCATGCCTGCACGAAGCACATACAACTCCGGTATCATTTCATCATATCAGTTTTAGAAGATGGGGTATTAGTGCTTGAGAAGATCCAGATGAGTCGTAATCTAGCGGACGTCTTGTGAAGGTCGTCTTAGAATGAGCGAAGTTGTGTGCAACTTCAGTTGGACTTCTTGGATGAGGATCGAAGTACTGTTGCAGATGGAGACAGATGATTGAAATTAGTCTCCAAGTGGGAGATTGTTGAGTTGTGGAGCCTAATTCATCGCCGACACTATGAAGACCCTACGCGAAGTGTGGAACGCTTTTTATAATGTAAGGTTATTTAGTGGATGGTATTTTTGGAATTTCGGGCTTGTATTATGTTCACCCTAATTTTCGCTATATATAGGCTGGGGCGTCGTTTTCTTTCTTGGTTGAGCAAGAGAAAAAAAGAAAGAGAGAATTGTAAATTCAACCTCACTATTTGATTATAGTGAAATCTACAGCGGCAAAGTGGATGTAGATCTCGTATTGAGAGTGAACCACTATAAATTTGTGTGTTATTTGTTCTTCGCTTATTTATTATTTTCTGATTTGGTAGGATTTGGGACTCAAATCCTAACATATCAAGAGCGACAGGTTGTGTTGTGATTTAAAAACGATGGGAGGCAAAGATGATTCGACGCACAACATCGGTAAATTCGATGGTACGGATTTTGCGTTTTGAAGAATGCAGATTGAAGATTATTTGTACAGCAGAAAGCTTCATCAACCGTTGAGTCCGAAGCCAGAGGAGATGGATGATGCATAGTGGAATCTTCTTGACGAACAGGTTCTGGGAGTCATTCGATTGACGTTGTCGAAGAACGTTGCTCACAATGTGGCGAAGGAGAAGACCACCGCTGGCATGATGAAGGTTATGTCTGACATGTATGAGAAATCTTCGGCAAACAATAAGGTATTTATCATGAAGAAACTCTTTCATCTAAAGATAGAGGAAGGTGCTCCTGTTGCAACGCACGTGACTGAATTCAACACGATTGTCAATCAATTGTCATCTGTTGCAATTGAGTTTGACGATGAAGTGCAAGCCCTAATTTTGCTGACGTCTCTACCGGATAGCTGGAGATAATGAGAGCAGCGGTTAGTAATTCTGTTGGCAGTGCTAAATTGAAATTCAACGATGTTAGAGATCGTATTCTTGCTGAGGAGGTTCGCAGGATAGATTCTGGTGAGGCAACGACGAGTTATGCTTTGCATGTTGAGAACAGAGGCAGAAATTATGACAAAAACTACAACTGAAATAAGGACAAGTCGAAATCAAGGAATGACAGTGGTCAATCCAGATCTGGGCGAACACTTGAGTGTTGGAATTGTGGGAAACTGAATCACATCAAGAAGAATTGCAGGGCACCGAAGAAAGGAGGACAACAAGGGGGTGGAATCAATGCTGCCACTGAAGACATCGGTGATGTGTTGTTGTTGTATGTTGACAGGCCGATCGACTCTTGAATGCTCGACTCAGGAGTGTCTTTCCACATCACCCCACATCGTCATATAATGATGAATTATGTTGCTGGGAATCGCGGGAAAGTCTAATTGGCAGATGGTAAGCCTTTAGACGTTGTTGGTATTGGAGACATCAAATGGACACGTGTGGAAGATCACAAAGGTCAGAGATATGTCGAAGCTGATGTGTAATCTGATCTCACTTAATGATGATGGACATGATCTTAACTTTGGTGGCGAAGGGTGTTATGGTGGTTGATCGAGGTAAGAAAATCGGTACTCTTTATATGACAACGAGATATAGTGATACAGTTGTTGTTGACAACACCAAGGAGATAAAGATGTGGCATTGCATGTTGGGCATATGAGCGAGAAATGGATGAAGCTTCTGGTTAGGGATGTCAATGGGGCGGGGCGGGGGAAGGGTACCCCATACCCGTACCCGCCACCTAAAATCCACCGCATCCCCGTCCCACCACCCATCACGGGTAGAAAATCCTCTACCTGCCCCCGCCCCACTTACCCCTAGCGGGTACCCACCTAAACAACATCCACAAATTACAACATTAACTAAATTGATGACAAATTAGATGGACCACATGACGATGAGAACAAATATAATGCATTACAGATATAGGAATCGCCACAACAATAAAAAAATGTCATTTGTTGTCCTGTTCAGCAATGCCATCTAGGCCAAATTTAATTGTCAGCAAGAAAGGGGACAAAAGATAGGGAAAGCTCCTGAAGTATAGGGAATGCTACGGAAATAAGACAGTAGACACAAGGACTATACTTACAATCACTGATAATTTCACTAATATCTAAAGAAATAAAAGGATTAAGAAATGAGGCAAGGGAAAAATGAAAAAAATGGAGAAGGGATAAAGAAGGCATATATATATATAGGAGGGGATACATAAAGATCAAAAATTATGACAAAGCATTTGACACTACAAGTCTCTTAAGCACTTGGAAGTAATGAAACTAGGCGATGTCAGTTGGGAATCCGCCCAGGCTCCCAATTATATTTGACTCTTGAGTAATGAATTGAGATGTAGTAATGAGATGAAGGTAACTAGGGTTTTGCCACTTTCTTGAGTTGATGGCGAGTTGGGCACAGGTATCTCATTGGCCGAATTAATAAAAAGGGAGGGCCCAAGTCAGTGAGAAATTGTCAAATAAATTAGTAAATAGCCTAATTAAATTAATAGGCGGGGCGGGTACGGACAGTGCGGGTACGGGGAGGGTAAAGGACCGGGACGGGTGCGGTGCGGGTCTTATATGAAATCCACTCACGCCCCACTACCCATGACGAATAGCACTTTTGATACTCATACCCGTCCAACCACCCACCAAACCATCCTCATACCCGCATTTACCGCCCCACCGACATTCCTACTTCTGGTGACTAACGGCATGATTCTAGAGATGAAGTCGGTGAATCATCATGTGTGAGAGTTGTGTTCTCAGAAAACAGAAACGAGCATGTTTTTCAAATGCAGATAGAGAATTGAAAATTGAGAAGCTTGAATTGGTGCACACTGACGTGTGGGGACCTGCTACTGTCCCCTCACTCGAAGGATCACATTACTATGTGACCTTCATTGATGATCACATTACTATGTGATGATTCAACCAGAAAGCTAACCAGGAAGCTATAGGTCTATTTTATGAAAAATAAATCCAACGTGTTCACTGTATTTAAGAGGTGAAAAGTCATGGTCGAGAATGAAGACAAACCTCAAGTTGAGGAGCCTGAGGTCCGACAAAGGTGGAGAATACATTGACAATAACTTCAAACAGTATTGTGCTGATAATGGAATCAAGATGGTGAAGACTATTCCTGGAATGCCCCAGCAAAATGGAATAGCGAAAATGATGAATCGAACATTGAACGAGCGTGCGCGGGCGTACGAGATACACGTTGGGCGCCACGACATTCGGGCGGATCGATCAATACCGCACTTTCTGATTAAGAGATGGTATTTGTTCCTTTGGTTTCAGAATTCCAGAAGATGCTTGGAGTGGAAAAAAGGTAAACCTTTCTTTTCTGAAAGTGTGGTTGCTTATCCTATGTTCATATTAATGTTACTGCTAGAAGTAAACTTGATCCGAAATCTAAGAAGTGTTATTTTATTAGCTATGGTGACACCGAGTTTGGTTATCGATTCTGGGATGATCAAAATCGAAAGATCATCTGAAGCAGGGACGTCGTCTTTAATGAAGAGGTGTTTGTACAACGACAAGTTGCAGGAGAGTTCAGAAAGCAAGGTCTCTAATAACAAGAAATCGAAAACTGTTGATTTGAGAGACTTCTCGGCATCTGAGCTACAGCATGGTATTATTGTGGCAGAGGAACAAGCACCATAAGAAGAAGGCGGACAAGCCAGTGATGGCGAGGTTGATGAAAATGTTGATTCTGAAATAAATCAGCGGACGCCGATCACAGAAGTACGCATATCATTCAAGATTAGTAAAACGGTTCACAGGTTCTCTCCGTCCCTTAACTACATTCTGCTCACTGACAGAGAGGAGCCGGAATGTTACGAAGAAGCGACGCAAGTTGATGAATCGATCAAGTGGGAGCTGGCAATGAAAAATGAGATGGACTCATTGTTGTCAAATCATACATGGAAGTTAGCCAAGTAACCAAACAAGAAGAAAGCATTGCAGAACATGGTCTATCGGATAAAGGAAGAACACGATGGAAGTAATTGTTTCAAAGCGAGGCTAGTTGTGTAGGGTTTTCAACATGAAGAAGGCATTGACTGCACGGAGATCTTCTCTTCCGTAGTAAAGTTGGTGACAATGAAAACTATTCTTGGGTTGGTAGCGGAGGAAGATCTGCATCTTCAACAGATGGACGTGAAAACTGTTTTTGTTCACAGTGACTTAGAAAAGGAAATCTACATGAAACAACCTGAGGGATTTGAGGTCAAAGAAAAAGAGAAGATGGTGTGCAAGCTTCAAAATAGTATGTACAGACTGAAACAGACTCCAAGACAGTGGTATAAGAAGTTTGACAACTTTATGAAGAAAGTCGAATTCTTAAGGTGTGAGGCGGATCATTGTTGTTACTTCAAGAGATTTGAAGACTCCTACATGATAGTGCTCCTTTATGTTGACGACATGTTAATCGTAGGAGCAGACCTACATGAGATTGATAAGTTGAAGAAGAAGTTGTCAGAAGAATTTGCAATGAAGGATCTGGGAGCCGCAAAGCAAATCATCGGGATGAGAATCACAGAAATAAGGAGGGCCTCAAGCTCTCACAAGAAAAATACGTGAAGAAGGTTCTCAAAAGGTTCAACATGGACGTTTCCAAGCTAGTCAATACTCCCTTGGCTGGACACTTTCGTTTGTCAAAAGAATCAGTCGCATGTGACCGAGGGCGAGAATGAGCATATGGACAAGGTCCCTTATGCCTCTACTATTGACAGTCTTATGTATGCGATGGTATGTACGAGGACAGATATTGCACATACATTGGGAGTTTTTAGCAGGTTTATAAGCAATCCGAAAAAGCAACACTGGGAGGTTGTGAAGTGGATTTTCAAGTATCTGAAGGGCAACTCAAGTTCAGCGTTGTGTTTCCGGAAGTGAGAGACGGAATTGCAGGGATATGTTGATGGTGACAATGGTGGTGATGTTGATAGCAGAAAGAGCACATCCAGGTATGTTTACACCTTCGGAGGTACTGCGATTTGCTGGATTTCAAAGTTGCAGAAGATAGTAGCTCTCTCTAGTTGTAAGGCTGAGTGTGTTGTCGTGATGGAGGCCACGAAGGAGATGATGTGGCTACAATCTTTTCTGTGGGAATTGGATTAAGACCACGAGGGGAGTGTGTTATACTGTGATAGCCAGAGTGTCATTCATTTGGCAAAGAACCCGCGATCTACTATGCCCGCACGAAGCACATACAACTCCGGTATCATTTCATCATATCAGCTTTGAAAGATGGAGTATTAGTGCTTGAGAATATCCCAGTGAGTCAGAATCTAGCAGACATGCTGACGAAGGTCGTGCCGAATGATAAACTGAAGTTGTATGCAACTTCAGTTGGACTTCTTGGATGAGGATCGAAGTCGCCGCTGCAGATGGAGACAGATGATTGAAATTAGTCTCCAAGTGGGAGATTGTTGAGTTGTGGAGCCTAATTCATCGCTGACACTATGAAGACCCTACGCGAAGTGTGTAACGCTTTTTATAATGTAAGGTTATTTAGTAGATGGTATTTTTGGAATTTCGGGCTTGTATTATGTTCACCCTAATTTTCGCTACATATAGGCTAGGGCGTCGTTTTCTTTCTTGGTTGAACAAGAGAAAAAGAGGAAGAGAAAATTTTAAATTCAACCTCACTATTTGATTATAGTGAAATCTGCAGCGGCAAAGTGGATGTAGATCTCGCATTGAGAGTGAACCACTATAAATTTGTGTGTTATTTATTTTTCGCTTATTTACTGTTTTCTGATTAGGTAGGATTTGGGACTCAAATCCTAACAGCTCTCTCAGACCTAGGCACCTGACTGTCCCAAAATAATTTCTTTTTGCATTTCTGGTAATTTTAAAACCCAAACTTCTAATGTATGATGTGAATAACAGAGAAAACAATCATGACCAAATTACATTTTAACCACAATTATTATGAAAATCAGATTTCACTAAATTTCCTCTATGAATCATAAAAAGCATTAAGCTCATCCTTATATAATTAAAAGAAGCAGCCTGCACCATGCCAAAATAGAACAGACTAATTTTGTTTTGCAATCAAGACAACTAATAGGAAAAGAAACATAAATTAAACCTATTGAAAGATATGGTGACGATGGGGTATAGAAGCTTAGGAGGATAGAAGAACTAGCACCAGGCAGGGAGGGAAAGACATCATTATTTTCAGTCACAGAGGAGAAAGGAGCAAGGCTCAATTTTGACTTCAGTATCACTCCTACATAATTGAACTTAACTTGAGAGTACTAAATATTATCAATAGAGCAAACAATGCCCGATATCAAGCAGAAAATTAACAACAAATTAGCCCTTACTCTAACCTGATCATTCGTTTACGGAACAGAACACTAAGTGGGTGCTACTATACAAAAAGATCATCATAAACATAATACTCCGTAACAGACTACATAATGTCGAAATAACAGGATTCGATAATCCAAATAAACGAAAACGAAGACCGCAGAAAAGTAACAAGCGACATACCTTTTCGATCATCAGAAGCATCATGATACTCTGCTTCCTCGTCATCTTCTTCAGCAGCTGAAGCAACAGAAACCACGGGCTCAACAACAGCATTTCCACTATCCTTATCATCCGGGTACCTAACAACCACAACAGGACAAACACAATGCCTAACACAATAATCACTAACACTTCCAAGTCTTCCATCACTTCCCCTCTTAGTAGCCCCAAATCCTCGACTCCCCATAATAACAGCACTAAGCCCTAGCCTCTCAACCTCAAGACAAAGCCTCTCTCTCATATCATGATCCTTAACAATATGGATCTTATACGGAATATTCGCATCAACCAAAGGTTGAGCCAAAGCAGATGATTTAGTGGTCGTAAAATTATCGAAATCATCCTCGAGTTTTCGTTGACTCTCTTCGTTTTCAGTATCGACGATGGATAGATCGACGGATCCCCAATCGGCTCCGTATAGAACGGAAGTTGGACGGACGTGGACAAGTATGACGGCGTCACCGGGTCGGAGGTACTGATGTACGGCCCACTTAACGGCGAAAGCGGATTCGTCGCTTAAGTCGACGGCGATGCCGATCTTGCGTTGAGCATTTGAAGTTGGGGTATCGGTGGTGTGAGGGGTGGTGGGTGGGGGGAAACGTGGGGAAGAGGATTTGATTTTGATGTTAGCGAGGCGGGGGAGATCGGAATCCGGGTTGGTGGGTGGTTGTTGCTGCATTATTTTGGGCTGACCTTGTTTGAGAGGGGTTTGTTGGATGCTTGTTTATCGCTATGGGCCTCTTTTTTATGTTGATCAACGAATAAAAGGACTTTTGTTTTACTTTTATTAATATTAGATTAATTAAGGAAAAAACTCGATTTAGAAGCATGAGGTGTACATCTTAGCTCTGCCCGCACAGGTTCGAGCTAGAAACTACTGATTAAGGATGAACCGATCTTATTTATGTCAACACATACTTTTATGGCCACTTCAGTAGCAATAATTCCAATTGATCATTCATTTGAACTATATTCTTGAAGAAGGACGTCTAAAATTTATGCACACACTGCTGAAGAAACTAGAGAAAATAAAAAAGAAATCTGACATTTCTATTTGCAAGCGCCTAGCATATACACTAGCTGCCTCATTTAGAAATGTTTTTCAAATGATAAGTTTATATATATTTTAAAATAATCAAAAAGTTAAGGTATATCCACATTTACTCTTCTTAATGCAATTTAATCCTTTTTCAAATAAATACTAAACAACTCATTTTTTCTGTATTTTCACTTAACAATCCCGTAAATCAAAAGTTGACAACTATATTAAATTAAGAACAAATGTGCATATATACTCCTTAATTTTGCGATTTAGAGTATATATACCTCCGTTAAAAAGTGATGGATATATATACCCTTAAATTAATGGAATACAATTAGAGGCTTCCTTTCACTTGCCTTAGAAAATGACTTTCGCTTGCTTAAAAAGCATTTTCAAAACATTATACTTAATTAGTGGTTACCACGGCTTCTTATTGGTCAATGCACGAAAGGAAAAAATGAACATAAAACTTTTTTAGACTTCAATTAAAACTTAAAACTTCACTGGTTAAGACATAGCTTAGGAGAAGTATTAACTAAACATAAAACTTTTTTAGACTCCAATTAAAATAGGAGTTAACTATCACACGGGTACTAGAAGTATAAAGATTTTTTTTTCATAAATTAGTGACTTTAACCGGTTGAAGTGTACGAATTTAGCAGCTCAATTGGTTGGTTGTCTGAACTTTCACCATGTTGATGAGGGTTCGAATTCACGGGTTGTAATCTCCTCCCTATTTTCCCTTTCACTACCCCTATATAATTAAAAAAAATAAGAAAGAAAACAAGTTGAAGCAAGTAATTTACATTATTTTTAGGTTATTATGTTTCAATTACCTTATAGTCTAAAGAGTTTAACTTACATGCACTTATTGTATAATTGGTCACTTATAACAATATGTAAATTTCGGTTAAATTGACATGATAGTGTAAAAAAATTTATACTATCAATGTATATAACTTAAACTCTTACATAAAGATTCTTCCGTGGTCAATATATATATGTGAAACTCATATTATAAAATATTGTTTATCCAAAATATGTGTCACTTTTCGTCTTCGAGATTCATGCATGAACTTTTTTTTATTAACTACATGAATTTTGCTTAATATCTTAAGATGTATTTTTTCACAATATTTATATGGAAAGAATTACAACTTATATTACGTTTTGTATAGTTTTCGAATATCTAAATTTTAATTTGAAAATATTAAATTAATATAATTTAATTTAATTTCAAAAATTAATTTAATTAACTCTCAAAAAGAGGAAAGTGACACATATTTTGGACAGGGGAGTACTGGAAATGTGTCACGACCCAAATCGGAGGACCGCGACGGGCGCCCGGATCTCACCCGCCGGGTACCCCAAATCACATCATCACTGTATAATCACAATAAGCACGAACTAAGCCAAAAAAAAAAATTATGAAGGATCTTGACCAGAAAACTGACTTATACATATATACATGATCACGCCAAGGCCGATAAGGCCATACAAAACCACTATTCATATGACATTTGTCTACAAGCCTCTAAAGAGTATACGACATCAAAATATCATACCAAGACTATACTGCAATTCTGGAACAAATAGAGTGCTACGACATCAGCTGAACTAGCAACCTACCAGCGTGAACCATCACTCTTTTTAACTGAACTTGTGGGCATGAAACGCATCATCCCCCAGCAAAAGGGAGGTCAGTACAACTGATGTACTGAGTACGTTAGGCATAATGAATAACATAACATAGATGTATCATAATATGAAACAGGAACAGCTGACCAACAGTAATTGCCTCTGAGGGCCCTAATGAATATGTCTAAATGTTATGCATAATGCAGTATGCACATACCTCGGCCTCATCGGGCAATCTTTCTTACCATAACAGCCTCTGGGGCATCATTTCATTATCGGCCTCTGTGGGCATAACATTTCTAAATGTCATGCATGATGCAAATGCGGTATATATATATATATATATATATATATATATATATATATATATATACATTGGCCACACAAGGGCTCTTCCTTTCCATAACGCTCTCTGTGGGTATCTGGTTATATCGGTCACACATGCGCATCGATTCATGTTGGCCTCTTCAGGCTCTTTTATGATAATATGTACCAGCTGCAGGTGGTGTGCGTATATAACGTCTTCCATTTCCCCATATCCCCTACATATATACAATATTTATCATATAGTAGTGTGTGTAGCACAAATGGTCCAGGGTAATATATGAATGCAATGCAAATGAAAATGCATGAATGGTAACATCATATTCCAACCTCAACGGGTGACATATTACCCTTGTACCTTTGACAACATTATGAATATCATCACCATCTTTCCATATGTCTCATTAAGGACTTAGAAATAATTTAGATATGTTTTTAGCATAGGAATCAACAATATGATTATTCTTAACTTCTAGGAGTAGAATAAATTATGGAACAATATCGCGGTTATATTTCATATGTAGAACATGCCAAAAGAAATAAATAGTTTGCCTTCACATACCTTGTTTGTCGAATTATCTAAGTTCCTATGGGTCCTTGTAAGCGTTATGAAGGATTATCTACACCATGTGAATGATTTACATCATAACCATATCCAAATATTAAAACAGATTCATGGAGACATTCTAGCGAACATCTTATGAGCATAGAATCTATAATTCTCCTTCACAACATATTCATGTAGCCATGAAATCAACTCTCCTAACCTTGCTCCTAACTGCTACAATGATTAACACAATTCAGCAGTTCCACACGCAACCTTTGATTTCCATAGAGACAACCCCAGAAATACTCAACCACACATAGTATTTCCACTAATCACCTTAGAAACTAGTGATAAGAATCATGATATGTAATTCGTCCAAACCAAAGTATCAGAAAAACTACCTCGGTTAGAAGCAACAACATGATTCGTCTGAAAGTCTTTCACCCAAATCAGTTTCGACCACAGAAATAGGATCCCAAACTCAATGATGGGTTACGGCTTGGGTTGTTAAACTCTTGAGCTTGTTCAAAGCTTCACTTTCACTGTGAATTAAGGTCTTGAATACAACGAATTTCCCTCTCTTTGATTGAACGAAGGTTTGCGGATAATTCCCTATTTTAGTCGAGAATTTCAAAGAACATCGATTGTAATTTACCCTCTGCTAATTGAAGTGTAATAGTCTCCTTTAGAAGGAAAGGTTCATACAAAGAAATTGAAAGAAATGAAAGCTTCAAGAAGAGAAGAATGGAGAAGATGAAGTTTTGAAAGAACAGAAGAGCTGTCACCTATCGTTGGTTATGAGACTAGTCACAGATCTTATGTTATAAAGTAACACGTAGCATCCCACTTGGCTTTGTCCCCAAATATAATTAATTAATCCCACAATTAATTAATTATACACACAATAAATTCTGGATCCCAATTTAGTTAAATCCCGACGACTTGTAAACCTTCTTTTACTCAATGTCATAATTCTTATAATATGACACTAGTCCATAGCCTTCCTGGGATATACAATTATTATTATTAATTCATGTCGTCGCATTGGTTAAATCCAAAATTATTACGGGATCACATCATTTTATATACTAATTTCCTTATTAGTATGCACAAGTATAACATAAACTTTTCGAAGTTCGGGTCTACTTGTCCACATTTATGTGCTCAAACCATTATCCGGAAATACGAGGTGTTAAAAATATTTTAACAGCCTAAGCTTTACTAACACTGGAAAATTAAGAGCCTCACTGCATATTATATTAACACTCATTACATGAGGGTACTATGTACTAGTTGGGAGCAAGAGCTGCGAGACTTGAAGAAAAATTAAGAACCAGCCACAAATTAAAGCAGCATGCAGCTGCAGAATTCAGTAGCCAGCATGCAGCTGCAGAATTCAGTAGCCAACAAGAAGCTGATACAGTACAATACTTTCATGGATATACATACTTTCGGTCTACTGACTACCTATTATTGGCTCTTTCCCCTTCCTTATTTTCATACTCACTTTTTATACTGTCATAAAGCACTTCTTCGCTTGGTTTTTGGGTATCTCAGTAGTATATATTGCTTGACTCCCACAAACAGATACCCCTCAATTGCATTCCTCATAGTTTAATTAGTGTCCACCCCTTTTAAGGAAATATACAAACTCTCCCTTAATTAATTACTTCCCCCCCCCCCCCCCCCAAACTTATACTAGGTGCTAGGGTTTTGGTAGACTATGCTTGCATTGAAGCTTTCACTGAAAATACTCGGTTAATAAGTTTAATTTTTATTGCCTTTATTAATTTGTAGCCTAGACTATCGCCTTGAAACTTTAGGCTTACAGGTGCAACAGATAAAGTCGAATGAAAATGAGAAGCAAAAAAAGAAGGGGGGATCCGATATAGAAGTAATAGAAACCTTATTTCTCCCCATGACCCATCTCAAGTAGACAAGTACCAAATTATAAGAGCAAGCTGAAAGCCATTAGTATAGATACTCTACGCATGTTCTTTTGAAACAATTAATCATCAACTCCAAACAGAAGCAAAAAATATTACAGTAAATGTAAGATTTGAAAAGCTGAAGCATCAACATCTCACTGACACACAATCCCAAGAGTAGAGAGAAAGAGATATATAGATACAATAAAACCCAGAAAATGTATTGCTCCATTTTGGAGAAGTAATAACAAGTACTAGCTAATCAAGATAACCAAAAGGGTAAATAAAAAGTAGTGTTTGGGTCCTTGATCAGATAAATTTTCACACAAGTGTCCTTGATCATACAAGTAAAACCAAACTCTTTTTTGTTGAAAATTAAAAATCTAACAAGAAAGCTTAAGTGAAAGATCAATAGAACTGGTAGGTTTAGTAATAGTATTATCAGCCCAAGATATTGTAGTGACACAAGAAGCTTCACCATTAATATTGTCCACTGCTGCTGCAACTGAAGAAGATTCTGGTGATGAATTATTACTCATTATCTTCCCCAAACAACTTGTGTTGTTAGTAGTTTTGCTTCCACTTTTCTCTGGAAAAAAATCATACTCCATAACAACTGGTCCTTCCTCGGATGTCGATGATGAACCTCCCTTTCTCTGGAACCCCACAATCTCTACGCCCTACAAATTAAATAATTCAATTTTGAGTGTTTTGACAGATCAAAAGATAGATATACTACATAATAGCAGTTACTACAATCATTCAAATCGCCTTTACTGAGGAATAACAATGTTGAAGAATAACATCTCTATCCCACAAAATGTCTACGTACATTCTACCCTCCCTAGACAGACCCTGTTGTTGTTGAATAAGAGAAGATTAAAAAAATCATTTATTGCATTTTCAATCTTTTGACATATAAAGAGATAGATATACTTACATAATACACAATTACTACAATCATTATATCGTGTCTACGGAGGAATAACAATGTTGAAGAATAATTTGTAACATTTTATTTTGTCTTTGAAAAAGAGGAGGAAAAAAATTAGGGCTTCATTTATCTTTACCTTTTCTATAAGATTTTTTCCAAAATTTTCGTTTTCTCTGACCATGTGATTCATATGAATGCTCATATCCTTTCCCATAATCATGCGCTTCTTCTGATGAATAAGAAGAAAGAAATACGAATAAAACAGAAAATATATTAAATCAAACTTTAAATGAAAAAAATAAAGGGGTAAAATTAGCATTTTATATTTACTTTGTTGCATGAAAGGCAGCGCTCAGAGAAACATGACTTGTTGTTGCTGTTCATGAAATTTGACATTGAAGACAGCTCCTTCGATTGCTCACTGGGCTTAAAAATAGTCGCAAATCCGTACTGACCCATATTTTGAGATTGAAACTGATGATCATAAGCCGGACCAGTAACAGTACTACTAGATCCAATAAGCCCACTATTGTTAACAACCTTTTGTTGAGCAAAAAAATCAGTGTTAACACACAATTTGGTGGACTCAAGTATTGGTGAAGAAGAGTTCAAAATAGAATTATAAATTCCGGGATGAGTAGCACTAATGGTGCCATTAAATGGTGAAAGAGTAGTGAAATTATTAGAGTAATACTGATGATGAGGAGGGATGGTGTTTTTAATCGTATCTTGCAATCGAAGGCGTTCGAGTTGTTCAACTCCCATGCCTCTTTGTGCCTGTTTCTTCTTTTTCTGCACATTTTTACTACTCCTTTTACGTCCAGTACCACTTTGGTTATTCATTTTTACTGTTGGATTTGTTTGATGATCTCAAGGAAAATAGCCATTTTCAGACTTTGGTGGGGGTGGAGGGGAGTAAGCAGAGACTACAGATGAGAAATGCTTATGCAACTAGAACATGATATAAGACTAGCTATATATATATGGTGTTTATGTTTATATGCTACAACTCTTGTGTCTTTATAGCACACACAAACATTGTGATATTTCCACTTATTTCTTTTTACTCTGGTCTGGACAGATAGTAGGCAAGTGATAGTACAATAGTAACATATTTTATTTTCATTATTTAAAATCCTACTACATTTTAAGGAAACGTATATATAATCTGTCGATATCATATGAATAATCTGATGTTATAAAAAATATTCACTGTGTATAAAATTTAAATTCTTATTATTTATGATTGCTAAAAGAAAAAAAAAATTGGTTCACTAAGCTCGCGCTATGCGCGAATCTGGAAAAGCAGAACCACAAATTGTTTATGATGACTAATTGTTGAATATTTAAATTGCTAACTAAAACATACTTGATATTGTCCTTGTTTAATTAACTCTTACTTCATCTTAATTAAGTTCTAAAAATAAGTTGTTAATGAAGTTATACTAATTTATATGTTCAAACTTTCAAAATCGGCTTATTTTTAAAAAAAAACTTCTATGAAGTAGCAATTTATATCCAGAAAGTACTACCGAGGAAAAGAAAAGTTATCTTTTAAGCTTTCAAAAAATATAAGCTTGTATATGTAAAACATTCTAAAGTAAACATTTTTGTAAAGAAGAAAAAAACATTTTTGGCTTGCTTGGAAAATCAATTCCGGTCCAAAGCTTTATTTACAGGTTCACGTGAATCCAATAACTTTTGCTTATACTATATATATATTAAAATTTTAATAAATTTTTATAATGTTTTATTTTGAAGTTTGAACCCAATACATTATAAATTAATTTAAGATTACTAGAATAACTCATAAACTTCAAATCTTAAATCTAAGTCTTTATTTATTATTAGGCTATTAGTCAAAACAGTCACTAAGGGCTCGTTTGGTACGTCGCACTGGACTGTATAATTTTACATGGATTGTATTGTATTGTAATGGACTGAATTGTATTAATATTTAATGAACTGTATTTTTTTTAGTACAGTCCAGAGTCTAAAAATGACAGTTGGAGTGTATTATTTTTAGAAATCGTCACCCATTCGGTGAAACGCCACCAAACGTATTTTTTTGTCGTCTGATCAGTAATGTCTGACTACCAAACGCGTCTTAAAAATTTAAAAAAAGTGTGGTCAAGAACCTGGACTTCCGTATCCTAGTTTAACCTTTACTCTGTACTCTAAAGTCTAAACAAACAGTTCTAATTCTCCACTTTAGTTTTGTTAAAACAGCAAAAGAGATGATTTTGTATTGTCAGTAGAGAACAAATATCAAATCAATGCAGTTTATGAAAAGGACCTTATGGATATTGAGGTTCCCCTAGCTAGTCTATGACTATACTGTTATCTTATTATAATTAGTAACAAATCATTGAAGCAATATTTTTTTTAAGGTGTAAAAATAGCATACATAGACCTAAAAGTGTATCCTCCTACAAAGAAAAATAACCCCACAAGTCTATCTTGTATAAGTAATAAATCATTGCTTCAACATTCTTTTTCAACATGAGAAGATAACATACTCAAGTAACTCAACCAAGATAAAGGATATGTGTGTGTATGCATTGACCCTAGTTACTCTCTTTTCTTGCACGTCAATTTGTATATACTATAAAATTATATGTGTTCATTTGGTATATATATGTATATAGATTAAAACATTTTTCTTATGGAAATGAAATGCTTTATGTATATCATATATTTCATTTTTTTGCGTTGGGACTTGGGTGTAAAATGACAATTATACAAGGTGGGGGATTTCTTATTATTATTACTTTAATTGAGAATGATACAAGGTGGAGGATGGAATATATAAGAATGAATTTTTGGTGTTATTTTGAGTAGTGAAGTTCGACATGTCTAAGTGTCCGTTGAAATTACGTGTTGTGAAGTAATTAGAGTTAATTGTGGATGAGGCTGGTAGCTCCTCTCTTAATCATAGGTCTCGAAGCCTTCGATAAGAAAATATTCTTGGTAGAGAGTTCTTTCTCATAAATGGACTCTATCCGACTCGAATCCTGATATATTCGAGCTCCAATGCGGATAACGGATAATGAGAAGGGAAAAAGGTAATTAGAGTTGTAATATTTGTTGAAAAGGGGGGGAAAGTGATCAAATTTACTCTTTTACAATGCGAAATTGAGAAAAATATTTTATAACATACAACACTATTAAGAAAAAAAAATCAGAAAAGTTGTTAGAATTTGGGCGTATTGTGAGTAGGGTAATGGGTGCAGTGAACATTAAAAACAGCAGGACAAAAAAGCACAGGCAATTAATGTACTGTGAGTAAGGTTAGGCTATGTTATAGGGATTGTCATTGATTTTTTTTTTTTTTTTTTTTGATAATCCAGTGCAGGGTGGCGTAGTCTGCATATCAGTATCTGCGAAATCTTTGTCTTATCTTTCGCAGGCGAATGGAACCCGTTCTTAGCCGCCACCGCCAGGTAAATCACGGGATGTGCGCCCCGCATTCAGTGTCTGATCGCCACCAACGGATCAATGCTACAAGGTCCGTTGTCATTGATTCTTTGTTCGTAAATGGAAATGCCAAAAAGTCTGTCTACTCTTTGTTCATGTAATATTTGCATTAATTCTTAATCCCAGGTCACAGTCCAACGACAAAGGAGTGGGTTTAAGGCGTTCTGGACACTTGTAGCGTGTGATTGATTCTCAGTAGAAGTAATCTGCTTTCTTCTGGGGTTGATTATTGTAGGTGCTATCAGTTGTCTGTTTTCAAACACGGGTTATTGAAGCACATCTCGTGATTTACTGATAGTAATGTTGAGGGACCGATACTACTACCTTCAAGACTAATTTGAAGCAAGACAGAAACCTGAATATCAAAAAAAATTGGAGTAATTCTTCTAGCCCCTAAAGGAATAAAACAAAAAAAAACAATGTCTGTCCTTGTATTCTGCATGCCTATCTACCTTTTTTAAAAATAAACACCATCACAACTCTAACTAACTTCAAGTACATACAATTCATTTATTTATAGACTTTAAAAAAATTCATGCTAATTAAGCATGTGCATGAAGAATATAAGCAACTTTTTATAAGTACTGCATTATTTAGTAGGCGTTTAAACATGCGATTTCATCTTAATCATTCAAGAAGACATGATTTGGAATACAAAATCATGATTTCAAAATTTTCAAGTATAAAAATTAACTTATAAGTTTATATTTTATAAAAATAGATCCATAAATTGGTAGATATATTTACCAATCATGTTTACCAACCATATATCAATATTAAAAGATCTACGGTTGGTAGTATATATTTATAACAAATATTCTCTTACCAACCATGTGAGAGGATTACATTAGAGTGGTAATCGCAATAAAAAAATTATATTAATCCCAATTTATTTGACGTATTTTTATTTTTAGTAAACTAAAAAAGAATATCATACCTTTTTAGCCATAAATAATTTTATAACGCTAAACTTCTTATTTTAAAATCATTTATCCCCAAAAAAATATTTATATTAACTTGTTTTAGATCATAAATTTTATCCCTCCATTTTAAAATATTTGTCTTATTTTCCTTTTTAATCCGTTTCAAAATGAATGTCTCTTTCTTTTTTTGACAACTATTTTATTTCGACTTTCCACATGATATGTTAAAGACCACAAAATTAAATGACATTTTAATACATTCTACATATCTTTAATTAACAATCACGTGATTAAAAAAAATCTTTACCTTCTTAAATTTTCTATCAAATCAAAATTAGACAATTAATTTGCAATGAAAAAGGAGTAATTTTTTTTATTAAACTTCGTACCTAGTAGACACACACAAATTGGGAGACCGAAGGAGTATTACAATCTCTCTTTTTTTTTTTACTTGGCTTTGAACGCTTATATTTTGCAAAATATATTCCTATTGGTCCGAATACTTAGCTTATTATTAAAACCCCACAAGCAATAAAAGAAAAAAAAATGGAAAGAAGAGTGATTGGATTATATTTTGTGAAGAGAGACATATATTGGTGTGGGGGTGGGGGGTATTGCACAAATCCCAAGGGAGAGAGATCTGGTGTCTGAGAGCTCCAAAATCCACCATGTCTGGTCTTAAACAGTACCCCATATTAGGCCATAACCCGACCCATTTATCCGGTATCAAAACCCGATCCATTTATCCACGTCGATCAGCCGCCTACACTAATCGATTCGAATATTTTGCACTCTACTCGTACGACTAAGATATAATGAAATGGATCGCTATGTAGAGGGGACCATCGACAACCTGGGTGGACTAGAGAGTAAGATTCTCTTCCGTTTGGCCCATCCACCATCTCTACTCTCGTGTCTTATACATATGCTGATTGGGCTGGATGTTCAGATATCAAAAACGTTAGACATCTGTTTATTATATGTTTCTTGATAATAACTTAGTCTCTTGGTCGGCAAAACGTCAGGCTACTTTATCACGATCCAGTGCGAAGGCCGAGTATCGAGGGGTAGCCAATGTGGTGTCTGAGTCATTTTGGCTGCGTAATTTTATATTAGAGCTTCACTTTCCTATTCAGAAAGCTACTTTGGTCTACTGTGATAATGTTAGTGCAGTCTTTTCTCTGACAAATTCGGTCAAACATCAACGCACTAAACATATCGAGATAGATATTCACTTTGTACTCGAAAATATAGCTCGTGGACAACATCTTTAATAAGGGTCTTCCCTTATTTATGTTTGAAAATTTCAGGGACGCAATCGACAATGATCATTGTGGTATCAGTCTAAAGACCACAATATACACGATCAAGATGATGTGTATATCACTTTGGTAATATTGTAAATATGTTCATAATTAATAAAGTTCTTGTACATGTATAATTATGGTAATAATTTTGTAGTAGCAAAAATTATTATACTTGTATTAGGAAAAGGTAAATTTATTTTCCATAACTAAATATTGTATATCATGTATATATATCTCTTCATCAATGAAAATAATAATTATTCTCTTTCACTAAGGTTATGACACTCTGAAACAAATCTGTTACACAAATTGGTGTGTTATCTATCTGCACCACATTTCAGGCTTTAATAAATAATGGTGAATTAGTCATGACACTCTGAAACAAATCTGTTACACAAATTGGTGTGTTATTTATTTACACCACGTTTCAGGCTTTAATAAATAATGGTGAAGAGTCCTTCGGGGCATAGTCCAGTGGTAAAAGTTTGGGCGCTGACATGGACAGCGTGGATTTGATTCTCCGCATAGCGAAAGAAATTGCGTGTTGGGGGTGGGCATGTCTCATTGATCGATTATGCGCTCGTAAACTTGGCCACATGAGCACATCCCGCGATTTACCTGGTGATAGTGTTGAAGGACCGGTGCTATTACCTCCAGAACGTCTGAGTAATATCAGTGAAGTAGTCAGGCGCAAGCCTGAAAACCTGGGTTATCAAACAAAAAAAAATATAATGGTGAGTGGAGGGTTTTTAAGTTGTGCTTTTACCTATAAGAATGGCCAGAAAATAGAGTAACTGTTGGCCTCTGTACTTCTGCTTGTTGCTTTAACCCTTATCTACTTATAGCAAGTTAAGCCGCAAGCTTTCTGGTTCCTCTGTTTCTTTTGTCCAACTTATAAAGAGACACAATCTGAGTTCAGATTCATATTTGTATCTGCAAAATCTCTCTTTCTTGCACAATAATAATATTGGCTTTTAGTGCCACATTGACACCATTTATGTTGAAACACACCACTACTCAAAGTTGTGGTGAGATAGAAAGTATATTTTCAGTTTTAATTAGAGGTGTCGATTTAAGTTTAGAGACTCAAGCTGCCAACCAGAGAAATTCCGAAAATGCCCCTCCTACCCTAAGCTACTCTAGTTAATCTCTTATACATAAGTAAGGCTGTCCAAGGGACCGGGTTCGGGGTGGGGCAGGGCGGGTCCCGGCAGAACTGAGAAAGGGTCGGAACCGGTCCTCCGGCGTGATTGGCGGGCCGGGACAGGCCGATGTCCCATCCCGTCGGAAAAGGGGATCGTGTTGGAAGGGCGGGGTCGGTATCGGGATTTATATATTTTTTAGACACTTGTTTTTTTTAAAAAGTTGTGAGTATGCACTTAAATAATTGAACAAGATAGTGTAATAAAAACATCTCAAGACTGTTTTTGTGCCTCTTATATTATTTAATAGAAATATGATTTTTTTGTAATACAATTTCAAAATTGCAACTTTGTGGTGTTGTTAAAAAGTTGCAAATCACATAGTAAAATTGCAATTAAAAAATTACATAGTTAAAAACACATTTTCTGATTTCTTTACAATGTCTTGTGGTTCTTCGGTTGGAATTGAAAGTTGTTGGTCAAATTGGTCGACGTCGCTTCCAATTCCCTCAGACAAGAATTCTTGTAGTTTTCGTCTTCTTCTTTGTTGATATCTGGTTGACCGCACCTTCTACGCTCCGCTCGTATCCAATCTCTGAATATAATTGTAATCTCCAAGATGTCTCCCGTTAATGAGTGTCTGTGCTCCCCTATTTGAAATCTTCCGGCATAAAAAACGCTTTCAGACGCTGATGATGACACTTTATGCTCAACACATCTTGGGCCATTTTTGCTAGTATCGAAAATGTCTTCTCATTTTCCCTCCAGTATTTAAGCAAGTCTTCACGTCCTTCTTCATTGAGAACTGCTTAGTACGGTATAACACTCTGCAAAACAAAAACATCAAACTCGCGAACTTGATTAGCAATGAAACCACTATCTATTTGTAAGGCTTTCAATACTAGCCGCAAAAATAACATGTCTTTTATAAGGTTGTATTGATGGAGAAGAAGAAGAAGAAGACGGTATAGAAGGCGATTGATTGTTAGCAATTTCTTGTTGGTAATACATATATTTTTTTTTTGCATTCATCGTGTATGCTAAACAAAACTTCTTCTTTAGTTGGTTCCTTAGGTGGTTGTTCATTTGGGTTTTTTGGAGTTGGGGTGGAAGTATTGCTATACAATCATAAATCGTTTCAATAAGTGTTTTACAACCGTCTATTTGAGTCAGATTTAATACAACACCAACAATATAAATAGTGAGAATAAGATTTTTTTTAATTTGATAAACATTTTTAATAGGTTCCTTATAAGATGGTTTTTCCATATATTCACTAAGTAACAAAAATATTAGAGTTATGTATAATAACATAGTTGAAATAGTATGATAATATATACCAGAAAATTGTTTAGTTGTTTGAAAAAAATTCTCTAAAAATTCAATAAGTTATGAATTTTTTTCCCAATCATTATCTACAAGCATATCAGATGGATTTCGATTACGGACGTTAAAAAATAAAGTTTTAGGTCTTCTATAATCGTAAGCAACAAGTAGTTGTTCATACAGAGAATTTCACCTAGTCGCTACTTTTTTAGGATTTTTTCTAAAAGTTAATCCACAATCGTGACAAGATTTTTTATATTTTTTTTTATTTGTATTTTATTACTTCTAATATACGTGTGCCTACTATCTATATATCTATATGCTAAAATACGTTTCTGCATAGACCATTTATAATCTATCCAATGACAGGTTACCGTTAAATAATCATGACCATTAGTACTACGACCTGTATCAGAAGTTAAAGCGACTTTGCAATTTAAATGATATAATGAATAACACAAATATTGTTGATATTCATGTGCAAATTTAAACACGTCTCTTTTAACCGTTGATCTAGGAAAACCTTTATAAGCAAGATTATACATATCTCTAATATAATGAATAAAACCAGGCGATTCAGGAAATGAAAAAGTCAAACCCTCCACAGCAACTAATTTTGCTAGTGCTTCCCTATCTTTATGTTTATCGTATTTAGGCCTCTGACTCCCCGTCATAGGGTTAATTTGACCACTGTACTTTGTCCAGACGAGATGTGAACCTTGTCCCGATTGAGAGGGCGTCGCTCGCATCTTTTCAATAATGTATTGGCGTACAAGACTTTGTGTTTTTGCATAGGTGTCTTCCTAAACCCCGTCCACTGACCTTGTCCAGATTTAAAAGAATAAACATTTTTATAAGTTTTACATATAGCTACTTGATTCGATGCGTCCTCACAAAATATTTTCATACAACTGGATTTTAATGGTCGTTTTTCTGGGATATCGTCTCATACTAGGGGACGGAGGCATTTCACTAGTGGGTGTATCATCATCTTCATTAGTAGGTGTATCATCTTCATTAGTAGGTGTATCATCATCTAAAGTGTCATCTAAATTAAAATCTTCTTCATTTGAGGATAAACATTTGTGTCAAGATCATATGGTATTTCAGAAACGATTCGGGATCTATAAAATCATCTTGCAGAATACTAGAAGAAGTACTCTTGCCACTTGTTACATACTACTAGAAGAAGTACCATTGAAAAGACTTTTGTTCTTTTTATTTTAATTATGATAATAAATAATTAAATAGTTAAAGATAATGAAATTAAATGTGCTAAATGAAATAAAAACAAAATAATAATTTAATGAGGAACGAATGTACCAAACGCAGACGTAAGTCGATGTGTCGAGAGGTTGAAAATTGAAACTTTGCTCGATAGATTAATCCTCGACTAGTTGCCAACTTCACCCCAATTCTCAAATTAATAAATAGAGTGAATATGTAGTAGACAATGTTGTATATAGAAATTACAGAAAATGTAGGAAGATTTGTGAGAAATAAGAAGAAAATGGTATTTATAGTTGGAAAATTGGGTTAAAGTGTAAATATAATAACTTAGGGTTAAAAATAAATATAAAAGGGTAGGAAATTTGGGGAGTGGGGAAGCCAAAAATGGCCGTTGTCTAACGAAATGTAAATAGTAGTTAGACAACGACTATTTTTGGAAAATGGCGGGGCCCAGAGGCGGGATCGGGGCTGGCGGGTCGCGTCGGGCGGGACCATACTGTCATGGTTCGGCTCCCGATCCGTTTTTTTAATAATAGCGGTCGGGTCGGCGGACCAGCGCGACCTAGTTGAAAGAGATAAGTGGATGAATATCGAAAAAGTGAAGGTGCGGCTGCTGATGTTGGTTCCTCTTTTGGAAGGGGGAAAATGTTTTATTTATAGGGGTAGAATTAGGTTAGGGTTTGGTTTGGTTTTGGAGGAAAAATAAAAGTGGGGTATTGTTTTTGGGAAAAGTAAAAGAGGGTGTTTTGAATGAAACTAAAAAAATGTTGGATTGGGCTTATCCAAATTGGGTTTCAGACTGGACTGATTTGACGAACTTGGCTTGAGTAAAAATACAACAGTGTTTATTATTTTAAAAGTGTTTATTATTTTAAAAAAATAAAAATATTTAAAGAGATGCAAAACTATTAAAATAAAATAACGGAGTTAAAATAAACATGATAATAACAAAGACCTAATGGTTAATAAAAGATGCAATGTCATTTTGTGAAAAAATAAAACATAGAATATTATGTAAAAATATGCAAAAGTGTCAAAAAATGGTAATTAAAATGCGGTGTCCTAAAATGCTTAAAATTGCAAGAAATGACTAAAGGATGAGTCAAAATTGGGTGTCAACAAGAATGATGTAGGTTTTTTTTACTTTGTGCGATGTCCCTTTTGCTGACTTAAGAATTGGGCCTGGGCTCTCTCGAGTCTGACTTTGTGCGATGTGTCCTATGCGATGTGCTCTTTTAAATATGGCTAAATAAATTACTTTGTGCGATGTTTCCTGTGCGACATGCTCTTTTAAATATGGCCAAATAAATTAGTAAATAACCTAATTAAATTAATAGTCGGTGCGGGTATTGGCGGAGCGGGTGTGGACGGTGGGAATAGCGGGGCGGGTACGATGCGAATCTTATATGAAATCCACCTCCGCCCCGCTTCTCATGGCGGGTAGCACTTTTGATACTCATACCCGCCCCACCATCCATCAAACCATACATCATACCCGCCCCAACTGGAGCGGATGCAAAGTTGTACCCGCATTTACCCGCTCACTGACATCCCTATTCATATGTACGTCATTCAGGGGCATCTCAAGGGTCTAAGTCAATAAAGGCATGGGCTTTAGGCCTCCAAAATTATTGTTAGTAGTTAATTTTATCACTGAAAAAATGTTAAGAAGTTTTTTTTTAAAATATTTAGAGAATGTTGAATTTTTTTTAGATATTTTTTTGTTGCATATTTTGGTTAAAAAAAAGAAAGAAGTATGTCAATCTTTAATTGATGATAACCAACAATAATAGTGAGTGTAATTTCATAAGAGAGTCTGGAGTGAGTGATGCGTACACAATATTATCCCTACCTTGAGAAGATAGAGAATTTGTTTTTAATAGATTATCGGCTCCGTATATTAAAGCAAATGTGAAAAAGAAATAAAATAGCGAGGAAATCACTATGAAAATAATGGAAAATTTTGATGGTAACCAAAAAGTATAATATAAAAAAAGGATTCATGGGCATAATAAACTCTTACGTGTGAGAAAACGCGTGTTAAATTTGATGTTATGGAAGTATACCTCTTTTGTTTCTTTACCATATTCATATGTTCTTTATTTTAACTTGTAAATATGCTCCTTTTTTCTCTCCATACACTTCTACATATTCTGTTAAACAACTTTAATAATTTGAAAATCATAAGCTAACAAAGATGTTAATTGTCCCTCTAATATTAAACCAATCTTAAATTAAATAAGTTGGAAATTAAGTGTGCAAAATTAATAGATAAAATATGCAAACACTGCACAATGGAGTATCAGCAGGAACACACATGTCTAAACAACAATGAAAAAATATGATTAATTTATTTCCTTGTTTGATCTTGAATACAACAATAACATACCAAGCGTAATCACATAACTGGATCAGAGGAGGGTAGAGTGTACGGAGACTTTACCCCTACATTGAGAGGCAGAAAGCAAACGCGGAATCAGAATTTGAAGAGTACCCAACTACCAAAGGCACTTAAGCACATACACGTTATTCGAAGGAATATCACGCAATACCGCTTTGAAATTTTATTAAAACACCCATAGAACCAATGTACTAGCATATAAATACAAATTAATAATGCAACTTGTTCCGCCAATGGGTGGTTTGCACACTATCGAAACCTGCCAATAACGCCTTCTTTTTATACATTTTTTCCAATTACTATCAACTAAAAACGAAAATGCAAAAAAATGTATGATTCAGCCTAGGTTCGAACTCGTGTTGCGCGGCCAAGAATATAACAGCTTAAGGCATGCTAATCAAATGGACCACCTCAGCAAATATATTTAAGGGGTTTTTAAATATATGATAGATATTCACGATACATATATATATAGAGAGAGTGTTTTTTTGAAGTTACCGGGGACATGTGCCCCTCCTAAAGGGCTAGGTCTACCCTGACAGATAGGTCATTTCCGAATGACCATAGACTTAATGAAAAGTTTGATCTAGAAAACTAGTAGTACTATATATTTTATTAGAGTAGTTAAGTGAAACTAAACAAACGATTAAAACCCAATTAATGACTTGAGGAGGGTGGAGATAATTGAAGGATACCTGACAATTGTTGACCCCTTTAATTTTGTCAAAGACCTCATTATGAATAGTCAATATATATGACCTTTTAAAGACAAATAACAAGTTGCCATTGGCAGCACAACTTGGAACTGTCCAATGGGTATCTTCAGTGTGTACCTGTTTAGCTTCTATGCTAAAGCTATCATGGTAACTAGGGAGATTTGAAGATGAAGACTTCTTTAAGGTAAATTTTTAGTGAGAGTGTATGTGTATATGTTTACACCAACATGTTTAAACACACATCAACCCTCAATTTGAACAGCCTTGAGGTTTTATGCACTACTACAGAAAAGCGCTTGCATAGCGCTTTTTATAAGGCTTGCATAGCGCTATACAAGCTACCGTTATGGTAGCTTAGATAACACTTAAAAAAGCACTATGCAAGCAGACTACTACCATAGCGTTTTTCTTGCATAGCGCAAAAAAACGTTATGCTAGTTATACTTCTATTTTGAAGATACTAGCTTGCATAACGCTTTTTTAAGCGCTATGCAAGCTTTTTATCTGTTTTTTTTTACTTTTTATTTATTGTTTTGGTACCTATTTTTTCTCTCCTGTTTTTTCACCTAATAAATAAAATATCAAAAAGATAACAAAAAGAATATTCATTCAAAATATAATATAATATAATCATTTGCATAAAACATAATAATATATTTAAAATAGTATCTCAATCATTAGTAACTTACAATCATTAACTAATAACAATACGACATAGCCAACAATTACATCAAAATACTAACTAATAGCTTCAACCTTCTATTTTTTCTTTGAAGAATCGATTGTACAAGTAGTCTGCCCAATTAATTCGAAAATTCTTCATTTTGCTTGTAGGATAAACTTTGAGTGGTGAACTATGAACAAACTGCAAAACATAGATGTTACAAAAACATAGTTAGAATAGAAACGTCCAACAAATAAACATACTTACACAAATAACCTCATACAAATAGATTCAAATCTAAGGGAAGAATAAATCAGTCCAAAGTAAAGTGGTTGGCCCACTAGTTACTATTTTTCTTTGTCAAAAGAAAGAGCCAAACTTTAACTTGTAGCTAAAATCTATTATTTTGCCTATTTAGTTATACAAAGGGAAAAGATGCTTTAGAATAGATGAGAGGCGATGTGTGTGTGATTAATTCGTAAGGACGTTAAGGCTCAGAAAACACACAGGAGATCATTTATATCCATATTTCAGGCTGCACAAAATCATTTGAACTTACAATTAGGTATGCAAAAACTTACTCAAGCACATGATCAATCCTATAGACATGAAGTTCTAGAAAATGAACAAGTAGACCACTTAAAGAATATCATTTCATCTATATAGAGTCTCTTAAGTCAGACACATCACATCTATGCTATATGAAAACCTTTCAGGACTGTATACGAAATGGTTATGAACTATTTTTAACAGAGAACAAGCAGTATACAAATGGCAATAATCAACTAACATATATTATAGTTAGACTAGTTAAAGAACTTAAACAAGATGGGCAAGCTTCAATATTCTGAGGTCAAGTAAAGGAGCTGCCAAAACTATATGTCAACTTAAGGAGATTACTCATGACAAATACGATCTAGGAAGAACATTTCACATTTTAGAAGACAAGACAAATAGGGACAAATATGCAAAAGACAAAAACAGAGAGGGGCAAATATGTAATGCCGATACATGTTTCATTCTCCAACTTAATAAACAATCATGATACAAGATGACCTAGAAGACTTTACATATTAATATGGATGACCTTTACCACTTAAACAAGTAGGACATGTGCATATTCAACATTTTTAGCTAGCAGTGGTCTACAACAATCCCAACCAGCAAACATACATAAGTTTTACACTTAAGATCACCAACTCAGACACTTAAGATCAACGACATGAAATAAAAAAAAATGAAGAGTTATATAAACGTATTATGATAGATATTAAACTCGTGTAGTTAGCTTAAAAGTAACATATATTAGCCATTTTATGAGACAAGAACGTGAATATTTTATTTTAGGATTAAAATATTTGTTACTTTATCGGGATGATAACACGACATTGTAAATCATATATCCTTGATCTTAGTAACATTTTGATTGGAGGTCGGTCTTAAGTTATTTAAAATACTATAGTGATGTTTTAGAAAACAAGTAGAATATTTGTATCTTTTTGGATATAGGCATATAAATGTACACACATAATCACACATAATCTTTTGAATTTTGGTTGATGTTACTTCCGGAGAACGCGTCGGCTTAGTTTGAAAATATGGGATTAGTCCTCTTATTTCATGTTTACTTCCCACTAACTATTAATTATGAGAAGTATATATAATTCAGCTTGTGATTTTTTTTAAAAAATACTACCCAGTTGGTTACCAAAGGTTGGATAGTGGTTTAAACACACAAAGAGGGAAAACAACAAGCTGTAAATTTCATTTTTAAGGAGATTAAAACCTATTTTATATAAAGAGACTAAAGCACATTGAAGTTACAAGAGTAATCAATTTAGACATGTTTCAGATAATCTTAATTAATTATCGATTGACAAATATGTAGAGTTCACCAATACGCATTATAGATTAAAATATATTCCATTTGCACTGGCTATAGTTTAATGGAGCAGACAAGGCAAATAATAGCAGCAAACCAACAACAGTCGGCGAGGCTCAAATAAAGGGTACACGAAATAGGGCAAGGTGCACAAATTTAAAACAAAAGGATAGAGACAACCTGATCAAATCGCATCGATGAGTTCGACACAGTAGCAATGATGAAACGACGGGAGTTAGAATCATTGTATTGCCAGTAGAGGTTTGATTGTGTGATTGAATAAAGCTCAGAAATCAATGGGTATTTCAGAAAGTGAAGTTTTGAGAATGCTTATTTTTGAACATGTGAAATGTTGTTGTTAGGATGAATGAGGGTAGGAAAATCAGCTGAAATGGACTGAGCAACCTCGCGGAGTCGCCCGATGGCCGCGGCCATTCTTGCGGCGGATTGGCCAATTTAGTTGATCGGACGATTGGGGATGAATTGAGGGTTGAGAGTGGGTGCAAAATATCAGCGTGGGTACGACGAAGCTAGTGGTACTACTCAGGACTGTCGATTGAACCTCAGGTGACCGAAAAATCAAAAGGTGACTACTAGGGTTTCCGCGTTTTCGATTTGAACGTCGCGGCTGTAAGGGACGAATCGACGAACGAGGTTATTATAGAAATGATGGGGAGACAATGGCGGTCACAATGGTATGACCCACTCCCGTCGATTCAATCTTAGCTCGCCGGAGTCGAAGTGGCAGTTTTCGATCCGAAAGTTCGAGGCTAAAATCGAATGGGTTATGGGTTGAATCGAACAATGTGGTTAGTATGGATGGAAAGATGAGGTGAAGACGAATCAAATGGTGTATTATTCTTCTCCGATGGGAAAAGGACGTCGCCGGAACAGTGATTCCGCCGCCGAAATCACTGTCCACGCGCGAATTTCGCCTGAAAAGAGAGCATTTTTAATATTTCTATCTTGAGCTTGGAATTGGTATTGGACTTGGGGGATATTTCTATACATTTACTTCAATAGCGCTTCCACAAGCGCTATCTAAGTGGGAATATTTATATTATTATATTAATAAATTATTTAAGTAACGCAAATTTTAATAGAGCTTTAAATAAGCGCTATGCAAGAAGTAACTTGCATAGCGCTTCGGTTAAAATTTCCGAAAAGCGCTATGCAAGTATTTTTTGTTAGATTTTTTTTTTCAATTTGAAAATTTGAAAAAACGTTATGCAAGCTGTTACTTAGATAGCTCTTTTTAAAAGCGCTATCTAAGTGGCATTACACAAGCTGAAATCTGTAGTAGTGATGGCTTATTGAGCCTAATACTTATAATTAAAGGATGTGACATATTCTAATTAAATGGTTAATTTATCTGATCTACGTAATAACGCTGGAAAGAACACATACATAAACTTTTTCAAAATTCGAGTTGAAAGTGTCTAATATGAACAATACTTTAGTTTATCATGTGTCATGTAGGTGTTCAATCCGAATAAGCCGTAATTTGAGTATCTAAATCAAATTTACTAGCAAGTTTAAAAAGTTGGCCTAAAAATTAATTTATGCATAAATATACATGCTACATCATAGATCAACAATGATGTTACGATCTTTAACATAATAATCTTACATAAAAGCCTTCACAAAAAGCAACCTTTTTGCAGTAAAAAGGAACAATTAGCCATGTTGAGAAATTGATTTCTCTTTCTTTGTTCTTTTTTATCTTACTGAGTGGTGGTAAAAGTTATTATTTAAAACTAAGCAAGATAATATTTTGACATTAATGGTTGACTCCTTTAATTTGTCAAAATAAAGACTCATAATAATTTGTCCCCATATAGACAGCCTTAAAGACAAAGAACGAGTTGCCGTTAGGCAGCACGACTTGGTACTATAAGAACCCCACAACGTGTTGGTATAATAATATGTATTTGGCTAAATAATATTTCAACACAATCTGTTAATCACTTAGTGAAATAGATAACACGATATATAAACATTACCTAATTGTAAATTGATCATGAAACAATAAACGAAAACAAAATCTGTTTTGAAAAATAATTTCAGAATATAATCGAGTCCACTTAGTTCAAAGTGTGTCCTTAAGGAAATTATTCCCCTCACAGTACTCGAGGTTAACGGAATATCGTCTCCCAGGATAGAACGATTATCTTACCAGAATAGTAGTACTCCAAATTCCGGTAGCAGCGAACCACTCAACGACATTATATCACACAGAATGAAAACAAAATATTTTTGAGTTCAAGACTGAAATTCAGGATTGAAAAATTGATTAATAAATAAATTCTTGGAATAATCAAGAATTTATAGGTTTTGAGGTACTGATTCTGAATGTTTGCAACCATTCAGAATAGTCACCTAATATTTGGAGGGAAATTCGAAAAAAAGAGGGAGAGTCGGGTCGATCCGTTTGGATTTATTTTTAATTAAATAATTAATTAATTAGAGAAACGTTTGTCCAAAAAGATTATCAATCAATCGATCTTTTTCCAAATCCAAAATCCAAAATCCGAAACCGAGCCGAGCGAGCGACGACGACGGCGCGAGGGGTCCTTGCCCTCTCAACTCTTTTAACAACTAGAGAAGGTGTAATGTAATATATACCCATCTCGTTCCTTCTCTTTTTTCGATGTGGGACAAAAGAGCATTTTACTCCCTTTAATTTTCATCCCATCATTTCTCATTCACCAATATCAAAACCCAACAATCCCCCACATGAATGGGGAATGACTATAAAATAAAAGAATGTACGGACGAGTGTGATATCTGGCGAGAATTGATCGCATCTGGATAAGTAGGTTTCCCTTTGAACTTTCGTAGTGAACTTATATCGGATATACTCGATCGGTAGATTTGATATCTTTGAACCGTCGAACTTTGTTGTATACCTAGACAACATAAGACACAATCGACCTCAACCGTTTATGGTTCTCACGGTTGTGTTCGTTTGACCATGAACACTTTGGTCTCATGAGTGCATAGAGAATGGACCTTTACTATCATTCCCCTTTAAAGCGACTTACACTTAACACTCACATAGGTGATTTCTAAACATGTGGTCCTATAGCCACATTATATGGTCATACATTGCCAAATTTAGATAACCATTAAAAACCCTTAATGCTTTATTAACTCATTAACAAGCCATAAAGTCTTATCCTAATTTCTGAACATTGTCTTCATCCGAGAATGGGTTGAGTTATTTGACAATGTTGAGCGTCGATCCTGACTTTGTTTGATCTCCTTGAACCTAACTCTTGGGATCTCCAGTCTGCTAGGTAGAGTTACCGCCATGATGACTTGTCCTTGGCCTTAACCCCATTCTCATTGATGATCTATTAACTCCCTCTCTAGATAAGCCTTTTGTAAGCGGATCCGCCACGTTATCTCTTGACTTTACATAACCAATTGTGATAACGCCACTAGAGAGGAGTTGTCTAACGGTATTGTGTCTCCGTCGTATGTGACGAGATTTTTCGTTATACATTACGCTCCCTGCCCTACCTATTGATGCTTGACTGTCACAATGTATACATATATGAGCCAAAGGTTTGGGCCAGAATGGAATATCTTCTATGAAATTCCGGAGCCATTCAGCTTCTTCACCGGCCTTGTCTAAAGCTATAAATTATGATTCCATTGTAGAGCGGGCGATGCTATCTGTTTTGATGATTTCCAAGACACTGCTCCTCCGCCAACGATGAAAAGATATCCACTCGTGGATTTAACTTCAAACGATCCGGTGATCCAATTTGTATCACTATATCCCACAAGTACGGCGGGATATTTATTATAATGCAAAGCATAGTTTTGGGTGTATTGTAAATATCTCAAGACTCGTTTCATTACCATCCAATGAGTTTGATTGAGATTATTCGTGAATTGACTCAGCTTGCTTATAGCACATGCTATATCTGGTCGTGTACAATTCATAATATACATCAAACTTCCCAAAACTCGTGCAAAGTCCAATTGTGAGTCACTTTCACCTTCATTCTTTTGAAGTGCAAAACTTACATCAATTGGAGTCTTTGCAACATTGAAATTTAAATACTTGAACTTGTCAAGTACTTTTTCAATATAATGTGACTGTGATAATGCTAGACCTTGTGGAGTTTTATGGATCCTAATTCCTAAGATCAAATCAGCATCCCCTAAGTCTTTCATGTCAAATTTGCTAGCGAGCATACACTTCGTAGCATTTACATCGACAATATATTTACTCATTATCAACATGTCATCAACATACAAACAAACAATGACTTCATGATTTGGAGTATTTTTAGTGTAAACACATTTGTCACACTCATTAATCTTAAATCCATTTGTCAACATTGTTTGGTCAAATTTCGCATTACATTGTTTGGGTGCTTGTTTAAGTTCATAAAGTGACTTAACAAGTCTGCACACTTTCCTTTCTTTACCAGGAACCACAAAACCCTCAGGTTGTTCCATGTAAATTTCTTCCTCCAATTCTCCATTTAAGAAAGTTGTCTTGACATCCATTTGATGGATTTCAAGACCATATACGGCCGCCAGTGCCACTAACACCCGAATAGATGTTATTCTTGTTACCGGCGAGTATGTGTCAAAGTAATCAAGACCTTCTTTTTGTCTATAATCTTTGACCACAAGTCTTGCCTTATATTTGTCAATAGTGCCATCAGCTTTCATTTTCCTTTTAAAGATCCATTTTGATCCTAAAGGTTTATTTCCAAGAAGAAGATCAACCAGTTCCCATGTATGGTTGTTTAAAATTGATTCAATCTCACTATTGACTGCTTCTTTCCAAAATGTTGAATCAGAAGATGACATTGCTGTTTTAAATGTTTGAGGCTCATTTTCAAGCAAGAATGTTACAAAATCTGGTCCAAAGGAAGTAGATGTCTTTTGACGTTTGCTACGCCTTGGATCCTCTTTGCTTGGTATACTTTCCTTTGGTTCTTCCATGATCGTTTAGATCTTTCACTTGACGACTCGCATTCGGTTTATACGGATAGATGTTTTCAAAGAATTGACGTTATCGATTCAATTCTGTATTAACATGAATTTCGGGATTGTCCGATTTGTGAACCAAAAACCGACAAGCTTTGTTGTTTGTAGCATATCCAATAAAAACACAATCCACAGTTTTTGGTCCAATTTTTACCCTTTTGGGCAAAGGAACTTGGACCTTCGCTAAACACCCCCACACTTTGAAGTATTTCAAGTTGAGTTTTCTTCCTTTCCATAGATCATATGAAATAGATTGTGTTTTGCTGTGGGGTACTCTGTTGAGTATTCGATTAGCTGTAAGGATAGTTTCCCCATGGCTCTGCGATGGCAGGAACTAATTAGTAAGACATTCATCGTTTCCTTTAATGTCGGTTTTCCTTTCCATGATTCCATTTGATTGTGGTATGTAAGCGATAGTTTGATGAATAATTTCATATTCCAAACATGTCTCTGCAAAGGAGATTCGTACTCTCCCCCTATCACTTCTAATCATTTTGATCTTTTATTCAATTGATTTTCTACTGTTCTTGTATTGCTTAAATGCATTAATTGCTTCATCCTTACTATTAAGCAAATACACATAACAATATCGAGTCTGATCGTCGATGAAAGTTATAAAATACTTTTTCCCACGAGATGGTATTGATTTCATATCATATATATACGTGTGAATTAAGTCTAAAGGATTTGAATTCTATCAATAGACTTATATGGATGTTTAACAAACTTAGATTCAACACAAATTTCACATTTTGATTTGTTACACTCGAATTTAGGCAATACTTCTAAATTGATCAATTTTCGCAAGTTTTGTAATTGGCGTATGTCCTAAACGAACATGTCATAAATCATTTGACTCGATAAGTAAGGCGAATTTGAATTTTCATTAATCATCACAACAACCATTACATTGAGTTTGAAAAGGCCCGGTGAGGTAGTCATTTCCTATGAACATATCATTCTTACTTATTACAATTTTCTTACTAACCAACACGCTTAAACCCGTTTTTGGCGAGTAGTCAATTTGAAACTAAATTCTTCCGAATTGTTGGACGTGCAAAACATTGTTGAGAGTCGGGACCTTGGAAGTCATCTTGAGTATCTTCCATATCCTTCAACCTTGGGTCATTGCGGTATTTCCCATAAACGATGCCTCTTGGGTCAGTGAGCATATGTTGCAAATGTTTCTTTTGCGGCGTAAACATGTCAGTGGCACGAGAATCCGGCCACCACTCCTTTGGATTTCCAACCAAATTGCACTCGTGACGATTGCACGCATCATTGGATCATCATTCATTTCCACCATATTGGCTTGTCCTTTTCCTTGTCCTTTTCGGAGACCACAATCATGCTTTTGTGGTCGACTTTCCTGATTAAAGCGATGCCGCCGAACTTTTTCTTGTTAGAACCGCCTGCTTTTCGGAAGGCCTCTTTATTTTCTTGTTCATTTTGACGAGATCTTGGCGATGTTGGCCCCTTCAATTGGTGAACTCTTACGATACCTCTTCTCAACGGTTTTGTTATCTTCCTCAATCTTGAGACGAATCACAAGATCCTCCAACTTCATTTCCTTTCTTTTGTGCTTAAGATAATTCTTGAAATCTTTCCACGAAGACGCCAATCTCTCAATCATTGCAGCCACTTGGAATGCTTCATTCACTACCATACCTTCAGCAATAAGGTCATGGAAGATAAGTTGAATCTCTTGAACTTGGGTTCCAACGATTTTTCCATCAACCATTTTGTAGTATAGGAATTTGGCAACCTGAGCTTGAGCAAACATCTTATGTCTTGTACTTATTTTCAAGTGTACTCCACAGTTCTTTGGAAGTCTCTACTGCACTGTAGACATTGTACAAGACATCTTCTAAGGTACTTAAAGTGTAGACTTTGCACAAAAAATCAGTCTGTTTCCAAGCCTCAATAACCATGAACTGCTGGTTGTCAGGCATGTCAGCGACGCGGGAGGTCTCATTTGGTGAACTTTTGCAAACCAAGAGTGGTAAGCCAAAAGAACATTCTTTCGCCATCCTTTAAAGTAGGCAGGTGAACGCGAGTTTCTCAGGTGATGCTGCGATGCGGGTTCGCGATAATGCGTGATGCAATATTTGCAGAGGTAGTTCCAGTTTCAATTGTCATTGTTTGTCACTGACAAATCGACAAACTGTTTTAATTAATAAAACTAAAATAGCAATTAATTCACAGACTTCAACGTTGAAGATTTTATTTCTTCAAATCGCAGTCGAATTATAAACTTAAACGATGAAGATTTTATTTCTTCAAATCGTAGTATAATTATGAAATTTTAGTATTCCAACGAAGTTTTTATATCTTCGAGTCAGAATACTAATATTCATATGGAGTAGAAAACTACACAAGTTTAAATCTCCTTAAACAGAACGATGAAGTTTTTATGTTCTTCAAATCGTTGCAACAAATATCATACACAACGGTGGAGATTTTATTTCTTCAAACCGAATCAATTTTGATAGCAACAAATATAATACACAACGGTGAAAATTTTATTTCTTCAAACCGAATCAAAATTGATAGAAACGAAGTCTGATGGGTGTATGTTGTATACTTGATGAGGTTTTTATATCTTCAAATCAAGTGCCCAAATGAGTAGAAAGTTATGAAAACTTTAATCTCAACCGGAGTAGAAAATCCGAAGATTTTAGTCTCCAAACAACATACAAGAAAACATTCTGGAAAACACTTTTTTTTTCCTTTTGGAAAATACTTTTTCCTGGACTTTTAATATTCCAACGAAGTTTTTATGTCTTCAAGTTAGAATATGAAATCTCATACGGAGTAGAAAACCACACAGGTTTTAATCTCCAAACCAGGATACAGATTAAAATAAAATAAACATAATTTTCTTAAGATTGTTGGTATAATAATCTGTATTTGGCTAAATAATATTTCAACACAATCTGTTAATCACTTAGTGAAATAGATAACACGATATATAAACATTACCTAACTGTAAATTGATCATGAAACAATAAACGAAAACAGAATCTGTTTTGAAAAATAATTTCAGAATATAATCGAGTCCACTTAGTTCAAAGTGTGTCCTTAAGGAAATTATTCCCCTCACAGTACTCGAGGTTAACGGAATATCGTCTCCCAGGATAGAACGATTATCTTACCAGAATAGTAGTACTCCAAATTCCGGTAGCAGCGAACCACTCAACGACATTATATCACACAGAATGAAGACAAAATATTTTTGAGTTCAAGACTGAAATTCAGGATTGAAAAGTTGATTAATAAATAAAGTCTTGGAATAATCAAGAATTTATAGGTTTGGAGGTACTGATTCTGAATGTTTGCAACCATTCAGAATAGTCACCTAATATTTGGAGGGAAATTCGAAAAAAAAAGGATATCCGGGTCGGTCGCGGGTCGATCCGTTTGGATTTATTTTTAATTAATTAATTAATTAATTAGAGAAACGTTTGTCCAAAAAGATTATCAATCAATCGATCGATCGATCGATCGATCGATCGATCCGAAGCCGAGCGAGCGACGACGACGGCGCGAGGGGTCCTTGCCCTCTCAACCCTTTTAGCAACTAGAGAAGGTGTAATGTAATATATACACCTCTCTTTCCTTCTCTTTTTTCGATGTGGGACAAAAGAGTCTTTTACTCCCTTTAATTTTCATCCCATCATTTCTCATTCACCAATATCAAAACCCAACACAACGTACCTTCGTTGTTTAGCAGTACTTTAGATTCTATCCCAAGGGCATCTACAAGACCGACTGACGCACTAAGCTCCCACTATGCGCGAACTTCGGAGAAGGACCAGATCATAATGATCTATTATAAAAGAAAATATTCACACCGAATTATACGCCAAACCATATCAATATGTCATTGTTAGGTAATATATATATATATAATGGGGGTAAGATTAATTGAACATGAGATAAGTCTATTTGCAAACACATTACATATACATATCATGTACTTATTGATTGGTATAAACACTAAGTCTGGAAAAAAAAATTACCGAACATCTATGGTAGCTAGCAAGGGGATTTAAATGTAGAGATTGTAATACAGTGGTTATAATGCAAGATTGTAATGTAGAAATTAATTATTATTATAGATGTTTGGTTTGTTGTATTAAAATTTATTATATAGTATAAATATATTTTTATTTCAATTGCTACATGAAGGGTGTAAGATGATATTAATCTCCCTTGAGTAGTCTTTCCATTAATATCAAAGTATATATAGAGTACAATATTCATCCCTTATACAATAGGAATCCTAAGTCTATACAAAAGAGGATGACCTTTTCTTAAGAGCACCACTGTCCACAAATCTCATTGTTGCTTGATATCAGGTCATTGCAGCTTGATACTCCCAGAAGACGTACTCACTGAAAAAAGTGGTTTGGTATGGACTTCGTTAGATCTTTAGCTTGATGCTTATGGAATCAATAACACATTTCTTTTACTACAATGCTTTGCCGTTAGGTGAGGTTCTTATATTCAGACACTCAGATTGCTTTAAACTAAGCTATGATATTATTCTTGGTGACTGAATTTTTTGTAAATTTGCAGTGGCACATGAAAATACTTATCTCCTTTGGACATCTTCAAAGGGCTGATGATGGGGTTATCGTGGCTGCGGATGCTGCAACAAATGTTGTTAGTCCTGTGGATGATTCCTGTGATGTGGATGCAGCACCAGCAGCAACATTTGGTGCAACAGCAGGACCCTCAACACATGCCCCTGCAACTGAGGCATTTTCCTCCACCACAGCAGCAACAACATGACCAGTAGAAGCAAGTTCAGCCCGAGTCAGTGGAATTCCTTGGTGGTGGATCAGTTACTCCAAGTACTACTGGATCCGTCAAGTGGAACAAATGGTCTGACAATGATGCTACTTCTCTAAAGGATCATGAGTCTATGGGAGATCATATGAGTGTGAATTCTACTGCTTCGACACCCAGTGTAGCTGGGAGGAAACCATTTAATAGATTTGTGTGATTATGTTCCCTGTAATATTGTAATATTACATTATTGTAATATTGTACATTTATGAACAATTGATAATACAATCCCTTTTTATTATTATTTTTCTCTTTTTATTATTTATTTTGCAATATTGTACATTTTGTAATTTGTGAACAATCTAGCAATCAAACATGTGCATATCTAATGCGACGACCAAGGGCAGCCGTCGCATTAGGGGTTCTGGCTGTCGCATAATGTGTCAAAATAGACCTCTCAATAGTTGGATATCTAATGCGACGGTTGCCCTTGGTCGTCGCATTAGGGGATACTGGCTGTTGCATTAGATGTGCACCTAATGCGACGGCTGTATTTAGCCGTCGCATTAGGTGCACATCTAATGCAACAGCTGTAACAACCGTCGCATTAGGGCCTTCTGGCCATCGCATTAGACCTAATGCAACACCTACAGATGCAACATCTCCAATCTGTTGCATTAGGTCTAATGCAACGGCCAGAATGCCCTAATGCGATGATTTTGGGGTGTTGCATTAGCCTAGAAATGTAGTAGTGGTCTTTCGTGGCAAACTCAGAACTGAGCATTGTCATAATAGACTTTCTCCGAGCATCAGAAGAGGCAGTCAAGATATTATCATCCATATATAATAATATATAAGCCATGAAAGAACCCCGACGATATATGAATAATAAATTATCAGACCTGTTGTGAGAAAAACCCATAGTCGAAACAAAATCAGCAAACCTCTTATACCAAACCCGTGGAGACTGCTTAAGCCCATACAACGACTTATTCAATAGACATACATGATTAGGATAACTAGTATCCATAAACCCCAAAGGTTGATGCATATACACTGTCTCTTAAAGATCACCATATGAAAGCATTCTTCACATCTAGATGATGAATGAGCCATGATTTTGAAAGATCCAAACTGAACACAATGCGAATGGTAGCCGACTTGACCACCGGGCTAAATGTCTCACCACAATCCACACCAACCTGCTGAGTCTTACCATCACCTACAAGTCTAGCCTTATGTCTTGCAAATGAACCATCCGAATTTTCCTTATGAACAAAAATTAACATAGACCGAATAATATTAACACCAGATGAATGGGGTACCAACTCCAACGTCTTATTATCAATAAGAACATTATATTCCTCGGTCATGACAATTTTTCAATTAGGGTCATTTAAGGCAGACACAGGATTACGGGGTAAGGGAGATTTAAGAACATTATAATTAAAATTAAAATGTCTTTTTGGTTTAAAAATACCTCGTTAACTGTGAGTGATTGAACCATAACTTTGGACTGGATTGGGGGCATTTTGAGAATTTTGGGAATTACCGTCGAAGGCGCGGCCGGTGAGCTGCGAGCTCTACGAAGCGAGGGTCGCGGCCATGTCGCGGATTTCATTTTCGACTACATTTGGATGGCAGGCGTCGCGGTGCTGACGACATTTTGTGTGAAAAATCCGAAAAATGATGTTGAACATATGGGGAGATATCATCATCCAAAAAATCATATGAATTAGACACAAGTATTTCTACTTTAGAAAACGAAAATTGGGATTCATCAAAGAGCAGCGTTTAGAGGACAAATCAAAGCATTTATAACCACAGTGATTTGACGGAAAATCTAAAAAACACACAAGGAGTAGAACGTGTCTAAAGATTGTTGATTGTAGTGGATGGAAACAATGGATAACATAAGCATCCAAAGATCATAAGATGAGAATACGAAGGAGTCTTATTGTATAACACTTGCAGAGGGGATGAATATGTCAAACATTTGGAGGGAAGAATATTAAGTAGATCGGTAGCCATTTGTAGCGCATGATGCCAAAACAATGGAGGGACGGAAGAATAAACCAATAAAGTGCGAATAATGTTATTAATGGTACGAATTTTGCGTTCTACTTTCCCGTTTTATGAGGACGTATGAGGACAAGAAAAACGAAAATTTATCCTATTTTTGCACAAAACTTCCTAAATTCCCCATTGTCATACTCTTTATCATTATCACATTGAATGTTCTTTATTTCTCATTCGAATTGAGTTCTGATGAAAGCTTTAAATTTTGTGAATATAGAAAAAAATTGGGATTTTTTCGCAATTGGAAACGTCCATAAAAATTTAGAATAATCATCCAAGAATAAGACATAATATCGATGACCCCTAGAACTGAGAATGGGAGATATTCATAAATCACTATGAATAATGTCAAATAGCATAGAAGTATGAGAATTTGAAGCTACAAACGGTAATTTAATAATTTTTCCCATTGCACGGGATTGACAAAGTGGAGTACTACACGTACCCTTACAAGAAATAAACTTATGTCTATCTAAAGAAGATAAAATAAATGGGCCCGGATGACCTAGACGAGCATGCCACAAGGAAGGAGCAATAGCTGCAAAAGAGGATGACATGACTTGACGCGAGATACTGAGACTTGGTGTGATTGGATAAAGATCCCTCTACTGTCACACCTCATGAGAGGACTCCCCGTCTTGAAATCCTTCACAGAAAACCCAAACGGATCAAAATCAATAGAAACCTAATTATCAGTGGTGAATTTACGGACATACACCAATTTTTTTATTAGTTTTGGGGCATGAAGGGTATTTTTCAAGACTAGTGGTGAATGAGGCGGAGACAAAGTTTTATTACCATAACCCTTTATTGGAATAGAGCTGCCATTACCAACAATTATACCACGATTACTGCTCAAATTGAAGTAAGACGAGAGAGTACCTTGGTCGGATGTCATGTGGGTAGTGACACCTATGTCCATATATTAATTGGGGTCCGGTTGAGTCAAGCCAAGCGTGTGTATTGCTACCTCAATGTCGGTCTGTGTGGGTCATATTGTGTGATGAGCCTGAGGGGGGCGAGACCCAATAAATCGGACTGCTGGGGCTGCCCATAAGCTTGTCTGAACCCTGAATTCTGACCGGAAAAGAAGCTAGACCGCGACGCTATGTGCTGAGAAGGAGGCGGCGCGACGCTGTACGACGTCGGGATACAGTGCCACTGGCTAGGGGCCCCCTGTGGGCCTAGAACTATTGTTTTTGCTGCTAACGGTTGCCTCCGTTGTTGCTGCCTCGGATTTTGCCATTTTTCTGATTTTGGCCCTTTTTACCACCCCCGTTGTTGCGAGTTTGGTTAGAGTTGGTGGAATCGAAAGGAGAAAATTCGGACGCAGTCACCATGACGACAGGACTAACCCCAATCGCCACTTTCTTAGCCAATCGGCTTCTTTCAAAGTAAGCATAGAACGAGCTTGATAAAATCCTGGCAGTGGGTTACTCTGACGAATAACCGAAGCAACACCGGTATAGGCCTCTGACAGGCCTGGAACCATCTGAAGAACTAGACGACTATCAGAAACAGGAGAACCCACATTGCGGAGTTAGTCTGCCAAGTCCTTGGTACGTTTGCAAAAAGAAAAAACATTTGGAAAATTTGCCATAGCAACCTGTGAAAATTCCTGCTTAAGGATAACAATTCTAGAATGACTGTTATCTTGGAAGATGTCCCGCAATCGATTCCACGCCGCCATTGCTTTGGAGTTGAGTTCCATAATCGTTTATAAAAGATCCAATGAGATAATAAATCCACTGAAGAACCTTGACATCAAGCATGACCCATAACTCTGGATCTGCTTCTTTAGTGGACACAACCGTCGTAGAAGTAGACGTCTTATCACTCTCTGTTGGAGGAGCTAGAGGGATGATGTGGTGAAAGACTTTATGTGACAAAGCATGAATCTTAAATAATTTCGCCCATGTCCCATATTGGACATTTTCTAGGTTAAGAACAATAGGAATGACACTCTTGATGTTAGAAACAGCGAGGGCAGGATGAAAATTGTTCTTATCAGTCATAGGGAATAGAACAACAAGATTTGAAGAATGAAATTTGTGAGGAAGGAAGAAGAGAATCTCAAATTTTGGTTGGAAAACCGAGGAGAGGTCACGATTTTTGTCAAGAAAAGAATGAGAAGCGGAAGCGAGGAAAAGAACCTAGATTCTTGATACCATGAAAGAAATAATCCTTTGATCATTCTTATTGATGAATGACATATATATATACAAGTTACATATGAAAATCTTTTTTCTATTCTATATCTAAATCTCTATTCTATAAGGAGACTAACTATACAATTATGAAATTGTGTGGGACCTGTGATATGTTGGTACACGGACTGCTGGACCCTACTGTTTAGACGCACACACTAATTAAGTCTTCAAAAAGGTTTATAATATTCAAAAAATATTTTACTCGTTATTTTAAGATTGTGAATTGAAAATTCAAGTTTTTCATACGGAGTTAAACTTTTCTAAGCCCGTCTTTGCAACTATTTCTCTCTACTATTTTGTTATTTGGATTTCTCTTTTTATTTCTCTTACAACTTATAAATCTTTCAAACTATTATTGAAAAAATATTTTTGGGCAAACTTAAAATCTTATGAGAAAACGTTAAACCATAATCTAAGAATTAATAGATGTTAGATGAAATATAATTATATCAATTTCTGGGCTATAATTGCATAATTGCATAATTTATACAAATGGAGAGTAAATTAAAGTAATAAACTAAAAGCGTCATTTGATCAACCGATCAATAAATGATAGAAGAAATTGCACGTTTTCTCTTCAAATGGGCTGGTCTTTAATTTTTGACCTTCAATTTATGGGTTGACCTTTAATTTTGCCATTTAGCGATTTTAACTTATGTTTATCGGGACATAAATTTTTAAAGGGCAAAAGCCATCTAAAACATAACTTGTAATGCTCATATTTCAAATAAAGATCTTAGCGATTCAACGATGAAAATATTCTCATTATGAACTCATAAAATATTACGATACAAAAATATAAATTTATATCCGGTGAAAAATATATTTGTTATAAGGACAAAAATTAAAGACCATGACAAAATAAGGACATAAGTGTCAATGGCCCTATATGATATAGTGAAACTTATATAAATGACTTCATTTTAGAGGTTTTCCTAGACATAACTATACTTTTGATAATTACATTTGTAGCTACAATAGAGTGCATTCAAATTCGATTGTATTCATATCTTCGTTGTATTCAAGTCAAATTTTGTTGTATTCGAGTCAGATGTATTCAACCTATATATATTTAAAATCGTCTGTATTCAAAAAACATAAATGCAAAAAAATATAGAAAATATACAGCTGTATTCAAATTCACTTTATTTATTTGTATAAAAAATCTCCTTCAAAATACAAGCAAAAATACATAAGTTTTTTTTTGAATTTACACTAAAATTTTTGAATTTAATTAAAATCGACTGTATTCAAAAATCATAAATGCAAAAAAATATAGAAAATATACAGCTGTATTCAAATTCACTTTATTTATTTGTATAAAAAATCTCCTTCGAAATACAAGCAAAAATACATTTTTTTTAATTTAACACTAAAAATTAACGAATACACACAAATACTGAATACAAGAAATAAATTATATACCATAAACACTAGATTTTACACTAAAAACTTAACGAATACACTCAAATACTAGATACAATAAATAAAACACACTCATATGATATACAAGAAAATAAAATACACTCCGATTTGAAGTGCAAGAAAATAAATAATCTCAAATCTGAGTCGGCACGCGAAAAACTGATCGATTTTTTCGATGTTTTGGTGCTCTATTGATCCATCAGTGTTCTGACTATTACTCCTTCTATTTCAATTTAAGTGATTTAGTTTGAGTAGTCACAAAATTTAAGAAAAAATTAAAGGGGACTTCTTAAGTATGTTGTCTTAAACTAAAGATATGTGTACCAAATGATATTTGAATTTTATAATCTTAAATACGTCATGTAAATTATTGAAATTATAGAGTAACCAAATATAAAAAGACGTGTCATTTTATAAACAAAAACATAGTAGTACATATATTTTTAAACAGACTAGAAAGTAAAACACTTAAATTAAATTGAGGGAGTAAACCCAACTATTGAGAAATGAGTATTACTAATCACTTCAAGGATGAGTCTCAAACGAGCCTCATAGAACGGAGGAAATGACATACTTTATTGGAGGGTGGTAGCGACACCGTCATAATTTTCATTCAAGCCAACAATAAGTTGCATCACCAATCGTTGATTAGTGACTGGTGCACCGATATTAGAGAGTTGATCGAGATTATCTTAAATTCTTGATAATATGTCGACGCATTAGGAAAATCGTCATGCTGAATGGCCTGAAATTGATTTTTCAGATACACGGCACGTTATATCTTGTTATCATGAAAAATACTTTTTAAGCACTTCCACATTTATCATGCAGTGACATCGATTTCAATAATTGTATGCAATAAGGTATATCATTTATAACAATAATATACCTTATAAAATGGATTAAGAAAAGGAAAAACATTGGAAGTTCAATTACATATCAGATTAATGGTGGACTGACCATTTTGAGAATTTAATAATGGATTGCTTCATTCTTTGGAGTATCAATAAATAATTTGTCTGTTATGACACATGATAGAATGATCATATGAATTAAAAACTTCTAATAAGGAGTATTCTGTTCCTTATGAGTGACTTCCTAAGGACTATGAGAATATAACAAGTCGCTGAGTTATCATAATTTACCTTCTTCATTAATCTTATTTTTGTCGGGTCGGAGGGTGGGGGCCCTATGAGCAAGAGATTTCGACTTGTTCTCAAGAATAGAACAAGCATGTTGACAAACTTTTAAAGATGACGTGCACATGTAAATTTTATATTTAAAGAGAAAACTAAAGACTTTCATAAGACATAACTTAAATTCGCTTGATATATAATTTTTAAGGCTCAATATAGCATAGCTAAAAAAAAAAACATTCTCGATGCCTTAAACCCAAAGCAAATAATATATGCCATACACTTGAATTGTGACATGAGCTCATCAAAATTAGTCAGGCCATTTTAAATATCATATTACTATTAAATTAAAAGAATAACAATAACTTATACGTATTAATTTGTCTTGTGAAACAAAAACAACAATTTGACGGAGTGCAAGGTCACGAGTTCGATTCCATGCATAAATTTTCTTGGTTGAGTCTGTCACACATGGCTTGCCAAGTGTGGTTAATCGGCTGACGTTGTTTGAAGACTATTATGTCAGCCCAGAATTTACCCTGTGCGCACTCGAAAGAGTAGCGGCTGCGGGTTCCTTCGAAAAAAAAAAAAAAACAACAACAATTTGACAAATTAAAATTATCATCACCTTACCCTACCCACCCCCTTTAATTCCCATAGGGTGGGAGTGGGGGTGGATTCTTTCCGGCTCGATTACTCTTTCTCACATACGGTGCTTTGCTTATCTCATTCTCTCTTGTATTCGCAAGCATCCCCAAAAATACAACCAAACAAACATACACAATTCCCTCTATTTATATTATAAAAAAAATCATATAGTTCTTAGAGAAAATTGTCATCATAAGTTAAATCTTCCGAGAAAGTAAGTACTAAGTAGTTTATTTTTTTATAAAAATTGTACAAATATACGTGTAAATCAGATATCGAAACACACACTACAAATTTGTGTATCAGAGAAGAAACTTCTGATCTTGTTCCCTCTCTCCACTTTCTTTGCAACAATTTTTCTCAGGTGGGTGGTGCCTCTTGCTTTATATTTTTATTTTTTAACATAACTATTGTTTTTATTTTGTGAAAATATGAATTGGGTATGTATGTTTTAATGTTTATTTTGCAGGATGGGTGAATTTCTTTTCTTGATGTTTGGGTGTTTATGTGTTAAAGTTTGTATTTTTTTGAGATGTGAAAATTAGGGCTAGGGAATTCTTGGTTCTTGTTACTTTTTTTTTGGTGTATTATAATGGGAAATAAGTTGGGAAGGAGGAGGCAAGTAGTGGATGAAAAGTACACTAGGCCTCAAGGGTTGTACCAGCATAAAGATGTGGATATTAAGAAGCTTCGCAAACTCATTCTTGATTCCAAGCTTGCTCCTTGCTATCCTGGTGATGATGATTGTCCTAATGCTGACCTTGAGGAATGCCCCATTTGCTTCTTGGTTTGTTTTTTTCCTTTATCTTTCCATTATTTAACTTGAAAATGTTTTTGGCATATGTTTGTTATGAATTGTTGGAATGGTAGTGACCCTATTAGAGTAGAATACTATTCATATAGCTGATATCAACTAGTTTAAGATTGAAAATGTAGTAGTTCTAGACAAAAAACACGCTTGGTGGACAGATTTACAAAAATGAACATGACATATTAGCCACCATTAATATGTCATGTTCATTTTGTATCCCGTGTAATTAGTGCCCGGACACCACAGTTAAAAAAATGTGCACTCCAATCCTAGCGAGAGCAAAAAACACTATGTAAATTTTCTATTTTGGATAAACTTAGGTGGGAGGTAGATATGAATAGTCGAGGTGCGCACAAGCGGGTTTGGAAACCACAGTCATTTAAAAAAATGTAGTTCTTGTTGCGGAACTCTTGAGTCATGGTGGACTAGGATAGAATTTGAGACAATTGGGATGATATGTTTACCAACATGTTTCTTATGATTGCTAACTATGTTCATCTTGAACTTTGCAGTATTATCCAAGTTTAAACCGTTCAAGATGTTGCATGAAAGGCATTTGTACAGGTATTTATTGTCCTTGTTTTGTAATTACCTGTGCATATTAATGGTTCTACTGTTTGTGACTTGTTTCCTTGCAACAGAGTGTTTTTTGCAGATGAAGACTCCCAATTCAACCCGTCCAACACAGTATCCTTGATTTCCTTTGTTACTGGATACTTATAGCTAAATGTATTTTACCTATCTCCTTCCCCTCCATCCAGATTCTTGTTTTACGCTGCCTACCTTAATGTTATAAGGTGCCCGTTTTGTAAAACTTCAAATTATGCGGTGGAATATCGCGGGGTAAAAACGAAGGAAGAAAAGGGGATAGAGCAGATTGTAAGATCCTATCTACTGTTTTATTTCCTTTGTGTGATTGCATGAATACAATTACATGTTGCTTTAAGGAGTCGTATACTGAATTTAGCATATCTGTATCCTTTTCTATCCCTGTCTTGATGTTACTTTAGGAGGAACAACGAGTTATAGAAGCCAAAATAAGGATGAGACAGCAGGAGCTGCAGGATGAAGAAGAGAAAATGCAGAAACGACGAGAGCTTAGTTCTTCCAGTAGTATTGCTGGTCCAAGTGAGATAGAGTATTGCTCTACAGCAGGTATTTACTTTTAAGCTCTGAGTTTATTCTATTGGCTTCACTACTTATATAATCCAGTAATATCTTTCCATCTTGTCTGCAGTTCCATCTTTTGCTTCTGCCGTAGAAAGTGGAGAAGTCGTTGCTTCTCAAGAGACACGTGCAGCTCCAACAATTAGACAGCCTCAACGCATGAGGCAAAATAGGTACAAATTATTTTTTGGTGTTAATTGGTTCAAAATCTCTTTTCCCTAATTTATGAGGAATTTTGTGAAGAATTTGATTCATGTTGATGGACCAGATAGTATGATTCTAGCCATTAAATCATCTTATACATATTGACAAAGGTAACCCAAATTGCAGAGGCACACTCAATAAATTAGTAATCTTTGTGTGCATGTTGTTTTGAACGAAGTATTACTGCTTCCTTCTTTAGATTAATCAAGTAATAGTGAATTTCACTTAATTCAACGAAGGAAGAGGAGGAGAAGGGATATCTTCCTTGCAGATCCTTAAATTTACCAGATAGTACATCTCATAGTAAACTAGTGATTGGATTTTGATCATTTGCAATTCTGTGACCAATTGCATTTGAGAGTTTGTTTAGATCCCCTTTCTAGTGCTACAGATCTGTCTAGATGATGTTATCCGACATGATAAAAGGTTATTATGCAATATTATTGATTGGAATAGTGCAGCGAGACTAGACGTGATTGTGATGCCTAATTGCAGACAACTTAGAGGGGTGTGCATAGTGAATGAATGTGAGCCTTGGGGGAGGAAAAAAGTTTTTTTTTCACATTTACACTCGTTTCTTGTGTGATCTATACACATTTTGGCGGCATCAGAACCCACACAACATAAGCATGGTCGATGGGTGGAGGCGTTTAAACCATATGGTATGACTAACTAGAGTAGAGTAGTTTGACAACTGTAAGTTTAAGGGTTTGTTTTACACAACCGTGCTGGTAGAGGTGTCAATTTGTTTAAGCCCTTATACTGATCCCTGTGTTTTGCGGGAGTCTTTGTAGTTTGGTCGAATAGTTATAAGGTAAAATACTCTTTCAAAAAAAAGTTCCAAGAAGGTACCAAAAAGTTTACAAGGGATCTATGCTTAAACAATCATTACAAAAAACAGACTCCAGCAAGTCCTTGAAACCAGAAACGCTAATGACAAAATCTCCTCTAAGCCAACAAAACATATCCCTAAGAAATCTCAACATAACAACATTCAGCTCTTTTCTTCCTTCAAAGCATTATGTGTTCCTTTCGAACCAAAATAATTGTATGTCAATGCAAGATAAGCCCTTGTGCCATTGTTCTAAGTTCTCCTGTAAAAGCTTTTGCTCCTAGTCTAGTTGGTCATCGAGAGTCTTGATTACCACTGTTCTGAGTAGTTTGGATCACGAATCTGGTGCTATAGAAAGTGTCGACTTGCACTATTTATTTGTATTTGTAAGAGGCAGAACCCCCTACTACCCTTCTACCCTAATCCGTGTCCTCCACAACCCCCTATCTAAGGTCATGTCCTCAGTAAGTTGCACTTGAGTCATATCTCGTCTAATCACCTATTTCCAATACTTCTTCGGCCTACTTCTACCCCTCCTAAACCCGTCCATAGCTAACCTTTCACACCTTCGCATTGGGGCATCTGTGTCTCTTCTCTGCACATGCACGAACTATCTCAACCTCACTTCCCGTATCTTATCCTCCACCGAGGTCACTCCCACTTTGTCCCGAATATCATCATTTTTAATCCTATCTCTCCTTGTATGGCCACACATCCATCTCAACATCCTCATCTCCGCAACTTTCATCTTTTGTATATGCGAAGTCTTGACTGACCAACACTCCACCCCATACAACATAGTCGGTCTAACCACCACCCTATAGAACTTGCCTTTAAGTTTTGGTGGAAACCCTAGGTACTTGAAACTTTCTTTCTTTGGAATGACCTGAGTACCTAGCCTCACCTCCACGCCTGTCTCAGGGTCGCTCCCGTTGCTGAACTTGCACTTCAAATATTCTGTCTTGGTCCTACTCAATTTGAACCCTTTAGACTCCGGAGTCTGACTCCAAACCTCCAGCTTGACGTTCACTCCACTACGAGTCTCATTAATCTAAAGACTGTCGTTTGCGAATAACATACACCATGATACCTCCCATTGAATTTGTCGCGTCAGTTCATCCATCATCAAGGCAAATAGGAATGAGCTAAGAGCTGATCCTTAGTACATCCCCATCATCATTGGGAAGTGCTCCGAGTCTCCTTCGACTGTCCGTACGATAGTCCTGGCTCCATCATACATATCCTTGATCGCCCTAGTATACGCCACACGTACACCTCTAACCTCCAAATATTTCCAAAGAACCTCCCTAGCGACTTTGTCGTATGCCTTCTCGAGGTCGGTGAAAATCATATGTAAGTCTCTCTTCCTCTCCCTATACTGCTCCACCAACCTGCTAATAAGATGAATGATTTCTGTAGTCGAACGCCCCTGCATGAATCCAAACTGGTTCCAAACCTCACCCTCATCTCCACGATCCTTTCCCAAACTTACATAGTTTGGCTCAACAGCTTGATACCCTATAGTTGTTGCAACTATGAATATCACCTTTGTTTTTGTATAATAAAATCATTGTACACCACCTCCATTCTTCGGACATTCTTGCCGTCTTAAAAATGACGTTAAACAACTTAGTCAGTCACTCCAAACCTGCTCTACCTGCGCTCTTTCAAAATTCAACTGGGATCTCATCAGGCCTGGTCGCTCGTCCACTGCGCATCCTGCGTACATCATCCTTAACCTTCTCAATCTTAATGCTTCTACAATACCCAAAATTCCGGTACCTATCAGAATGCTCCAGACCTCCCAGCACAATGTCTCCATCTCCTTTTTCGTTCAAGAGTTTTCGTTCAAGAGTTTATGGAAGTAAGACTGCCAACTCTGCCTAATATGAGCTTTCTCCTCCTCTCCCTTGTCTTGGCTAGTCGGTACAACTTCTTATCCCCGCCTTTCTCTAATTCCACAAACAGGCGATTAAAAGCCACTGTATTTCGCCGTCGTAACCGCTAGCTTTGCCTCCTTACTCGCCATCTTATACAGTTCCCTATTCGTCCAGTTCTCCACCTCATCCTTGCTTTCTACCAATTTCGCATACGCCACTTTCTTCGCTTACACCTTCTCTTGAAATCATCTTGATAATATTTTTCAGAAAATGAAATCCGAAGTATAAATGAGTGGAAGATTCTGGAAATGCAAGCTATTGAAGGGAGAATTATTTGAAAAGTTAGGGATAGGTAAAGTACGCAGGTATTCTTCTTTAATGAAATACCTTAGAATATATCAGATGTGTAGTTCTGTAAAAGTGTTAGGCATAGAATATTATCTTATACAGGACAAATTGAAACAAAAAGCTCCTCCAAAATCCTTAATCTAGTTCATTTAGTAGCTTTCTTTTGGACTCGGGGCTTTAGAAGTGTTCGATTTTGTTAGTTCTTGATTTTTTTTAGTTTTTAAATCATGTTTCCGACAACCTTCAAGCACAGAGTGGAGTATTAGTACAAGGCAAAGACAGGGATAAGAGTATCATCCATTTTATTTGTTTGGTAATGATAATAAATAAAAGGTTAAGTGATTGTAGAGCAGAGATGGTAAAATTGTAAACATCCATCAAACACAGATGTCAAATTTATAGTTATAACATCACGATTTTAATCAACAAAGGAAATAACTAAAAAAAAGGGAACCTAAACAATAAAAATAAGAAGGGGAAATCTCTTATTCTACAAGGAAACAATATGGAAAGTACAAACTTGCTAAGAAACAAAACTAGATGTCATTTGTGCTCTTAAGTGTCATATCTCTAAGTTACTCGAGGATCCAAAACGTATATGCATGTGCGAGTACATGCGGTACCTATGTCCTTAACCCGCAAAGTATTAACAACTCTTAGAAAGCCATTTGGCGCCCCCAAAGCGCTAAAAAGTTAGCCATTTTGTTTGTTTTGCAGCTCAAGAAGAAATCTTAGTTCCTTCGCGCTTATAGTTTCATGAGGAGAAAGATAATTCATTTTGTTGGTGCTCATGTGCAATTTGTATGGCGGAAAACACATATTACCAATATTCAGTGTAATTTGGCCTCTATTTTGTGGTCACTTGTCTCCGGTGTTGAATGGGTTACTCGCCAGAATGTTGAAACCTGCTTCGGCGTCTGCTATATTCAACATATATATTATGAGAGACAGCAGTTATGTAGGGAATGGGAAGCCTTGTGCATGATGTGGTCAAGATGTGAGGAAAGAACCAAGCGAGTCTTTGATGGTGGAATATTCTATTTTTGAAGATAACTCTTTACTTTTCCCTTATGTACACGGTACACTACTGATACAGTTCTGATGGTTTTGGGATAAAGCGCATTCACTCATTCTATGTAAGCTTGACATTGAAAACTGGAATTTCTTACTTAAAGTTCTTGAGGATATCTGCTATGGGAGAAAGTTGATTAAGTGGATAGCTTTCTGTATAAAAACTTTTTAAGATTTTCCATACTGGCGAATGGGTCCCCTCGAAGGGTTTTCCATGAGAGATAGAGAGAAAGAGAGAGAGAGAGAGAGGCTTGATACAAGGTGATCCCTTATCACCTCTCTTCTTCCTCTTTGCCATGCAAGGATTGAATCAAATTTTATGGAATGCAAACAATAATGTCCAGCTAAAAGGATTCAAAGCTTCAAACAGAGAGAGATACTGTTGAGATCACCCATCTTTTTATATGCTGATGACTGATGTTCTTTTGGCCCAAAATAGGGCCAACTAAGGCATCTTAGGATTATCTTGGATATGTTTGAAGCAGTCTCAGGACTCCATGTAAATTGGAGGAAGAGCATGTTTTTTCCAGTCAAAGAGGTTGATAATATTCAGGTTCCTAGTAGCTATAATGTGAGGTGGGAGTTTTGCCAACTATTTATCTGGACACCTTGGGCTATCTCAGGAAACGTTTGTTTAAGTGTTTTTGTGCTTCAGGAACGCAACATAATCAGGTGAAGAACCATCCGACCATAGATATTTGGCACTTAATCTATTGTTGGATTCCATTTCTTGCTACCAAGGTTCTCAAATTAGTGTGACATATTGTTTTTTAAGGTAAAAACTGTGACATATTGTTGGATGTGGAGAGTTTTAACAAATAACCTTAAGAAATAATCAAGTTGTCCAGAGCGAAAAGGATATTCAAATCTTCCGAAAGAACTCGCCAAAAAATAGTGAATAGTACTGTACCTTAGAAAGACTGTCAGGAATCACAGAAAAGTTAGGAAGGCCAATAGAGAGATTCGCAGACCTCAATCGACCCATATGGTGTTGAAAAATTGTGAAGTCATGAGAAACAGAGAGAGTTGTTGAAATAATTGACCGGGCCGACTGAATCCTAATCCAATGGTTTGGAATTAGCAAATAGTCAATGGGTCGATAAGAAGTGGTTGGCCCCAAAGAGTTACAGTCGGAGTTAGACGAAAAGTGGCTCACGCACTCAACGCGTTTGTCCACGTGTTGTGGATTAGGAATCTTGTCGGCACGCACGACGTTGGTTTTCGACAGGCTTGCTGGGTTCTGCTTGTTGCAGGGCACGAGTCTTATAGTGATGTTGCTTTTTGCACAACACTAATGAAAACAGAAGATAGCGCGAACACTCTGCGAACATCCCTTATGGTCACCGGGAAATGCATGATGCCTATATTATCTTCTTTCTGAATGTCCCCCGTGATGGTACAACAAGTACTTTCTCATAATAATAAGATGGACTTTGGGCCTGGTTTAGCCCCAAAAGCTAACTCATGAGGTAAGGATTACCTGGGAACAATTGCATTTAGCTCCAAAAGCTAACTCATGAGGTGATGATTACCCAAGAGCATATAAGGAAACAATTGCATGTTTGCTCAACCAATATAAGGCACTTAACACTCCTTGTTACCTCTTCCCCTTAAGATTTTATACTTGGTATCTGTAGTTGTAGATGTTGGTTTTACGAATGAGCAATGAAAGGAACTATCTGATTTGCCTCTCGGTTGTGGAGAGTTTTTATGAAAGAGAGATTCCACACAACACCTGAGTGGTTCTTAGTTCTCTGGCTTATTGGATGAAATGTTGTATTGATAACGATAGCATTTTCTAAATTTGAGACCAATTTCCCATTTTAGGAAAGCATGAGTTTTGCAAGTACTAGATAATCCTAGGAGTTGTACTTGGAATATCAAGGAAAGGTAAAGTATTAAATTATATGATCTTATTTACTTTTACCTTCCCGTCTCGCAAATCTGGATTGTATTAACCATTTTCAAAAAGATAGTGGAGTGAGATGGGATTTGGTCCCCGTTAGTCGAAGTTCCCAGCTATAGTATCACGTACTTTTTTGATAGGTTAGTATCACATACTTTTTTAACTTGACGTTACTGAAGCTGTCCACGGATTGTCTTGTCAATGTCAGAGAGCTAGGCGTACTCTTAGCTTTGTTGTTTTGTGTCAAACTTATTGTGAGTATTGTTATCCATGTTTGTTAAAGAAAGAAATTTATATTATGTTTGCAGTCATTTTTTATGAATATTACTGCCTTGTGTTCCTAAAAGCACTTAGCTTATTTGTACATATGGTCTTGACTTGTTTTCTTGGATCTTGACATAGGGAGGATGACTTTGACTTGGATCTTGAGGATATAATGGTTATGGAAGCCATATGGTTATCCATACAGGTAAATTATGCACGCAATATCTTTTTGTTTCTTCCTTTGTCATTTTTTCCTGCTGTTGGGGAGGCAGTGTCCCAGGTGAAAAATTAGAGTTTCCTATCTTTTGTCCAACATACTGTTTGAAGTGATTGATTTCTCTTTTATGAGTGAAGTGCTTGATTTTTCTATTCTCCAATGTGGATGGTTGTGGCGTAATGGAGTCAAAAGTATCATCTTTCACTCAACTTGAGTATGATAGAAATGGGCATTTCTTGTTTTCTCCTGAGGTTTATCATGTTGATTCTGAATTCTGGATATTCATCTTTTCACACTGTGAAAATCTTATGGCGGAAAATTAATTGATTTTGCGGTGTTCCCATTGATATGAGATATCATTTATTTTCTTCCGCTGCTTCACCTAGTGCCACTTTAAAGTTTCAACATGCTGTTCATCTTTGGGATGGGTTGATAATTTAGTCGTTTTTTTGCCCTGTTGAACTTATATTATTATGGCATATCACTTAATTTTCCACACGAAACTGATGACATGATAGGAGAATGACATAAATCGAGCTATGGACTATAATGATGTTGGTCCATCAGAACAATATACAGAAGATCATCGATGTGTCCCAACAATCGATGCCCCAGCAGCTTCAGGCTCATCTTCCTCTCCTTCTGGTGGTCTTGCTTGTGCAATTGCAGCCCTTGCTGAGCGCCAGCAAATGGGTGGAGAGTCGACTAGCTACAGTCGGAACATGTCATCGTACAATGAGCATCTTTCACCTGATAGGTTTTCCAATAGGGAGGAGCTAGAGAATGATGATTATCCTCATGCTGAGGGCCCCATGCATGTGTCACCTGAAAACCAGTTGGAAATGCCAAGGGAGGACGGTGAATGGGCTGATCATGGGTCCATGGTGGCCGAAGTTGGAACTAGTTATGCAGTCTCCCATGAAATGGAAGATGATGCTTCTTCATTCCCTATGCAGGGTGAAATGGTAAGCGATCTTCAACCCGCCACCAGTTCAATAGTTCCTGAGAATTTTGAAGAGCAGATGATGTTAGCTATGGCTGTTTCACTGGCTGAGGCAAGTCATGCGCTGTCTAGTCCACCTGGAGTGGCCTGGCACTAGTAGTGCTAGTGATGTGTGGGGTTGTGAGGATTCCACTAGTATTACTATTGCCACTCATCGCTAAGAAAAAGCAAAAGAAAAAAAAAGACAAGAAAAAGAAAATGCAACTATTTTTTTTTTCTTACCTCTCGCCCTCTACCTTTGATCTCCATCTCCATTTTCCTACTTTTCCTCTTTCGTATTCTGGTATACTGCTGTACGAAAACAGAGAAATTGATTCTAGTCAATGAAATGTTGCTTAAGCCTGCACATAACAAGTTTTGCAAGTTAACTCATTCACAAATTGTAAATAGTTGTGGAGTTGCATCAAGTTGTGTACTTCGTTTCAAGATTAGTTCTATTGTTGAAAAAGGTAACGGGCACTGGCCTCGGGTTTGCATAGTTTTCGTAGTTTCTTTTTTGAAAACTAGCCAAATGGTGTGTTTTTTGGGTTGAACTATACTGTTTCCAATCTGTTTAAAAGATGCATCTTGATTTAGTCATTTTGATTGTTGAATACTAAGATTAGACGTTTTTGAGGCCAATCATCTAACAGATTGAGAACCAGAAAATTGAGAGGGTTACTGGGTAGTATCATTATTTTAAAGGTGTACAAAATTAAAAGGGACCCAATTGTATTCGACGGTCCGTTATCATCAAATGTCGTACAAAATTATTAGGCATTGGCCGGCCCTATGTAAAGTCACGCGGATGACTACTACTGTGCCTGTGCATTTTAAATATTTGATGCTAATTTTTTAAGTGCTGAGTTGATTTTCTCGGCAGAGTTTTAGTTTTGATATAGAAGAATTTGGAGATCTCAGAAATTGTAAAGGTGGAAACAGGTTGTCATTTGTATCTTTTATGTGGAAAGGTTAAAGTATAAGGGCTAAGTTACTTGAAATACCAGTCACACTCACACATAGTAAGCGAAGGTGATAACTTCAAAAAGGTGAGAATATATATATTTATTTAATCATATAAAAGTTTATTTGCAAGGTCTCGTGGAAGTATCGACGTAATTTCATAGTCATTCGGTCTGAATGCTACATGAAGAACATAAGCCAGATAACGGAACGGAAAGACTCAGGATGCATTCTACGATATATATAAGATCCATCTGCATCTTGCATTTGGAAACCTTTTCTATTGTGAGATGTCACAATTGACACTATACTTAATACAATTTTCACAAACTTGTCAAATCTAAATCCATTTATTATTGTTCAAATCTTTTAGGAATCGAGTTTGCAAGCCACTAAAAATATGATATAAAGATTTACATTATCCTTCAATTACAATAGTATCGAAATAACATGAGACTAAAAAGAGTACTAGTAATTAAGAAGGTAGGACATAGAGTTACACCAATTGCATCTAGCTGGTTACATTCTCCAAGGAAAATAACAAAACAATTGAAATTATTAATTGAGAGAGAACATCCTTACTTCCTTGATAAAAATGTTGGTTCCGTCACTATGATGAGAAATTTGATACTGTGTTGGTAACTTTGGTCCCAAAAGTATTAATGACTCTTTGTGTTCATAGAATAATGTAAAGAATGAATCTTGGGTCTAAATCAATCCCAAAAGCTAACTTGTAGGATGAGGATTGTCCAAGTTCATATAAGGAGTCCATGTTCTCATTCCGAGGCTCTTAACAAATAATGACAATAATGTTTTATTCTTTAAAAACAGTATTTCCACAATTCATTGTATAAGACTGCAACTTTACAATTTTCATGAACAACATTAGAGCAGAATCGGGATACATAATGCAGAAACAAGCCTGCAACTTTACATCTCACTTCAACTGCTAAATTAAAGTGGTACTTCACCTAATTATTTATAATTTTAAAAAGAAAGATAGGTACTACTATTAGATACTTTATAAGAGACTACATTGGGCGTAATTAATTGCTGGCCAAATTTCATATTGTTGTCTTTCAAATAACTTACATAATCAATTTGGCAGTACATGTCATTGATATAAATCATGGATACGAGTGTTTCACTCAGAAAGTCACTCAACTTTGTAAGTGAAACATCAATAGATGAGTGACTTTATGGTTTGCAAATAAAGTTGGGTGGCTTTCTGAGTGAAAGCCCCATAGTTGAATCACTTTGTAGTTAGAAAACAAAGTTGAATGACTTTGAGTGAAACACCCATTTGAAAACAAAGTTAAGTGACTTTCTAAGTGAAACACCCATAATTAAGTGATTTTCTAGTTTAAAAATAAAGTTAGGTGAAACACTCATTGACAATCTATGATATTATCTCGAAATATATAAGAAATTACGTATATACAACCACACAAGCATGCATCAAACAAACAAAAGGGTTCAATCCCCATTTGTATACACTGATAAACAGTTTACCGGGTAATTAAAGTAGTAACTACTTGTAATTAGTAGAACTAATAATCTGAAAAATAAAACAAATAAACATGCTACAGTAAATACCACCTTCAGAACAATGATAAGCACCAATTTTCATCATGCAATAGAGGTTCGTTACCTCATTAGAATCAGTAACGTAAGGCCTAGCCCCTTGCTTGTATTCTTCTCTTTGAGGTTTGCTTTTATTTATAAAAAAAAATGATTAAAATAAAAGCACCAATTACACTCTTTCAAGACCAAAGTCACCAACAAAGTGTCATCTTCTACTTCCCCTTGGCATCTTCAGTGTAGCAAATTTGACTCCATTTATAGATTGTTGATGCAGTACATTGAATCTTTTACAAATTAGAAGTATTAGCAAGTACATGTATGATTGTACTATAAGTAGTAGTAAATCATCTTATCCATTTTATCATCAAGAATAATGTCCCAAATTTTTAGTACAGTTTACCGAAAAAGATGTAAGGTATGCGTCTCTGACCACTTTGTGGGATCACTGTGTTTGTTGTTATGGTACATTTTTACTATCGTACAGCTCTAGTACTGCTAATATATACACATTTCATTTCATAAAAAGCTTGATATTGTGGAGCATGTGAGTACTACCCAATTTGGAGTACTACCATTTGTGACGTACTGATGATGCTTAACCTGTTTTGCACCCTTTTAACTAAATATTAGTATTAATTTAGTTAAAGACGAATCAGACGTATGTTTTATCTCTAAGGTTCAGTTTGGTACAAACTTATTAAAAAGAGCTTATTAGAATATAGTTTTTTTGAATAAAGCATTTTCAAGTAGAGTTTTTATCAAAAAATTGTTAGGTGTTTTATTGTCAATCAAAAAAGCACTTTTATACAAAAAAATAAAATTTTTAAAGTTAAAATAAGCTCTACTCCAAAAAGCTAAACTTTTGGGCTTTTGGAATAAGTACTTATTTTAAAATAAGAAAACTCAACTAAACACCTCTCAATATTTTAATAAGTGCTTGTTAAAAAAAAAAACTTATGATCTTAAAATAAGCTCAACCAAACACACACACTAAATCGAATTCACGTCTGGTGGGCTCTCTCATGTATTACGTCTCTGATACTATCATCACTTTATTTAGAATTTGTTTGGCCAAACTTTTTTAAAAGTGTTTCTGTTTCCTAATAGTAGTTTTGCAGAAACCGTTTTTAGAGAATCTGTTAGGGCGTTTAACCTATAATTATAGAAGTACGTCTTAGAAACAGAAACAATTCTCTGTTTGGCCCACATTTATGCAAAGAAACTAGAATATTCTTTTTAATAGATTTAAAACTATTTAAAATATTCGTTTCTATCCTATATTTCTACAAATTAGTATATCTTTACAATTTTATAATTGTTTAATAAATTATTTAATTGCAACATTTAATAAAAAATAATATTATATTGTATAAGAAATGTAAAATATGATAGTCAATGACTCAAATATGTCCAAATTTACCCCCCGCCCTACCCACACCTACCCCTCCACCTCCACCCCCACCCCATCCACAAATTTCTATTTCATATTTTTTGTTACTTTTATAAAAAAAATATTAAAAATATGATATTTTTTCTTACCGCCCCCCCCCCCTAACCTATTCTCAAATTTTTATTTTATATGAGATTGAAAGGAATTTTGTGAAAAGAAATGGATCCAAAAAAAAATTCATTTAATGAGCAAAATTGGATTTTCAAGAAGCACTCTGGATAAACACCAATTTAGTATTTGTCCTTCTCTTCCATGTAGAAATACTTTTTGATTTTTTTTAAAAGTGTTTGTACTTCTTGATAAGTATGTGTTTGCCCAAAAAGATATTTCTCAACTTGAGAAACAATTATAAAAGCTTAGCCAAACACATACTTATTCTATAACTGTTGTTCTGGATCTATAATTCACTAAGTCCATACCAAAATATATAATGTGTTTTTTGTTTAATGATATTTAAATTTTACTGGTCCGCTTAATTTAGGTTCATATCCTTTAATTAGAGCAATTGAACATGACGAGAAAAATGATTGTACAAACGAATCTATCAAACCAAACAAGGAATTTTGACACGGTGTGCTAACTCTTAGACCATCTTCAACGGGGGATAGTGTCCCTGATAATTATACATAGCAAAAGACAATTTAAATAACATATTAACGTGGAAATAATTGGGAATTATTGAGTATATAGGAGATAATCTTACCACGTGGAGACAATGTCTCATGCTGCACATAATTATCTCATGTTTTCTCTCTGCTCTCCGCCATGTGGTAGCCAGCGATTGGTTGCCACAAATTCATTTTTCACCACTACTTAATTGTTATTTTTGACCAATAATTTGACCAAATTAAAAAAAATCCATTTATTTTTATTTTTCAAGATCTTTAAAAAGAGATTAAGTTTACTTCATTTGGACACCGAAATATTTTGACTATTTTCTCCAAATTTCTATCTTCTTTCAAATTATTTGCTATTTTTTTTTAAATATGGATCCTAATCAAAATTTTAATCTTACTCCAAATTTTATATTTCCTAACCAACTATAAAATTCCAATATTCAACGTCCACAAAATTCTTATAATATGTCATCAAATTTTCAAATGTCATATATAATGCCAACTAATTTTGGTATGCAATATCCGTATAACCGAAATATTTGATAATGTGACAGATGAATAATTTGATGTGGTATGAGATAAATGTAATTTCAATTATTTCATGTTGGAGATGGTCTTAAAACTAATTGGCATGAATATCAATTTATGAGCCTTGAATCCAAGAAAACTTTGGGCTTCACTTTTCAACACACCCACAAATTCGATTGCGTATAATTTAGAGAATAAAGGGGATTTGATGTTGTGCCAGAAACGCAACTCTCCGTATTTAATACACGTTAAATAAGGGATAAGAATATTTACATCCCTATTATTAAGTCACCTCTTTACTTAATCGGCTATGTAGTGCCAATCTTTTTAGGCCTAAAATATGTTAACACGTTTGGGCTAAAAATATGTTAATACTATATAGTACATGTAGCAAACGTGAGACGTATGGGTTGCTCAGTTGTTAAAGCACATCTACCCACGACCGATAGATTCAAAATTCCTCCAAAATGGGTGTTAAAAAAAACCTATAGCAAAACGTCAAATTTTACCAAATAAATAGAATGGCAAGCTTCATTAAAGTTCATCGATTTGAAACTCAACCCTAAACTTTGAAGTGACAACTAACCGAAAGAGAGAGTTCAACTTAAGCTTGAGAAGGATCATCATTCCTGATTGTTCCATATTTATTGTATTCTTGTATGGGGAGCCTAACCCCGTTAGAGACGTGTTGTAGGGTTACAATGAATAGTTCTTAAATCATGTGAAATAATTTTATTTAATATCCAACCCCTTTCAAAACTCTTTTACAACCTATGAGGGATAAGTATTTCTCTAACACCAATTAGGTCACTAATTCTTTGGTACCATTTGAACTACTATAAATATATGCATATAAATTTTCAACTACAATTATAATTCTAAATTTCTAATAGAAAACTGTAGACGTAGAGCTCTTGTAACTGTATGCATCTGATGATGGAATTAAGTTGTTAAAATGCAAGTAATTGAGTTTTATCTGTATGATTTCAAATGTTTTAAGACAGAACACTAATAAAAAAAAATCAGAAATATGTTGTATTTATTGAATTTTGTAGAAGAGAAAGAACTTTGAGATATAAATAGATGTTTATGTGAAAATGATATTGCTGGGCTTTGTCTTGAGCCGAGTGTCTTTCGGAAACAACTATTTTATCTACCAAGGTGAAAGTGAGGTTTGTGTACATTCTACCCTCTAAGACTCCACATTGTGGGGGTATGTTGTTGTTGTATATTGCACGGGCTTTCACATATGACTTTCGAATTAATCATTAATGGGCGGAAAACATACCCCATGATTGAATTTCAATCAATCATTTCTTAAAACAATTTTGATTTATGACCCATCATCGGATTAATTAATGCATATTGCTTAATCCCTGCATTTTTATGTTTCAAGATCTAAATTAATAAAACAATTTAATATTTAGGAGTCAAATACTACAGTGAGAATACATATTACTGATTATAATATAGTGATATAGTTTTATACGCAAGGTATGCAAAAATCATGTATTTTATAATTTAGTATAAACTTTGAATCTGTTAAAGTGTATATGGGCCACAACCCAGCCGAGAGTTATCATGTGGGACCCTTTGAGTTTTCTTTGTATATTTGTTGAATATTAGAATTAGGTTTGTACCTTAATTAGTAATGTAATATTACCATAATTGTGAAGTTAATATTCTTATAAAATAGGGATTCCTATGTAGAATAGGAAGATGATCTTCCTTGTAACTTGTATATATATGTTTTTCATTAATAAGAATAATCAAGGGATTATTTCTTTCATGGTATCAAGAGTCTAGATTATCTTTACCCTGCTTCCGCTCTTCAAAATTTCTTCTTCTTTTTCTCGAAATTTTGCTCTATATTCTCGATTTTTTGTGTTCTTCCTCTTTCACAAAAACCGAGTATCTTCTCTTCAAAAAACCTTTCTCACAAATACCCTTCTCTGAATCTTGTTGTACTATTCCCTATGGCTGATAAGAACACTTTTCACCCTGCCCACACAGTTTCTAATATCAAGAGCGTTCTTCCTATCGTTCTTGACCTAGAAAACGTTCAATATGGGACATGGGCGGAATTATTTAAGATTCATGCTTTGGCACACAAAGTCCTCCACCATATCATTCCTCCAACTCCTCCAAAGGGGTGTGATACGACGTCTACTTCTACGATGATTGTGCCCACTAAAGAAGCAGATCCAGAATTATGGGCCATGCTTGATGCTAAGGTTCTTCAGTGGATTTATGCCACTACCTCCTTGGACCTTTTACAGACGATTATGGAGCCAAATTCCACAGCTATGGCAGTGTGAGATCGATTGCGCGTCATATTCCAATATAACAGTCATTCTCGAATTGTTATCCTTGAGCAGGAATTCTTTCAGGTGGCTACGACGAGTTTTGCCAACGTTTTTTCTTATTGCAAACGCCTCAAAGACTTGGCAGACCAACTCAGCAACGTGGGTTCACCATTTTCTCAAAGTCGTCTAGTTCTTCAGATGGTTGTAGGCTTGTCAGAGGCCTATAGCAGTGTTGCTTCGGTGATTCGTCAGAGTAACCCCCTGTCAGGGTTTTATCAAGCCCGTTCTATGCTTACTTTGGAGCAAGTCGGATTGGCTAAGAAAGTGGCGATTGGGGCCAGCCCTGTCGTCATGATGACTGCTTCCAATTTTACTCCTTCCAATCTAGCCAACATGACTCAAAATCACAAAAACGGGGGTGGTAAGAAGGGCCAAAATTGGAAGAATAATAACAAGAATCGCGTGGCGAGGCAATCGCGGAGGCAATAAAGCGATCCTGGAGCCGAGGACCCCTGGACATTGGTAGTGGGTCCTAGCGCCTCACAGCGCTGCGGTTCCCACTTCTGTACACATGGCCGGCGTCTGACACCGGCTCGGCCTTACAGCGCCAGCGCCTGTCGCGGCCCGCTTCGATTCGAACTCGGGGTTGGATCGCCATGGAAAGCCCACGATCCAATATACTGGCCTTGCCCCATCGAGCCCACGCGCGGTGGGCCCACCGATCGACATCAAGGCGATGCATACGCTTGGCTTGACTCAAGCGGACCCAAATTAGTACATGGACACCGACGCACTACCCACATGACATCCGATCAAGGTACTCTATCGGCTTATTCCAATTTGAGCACTAATCGTGGTATAACTGTTGGTAATGACAATTCTATTCCAATTAAGGGTTATGGTCATAAAACTTTGTCCCCTCCTCATCCACTCCTTGTCCTGAAACATACCCTTCCTGCCCCAAAATTAATTAAAAATTTGGTGTATGTCCGTAAAATCACCACTGATAATTGGGTTTCTATTAATTTTGATCCGTTTGGGTTTTCTGTGAAGGATTTCAAGATGGAAAGTCATCTCATGAGGTGTAACAGTAAGGGTGATATTTATACAATCACTCCAAGTCGCAGCATCTCGCGTCAAGCTATGTCATCCACTTTTGCAGCTCTTGCTCCTTCCTTGTGGCATGCTCGTCTAGGTCATCCAGGGTCGTCTATTTTATCTTCTTTAGATAGACATAAGTTTATTTCTTCTAAGGGTACGCGTAGTACTCCACTTTGTCAATCTTGTACTTTGGAAATAATTATTAAGTTACCATTTGTAGCTTCGAATTCTACTACTTCAATGTCATTTGATATTATTCATAGTGATTTGTGGATATCTCCGGTTCTCAGTTCTATGAGTCATCGTTATTATGTTTTATTCTTAGATGGCTATTCTAAATATTTATGGACGTTTTCAATTGCGAAAAAATCTCAAGTTTTTTCCATTTAGCTTTCATAAGAACACAATTTGAACTGAAAATAAAAAACATTCAATGTGATAATGACAAAAAGTATGATAATGGAGAATTTAGGGAGTTTTGTGCTCAAAATGTGATAAATTTTCATTTTTATTGTCCTCATACATCTTCACAAAATGGAAAAGCCGAGCGAAAAAATCGTACCATTAATAATATTGTCCGCACTTTATTGGTTCATTCTTCCGTTCCTCCATTATTTTGGCATCATGCGCTACAAATGGCTACTGATCTACTCAATATTATTCCTTCTAAAGGTTTGACATATTCATCCCTACTCAAAGTCTTATATAATAAGTCTCCGTCATATTCTCATCTTAGGGTCTTCGGATGCTTATGTTATCCACTGTTTTTATCCACTACAATCAACAAACTTCAGGCACGTTCTACTCCTTGTGTGTTTTTTAGTAATCCGTCAAATCACCGTGGTTATAAATGCTTTAATTTGTCCTCTAAAACGAATCATCATTTGTCGTCATGTTCTCTTTGATGAATCTCAATTTCCCTTTTATAAATTAGAAAAACTCGTGCCTAGTTCTTAAGATTTTTTGGACGAGGATATCTCCCCCTATGTTCTACGTCATTTTTCATATTTGGTCGAAAAAATGTCGTCAGCGCCGCGGAGCCAAATCTCCTGCGAGACAGCGCCGCGACCCTGCACCCCTAGCATCGCGGTGCCTTCGACGATAATTCCAGAAATTCCCGAAAATTCCCAAAATTCACTCAATCCAGCCCAGAGTCTTGGTCCAGTCACTCGCAGTCAATGGAGTATTTTTAAACCAAAAAGACATTTCAATTTGAATTCTAATGTTCTGAAATCCCTCTTACCCCGTAATCCCGTGTCTGCCTTAAATGACCCTAATTGGAAAATTGTCATGACCGAGGAATATAATGCTCTTATTGATAATAAGACGTGGGAGTTGGTACCCCGTCCATCTGGTGTTAATATTATTCGGTATATTTAGATTTTTGTTCATAAGAAAAATTCGGATGGTTCATTTGCAAGACATAAGGCTAGACTTGTAGGTTGTTATACCCCGTAGTTCTGACCCTACGTATGAGAGCGTACAAAAGCATGTTAGACTTAAAATTTTCAAAGGATAGGTTGACGGATTGTTCCGGACGGGTTTTAGTCAACTTTGAGGCGGGTTATGACCTGGTACATTGAGAGTTCCTAAGTGTTTCAAAGTCCTAGGGCGTAGTTCGTTGAGTCTAGTTTCCAACGCAACCAACCGTTCGTCGATAGGACGTCGGAGTAGAAAGTTATGGGAGTTACAAGTTCGGTCTGCAGACGGGTAAATGCGTTTGAGCAAAGCGCGAGGCCGCGGCCGGATATACCGGCGGTCGCTGAAGTTGCAGCGCCGCGCCAGACAGCGGCGCGCCGGAAGTTCCGAGAGTCCGCAGAGGTTTCAGGCCGCGCGCCGCTGGTCGAGGCAGCAGGCGGAAAAATCATATTTTTCTTTTAAAAGACCTTGGGAGGGTGACAAGTGTCCCCCCCCCCCCCATCTTTTTTGTTGCATGCCTTATATTGACCAAGTCTTGAAGACTTGGTCATCTTTCAAATCCCTCTCTCTCTCTAAGCTTAAACTCTCATTTCTCTCTAAAATTCCAAGAGGAATTCAAGCCTAAGAAAAATCTGAAAAGTTAAGAACAAGAAGGAAGCTTGTGGCTAGCTTGTTGGTGTTATTGTGGTGGTGTTCTTGGAAAGGAGGCTAGCATAGTTGTTGGAATAAGTTTGGCTAAAGTTTTAAGGTAACATTTCTTCTCTTGTGGTTAGTTATTAATGTTGCATGTGAAGAATAAGGGATGTGTAGTAGTAAATAATGCACTTAGAATCCTTGCATGTAAGAAATGTGGTTTGTATATGAAAGAATTGGCTAAAAAGATATTATGAGCATGTTGTAGCCTAAAAACTACTTTAGAATTGTTAAGTGAATTGTTGTACCTTTTGGGGCAGAATTTTACACACCCAAGTTTAGGTGTGTAATCCCCTTTGATATGTTTGGATTGTTGAGCCTTAAATGTGGCATTTGGATGTTGAATTCGGCCTTGATAAAGGTGGCAAAGTATGTAGAAACAAAGTAAATGCTGCCCAATTTTCCATAGAATTAGGGGCTTTGAACTTAGATTATTTCTACATTGAAATTAGAGGTTAATAAACGCATTATGGTTATTATAGGTTGACATATTACTTGCGGTAGTTGGACTTAGCAAGTGGATTGACCGAAGAGGTATGTGGAGCTTTCCTATCTCTTGAGCATGAATAGATGTAACTATGTAGTACGGTAGACGTACAAGATTTGGTATTCTTACTTGTTTTAAGTATATAAAGACTTGTTTCGTTTTAAGAATGTATAAGTCCCTTGGTTAGGGGAAAAGTGTGATTTTACTAAAGTGTAGGGTTAATATAACAACTTTATGGGAAGTTGGTTTATTAGCTTTATAAAAGGTTAATGAGAAGAGGTTTACTCTAAGTAAGACAAGTAAGGACAAATGATTTGATTTATGAAAGACAAATTGATTTTAAGGCATCAATTGCCCAAAGATTTTATGTATGAAAAAGAGTCACTTTTAAAAGAGTTGAAGTATGTAGTACTTGGGTTAAATTCCCGGTTTTCTTTTATTAAAGATATGATTAAGTGCCTTAAGTAAACTAAAATGAGAGGGTATATGAACAAGACTAATAAGAAGTTATAAGTTTTCTTAACTTATTTATGATTATGATATGATGTGATTTGAGCTAGGGTAAGAGTATATCTGAGGGGCAAGCCCCAAGATCGTTATACCACCTTCTCCAGGGTAAGAGTATGTCTGAGGGGCAAGCCCCAAGATCGTCATACCACCTTCTCCAGTGTAAGAGTATATCTGAGGGGTAAGTCCCCAAGATCGTTATACCATCTGCTTCAGTGTAAGAGTATATCTGAGGGGTAAGTCCCCAAGATCGTTATACCATCTGCTTCAGGGTAAGAGTATATCTGAGGGGTAAATCCCCAAGATCGTTATACCAATTGCCCGTGGATTTGCTACCCACGACGCGAGGAATACCTCACGCGAGTCCTTATGGGCTTACGCGTGAAATAGTCTCACGCGCGCGGTACAACCTATGCGAGAATACCTCACGCGGTCCACATGACCTATGCGGTGAAATAGTCCCGCGAGTAGGGGTGCTTATTGATACTACTGCGAGGTACCTGTTTTGATCATGAGGCCCCTATTTTATGCAGTATTATATATACTTGTCACTCTCATTGTTAGTAAGGCACAGTAAAAGGTATTTTGATTGTCTTCCATGACTCCAGCTTACTTTAGACTTATGATATCATTATTACAGTATTTTTCAACTTTACATACTTGGTACATATCGTAACGACCCTTCTCGGTGGCTGCGTTCATGCCGCAGGTGGTAAGCGGTGTGGATCCTCGCTTAGGATCACCGTTCGGTGTCGAAGCTCCATCCTCCGAAACTTGTTTTGTTGGTACAGTTACTCACGATGCTATAGGTATTGTACATTCGTGGTATGGCGGGCCCCGCCCCGCCACGCTTGTTATCCTTGAGGTCCGTGGTCACGTATGTGTTGGGTCGTAAGAACAAGTTGTCTTGCTATACTTTTGATTAGTATGTTTTTATGGAAGGCACTTTATCTACCGCCGGTGATGTTACCTTTTTATAAGTTATGTGTTATGTATGTTCCGCTGCTATTCTCTGATGTATACCTGACAGGGTACCCCGGTAGGGTACTAGTCGCGGCCCCGGGGTCGGGTCGTGACATAGGTGATGGTAAGACTCAGTAGGTTGGTGTGGATTGTGGTGAGACATTTAGCCCGGTGGTCAAGCCGGCTACCATTCACACTGTGTTCAACATGGCTTTTTCAAAATCATGGTCCATTCATCAGCTAGATGTGAAGAATGTTTTTCTACATGGTGATCTTCAGGAGACAGTGTATATGCATCAGCCGTTGGGGTTCAGGGATACTAGATATCCTAATCATGTCTGTCTATTGAAGAAGTCCTTGTATGGACTTAAGTAGTCTCCACAGACTTGGTATAAGGGTTTGCTGATTTTGTTTCGACTATGGGTTTTTCTTACAGCAGGTCTGATAATTCATTGTTCATATATCGTCGGGGTTCTTCCATGGCTTATATATTGTTATATGTTGATGATATTATCTTGATTGCCTCTTCTGATGCTTTGAAAAAGTACAATGCTCAGTTCTGAGTTTGCCATGAAAGACTTGAGACCCTTGAGCTATTTTTTGGGAATTGCAGTGACTCGTCATGCAGGCGGATTGTTTAACACAGAGGAAGTATGCAGCAGAGATCATTGAGAGGGCTAGGATGTCATATTGTAAGTCCACTTCTACTCCAGTTGATACTAAACCCAAGTTGGGTGCTGCAGCTGGCTCTCCGTATGAGGATCCGACCCGCTATCATAGTCTTGCACGCGCCCTTCAGTATCTTACGTTCACAAGATCAGACATTACATATGCAGTCCAACATGTGTGTTTGTTTATGCATGATCACAGAGTTGAACATATGAATGCGCTCAAACGCATCCTTAGGTACATTCAGGGAACACTTGATTATGGTTTGCATTTGTACCCTTCATCGACATCTACACTTTTCTCATATGCAGATGCTGATTGGGGTGGTTGTCCTGACACCAGACGGTCTACATCTGGCTATTGTATGTTTTTGGGTAATAACTTGTTCTCATAGTCTGCCAAACGTCAATCTACGCTTTCACGTTCAAGTGCAGAGGTCGAGTATCGAGGGGTAACCAATGTGGTTTCCGAGTCATGTTGGTTACGAAAATCTACTTTTAGAGCTTCATTGTCCTATTGAGAAAGCTACCTTGGTGTATTGTGATAATATAAGTGTCATCTACCTTTCTGGTAATCCAGTTCAGCACCAGCACACTAAACACATAGAGATGGATATTCACTTTGTTCGAGAGAATGTAGCTAAAGGACAAGTACGTGTCTGTCATGTCCCTTCTAGATATCAGATTGTAGACATCTTTACAAAAGGTTTCCCTCGGTCATTTTTGAATATTTTAGAGACAGTCTTAGCGTACGAAGACCGCCCGCTATGACTGCGGGGGTGTGTTAAAAGTGTATATGGGCCACAGTCCAGCCGAGAGTTATCATGTGGGACCTTTTGGGTTTCCTTTGTATATTTAGTAAATATTAGACTTAAGTTTGTATCTTAATTAGTAGTGTAATATTACGATAATTGTAAAGTTAGTATTCTTATAGAATAGGAGTTCTTAGGTAGAATAGGAAGATGATCTTCCTTATAACTTGTATATATATGTTTTTGGTTAATAAGAATAATAAAGGAATTATTTTTTTCAGAATCTTTATGTAAACTTTTTTTTTAATTAAAAGAGTTGAGGTCTGTACCATATCTAGGCGGGGGTTGTGGATTTACGTGCACCAATGCTTTTCTTCCTAGATCATATTATGGTACAATTATTATTATTAGGTGCACCTCTTTAAGTGAGATTAGATATTTGAACTCTATGTTTATTTCAATGGCGTCACGTGATGCAAGATGGTTCAACTGCACCCTTAATTTTTTAGAAATGTTCGATCAAAACGACGTCATTTTGGATAAAATGATACGTTTTAATTTTTTTCGATTAAAATTATTTTTTGACTGCACAAAAACATCTCTGCGCCACTAGAATTTGCTTGCTGACTCCGTCACTATCCACTGATTTATCTTATTTTTTTCTTTTAAGAATTGGGTCACCCATTGGGATGAACGTATTTGGTGTTCAGTCGTGCCATTTAATAAATGTATTTTTTTGAGCAATTCAAATCCGTCACACATTAAAATTCGTATTATTCTTTTGTCACCATAAAATTTCATATATATATATATATATATATATATATATATATATATATATATATATATATAATTTTTCTTAATATATTCTGAATTCATTTCTTCATAATAGTGTATTTATCTTTTTAAAAATTTAGATCCGCTCCTGATTAAGGTGGTGGTAAGATGGTAAGGGGGTGGAGTGGAGGTGGGGGAGGGGTTGATGTAATCTGGTTCCATGGGTTGGTTGGGATGCATTTAGTGTATGTTTGGATTAGTTTTTGGGTATCTAGAATCAATTATGAGTACCTACTTTCGTGAAAATCAGAAAATTAACATGTTTGGCTGGCCAGAATCAATTCTGATATCCAGAATCAATTTTGCCATTAATTTCAATTTGAATTTTACCATTTCCTTTATTACCCTCTTTAATTTTCATCAACAACTCTATTCACTTTCATTACTTTCTTTAAATATCTAGAAATAATTAATAAAAAAATCAAATATACAACTTTCATTATCATCTTTAAATATCTAGAAATAATTACTAAAAAAATTCAAATATATAACTTTCATTACCCTCTTTAAATATCTAGAAATAATTTCTAAAAAAAATCAAATATACTACTCATGTTCTGTTTTGAGTATGTTATTGTTAATTTTAGGACCTTTCTCGTACTTAGAAATGAGAATAGTGCAACTCATTTGGATTATCCTTCTCCTTTTTCTATTGTCTTCTTTCAAATACTCTGAATATTATTAATATTTTAAATGCGGTAAAATGTGCTCTATAATTTTAACTGAAAACCGATTCCAAGGTACTTTTTAAAATAACTATTAAGTATAATATTATTCCTTTTTCTATAATGTATTATTAATATAATACATTATTAATATAATACATTAAAGAGTACATGCAAAATTAGTATTATAATAATATTTAAATACTATTTGCACTTTAAATTAGTATTGTAATAATATTCTACTAATATTTAAGTACTATATTACACTTTAAATTCTATTATCTATTTGTAATTTTTATTTACATACTTCCATCTATTTATATGTATGTCCATTTTGGCAATTCTACATTCAAAAGCAATTTTGATCAAAACTATCCAAACATAAATCAATTATAAGAATCACTTTTACATTATTGCATCCAAACATAAATCACTTTTGTCATAATCAATTATGCCAGAAGCTAATCCAAACGCAACAGACCTCAATGTCCCTTTTCATATATTAAAGCCCAGCTACTTCTTTTGATCTAAATACATATCATTGGGCCAGCCCTTCTCACCACTCTCTAAATTTTCAATTAATAGTCCCAATCCATGCCTTTAATTGATGATGAGACTCACTTGATTAATTCATGATTGAATGAATTTTCAAGGTCTTGACTTGAATTTTGTGCTATTAATTAAATAATTCATGAAGATCCAGAATGTCTTAGAGGCCTTAATAATGAATTACCTCCCGTCTCAATTTTATTTGTTGTGGTTATTAAAAATAGTTATCTCAAATAATTTATCGTTTTAGAAGTTCCAGATATAATTAATTATTTTCTTCTCATTTTACCCTGTTGTATAATTTTATAATTAATAAAAATGACACATAAATATAGTAAACATTTAATAGAAATGAATTATAACTTAAACATAAATAAAAATAAAGTTAGATAAATATCACTTTTAATTAATATTTCTTAAGTAATGTGTAGAATAAAAAATGACAAATAATTTGAGACAGATCAAAGTACTCCTTGTAACACCCCATTTTAACCGGAGTCGAAACGGGAGTACCACGTATGGTTGATTCCTAAATGTATTTTAAGGAGTCGCCACCTAATTATTATAGTGAATTATGACACTTAGTTTATTGCAATAAAAATACTGCAATTGACTTCCATTTAATGGTCTGCGAAATTAGTGAGATTCTGGATCAGGGTTCTTTATTATCCTAAAGGGAAGGGGTTAGGCATCCTTTAAGATCCGCTAACTTGCGGTTGTTCGTTCAAACCTAGGTTAATTATTTATTGCTCTTTTTATTCTACCTATTCTAAGCATTTATAATTAAAATAAAGTGCACTACACAATAATAAAACTAAATTAAATGCGATATAAAATAACATTCCGGGACATCTTTTAGCCCTTTTTAGGCTTTCTGCACAAGATGATCTCCGGCTACCTGCATAAACACTTAGTAAAAGTGTTAGTATCAGAATAAATAATTTTAAAGTAATGACAGGAATTTAATAAGTAAAGCAAAAATAAATAAATTCGTCTTTTGCACAGAGGAGGCCTTGGAAATCAGACGGAGATTCCTTCATCAGCCAATATTGTTAAAAGCAATAAAATAAATAAAACCTTCATATCCGCGCCAAACAAGATAGTTTTAAACACGGAGGGCTCGGATATAAAAATGTAAAGTGGGGACTAAACAAGTGCGTTGCGAGAATTCGCCACACGCATGTTGGTTATCCGGTGTAAGTGGAAGAAATCATCCTTGCCTGTAAAGCTTCATTTATTTTATTTTCCGTCTTTGCAATCATGGAGGCCTCAAAAATCGACGGATAACTTTTTCATCGGCCAAACAAGTGTAGCATCTTGTTCAAATCAGTAAAATACCAACAGTGTAGTATCTGTTCTAAATCAATAAACCAGCAAAAAATGTCCAAAATAGCAATATATCCAAAACGGTCAATAATATGTCCAAAACCGGTTCAATAATATGGCCAAAACGGAGCAAAATTGTCAAAACCAATCCAAATCCAAATAATAGCGATTGTAGCAAATCGATGAACGACAAAGGGTGCGGCGGGGATAAACAACAACAAAACGTCCACAAATCGTAGAAAGACATTCGGACACCGAAAGAACGACAAGCAGAGGACGCCGGAGTTTTGAAAACTCCGGCGGAATCAATTTCGGCAGAATCAACAACAGCCCTTCAAGCAAATAATACCCACAAAGATCGCCCATTAATATGACGAAAATCAGTCCAACCAATAACCACAATCAGTCCAACAACCGTACAAAATAACAACAGAAATCAGTCCGAAAATCAATCCAACAATCGTACAAAACAATAACCACAAATTAGTACCCACATAAAATAAAATAGTGAGTTCAACAAAGCTAGTCGGAACAGTGTTCAACGCCGCCGGTGGTCAAATCCGGCGGAACCGCGACAAAACAGATGGGGAAGCAAGGCGTTGCTTCGACGGTTTTCACCGGAGCAACGCCGAAGTCTTTCTGACCAGATCTAAAAAAACAGAGAGTAAAAAAAAACCGTGTGTAATGGTAGTTCGACGGTGGTATTTCTGTACAGTGATGGCGGCAAGGTCGACGGGAACAGTGGTCGACGGGATGGTGACGGTGGTGCGCTGGTTTCGGACAGTGGTGTGTCGACGGGATGGTGGTCTCAATGGTGGTTCGACGGGATGGTGGTCTCAATGGTGGTTCGACGGTGAGGGTGTGGAGGTCGACGGGAGAGTGAGGGATGAGGGAGTTCTTTTTGTTTGTTTGGCCGCGTGAGGTAAGGTGAGGAGAGTGTTGGCGGTCATTGTGGAGGGTGTTCGCGAGCCAGCGCGACGGCGGAGGAGGAATGGGTGCGATTGGAAAAAAATGAGAGAGGGTCCGAGGGTAATGGGAGTGTTGCGGTTGGGGTTTTAGTGTAGGGTGAGAGAGGGTGTTCGCCGGAGCTTGGAGCTCCGGCGAAGGCGGCGGCGACGGGAAAGTGAGAAGAAGGAGAAAGATGGAGTTAGGTTTTAAAAAAAAATGAGAGAGAAATGTGTTCTTGATATCAGTGAAATTCAAGTCTTATGTTGTGTTTTTATGGAAGTGGAGGGATAAGGTTTTATTTATAGGGTAGAATTAGGTTAGAGTTTGGTTTGGTTTTGGAGGGAAAATAAAAAGTGGGGTATTGTTTTGGGGAAAATAAAATGTGTATGATTAAGATAAAATAAAAGGGTGTTGGATGAAATAATAATAAAAAAAATGTTAGATTGGATTGATTCAAATTGTGTCTTGGACTGGACTGGTTTGACAAAAAATGGAAGGCTGGTTAATTATTTAACAGAAAAATTATTTAAAAAGATGCAAAATTATAAAAATGCAAATGTCGACGCAATAATACTAAAATGCAATATTTAAAACATGTTCAATGCCTGATTAAAAGTAAAAAATGGGATGTCAATTAATTATTTAAAAGATGCAAAATATTATTAAAATAAAACGACGGTGTAACAATAATAAAAACATAATATTAACGAAGACATAATGCTTATTTTAACATAAAAAGATAAAAAATGCAAAAATACTGATTAAAATGCGATGTGCTAAAATACTTAGAATTGCAACAAATATACAAAAAACGGGTCAAAATTGACTGTCAACAACATGTCCCTCTTTGTACGGAGATGATGGAAGAGTCTTCGGACAAAGATGTTGACTTGTAGCCAATTTTGTCCTGTTTTATAAACTGGAACTCAAAAATAGGGATGATGCAGATCCAAAAAATGTCACAATGTCAAATCATGATGACACTGGGTCGTTGTGATGCAAAAATTAAAAAGCAAAGCTGACGCTGATAAAAAATATTCCAGTGTCGAAGTATGATTGACACTGGGTTTCAGATGATGTGGTGCTGAAAAATACAAGGTTATTGTAGATGTTGATGGCGTCATTGCATAGACGCGATGCAGATGCTCGTCGTTGCATGGACGAAACATAGATGCAATGCAGATGTTCGTCGTTGCATAGACGAAACATGAATGAAGCCGTTGCATAGGCTTTTATGAAATGACGTCGTTTTCGGACGCAATGCAGATGCTCGTCGTTGCATAGACGAAACATGAATGAAGCCGTTGCATAGGCTTAAAAGAAATGACGTCGTTGCATAGACGCGATGCAGATGCTCGTCGTTGCATAGACGAAACATGAATAAAGCCGTTGCATAGGCTTAAAATGAAAAGGCGTCGTTGCATAGACGCGATGCAGATGCTCGTCGTTGCATAGACGAAACATGAATGAAGCCGTTGCATAGACTTAAAATGAAAAGGCGTCGTTGCATGGACGCGATGCAGATGCTCGTCGTTGCATAGACGAAACATGGATGAAGCCGTTGCATAGGCTTATATGAAATGACGTCGTTTTCGGACGCAATGCAGATGCTCGTCGTTGCATAGACGAAACATGGATGAAGCCGTTGCATAGGCTTATATGAAATGACGTCGTTTTCGGACGCAATGCAGATGTTCGTCGTTGCATAGACGAAACATGAATGAAGCCGTTGCATAGGCTTAAATGAAATGGTGTCGTTGCATAGACGCGATGCAGATGCTCGTCGTTGCATAGACGAAACATGAATGAAGCCGTTGCATAGGCTTAAAATGAAATGACGTCGTTGCATGGACGCGATGCAGATGCTCGTCGTTGCATAGACGAAACATGAATGAAGCCGTTGCATAGGCTTAAAATGAAATGGCGTCGTTGCATAGACGCGATGCAGATGCTCGTCGTTGCATATACGAAACATGAATGAAGCCGTTGCATAGGCTTAAATGAAATGGCGTCGTTGCATAGACGCGATGCAGATGCTCGTCGTTGCATAGACGAAACATGAATGAAGCCGTTGCATAGGCTTAAAAGAAATGGCGTCGTTGCATAGACGCGATGCAGATGCTCGTCGTTGCATAGACGAAACATGAATGAAGTCGTTGCATAGACTTAAAATGAAAAGGCGTCGTTGCATGGACGCGATGCAGATGCTCGTCGTTGCATAGACGAAACATGGATGAAGCCGTTGCACAGGCTTAAATGAAATGGCGTCGTTGCATAGACGCGATGCAGATGCTCGTCGTTGCATAGACGATGGATGCAGTCGTTGCATAGGCTTATATGAAATGACGTCGTTTTCGGACGCAATGCAGATGCTCGTCGTTGCATAGACGAAACATGAATGAAGTCGTTGCATAGGCTTAAAATGAAATGACGTCGTTTTTGGACGCAATGCAGATGTTCGTCGTTGCATAGACGAAACATGAATGAAGCTGTTGCATAGGCTTAAATGAAATGGCGTCGTTGCATAGACGCGATGCAGATGCTCGTCGTTGCATAGACGAAACATGAACGGCGTTGCATAGGCTTAAAATGAAATGGCGTCGTTGCGTGGGACGCGATCACGTGCTCGTCGTTGCATAGACGAAACATGAATGAAGCCGTTGCATAGGCTTAAAATGAAAAGGCGTCGTTGCATGGACGCGATGCAGATGCTCGTCGTTGCATAGACGAAACATGAATGAAGCCGTTGCATAGGCTTAAAATGAAAAGGCGTCGTTGCATGGACGCGATGCAGATGCTCGTCGTTGCATAGACGAAACATGGATGAAGTCGTTGCATAAGCTTATATGAAATGACGTCGTTTTCGGACGCAATGCAGATGTTCGTCGTTGCATAGACGAAACATGAATGAAGCCGTTGCATAGGCTTAAAATGAAATGCATTGGATTAGGGGCGTACCTGCTTTGTGACCCGTCTGGGTTGAGATAGCGTCATTGCATAGACGTTGTGCATTTGTGATCCGCATGGGTTTATTGTTGTGTTTCTACCTTTGCTGATATGAAGATCATGCACTCAAAGAAAACTTGTGAGTTTTTTAGGAAATGAGTGGTTGATTAGCGTCGACTTTGTAGCTTTGGCTCTTGACGCTTGCATTCTTGGTTTGCACTGGAGAACTAGTTGGCATGCTTTTTCCTGTCTATTGCCATTTTCTTGCAGTGAATTTCTTAAAATGTCTCAGTTTCTAGTAATGAAGATGTTGAACTGGGTAAGGTTGACTCTTGACGCTATTAAAGCGATCATGTATGCAATTTTTTTTTTCATGAATGAAAAGCTAATGCGAGAATATGGACAAAATCGAGTCCAGTGCAAAACAAGAAAAATATTTTTAATGGAGTGACCGAAGCCGATGTGGCTGTCTACGTATCCCGCCGAGGGAGTCAGGTCAAGACGTAGTTCATGCTGCAAAAATAATAAATTTTTATGATTTTAAAATGATGCGGGACCGAAGTCGATGTGGCCGCCTACGTATCCCGCCGAGGGAATCAGGTCAAGACGTAGTTCATGCTGTAAAAAATAAGATTTTTTATGATTTTAAAATAATGCTGGACCGAAGCCGATGTGGCCGCCTACGTATCCCGCTGAGGGAATCAGGTCAAGACGTAGTTCGTGCTGCAAAAATAAGAATTTTTTATGATTTTAAAATAATGCGGGACCGAAGCCGATGTGGCCGCCTACGTATCCCGCCGAGGGAATCAGGTCAAGACGTAGTTCGTGCTGCAAAAAATAAGAATTTTTTTTTTATACGATTTTTTAAAATGATGCGAGATCGAAGCCGATGTGACCGCCTACGTATCCCGTCGAGGGAGTCAGGTCAAGACGTAGTTCGTGATGCAAAAAATGAGGATTTTATGTGCATTTTTTTTTGAAAAGTGGAAAGACAACATCACGTTCTGACTTCAGTTGATACCAACAATTAGTATTGTGCTTAAGAATTCCGTTATTCACTTCCAGTCTAACCAAGGCTGACTTCTGGGTAATTCCTATAGTTTCAAATGGTATCTCAGACACCTAAGTACTGACACACTTGCTTGCATCCAAGGTTTCGAACTACACGTAATCTCACGTTTCAAATGCCTCACTGAAAGAAAGTCTCATTATCACATATATCCCAGTATTTTGAATTTTGGGACGTTGAGAGAAAAAACACTCACACTCAGAAAGATGTTCAATGCATGCAATTGTGATACCATAGGCTTGGCCGTCATGTAAGTATCCACTAATGTGAGAACCCTCAGTATAAGATCATGTAGGGCTTGCCACGGGCTTGTAATGTAGGTTTGGGGCAAGGAATGTATATCATTTGGATAAAAGTGACTAATCCTTCCTCGATAGTTGGACTACGTCCATGATTGATATTTGTGCGCTTTAATGCTGACTTACTTTCTTTTTGTCTCATTTTTTTTTTTTGAATTGACTTCTTTTGAATCTTTCATTTGGAGCCCCTTTTTTTTTTAATTTTTTCGGGGTTATATATATTTTTTATCGGGGCTTTTGATTTCCTCTTTGTGTAAAGTCGTCTCTGCTTTTGTTTTTTTTGAGACTTTGACAATTTTTGTCTTTGCAAACTTCAACTAGAATTTTGTCAGCCACTTGCACATTTCTAAAGCACTCGAGGAGGTCGGGCCAAGAGAGGGATAGTGCGTACGCACTCAGAAAGGGTATAGGTGTAATATGCGGTTGTCAAAAAATAGGTTTTAGGCTCAAAGGAGTGTACTAGGGATAATGTTATTTGGTAGGCTGAAAAAGTTCAAACGGGTCAAAGAAAGCCTACGATCATTTCCTACACAGAGTGTTACTCAAGATTTCGCCTCAACAAACATTCAGGTCAAGTTCTAGATCACAATGCAATACAATTGAACTTATTCAAATAACTCACCACACAATGCATATGAAACGATGAGGTCGGCTTCATTCTTATCTTGGAAACATGCAAGACAATGTTATCTGCGGGTATGAATAAGAGGTACCAAAAGAATCTATGGTTTACCACAAAGTCAACCCATACTGATTATCACTTTTTTTTTTAATGCACAACTCTAACTGTATTGGTATCAACAAAGTTAAACAATAATACTTAAAAAATGTTTTTTTTTTGTATTTTTGAATAACATTTTTGTATTTATGAACAAAATATTTTTTCATTTTTTTTTGAATAAATGGTACCGAACCCGAATAGGGCTGCCTACGTATCCCACCGAGGGAATCAGGTGCGCGTAGTTCATTCAAATATGTTATAAAATGTAGGCTTGGAAAAAAAATTATCAATGAAAGGATATCAATATAAAGCTGTGCAAAGAAATGATTGTTCATTATGGACGAATGCAAAGTAAAATGAATGTCCGAAAACATGATGAATGGGATGCATGAGTGAGAAATGAACTTTGTTTTTGGTTTTTATTTTTGTGGTTTTTATTTTTGTGGTGTCGAACCCAAAATGAGTTGCCTACGTATCACACCGTGTGGTGAGAATCAGACACGCGTAGTTCGGAATGATTATGATAAAATGCATGATATGTAAGAACTATGCAATCAACGCTAAACATATTAATTGAATTTGCAAATATGAATAAAAACACAAAGTAAAGAAGAATTGAGAGCGATGTATCGTTGAATCTGGTATAGACTAACTTTTTTTAATCAACATAACTAACGCTCATTTTTTCTTTTTTCGACCGCCCTCGGTTGTTTGCGAGGACGACCTTCCTGCAAAAAATATAAGAAATAGGTGAGTAGGAAAATGACCAAAATAATAAAAATGCAAAAGTGTGACAATATAGTCAAAGACTCCCCTGATTGGTTCGACCAGACTGGTGGTTGATGCTTCACAAAGTCCAAGTCGCGCTATTCAAGAGTGATTTACGCAGTAGAAGTCTTGATTGCAATGTGAAAGCAAAAAGTGCAAAAATGCAAATGCTCGAGCCCGGAATCACAAAAGGGCAATTATTGAATTAAATAATATGTACAGAGTTGCTAGCGACAAACAATAATAAACAAAAAGCATGCAAATCAAGCACGTACCCTAATATGCTTGGGACCTCCCTTATGCCAGAGGTGAGCCTAAACGCCAAATATGCGAGATTATGATAAATAGGTCCAAACCGTTAAACTGTAATGTTTTGTTGGAAATGGCGACCAAATGACGGTGCACTTTTTCCAATTTTGGCATGTCATGACCAGACTTGGATCCGTCTATCATCATCACGCTACACATAGTATGCTAATGAGTCATTGGGTTGTGAAACCCGTCGACAAGTTTGGTGGATTTCTAATTGTGGCGTTAATACCAAGGATTAACCCACCTAATATTTATGCATGCATGACTTAATAAAAAGTTATATAGCTCTATCTTAAGTTTTCTAAGATTTGGCTTACTAGACAAAATGGTTCCCGAGCGGACTACTCGAGTGAGAAGGCTACGCGGCCACCGGTTGGACCGGATTCTCCGCGTCTATTACCAACTCTCCTAAATTTGGATTTTGAAGAAAGAATTTTGCTGATGCACCAAGCGCACCTCGCGTGTAGTGTGTGATAGTGTTAATTTTCCAGAATGGAGGAAATATGAGCGGAATGACAATTTAAGGAAAGCAATAAAAGAATGTAGCAATTAAAGTAGTTAATTACAAAATAAAAACAAACAATATAAAATATTTACAACAAATATAAAAGCAAAATAAAGTGCAATATTTAATTAACCTGAGTATGTTATGATCAAGAACCTGATATCCCCAGTGGAGTCGCCATGCTGTAACACCCCATTTTAACCGGAGTCGAAACGGGAGTACCACGTATGGTTGATTCCTAAATGTATTTTAAGGAGTCGCCACCTAATTATTATAGTGAATTAGGACACTTAGTTTATTGCAATAAAAATACTGCAATTGACTTCGATTTAATGGTCTGCGAAATTAGTAAGATTCTGAGTCAGGGTTCTTTATTATCCTAAAGGGAAGGGGTTAGGCACCCTTTAAGATCCGCTAACTTGCGGTTGTTCGTTCAAACCTAGGTTAATTATTTATTGCTCTTTTTATTCTACCTATTCTAAGCATTTATAATTAAAATAAAGTGCACTACACAATAATAAAACTAAATTAAATGCGATATAAAATAACATTCCGGGACATCTTTTAGTCCTTTTAGGCTTTCTGCACAAGATGATCTCCGGCTACCTGCATAAACACTTAGTAAAAGTGTTAGTATCAGAATAAATAATTTTAAAGTAATGACAGGAATTTAATAAGTAAAGCAAAAAAAATAAATAAATCCGTCTTTTGCACAGAGGAGGCCTTGGAAATCAGACGGAGATTCGTTCATCTACCAATATTGTTAAAAGCAATAAAATAAATAAAACCTTCATATCCGCGCCAAAAACAATAATAGTTTTAAACACGGAGGGCTCAGATATAAAAAATGTAAAGTGGGACAGCCTAAACACGTGCGGCTGCGAGAATTCGCCCTGCCAGCGCATATTGGTTATCCGGTGTAAGTGGAAGAAATCATCCTTGCCCAGAAAGCTTCATTTATTTTATTTTCCGCTTTGCAATCATGGAGGCCTCAAAAATCGACGGATAACTTTTTCATCGGCCAAACAAGTGTAGCATCTTGTTCAAATCAGTAAAATACCAACAGTGTAGCATTTGTTCTAAATCAATAAACCAGCAAAAAATGTCCAAAATAGCAATATATACAAAACCAGTCCAATAATATGTCCAAAACCAGTTCAATAATATGGCCAAAACAGTAGCAAAATTGTCAAAACCAATCCGAAATCCAGCGAATAGTAAGCGATTCGTAGCAAATCAGTGAACGACAAAGGGGTGCGAAACTGGGGGATAAACAGCAACAAAACGTCCCACAAATCAGAGAAAGACATTCGACAGACCTCAAAAGAACGACAAGCAGAGGACGCCGGAGTTTTCAAAACTCCGGCGGAATCAATTTCGGCAGAATCAACAACAGCCCTTCAAGCAAATAATACCCACAAAGATCGCCCATTAATATGACGAAAATCAGTCCAACCAATAACCACAATCAGTCCAACAACCGTACAAAATAACAACAGAAATCAGTCCGAAAATCAATCCAACAATCGTACAAAACAATAACCACAAATTAGTACCCACATAAAATAAAATAGTGAGTTCAACAAAGCTAGTCGGAACAGTGTTCAACGCCGCCGGTGGTCAAATCCGGCGGAACCGCGACAAAACAGATGGGGAAGCAAGGCGTTTCGATTTGCCACCGAGCAACGCCAAGTCTTTCTCGACTGCATCTAAAAACAGAGTAAAAACCGTGTGTAATGGTAGTTCGACGGTGGTATTTGCATGCGATGATGGCGGCAAGGTCGACGGAACGATGGTCGACGGGATGGTGACGGTGGTGCGCTAGTTTCGGACAGTGGTGTGTTGACGGGATGGTGGTCTCAATGGTGGTTCGACGGGATGATGGTCTCAATGGTGGTTCGACGGTGAGGGTGTGGAGGTCGACGGGAGAGTGAGGGATGAGGGAGTTCTTTTGTGTCATTGGCCGCGAGGTAAGGGAGAGTGTTGGCGGTGTGGAGGTGTTCACGGCTAGCGGCGACGGAAAGGAGGTGATGGGTCTGATTGGAAAAAAATGAGAGAGGGTCAGAGGGTAATGAGAGTGTTGCGGCTGGGGTTTTAGTGTAGGGTGAGAGAGGGTGTTCGCCGGAGCTTGGAGCTCCGGCGAAGGCGGCGGCGACGGAAAAGTGAGAAAAAGGAGAAAGATGGAGTTAGGTTTTAAAAAAAAAATGAGAGAGAGGCTGTGTTGCTGATATTGTGTGAGCTGCTGAAGTCTTATGTTGTGTTTTTATGGAAGTGGAGGGATAAGGTTTTATTTATAGGGTAGAATTAGGTTAGAGTTTGGTTTGGTTTTGGAGGGAAAATAAAAAGTGGGGTATTGTTTTGGGGAAAATAAAATGTGTATGATTAAGATAAAATAAAAGGGTGTTGGATGAAATAATAATAAAAAAAATGTTAGATTGGACTGATTCAAATTTTGTCTTGGACTGGACTGGTTTGACAAAAAATGGAAGGTTGGTTAATTATTTAACAGAAAAATTATTTAAAAAGATGCAAAATTATAAAAATGCAAATGTCGACGCAATAATACTAAAATGCAATATTTAAAACATGTTCAATGCCTGATTAAAAGTAAAAAATGGGATGTCAATTAATTATTTAAAAGATGCAAAATATTATTAAAATAAAACGACGGTGTAACAATAATAAAAACATAATATTAACGAAGACATGATGCTTATTTTAGCATAAAAAGATAAAAAATGCAAAAATACTGATTAAAATGCGATGTGCTACAATACTTAGAATTGCAACGAATATACAAAAAACGGGTCAAAATTGACTGTCAACACTCCTTTTGGACAAAATCAAGTGCTAAAGACAAAAGTTGCTTCCTTTATCAAATGTTGGGAAAAGTTAATTATTTGAATTCTTGCTTAATGGCTGGATTATGTTTAGGATGGATTCTAATTATGGACAATAAAATTAGACTAATGGAGTCAAACATAATGTTATATCTTATGAAAAACCTTTAATTGACCTTAAATAATTGCTTTTAATAATGCTACAATGAGAACCATGCATACAAAAAACGAGCAAATTATCAAAATACTCTTATTTTAAAAAATAATTTCCAAAATACTATTGTTTTAAAAATAATTCTCATTTTATTATCATCTTGCCACGCGGGCTGCCACGTGTATTGTCACGTAGATTGTGACGCCACATGTGAAATCTTATTTGTCTTTTTATTTTTATTTTTATAAGTTATAAATCCCCCAAAGACTAAATAAATCCTTCCATCTTCTCAACCATATTCAACCCTATTCATATCACCAATTCATGACGGCAAAAGAAAGTTAAAGTTCGGATTTATCTATGTCATAGCTGTGAAGTTACAATGTAAGCATTCTTTATTTTTGCATTCTTGTACTTCTTGTTCGGAATTTACTAGGCATCGATTTTTTCTGCATATACAACGATTTTTTTCTGCAGCGATGATTGTTTTTTTGCAACGCGATTGTTTTTTACTGCAGCGTTTTTTTTTCCTGCAACAATGATTTTTTTCTCCAATAGCAACGTTTTTTTTTCCTGCAACTGTGATTTTTTCTCTGCAATATCAGCGGGTTTTTTCCTGCAGCGTTTCGAATATACAGTGATTTTTTCTGATTGAATTACATTATTTGCAGGTATTCAAATAATATACAAGAATATGTTAACAGTGCTCGCACATGTGTCATAGAAGAAATTATTGCAAATGAAAGTCATCAATTTGTTGCTCATGAAACTCATATCAATAATGATCTACGGGATGATTATTTAGATGATGCAGAGGAAGATGAAATGGGTTATGAAAACGAGGAAGGAATGAACGAGGTAGATGAAATGATTTATGAAAACGTTCCAACCCCTTAATTCACTATCATTGATCGAATTAATGATGCTGTTGTGGATGTTTTGGTGCCTGGACAAGAATGTACTCAACAAAACGATGGAGGTGAATTATTTGTTGGTGAGAGATTTACCACAAAAGATGAGTTGCAAAGAGTTGTGAAACTATACTCAATAAATGTACACCGACAGTACCAAGTTGCAAATTCAACACCTAATCTTTGGGTTGTCAAATGTAAGAAAGCACCAACTTGTCATTGGAGACTACGGGCTACTATACCTTGCGGAGCATCATTTTTTGAAATTAAAAAGTATAGTGGGCCTCATACATGTGTTAAACCAATTATTAATAGAGATCACGTGCAATTGGATTCGAGATTTGTTGCTGGTGAAATAAAGTCATTAGTGAAGGCCCAACTGTCCATCACACTCACATCCATTCAAGCGTTGATTTCAGAGAAATTCAACTATGATATTTCTAAAAAAAAAAAGCTTAAAAAACAAAGCAAAAGGCAATAGTAGAACTTTTTGGTGATTGAGTTGAATCGTATAACTTACTGCCAAGATATATGAATGTGCTAAAGCGAGAATATTCGGGTTCTATTGTACACTGGGATAAAGAACTTGCAGAACGAAATCCGGGGTATGAAATATTTAATCGTGTGTTTTGGTCATTTTCCGCTTCAATTGAAGGGTTCAAACATTGTCGTTATGTAATTAGTATTGATGGAACACATCTTTATGAAAAGTACAAAGGAACCATGCTTATCGCTATGTCTTGTGATGTGAATAATCAATTGTTTCCGCTTGCATTTGCAATTGTGGAAGGCGAGAATAATGATAGTTGGGTTTGGTTTATGGCTAGCATTAGGAGTTATGTGACCCAAAGAAATGACAGTTGTGTAATATCTGGTCGGCATAATGGTATTCTAAATGCAATGAACATATACAGATTAGGATGGACCGAGCCACATGCTTATCATCATTTTTGTATCTGTCATTTAGCGAGCAACTTCAACAACAAATTTCATGACAAAACACTAAAGAATCTTGTGTGGTTGGCTGCTAATGAGAATCAAGTTCGCAAATTCAATAGAAGGATGTAAACAATTCAAAGAATCAATCCTGAAGCTCGAAAGTGGTTAGAAGAAATACCTTTGGAGAAGTAGGCATTAGCACATGATGGTGATCGTCGATATGGCATAATGACGACAAACTTATCTGAAGTTTTCAATAGTGTGCTAAAAGGTGCTCGTTGCTTACCTATCACAGCTCTTGTCCAACTAACTTTTTATAGAGTAAATAGTTATTTTGCTATTAGGCGTCAACTATGAGCAAACAGAGTTGCTAGTGGGCAAAATTTCGCTCCTTTTGTAGATGCGAAAGTCAGCTCTAACGGAGTAAAGGCAGGTAGCCATGAAGTTGAATTGTTTAACATGTTAACTGATATTTTTAGCATAAAGACGAGCAGATCCATCACAAGTAGAGGAAGAGGTGGTAATGTACAGGTTGTGAAACTTAATGAGAAGCTATGTTCTTGTCAAAAGTGACAAATATTTGGATTTCCTTGTTCCCATGTTATGGCTGCATGTCAAAAATGTAGCTTGGATTTTACAACTTACATTTAGAATTGTTATTCAATTAAGACGTACACAATGACGTGGGCACCTTCGCTGCATCTTATTCCTGACCAAACATATTGGCCTCCAGTGAGAGACATAATACTTTTACCGTCTGATTCCATGAGAAGGGCTACTAAATGCCGTCCCAAATCCACGCGTTTGCATGATGAGATGGATGTTAAAGAATGCCGAACAACGGTGCAGTGCAGTATTTGCAAGAACGAAGGTCACAACAAAAAAAACATGTCCAAACAAGGGAGCTTCATAGATAACATGCTTTATTTCACTTTTTTGTCCATTTCATTAAATTTTACTTTTTGATGTTGATTACTTGTCTCCAAATTTAGAACTCATATGTCATATACCAAGAAGGAGAAAGGAGAAAGAAGAAGAACATAACAGAGAAGTGAGAGAAAACAATTTTGTTGGTGTTTTTAATTTCCGGATGAATGAATGTACTGTTTATTCAAGTTTGTGTCACAATATCTTTTGTTGAAATCGTATATGATTTTTCATAATGAAACTATATTGATTTGATCATTTCGTGATAATGAAACTATATTGACTAGTTGTAAATTGGTTCAACTTCATATAGTCATAAATTTGCGCTCGGATGTCCGATTTATCCAATTTTTTTTAATTTCACGTATTTTTTCGAGACGGGGGTGGTCAAGCCGCCTATGGCCAGGCCAATTTTCTAAAAAACATCTTTTTTCCCACTCAATTTGAACTTTTCTCTAAATTGTTACGTTTTTTCTATTTTCAAAGCTAAATATCTCGCTATATACAATAGATTTCGACGTTCGAATTTCGTGTTAATGTGTCAGAGAATGTAAATTTCAGTATTGGAAATTCAATTTCAAAAAAAAAAACGGGTCGACCCGACCCGAAAAAAATAAGATTCTAAAAATTAATTTTGAAAAATATTATTCTGGAAATTAATTTGGCGTCACAATCTACGTGGCAATACACGTGGCAGCCCACGTGGCAAGATGATAGTAAAATGAAAATTATTTTTGAAATAATAATATTTAGGGAATTACTTTTTAAAATAGAAGTATTTTGACAATTTGCTCTAAGGAAAAACAGACTGGCTTTTTATTACTAAACCCAGTCTAACTAAGAAAAAGTTTCTCTAAGTTATATACTAATTAAATACGCCTTCGGCTCCACTTGTTACATTTTTTGTTCGCACGTTCCTTAAGTTTTTTTTTTTTTTGGTCTATCATAGGTTCATACCCTTATTTATTATTTTTAATTATTAAATGTTGATCTCTTTACTTATGTTTTCTATGAGAATTAGTCAATATTTATTACTTTTAAGAATAATTATTACTCATGGCAAAATGGGAAGAATATACTCAATTTTATTTTAATTTTTAAAATGATAATTATTTTGGACCATCTATTTTTAGAAAAAAAAGGTATGAGAATGCAATTTTTTTGGGTCTTAAAAATGATGAACAATCATGTTTATTTCCTTTTTCAATTTTTAATTTTGGTCATAGACAAGATCATTTCTACTGTTTGAAAATATTTTAATAAGATCATAAAAGATTACCTTTTTTTGAGCAAATAAAATTACTTAAAAGTATTCAACTGCTGTGTTTGCTTGTGGTCAAGTTACGGGATGGCAACGGGTAGGATCTGGACCGGATCCTACTAGATCCAGATCCGTTTTACATACATGTATCCATATTCAGATCCAGATTCATAGGGTCCGTAAAATCATATCTAAATCCAGATCCATCGGATCCACCGGATCCACGGATCGGATCTGGATCCAAATCAAAGTGACTGATTATTAAGTTATACCTTCTAATCAGTACAAATTTTCTAGAAAAAGAGTCAATTTAATTTAACGGAATCATGGGAATGCATCCGTAAATTAGGACTAAATGACATTGTTGAAAATTGGTATACCTATTGGCTATTGCTGTAGTGAGAAACAATCCTCTCAATACCTAAGCTACTACATAAGTACCACATAAATGATTAATATAATGATTAAAAAATAACACGCAAAACGTGTCTCAATTAAAAAAATAATGGCCTTCGGCCCTTTGAATATAAAATAAAATTAAGATTACAAAAGATTCGGTGCTATGGTGTATAAATAATAAATGTATAATTAATTTAATAAAAAACGGATTCACGGGTCGGATCTGGACCGGATACGGATCTCAAAGACAAGATCCAGATCCAGATCCGATCCATCATAAACGGATCCGGGTCCGATCCGGATCCGTCGGGTCCAAACTTTGAATATCCATATCCTATAAAACGAATCTGAATCCACCGGATCCGAATCGAGTCCGGAATCCATTGCCATCTCTACACATGGTTCCTTTCTTCCATGGTCCAAACTCCAAAGTCCAATATTTGTTTCTTGGTTTTAGTGTGTGAAATTCAAAGGTTAAATGTTCTTCGTTACTATCCATAATTTAGATGCTGAGAAAAGAGACCAGTAATCAAGAAAGATAAGTGTTTGAAAAGAAGCAAAAGGACAACAAAAAAGAAAAAAAAGTCAGCTTTGCCACTCTTACAGATAGGATTTTTCCAAATTAAATTAATACTCCATCCATCCCATAATAAGTTAATAAGTGTCATTTTAACAATAACAATAACATATCGAGTAAAATTTTATAACGTGGAGTCTGAAAAGGATAGAGTGTACACAGACTTTATCTCTACATTGGACCTTGGTAGGTAGACCTACTGTTTCCGAGGAAAAAGCATAAGCAAAAGAAAAACAAAAGCAACGGTCAGACCTGGTCAAAAAAATTTAAAGCTGACATGAATAGTAATCATTTATGTCTCGAATAAAGAACTACAAATAAAAATATTAAGAAATCAATAATGTAATTTTTTTTTTACCAAACTACCCCTATTTAGTAAAACTAGATTACTTTTATGATTAAAGCATGCATGAATAATAATCATTTATGTGTTGAATAAAGAGCTTATCATTAAATATTTTTTGAATAAAGAGTTTGTCATTTTTTGTCTAAGAGTATAATTGTTACATTTCGTAAGTTTAAGGCGATAATTAAAGAACGTCAGTAAGGAAGTAAGATTCGAATATTGGATAAAGTATAATTATATTATATTAATACGGAAATTAGTATACAAGATGATGTGATTCCGGAAATTTTTTTGTTACAACGAGCGTGACAATGGACATGAGAAATGAAAAGTTAAATATAATCATGTTATGGATTTGTAACGTATTATATAAGTTACGACAACAAGGATACAGGGTCTTATGAGATTTTCGGGATTTAAAAGAAATGAAATTTATTTTAGTAGAGGGGTTAATTTAAGAAGACACTTAAGAGAATTGGACCAAAGTGTAATAAAAAAAATCAGATTTTGCCCTTAAAACATTATTAAACTTTCATCTCCTAATTTCTTAATTTTCATTTTTCAAATCTTCTCTCTTCTCTCCCTCTCTCCTCAATCGAACCCAACACCCTCTCCATAACAAAAAATGGAAGTTTTTCATCTCTTCTTTCTAACCTGTAAAGTCCGAAAAAAATAATAATAATAGTTGTTGGTTGGTTTAATAAAAAATATATATATATAAGAAAACAAAGAATAAATTGCATGGAATGAAGTTAGTGTTAAAGTTGGATAAATAGATAGATAAAATGAAAATAAGAAAGAAAAAAAAGGGGCAAATGCATGCTGTGCACGTCCCCCCCCTCCCCCCCCCCCCCTTTTCATTTCACCTCTAACTCTTGTCATTAAACCTCCCATAAGTTATACAAACACATCAACTCACCTCAACTTATATAGTGTATTTGACACAAAATAAAGTACCTAGTACAAGGAATATAAATCAGGAAAAAAATCAAGTGAACAAGAAGGAAAAAAATCAGGAAAATATCAAGGGAGGAAGGAGAACAAGAAAATTAGGGAACACTAAGGAGCAAGGACCACTTGTAGCAACTGAACCACAATCCTTTTTCACGCTTACAAAGTGAGTTTTCTCACTCAGAAATTCTTGGTAACATCCTTTATTTTAAGTTCAATACATGTTAGAATAAGAATTGAGTGTTGAAAATAAATAATGAGCTTTTGATTGTTTAAACAATTAATTGCGTCATGAACTTTACGAACTGATTTCACTGAGTTATAATTGTTAGAATTTGATGAAATTCGGAAGAATGGTACACCTCTCTACTATGATCATATAGAGCCAAAAATGAGGTAAAATGGACATACGGTTTGAAAGTTATCATAGTTCCTGCCTTAGATTTGGACGAAATTCGGAAAGACATAATTACGGACTGTTTTAATTGAGTTTTACATATTAGAATTATATGAAAATTTACATGGTTGTAAATCTCTCTGTTACGGACAGATATAGATAAATAGTTGTTAAAACGGACTTACAAGTTGAGAGTTATTGTAGTTTGAAGTTGTCGCCGCATTCATCTAATCCGTATGGCAGGACGTTGAAACGTAAAACTGTACCAATCCGTGGGAAATATGAAAATTGGTGCTAAATGAAAGTTCTATATCTCTCTGTTGTGGACATTTTGAGACCTTACGGAGGTCTATCAGACTTACGGATTGAAAGTTATCGCTTTTTAAAGTTTCTGCCTCGGATCTATCGAGATCCAGAAAGGGCAGCGAATAAAAGTGTAAAACTGTACCAAATGGTACAGAATATGAAAGAATGGTTTATATGGAGACGTGTAGCTCTCTCTCTGTTCTCGTCGTTTTGAGATTTTATGGGGCTTGAACGGGTTTACAGATTAGGAGTTATGACTATTCTAAGATTGAGTTCTGTTTAATAAAAATTCTGCCGAAACAAATTTCATGTGGCTGTTTTGAGGATAAATTTGTGTTAGTTACCCAAAGTAGTTTTAAATGAAATTTGGTACAGTGAAAGATCCCCGTCTTACTTTAGTTTCTGCTTGAGAAACACCTTAGTTGGAGTTATGGTTAAAAAGTTATAATCGTTACAAGTATGAATGACAGAATGTTGGGAAAGAGAATATTATTTATTCGATCTTCTGAAAAAATATGAAAAGTGAATACGTGTTCACATAAATATATAAATATAAACATAATGGATCGGGTTGCACGCCGCAACAAAACGTAAAGTGAATACGTGTTCACAAATACGTAAATATAATGGATCGAGTTGCACGCCGCAATAAAACGTAAAGTGAATACGCGTTCACAAATACGTAAACATAATGGATCGGGTTGCACGCCGCAACAAAACGTAAAGTGAATATGTGTTCACAAATACGTAAATATAATGGATCGGGTTGCACGCCGCAACAAATATGAAAGATGAATACATGTTCACCTATATATAAATATGAAAAGTGAATACGCGTTCACAAATATATAAATGTAACAAATATATGGAAATGCAGGGGAATGTCTTAACGTATAATACGAGATAAAATGAAGTGTTAGTTAAATTGAGAATTTCCTATGAGGAGTTGCTGCATATTTAAAAGTGTTGTAACCTGATATGTTTTTGCAATATGCTTATTACGTTATAATGTGATTGCACTTGGAATATTGTGGTGTTACTTTAAATCAGTGGTAAGGTTCTCACCATTGTACGGTAGGGTGACTTTATTTAACATGTTTCAGGAAAGCGTGATAGGGGAAAGGCTACACGCCAAGGCTAGCGATCGTCCCACAACCTCTTGTCATACCAAGTCCATTGCTTCGCTCGTACTCGCCAGTTCGTAATGTCGGTTCGATGTCTCGGAAAATGCATGTGTGGAATGGTCTCCTTTCCAACTTAGAATAATCTTTGTCAGTATGTCTATGTAGAAACAATATTTGCACGAGCATGGGCTCACGTTATTTTTTCAATAAAGTCATAAACATATTTTTTTATTGTTATTTTTATTAATAGCTCCGTATTTGAATATAAGTTTAAATTTCTAAATAAAGAGAATTAAATGGTGCTCCTGGTGGGAAATAATTGTCCAGGTGCCATCACGCCCTAAGTAAAGGCTTAGAAAAAGTCGGGGCGTGACATAACCTAAGTCCCCCCCCCCCCCCCCCACAAATTACAAGCCAAAGAATTGCACAAAAACAGTGGGTAAATCGTGTCACTGCTGGCCGAATTTAAGCTTGGAATTTCCAGATTTTGGGTCAAGTTTTGAAAGAAAAATGAGTAAAGAATGATGGATTAACATAATAGAATTCATGCATGTCATTTTGAGTTGAAGAAGATGATAAAAATGACGAGAATAAGGCAGTGAAGTCGCGGGCTGCTGGGCAGATTTTCGGGAATGTTTTAGGGCAAATTTAAGGTAAGAAATTCTTCTTCTTATGGTGTAATTGAAGTTGCATGTTGTTGTAATTTGAGAATTGAATTTGTGTTAAGAGTTGAACTTAGATTAAGAGGAAATGGGAGTGAGACAATGCATGTGATTGTTGTAATGTTGTTGGACCGATTTTGGAAATAATTTTACTAATTTTAGATTTGTTGTGTTATTAATTTCGTCACTAATTGCATGTTAAAAATGGAGGAATCTTGATACTTTAAGTTGTAATTGTCATATGAAAGTGTTGGAACATGAATTGAATGTTAAGGAGTTAAGGAAAGAGCTTGGATAATGTGGATGTTGGTCGGAAAATTGCTTGAAATTGTTGGATATTGTCGCGTCGAGTTAGGGGTTGTTTTGTGGAGTTTTAATGCTTAAAATATAAGTTATGAACTTGTAAATACGTTGTGGTAATTGCCAATACATATCTTAAAAGAAATTAAAGTGTAGTAAGGTGATATGTTGCAAACTAGAAGACTTGAATTTTTGTTGTTGTTGCTAGAATTGATGGACTGCTTTAAGGGTTGTTTTAATATGGTTAAAGGAATTATATTAACAAGAGAAATAGGTGTATAAATCACCTTGGCTGATGTAGTTGTTGTTTTACATAAATGTAAAAGAGAAGAAACGTGTTATGATGGCGTAAATGGAATGTTTGAGATTATATTGGTTATATCTTGAAGTTGTATCTCCTTATTGGTATTGTTGGCTTTGTTGGAAGTTATGGATATGCACGTAAATAGGGGAAGTGATGCCCGAATTTCTATAGAGAAGAAAATCGTCTTTCAATATAACTCATGTTAGAAATCATAGAATTGACGGACGTATTACCATTTACTATAGGTTGAAGTATTAGACGAGACGTGTTCTAATATTGAGTTGGCTAGTTCGACTAAAAGATATGTGAAACTCTTCCTTCTTTCTTTTGACATGATTTATATGAAATGAACGTACGACAGACGTACATGATTTCTACACAGTTAATTCCTAATGATATGTGTTATGAGAAGTGCCTTTGATTTTATAGTAAAAGGTTCATTTTAATAATTTTATCGAGAGTCCAAATGATGATTTAAGTTGTAGAAAATTACTCATGATATTCTATTCGTGCTGACATGATTATATGACTCCACCGAGTAATGTATATAGATATGATGATTCCACCGAGTCCCTCACTAAAGGGCCGACAATGTATATAGATATGATGATTCCACCGAGTCCCTTACTACAGGGCCGACAATGTATATAGATATGATGATTCCACCGAGTCCCTCACTAAAGGGCCGACAATGTATATAGATATGATGATTCTAAGGACATGCATCCATGATTTTGATATGACTCTCATTTTTATAAGGTACAATTGACTCTTATTTGTCTATGACACAGTGAAGGGGTAATTTGATTATTATACTTGTCTCGTGATATCTTTTGGCCAGTTTTGATCTATCTTACAGTACTTCATGTTTTACGTACTCAGTACATTATTTTCAGACGACCCCCTTTCCTGTGGGCGCTTCACGCCCGCAGTACAAGTTCTCGGTGATCCGCAGCTCAGACTTCTACTCACCGGTCGATGTACCCATTGTTTCGGAGCTTAGTCATTTTGGTACAAAACCTATAATTAGGGGAACGACGAGGCCCTGTCCCGTCATATTTCATCATCCTTCTCATAAAGGTCTGTAGACAGTTGTGAGTTGTATATATGTGGGTTGGTCATATGAGGATTGTAGATATGTTTTGCTCAAATTGCATCACAGTATTTCATTTCGGATGTTCCCGTATTCGAATAAAATTGTCGACTCAAGGCCATTTGTTATATTTGCTTAGATGTGACTCCTCAGGAGATAGGGTTATTTGTGTGTAAGACAGCCTTGTCGACTTGCCTATTCAGACATGTGTTATGATTGCGGCGTTATGTTGCCGAACTTCATATCGTCTTTAGTGTCAGTCTGATTACGTGACATGTTAGTATAATAGCGTCATTAGGGGGCTTAGTCGTGGCCCGTCGGGTCGGGTCGTGACAATAGTGTTAAGAGTCCCCGTCGGTAATGAAATGAAAACATGGACTTGGACAATCCTCACCATACAAGCTAGCTTTTTGGGTTGAGTTAGGCCCAAAATCCATTCTTTACATGATATCAAAGTCATACTCATTCTAATTCTTTGTTCACTGATGTTGAAGCCCCAAATTATATTATCCACGCTCCAGTTAACGGAGTCTGGGCATGCGGGGAGTGTTAAGAGTCCCACATCGGTAATGGAATAAGAACATGGACTCCTTATATGAATTTGGACAATCCTCACCCTACAAGCTAGCTTTTGGGGTTTGAGTTAGGCCCAAAATTCATTCTTTACATATAGTAGAAAAAAAAAATTAATTTATGTCTTGAATTCTTAAGATAACACTTATTTTGGAATAATTTTTTTTGATTAACTTTATTATGGGACGGAAGGAGTACTATTCTTTAATTAAAAACCGTACACAGTGAAAACCCCAAAAATAAAAAGATGTATTTTTCTAAGAACACCGAGATATTATTTGGTGTCCCCTTACTTTTAACATTCAAATTTACCCTCTTGTCCTCTTCCCCCCACTTTCATTTATGCTATCCACCTTTAATTCAAAGTTCAAATATTTATACAATATCTGTACTACTAGGCTTACTTGGGTATAAAATTCTACTGGTCCACTGAAAGTTTACTGCTGCTCTCATTCAAATAAAGAAAGTGCTTTTAATGCTGGTAAGCCCCTCCCTCATTCACAGACAATCTTTCATCCAACAACTAACTTTCAATTCACAAAAAGCTATAGCCCTTTTCTTGATTGTGCTTTATTCTCATTTGGGTGTTTTTTATTTCTTTATTCTCAAGGCTTTTAGTATCAACAACTACTGAAGAAAGATCAAACTTTTGCTGACAACTAGCATTTCTTTCTGGTAAGAATTGATTCACATTATCTTTGATTTTCCAGTTTTGCATTTCTTGTTGTTTTGTCTTTGTACCAATTAAATAAGTGATGCATTTAGTGTCAGAAAAATCAAAGTTTCCTCCTTTTTAAGGCCTTGTGTTTAGGGCTGCACAAAAGTCGGCCCGGACCGAAAAATTGGTCTTCGGTCCTAGTGATCTGAGTTTTCGGTTTTTCCCGATTTTTTTTTATAATATATATAATTCCTAATATATATTGAATTATATAATTCCTAATTTGATATAATATATATAGTTTCTAATATATATTGAATTATATAATTCTGCCTGATTCGGCACGGTTTTTTTAAAACAATTGAACGCAACGCCAGCGCTTAGTGCGCTCATCCGCCGTTGTCGCGCAACGCCACGCCAGTGCGCTATCCGCCGTTGTTGCGCAACGGCCACGCTTAGTGCGCTATCCGCCGCTTGTCGCGCAACGGCCAGGCAGCCGCGCGCGCTTGCTTCGCTGAGCCGAGCTTCCGGGTAGTGAAGTGGTCTAACCTAAATGAGTGTTGTTCGTTAGTTCCTGCGATAGTGGGCGATAGTGGGCCGATCAACTGGTCACCGGCAGATATAATATCTTTTCAAGAAAATGATGCGAGAACCCGCGGTGAAGGCTCTTGGAATTGTAATAAATTCGGCAGCGGATCGCGAAATCTTGGTGATCTTCTCTATCTAATGAATGGGGAGTCCGCTTTAAAATCGTCCGCGAACATAGCAGAGGAATTCAAATTAGGACAAATCTTTCTCTTTCTCCGCATAAGTCTCGCTAATCGCCTTTTTCGCCAATGTGGCTTTTAATCTGATAGGTCGTGATCCACAAAGACAGGTTTCATCCCCGAATCATCCATGAGATTTTTTCAATAGACCAGGCTTCGAAAAACTTCGAGATCACCGAGTTTCTCGGGCAAAAGCGGAAGCTTCAATGTTGACGGGCTTATTGTCTCCTTTCAACTCAACAAAAAAGGGAAAATAAGAGAGGGATCACTCCTCGGGCAGTCTCAACTGAATAAGATGGGATTGGAATCCCTTTTTGTAGAGTCCACCATGGCAAAATCATACCCAATGTGATAGGAGTACCTAGGCCCCTGGTTAGTAATAGTTTAGCTCTATCTCCGGCCCGTAATATGGTTGAATCGCTAATTCTTTTTTGTTTATGGGCCTATTCTCTTTCTCCTTCCTCCCCGGACAATAGGCGAAGATGCTTTTCTATGCTCGAGCAGGAGAGAGTCAAAAGGCAGAAGAGGAGGCTTAAAGCTCCTTTCCTGGATTAGAAAGAAAGCTACTAACAGTACCGTGCAATATCTGTAACGAACAAGCAACTCAACTCCTTGAGCTGGAAGGGAGAGGCTTTATACAGATAGCAGCATACAGTTATTCAAACACCGGTCGGTTGCCTCCCTCTCCTCTCATATACAGTCACTTTCTCATCCTTCCGACCTATCAGAGATCGATGGAAAGCTTTTTTATCACCGCTATAGAAGAGGGTTCTTCTAGTGGTATTTTTAGGGATCATCCGGGTCTTAATCCTGTCGTTGATCAATCAAGAGGGTTGCCGCCACTCCTTAAGGTTATCTGTTGTATCATACACTTCTTGCATTCTGTCCCACGCTTCATACCTCCTCTTTCTGCTCTTCTATTCTGGTTCATGGTTTCTCTTGGCTATATGGTTCATCCGGGGGAGAGATTGAGCTTCAAGAAATAGTAAACGGTCTTATCAATACACAAATGTATAACTCCCCAGGAATTTCAATTGCGCTCATATTCATTACCGCTACCTACCACGGATCGCCGAGTCCGATGATTCGACTCTCTACTACGGATCCCCGGGTAAGACTCCTTGTATATAGGGGATGAGTACCACCACCTCTTATGAAATTTCTAGTTAGATGAACACTGCTCTGCTGTTGGGACATTAACGGGTAACTATCAATGTTGGGTCAGATCCGAATACGTGCGCAACTCGACTATAAGGAGAGGAGTGATCAAGAGAAAGCATTTGCTTGAACGCGGGCTTAAAAAAAAGCGGGTGTAGCTGGTGTTGCTGGTGATAGTAGTAGGCTTATCGATAAGCTAGTGCCGAGTCGGGGTAGCATAGATTGTCACCGATATGCCCTTTCTTTTGTAGAGGAGGTGCGCGTAAGTTCTTAACCCGGTATGATGCGACGGCTTTCTTTACGTTGAGTTAATTAACCCGGCGGGTTCGCCTAGATGTGTCAACTTGAGGGAAGCCCACCAAAGCAGGATTTCGGCAACAAGGGAAACGCCCAAATGGCCCGCCTTTATCAAAAACCTTCCTACTCGCCGAGGAAATCCCACTATTTTTTGGGAAAGACTCACCGCACGTAATATAGTAATATATAAGGCTCTTCTTGAAATAAAGCGCTTAATAACCAATCCAATAAGTCTTTCTGGCTGGATCTCCCCCAATAGACTCCTTTTTGTAGGTGTCCCCGAGAATGCCAGTCATAAGCATAAGAAAGCTCGATCGGAGGTGGCTTTCCTTTCTTTAGGAGCTGCCGATGAAGATGTTGTGTAAAGCAAGAGTGAGGATTCTCCTTTGGTACAGCCAAGTCCTAGACTCAGTCTTTCAACGATCCATTTGAGTCACAACCCTCTTTCCTTCTTTATTCGAGAGTAATCTTGGCTTCTTCTTCTCGATGATGGGATTTTTCAAAACTCCATGGACATGCAGAAGAGAAATGCTATCCCCACCTGCATCTTTGATGCAGTCATCGATTCTCCCGAGAGGTCACAATTGCCGCGAGCAAAGATATTAATACTCCTCCACCATAGAAAGGGGAAAATCCTAAGCTGTATTGCTAGTTTCAGAGGCCACTAAGAGAATGATCTCTTTGACATAGCTTTTCAATCAACAAAGCGGCGGGACCAATGAGCCTACATAGCACCCACTGGCATTTATGTCGGGTCGTAGTCCGGTATCCTTCGGGCGCTGTAAGAAAGAAGATGCTATGTCTCTGTTCTCATTCCCCATGGGGGCGTGCTGCTCGCTTTCTCTCAGCCACTAGTGGGGCTGACTTCCATGCCAACACGAGTAGTTTAACTCATCACTACCTCGTAAGGGCGTTGAGAATTGACGTTCCCTCCCAGTTATATGATCAACGGGATCAGTCGGCTAGAGAGCGGGGCTATTCTTCTTCCGGGGAGACAAAGTCGCCCTTCATCGACCGAACCTCGCCGGGGCCTTCACAACATGTTACGAAGCTCCAGTCTTCGGTGGGTCACCATTACTTGACTTAGAAAGGCGAACATCCGGCAAGGAAAGCGCAGCGTCTGCTCGCTACTCCGGTCTTGGTGTAGTTATAGGAGTGCCGTAGCTTTAAACTCTTTTTCGAGATGAGAATCATAGACTTTTTATTGCCCAAGCAAGGAATCCATTTGCCTTCGACCGACTTCTTTCAAATGGGATTAGAAGGTGGAGTTCAAGAACCCAATGATCGGCGAGAGGTTGAGAAGAAGACAATGAATGGAATGGTCCGAAAGTCGCTATAGAAGATCGAATGAGTCTTAGTGAAGCTAGTCCAATAACCGCTGTTGTCTCTTTCCTGCTCTCCAGAATCCGGTGTTAGTTGAATAATCCAATACTGAAATTGATATTCTCGGACACATTATCACGAAATTTGTACGTTGAAGTCTATTGTTTATCGCGAGATATTTAGATTTGAAAAGGGGAAAAACGTAACGATTTGAGAGAAAAGTGAAATTGAGGGGCAAAATTGACGTTTTTGGAGAAATCGACTGAATAAAGCGGTTTACCCACCTCCGTATCGAAAAAATACGCAAAATCAAAAACAAAAGAAGGTAAAACGGACGTCCGAGCGCAAAGTTATGACCATATAAAGTTTGATCAATTTACAACCTATATTTGATATGTCAATACGTTCGGGCTGACGGGGGAATGGGGGCTTGGGGGGGGGGGGCAAATGCATTCGGTCCAATAAATCGGACCGGAGATCCGGTCTTCGGTCCTAGTGATTTGGATTTTCGATTTTCGGTCCGGTCCGGTCTTAACCTTTTGTGCACCCCTATTTGTGTTTGTTTGGTCAAACTTGTGAGATACTGTTTCAAGAATCTTAAGCTAGCGTTTAGCCAGGATCAGATTATATCTGTTTGGCCATACATTTTGTGTCAAAATTTTAAAATCTATCTTCAATTATTTTCAAATTCCAAAAACTGGTCTTTCACTCACAATTTTTTTTTTTCAAGTAAGCATGTCCGGACACAACTTCAAATTCCAAAAATCACAAGTTTTAAAATTAAAATTTTCAAGTTTCAACTTCAAAATCTATGGCTAGACGGGAGCAAAATAAGAGCAAATCTCAGTTTATGAGGTTAGATATAACTAAAGCCCTTCAAAGATTCAAGTTCATCTCTTCTTTTATAGGTGATCATCTTCACGTTCTTTATACCAATATGTATGTTATTTTTATTCTTTAAAAATATTGATACGTGCATGTTGAATAGTGTATTTTTAGGATTTAATACGGTTACTGAATTGTTGGATAGATCTTCATTTTGTCGAACATTTTTTAGTATATTCATGCAAATACACATAATAAGATAGAATTTGAACTACTATGAAAATCTAATATTTGAAGTTTTGAACCCCTTTTAAATTATAATTTTTTAATTAGGTTATTAAGTGCACATCTTCCAATGACATTGACATATGCATGGGGTTAAAGGTGTCTGCAAATTTTTCTTTTGCTCTGGTCTAAAGACGCATGCTTCTCTCTTTTTTCTTTCGTATGTATTACCCTTTGGATTTATTTAATTACTTTGGTGGGTCACTTGTTATACTCATAAGAAAAAAGTGTTCTTGGACATTTCTGGCTTTTGCTGCAGAAGGTATAATTCAATTATTCACACCTTTAAAACTACTAGTACTCAAATTGATTTTTCCTGCTTCTATTGTGGTTGTATGAGTACTTTTCTTGAAATTATTTTAACTTTCAATTCCAATGCAATGTGGAAATTTTGATGCATTTTGATATACTTAAAACTGATTGATCCTACACTTCCCCAGATTAAACCTTGAAGTTTTAGAAGCTTTGCATCATTTAACATTTTAAGAAGGTACAATGCCAAGATCAAGGTGAGTTCTTGGGATGATTTTTGCTCCCTCTAAATGTCATAGGAGTAAACAACTTTTACAATGTCGATGTATTTTAACATGTTGTAGCAGATTATTTGTCTCTCTATTGTTATGGAGTATGGACGATTCATTACAGCCAGACTCTATAATAATATTTCACTATAACAACCATATTTTATGTGGAACCGATCTTTTATATTACTATGATATATTTTATATTCTCTATAACATTTCGCTATAACAATAAAAAAGTATCGGGATAAACGATGTTGTTATAGAGAGGTTTGATGGTATATGTTACAATTCATAGTTTCTAACAACTTTTTCTTTTTCGATTTTGAGAGAATAGGGGAACAGAAATGCCTCAAAGGCAATCGCCTCGAGGCCCTCCACAACTCAGAAGAAGTTCTGATTCCGATCCTCTACACCATCGGTCAGTGCCCGACCGGAGTCCTAAATTGGGCGATCGTCGCTCTCCACGAGGCGCCCAATCTGATCCAATGAATCAAAGGAAACTTGGAACAAGAGTCGCAGATTTGGAATCCCAACTTGGTCAAGCACAGGATGAGCTCAAATCTCTTAAGGGACAGTTAGCTTCAGCTGAGGCTGCAAAAAAAGCCGCTCAAGAACAGCTAGAGAAGAAAACCAAGAAACCAACTGCTGATGAGCCTGAGCAAATCCAAGAAACCAACAACAACAACGATAACAAAAACAACCCGACTCATGAAATTCCAGATAATGATGAACTGAAAGAAACTGATGTTTTTGAAGTTCCAGTTGTGAAGGAAACTGTGGAGCCTCCTCCAAATGTTGATGACCTGAAAAGTGCAAGTTTTTCACCAGCTGAACTGGAGAAGCCATCATTTGAGGAGCTGAATTTGAAGGATGAAGAAATAAGCTCCTTGAAATCCAAGTTGGACGAGAAAGAAAAAGAGGTTTACGTTTTTTGCGAAGAACACGAGAGCCTGAAAAAGGAGCTGAATGAAAAGATGCTAGAGATATCGTCCGCTAAGGCCAAGGAAGAGGAAACAAGCCTCAAGCTAAATGAAGTGATACAAGAGCTGGAAACAAGCAAGAATGATGGAGTTAATATAAAAGAGAAACTTGAAGCGACTGAAAAGGCAAAAGAGGCATTAGAGAATGAGATGAAGAAACTAAGAGTTCAAACGGAACAATGGAGGAAAGCTGCAGATGCTGCAGCAGCAGTATTAGCGGGAGGAGGCGTGGACATGAACGGGAGAATGATACCGGAGAGGTGTGGATCGATGGATAAGCACTATGGCAATGTATTTGAACCAGCTGTTGGTGGATATGGAAGTTACATGGGTTCACCAGGTTTAGTTGAAGATTCTGATGATGTTTTCGGACACAGGAAGAGAAAAGGTTCTGGTATGAAGATGTTTGGTGACCTTTGGAAGAAGAAGGGCCAGAAATAAGTGTCGTTTATTGTGAAAAATGTCTGTCATGTTTTGCCAGCAAAATGGTCCCTCTCCATTTTAACTTTCTTGGCTAATGTATGAAATCTTCTTCTTGGCATCTCGCCAATACTACTATTCTGTTGAGTTTAAATTTCTGTGTTAGTAGTTAATCTTATTTCTTGATGCCTTAACTGTCGTCCGGGGCAGTATCTTTAGATCCATAACTGCGCGTTGTGTTTGTATTACTCGAGATTGAATGCAACACCCATTTGAATGTCAACACTAAACGAAAAATGGATCTGCACATATTGGTTTATACAGAAAATACACTAGGCGTAAAATGGCACTGGTTATGATACCTTATTATCAATGAAAAGTTGATTGAAATTTCGTATTAATATTTCATTTTACTAATGAACTTTGCCCTTGATCAGCTATTAGATCACAAGAATCACATAGAAGTGATGTTCTTGTTACTACTTACAGTTCCATGGATGAGTTGAGTTCCACTAGAAATGTATTAAAACTGCAACTTTTATCTTCGAATTGTCTAGTAAGTTGTCTTTTCTCTCAAGACGAAAATTCACCATTATGTTGGCAGTAAATTCCCGGTAGCAAAAGTGCGAAGCAGACTCGGCTTAACTTCACTTGACTTCGGTAAAGAGCGATTGAGAATCTCGAGAACCTTTCCGAGCGTCTGTCTTCGCGGGGCGATTGGAAAAGAAAGGAGTAAACAATATTTTTGGTTCCTGACTTTCTGGAACCTTGTTCACTGAAATTGAAGCTGCAGAAGCACTTGAACTCTATTAGGGTCGTTTGGTATGCTGGACAAGTAGTGGGACAAAAATTTAGTAGTGTTTAATCTCTTGTTTGGTTACTAATCATTTATGCTAGGATTAGAAATAGTACAGATATAAGTTATCCCATGGAATAATAGTACCGGGATTAGTTATTCCCGGATAAAACAATGAAAACGACGAAAATACCCCTTTAGTCCCTCAAATCCCTTTTCTACTAAGGTGGAGGTATTTATAAAAACAAATAAGTTCTTCTTAGAAATTATGCAATGCATATTATTTTTAACACAACAAACCAAACAGTCAATAAGAAATAACTCAGCATAACTTGTCTTCAAACCAAACTACCCTTAGTGTATGAATACATAATCATTTTGAGTAAACGGATTTTTATGTAGAAAGTATTGAGGATGACTACCAGGTTCTCTTAACGATAACATTCTGCTCTCATTTTATTCAATTAATTAAATTCAAATTCTGTTTGTAACTTTATTTAAGTACTTAAAAGATGCAAAAATAAGAAGTAAATTTTAAGATACCTTTAGCAATCCTATTCCATGCAGGAGTAAATTAAGCAACTCGTTTTCCAACCAAAACTGTGAATTAAAATCAATTCCTATTCCATTCCGGATTTGATTAAACTCTAATTCCACTCCCCTCCTCTTCTATATATACCTTAAACTACTTTCATTATTTTTCCATCCTCACGAATTCACTCTTCTTGGTACATAATCATAAGAAATTCCACATCCAGAATGAAATCAATCACGACTTTATACTGACTTGGACAATCCCTACCCTACAAGCTAACTTTTGAGGTTGAGTTAAATCCAAAATCCATTCTTACAAGAATGTTTATTAAGATAATGGAACGGAAGAAGAAGAACACATATTCAACAGATAAAACAATGCTAAAACTTTGAATGAAAGTTGGTGTAGCAACACATAAGGTAGTTGGTGAAAGCAAGAAGGACAATAGCAAAAACAAAACACTCGCTTTCGCTCCATCTTTTGTTCTTGTTGATCATGTTTCTAGTCTAGCTAAAATAGAATGTTAAAGAAATAATGTTCTTTTATGTTTTCCTCTTCTATATAGCAAGTAATTTTATCTTGAACGTGCAGAAATTTGAAATTTGATAATTATGTAGCGATTTTAAGAAGTTTAATTATGAAAACGAAAAAACAAATCGTTGTCCTGTGAGAATTTTAGATAAAATCGTTCACTTTTTAAATAAATGTTGTTGTCATATAAAAACTATAAGTTGATTTTTTTAGTTTGGAAGCTTGTTACCTCTCATAGGACAACAACTCCAATATTTACATAACCAAAAGAAAATATTTCTCACAATCTTATTTTTTAGTTTAAACTTGATGACTCCCCTCCCCCATGTGGCCCTCTCAATTGCATAAAATAAGTTGTACTCCTCTTTCTCAATTATCGGTTAGAACTCGAGAATTAGATTCTTTAGTTTTAATTGTGAAATCAAATATAAAATTCTTAAAATAAAAATAATATATTTAGAAATTATATAGAAAGTATTATAACTTATAATTATTGAGTATTTAAAAAATATATAAGAAAATGATTAAAATAAATTTTGTTGATGATGCTACTACATAAATTGAGATAGACTAATAGTAATTTGGAAGTTGACAACACAACGAAATTCCCAAAGGGCGGGACAAAGCATAACTGTAAGTAACAACCGTTCCGGTTTGAGCATTATCATGCTAACACGACGTCGTTTTGACATCGCAAAATAAATCCATCACAGAAGCAAAAAATGGTGCACAGTGCTTACGATTCCTTGGAACTCCTCAACAATTGCCCTAGGAAAATCGATGCAATCGAATCATACGGTTCAAATTTACTCATCTCCTGTTCCGATGGATCGCTCCGTGTTTACGGTCCAGAATCCTCCGTTTCCGGTCAATATCCGCCTTCCGATTATCAGTCCCAAACCCTGGGGATTCAACAAGAGCGTTATGTGCTTGAACGAACTGTTAATGGATTTTCTAGAAGACAAATGCTGGCAATGGAAGTTGTTGTTTCGCGTGAACTTTTGCTTTCCCTTTCGGAGTCAATTGCGTTCCATCGATTGCCTAATTTGGAGACTTTAGCTGTGATTACTAAAGCTAAAGGTGCAAATGTATATTCATGGGATGATAAAAGAGGATTTTTGTGTTTTGGAAGGCAAAAAAGGGTTTGTATCTTCAGACATGATGGTAATCACTTGTGAATCGCAGTTTAATTACGATATTTGTTAGTTGACATTGTTGTTATGGAAATTCTATTTCTGATGTGAAAGGAAGTGTTTTTCCATTAATCCTTTTGTGTATGATTGCTTATTTGCTAAGAGGATTAAAGGAAATGAATTTGTTTTTATTTGTTATGTTTATGGTGAAATATTTGAACTTCTCTACTGTTACAAATTGAGGATTCTTATAGCTGAACACAACTATTCTGGGATTGATTCATTTGAAGTTGTCATTGTTTTTGTTGAAGTATTTGTGCTTTTACTGAAAATATGTTGAAATTTGACAATGTTGTCATGGCAATGCCGTTTCTGATGATTTTAGATGAGTGAATGTGTATTTCAGTGTCTGCCAGATGTGAAAGAAAGTGCTTTTCCATTGGTTGAATCATTTTATGATGTAACAATCATAATTAGAACGAGACTTTCCCACTATAATGGTTAAAGGTGTTAAAAGAATGAACTGTTTGTTAATTAATAATTTGACGTTGTTGTCATGGCAATGGTAGTTCTGATGATTTTAGATGAGTGAATGTGTACTTCAGTGTCCGCCAGACGTAATAGCAAGTGCTTTTCTATTTGCTTGTATCATTTTATGATGTTACAAACATAATTAGAACTATGCTTTCCCACTATGGTTAAATGTGTTAAAAGAATGCATTCCTTTCTGTTTTTGCCTCCAGTAAGTGGAGACATACCCTTCGAACTGTAGCTAACCTTTTGCGTATCTTCAAAGTGACTTTTAGGTGTCCGAATTAGCTGTTTTCCTTGTCCCTCTACTAAAAAAAATCTGTAGATTTTCTCCTTCCATTTTATATGAAAATATTTGAGTGAACGAAGAGATATTAACTTGATTTATATGTTACAATAAGGAAAATAGAAGAAAATATTGGTTAGAAGATAGTTTGATATAGAAAACATCAGATACCACCGATCTTTTTTTAAATAGTTTAACAATTTGAATTTTCGGAAGTTGTAAAAGTTATATAAAAATGGAATGGTTCAAACATTTTGTGACATCCGAAAATAGCTGGAGTGTTACATAAATTGGGATTAGGGGAGTATAGTTTTCTGTTCACTGCTTTTAGTTTAACACAAATATCTTAATGCCCGTACTTACTTTCTTCTTGCACTTGGTGACTTGACTTTCAGGTTTCTTGCTCAAAGCAGTTTGAATACTGATGATAGTATATTTCTCATGCTATAAGAGGTTGGTTACTGTAATCTGATTCTTTTTTGAAACTTCTGTAGGGGGGAGGGGATTTGTGGAGGTGAAAGAATTCGGAGTCCCTGACACAGTCAAGTCGATGTCTTGGTGTGGTGAGAATATTTGCTTGGGGATTAGAAGAGAGTACATGATATTGAATACCACCAATGGTGCATTGTCTGAGGTGTTTCCTTCAGGAAGGATCGCTGCACCTCTTGTGGTGTCTCTTCCCTCTGGAGAACTTCTTTTGGGCAAGGTAATGTTATCACTATCATTTTTTTTTTGAAAGGTAACAATAGTATATCATCAACACAAAGGTTATGCAGAAACCATGTTGACATTTCAAAAGAAGCAGATATCTCCTTGCTCTTCTTATAGTGATTCAATGATTTCTATCAAATATTCAGCATCATCTAGGAATTTTTCCTTACACCGAAATGAAATAAGAGCCGGCAGTTCAGCTTGCCAAAGCTGGTCAACTCCAATCCTTCCCACACAAAACACATTTTGAACACAGCTGCATCCCCTGATTCATCAAGTTGTCTTGAGTGAGGCATGACTCATTTACAACTGGCCCAGAAGAAAATGCCACCTTATAAGTTATCTTCACTTTCCAGATATGCTTCCAAGGCCATTTGAACCCCTGCTTACCACTATGCATGAGCACTATATAGGCAGATTTTATTGTGTAAATACCTTTGCTACGCGTCTGCCAGATTAATCTATGAAGTGTCTAACCCTCTTGACCTTTGGTTAGGAAGGGGTTTACCTTTTGGATCCCTATGTTAAAGGGGTCCTTTTACGTAGAGAACTTAAACCTAAGCAGTTGAGACTTCCTCCAGATGAAGTCCATTTCAGTTGCTGTATTACCTGGAAATGCTCCAAACTTCTGAGTAATTCAGCTATTTTATTCACTTCCCAGTCATTCAACAGTATTCTAAAGCTTATCACGGTCATTATTACATTTATTTGATTGACCTTTTAGTTATTTTCCACACTCATGCACACAACACTATTGCCTGATGGTCTGAGGTGGGCCATCTTTCCAAAGTGTTGTTACTTTTCAAATTCCACATACCAGAGCTTCATAGTGCAGGAGTAACATACTTTTACTTCATAATTTAATTCATCTGTATGATGCATCCTCCGTCCTTATTACCTGGATGACATTTGATTCCATAGAATCTATTATCTACTCTCTATGACTTGTTGATGAAACCCTTGTGGATCATCTCTCACTTCTCTCAAGTAAATTCCTAATCTTTGAAAACTACATGTCCAGTTTTCTCTTTTGTATACTGAACCAGTACCAGTTGGTTCTGGGTTGTTTTTCTCAGTAAAATTGCCTTTACTTATCAAAAGTTGAAAATATCTTTGAAAACTACCTGTATGCTTAATCGTTGTTAAGTGTTGTTTCAGGATAATATTGGTGTCTTAGTTGACCAAAATGGAAAGTTGATCCAAGATGGGAGGGTTTGTTGGTCTGAGGCTCCTGCAGCAGTTGTTATTCAGAAGCCCTACGCACTAGGTCTCTTACCACGACATGTTGAGGTGGTTTTAGTTTGCTAATCCGTTTGCTCCTTATTAACTGAATAACTTTAGATCCAAATAATCTGGAAACACAATGCAGTTTGTTGTTTTGGAAAATTGCAGATACGTTCTCTTCGTGTTCCTTATCCTTTGATTCAAACAGCGGTCCTTCGGAATGTTCGTCGTCTTGTTCAAAGCAATAATGCTGTTATTGTTGCTCTTGATTATTCAGTTTTTGGACTTTTTCCTGTTCCTCTTGGTGCACAGGTAATTGTCACTCTAGGTTTAGTTTAATATTGTGTTGAACTATCATGCTTATGTTTCTACTTCAGTATTGGAACTGTAGCACATTTATGTTTCCATGTAACCGAACAACTCCTTCTGGAGGGACTGAGGTTTGTCATGACTCATGATTAAACTGAGAATACCTTAGGCACACAAACGGGTAGCCTAAGTCCTGCAAAACAAATCTATATGGGAGAAACAATCGTTTCCACAACCCTACCACCCAGTCTTGTTCCACTTAATCTTCTTTCATGGCCACATATCTTTCCAGCTGAGTTGGAAATTTTCTCCTATTACATGAATTCGATTTTCATTTAATCCGGAAAAGCCATCTTTTTATCACCAATATCTTTGTCATTTGATCCAACAACATCCATTAGATAGGAACATATTTGATAAATACTGATAACTCTCGGATATAGTATCAGAATGGAAGATCCATTTGATTATGTAGAGCTTGTACAGTTTGGGAAGAGGTGTTGATTGATCAAAATAACATTTTCGCATATTCTCAAGACTAGTTCGACTGACTTTACACCTGCTGCACGCACGGATCTCCGCCCCTTCCTTCTTATTGTAAGCATGATTTTCTTTTTCTTTTTTCTCCTATGCTTTCCGTTGGTCAACAACCAACTAAGTGCACTATACTTCTTCACTGTACAGGCTTGAGGAGTTAAAGCTGTATTATGGAAATCGTTTTGTATCAATCAATCATTCCCATTTTTATGGGATTTCTTGCTTTTTTCCTAATACAGGCAAACCTCTTATATTCTTTTTGTACCCTCAAAGACACGAGATCAAGAGGTTTGGGAACAGACCCGTTATCCACCGAGTTTATTGTTAGTGTGTGATTCCAACTTATCTCTATGATGCATATTGTACAACTAACAGCATCTGGAAACTTTGAGGAGGCCTTAGCTTTGTGCAAATTGCTACCACCAGAAGATTCAAGTCTCAGATCTGCAAAGGAGCAATCAATTCATATAAGGTGACCCCTCCCCCAACTCCCTTCTGCATTTAACCAAATTTTGTGCTAAATTGTAGGTCAATGGTGCTAGTATCTCATTTAGATCATTTTCAGAACCTTCTTATCTTCATTATGTAATAGTCTAAAAATACTTGTGCAACAACTTTATTCAATATTTGAGTCATCTCCACAAACTTTATGTGCGCTGCCGAATTAAGGATAACAGGCTTTTCCTTAAATCTCAGCTGAAAAAATGTACTTCCACTAAACCAAAACTTAAAAGAATACGAAGCAGGAGAAGGAAACTTCTCTTCCGGGCATTTAACCACTTTTTACATTAACATTGTAGTTCAATGGAAATAGTATCTCTTTAAGTCAAGTTAATTAAATTGAATACTTTCTTATATGATGTTATGGTGTATACATGTTTACATTTAGCAGAAGTTACATATATATAAAAGCTCTAGTGAGGAAAGCTGAAGAAAGAGAAAGAAAAGCACTGGTGCCAAAAGATATTATTTAAGCTCTTTATAAATTATGTAATTTTCGATAAAGGATAATATTGATTAGTTTATCACAACGAGATCACTGGTGCCATAAGAAAGAGAAGTTTTAGTTTCCATCATACCTGAAGCACTTGTGCTTGGGAAGCTTAGTTAGCCTTTACTTAGTTCTAGTGTATTGGCATGTCTCAGCAATGTATGTGAGAGTTTTCACGTGCTCACATAGTTTATATGCTAAGCATACTTGTTGTAAGACATATAACTATAGCTGGTTCATCTTTTTCAATTTGTTTCTTATTGTTGCCTTCTCACCAACTTTGAGATTTTGCTTATTGTATCTTAGTTTTACCTAGCGGTTTGTTCATTCTTATAGAAAGCTTTTGAAATCCTCAATCAGAAAGTCTTGGCTTTTAATGGGTTTGATAATGTGGGATCTAACAAATATGTCACATTTCTTGATAAAGCTATATTAGAAATTAATCCTTATTGAAACCTTGGACTTAGGTAACTATCCCAGCTCAATTTTGTAGTCAGTTCTCCCTTTTTCCCAGTGAAGTTGAAATATGAACAACACTCAAGGGTGTGGCCTAGTGGTCAATGAAATGGAAAAAACCCTGGGAGAATTCTAGCAAAGACAAAAAAATACTAGGTGATTTTTCTTATATGGCTAAACCTCGATGGCAGAATTACCCGATACCTGTGCTGGTGGAGGTAGAAGGTAACATGGATTAGTCGAGGTGTGTATGGGCTGGCATAGACACCACCGTTGTGAAAAAAATTGAAATATGAACATTGATTGACAAGTTTTTTTTTATAGGAGTTGCTTCTTATATCTTTTATTTTTCTTTTCATTTTTTGTAGTTTTTGTTCATTAATTATTTTCTTTGAAAAGAAGAAACGAAAAAGAAAGTGTTGAAACTAATATACATGAAGAATGATAACAAGTTTTTGATACAGATATGCGCACTTTCTGTTTGAAAATGGGAGCTATGAAGAAGCAATGGAACATTTTATGGCATCTCAAGTTGAAATCACTTATGTACTCGCCTTATATCCATCCATTATTGTACCAAAATCATCTTTCATACCTGAACCACAGAAATCTGTGGATGTTGGGGATGCACCATATCTCTCCCGAGCTTCCTCTGGGCTGTCAGATGATCTGGATTCTGTGCCTTCGAATGTCTTACAATCTGATGAAATGGATATTGAATCCAAAAAAATGAGTCACAACACCTTGATGGCTCTGATTAAGTATTTACAGAAGAAGAGATATAGTGCTATTGAGAAAGCCACAGCTGAGGGAACTGAAGAGGTGGTTTTTGATGCTGTCGGAGATAATTTCATTTCTTATGGAACTAGCCAGTCCAAAAAACCAACCAAGGTAAACTTTGGGTTTTTATCTTATTGCTTCTATCACGGGAATTTTTTTGTTGTTGAATAAGTTCCCAATTGAAAGGCAAAGTTTGACATTAAGTAGATCTCTTCTTGGTCAATGTGACTAGCAGTGTATTTCAGTATTTATAAGCAAAGCTTTCTAGAAATTCCAAAGACTCCACAAGGGAAACTGTATCCAGTTGGTTATCTTGTTTAACAAGCAGAGCAAATTATAGTGAGTTGTTTAACATGGACCATTCTTTGCTTCCAAGTGTAAATACCTTTCTGGCCGTCTGTGTTTGATGTACTTTAATTACCGAAACTTAAACAGAAAAAAAAATTCAGTTGGTGCAAAATATTCTTATGGATTACTCAAGTTATAGATCATTTATAGCCTTCCGAAAAAATACTGTATCGTTTGTATCTTCCGGAAGTCTAAATGTCAGGGAGGTAAGTTCTGATACTACTTACTATATGAATACTGGATTATTTAGTGAGTCTACTGAAGGGAGAAACCACTTAAAAGGAAAAAATAACTAATGTGCTTCAGAGAGTCGTTAGTACTGGGGTAATTCTGCATAGCTGTATTACTTGCCTGATTTACATTTAAAATGTTGCTTCTTTGATCCATCTAGGGCAGAAATCATGCTACAATCACTTCCATCGCTAGGGATATGGCTGCAATACTGGACACTGCACTTCTTCAAGCTCTGCTTTTAACTGGACAATCCTCGGCTTCTACAGATTTTCTGAAAGCCCTCAACTACTGTGATATGAAAATATGCGAGGAGTTCGTACAAAAAAGAAGCCAGTATGCTTGTCTGCTAGAACTTTATAGGAGCAATTCAATGCATCGTGAAGCACTGAAACTTCTCCATCAATTGGTAGAAGAGTCGAAGTCAGAAACTTCTGTAGAGCTCTCAATGAAGTTCAAGCCTGATATGATCATTGAATATCTCAAAGTATGCTTCTTTATCTACTTTTATTTTCTTTCCTTTTGGGTTTTAATTACTTGAGAGATGTGGAAGCTTGTAAAGTTTTAGATAAGCTATTTGGAGGGAAGTATGAGTAATGGGTCCATGTCGAGGCAGATATTAAGCATAATCATGAGCTGCCAACTTGACCTTTGTGGAAAGGATTGTCAAGATTTCGGACCGTGATATGTCTAGGAGTATTTAATCCTTTAAGACTTTTTAATCTTTTATACATGTACGTTTCTGGAAATTCTTGGGGATTTTTTCTATTATATGCTGCATTTATGTTCAGCACAAGGTAAAGCGAATCTCTCTTTAAGGAATTTTACGGAACAAAGCTTCGTCAATGCAGTTATTATATCATTTCATTAAATATACTTTTTTTTTTTTGCAGCCCCTTTGTGTAACTGACCCCATGCTCGTCCTGGAGTTCTCATTGCCTGTTCTTGAAAGCTGTCCTATGCAAACCATTGAGCTATTCTTGTCTGGTAATATTCCAGCAGACTTGGTGAATTCTTACTTAAAACAGCATGCTCCAAACATGCAGGCAACATATCTGGAACTCATGCTTGCAATGAATGAAAATAGCATCTCTGGGAATCTGCAGAATGAAATGGTAGAGGCACTTCTGTCTGCTTTTTCTGTAGCTTCTCTTTCTTTCCCCTTTGTACCTTCTATTGCGTTAAAGCTATGAAAGCAACATAGCTCCTAGTGAAGCGAGAATGCTGAGGCTTTTAGTTCTCCTCCTTGATATGGCGATAGGAAGCTCACATATTTTAGGCTCCTTTCAACTCAAATCTGGGTTGAGAAACCCTGAGTGAGAATATTGGGAACAATTATCTTGCCTCCAAAACTGTTTATCAGGGGATAAATTTTTGTGCCTTAATTCCATGCTTCTGCCATAAAATGTTGAGTGTCTGTGACTATGATAAATGTGCTTAGTAACTTGTGGCAGGTGCAAATTTATCTCTCAGAAGTGCTTGATTTGTATGCTGAACATAATTCCCAGCAAAAGTGGGATGAGAAAACATGTTCTCCGACAAGGAAAAAGCTATTGTCTGCTTTGGACAGTATCTCTGGATATAATCCAGAGGTGTTGTTGAAGAAACTTCCACCAGATGCTCTGTATGAAGAACGTGCAATTCTGTTGGGGAAAATGAATCAGCATGAACTTGCGCTGTCCATTTATGTGCACAAGGTATTTTTTCCGCCTTAACTGCACATGCCATTTTTTAGGATAGTGTTTTATCTAATGCGTTGGTGCTCTCGAGGGGACTTAAGGTATGGCATAAATCTAAACTGTATAAGTTCTTCATCATAAGCATTATTACGAAATTGTATTGTGAACTTGGCATTTACTGTTAGATCTGTTGACTAATCTCAGTAGTGCGATCATTTCACTCTTCTTTTAGTTAATGTACCTCTTGGTCAGACATGCTAACCTTCTCATAGTATTAGATCATTGGATTTTGCTTTTATCTTTCTTTTTCTATATGTTGTTGTGCTAGTATGCATATCCACGTAGGAGAGCATCGGATATGTCATTTCTTTTGTCATTAATACATGTCTAATTATATGAATTTGATGGCAGGCATTGAAGTCTTTCAGTTGTCTCTTTGTGTTGCATTTTACCAACTTGAATGCATTTTACTGAAGAGAATTTCTCTTTTTGATCTATAGCTTCATGTTCCTGAACTTGCACTGTCCTATTGTGATCGGGTGTACGATTCAAGAGTTCAACAACATTCAGCAAAATCTTATGAAAACATTTATCTGACCCTACTGCAAATATATCTAAATCCTACGAAGACAACAAAAAGTTTTAAGAAGAAAATTACTAATCTGGTATCATCTCAGAGCCCTGGGATTCCCAAAGTTGGTTCAGGAACTACAGCAAAGGTAAAAGGAGGCCGCTTCAAGAAAATTGCTGAAATTGAGGGTGCAGAGTACACTCGATTCAGTCCAAGTGGCACTGACAGTGGCAGGAGTGATGGAGATACAGAAGATGCTGCTGAGGAAGGAGGTTCTAGTATTATGATAGATCAGGTGCTGGATCTTTTGAGCAGAAGGTGGGATCGGATCCATGGGGCCCAAGCAGTGAAACTACTGCCAAGGGACACTAAGCTACAGGTAAAAAACCCATCAAAATGTGATGGTATACATGAGCTAGATGAGGATATTGGTCGTTATTTAATCAAAACGGACCTTCTGGCTAAAAGCTAAAAAAGAAAAAACTCACTCGAACACAAACTTAGATATCTGTTCAAGGGTGGTGGTACTCTCTGCATCTGAGCACTAATCATGTTAATATGTCCTAAATTCCTAATGTGTGGTTGTTAGATTAGTCATGGTCCTTAAACTGCATATAAGATGTTTCCAGCTATATTATCTTTAAATATTGACTTTGGGATAATACACATTAGGAAGCTCCAAGGTGAAGTTTGATCAATCTCTCTTTCAAATGGTCAAGTATACTGAATCATCTGTTTGAAACAATTATGCCAAGTAAAATACTATCTAATGTTACTCTCCATGCACTGGTAGGTAGATAACTAGATATCATGTCAGCATCTTCTTGATTCTATTTGGACAAAGAATTGTTTCAGCTTTTCTTTAGGTTCTCTGCCCAGCATCAAGTTATGAGAAGATAAGGTATTAGATGGGTACACTCTACCCTTCCCAGACGCGACGTTGTGGGATTTCACTGGGTATGTTGTTGTTGTTGTATGCATACACTACAGTGGGATAGTACATGCAACATTGTTTATTTGTTTGAGTAAACATCCTTTCCAGCCTTGACATGCTAGAACTGCAACTGCAGATTACATCTAACTTTGCCTGTGCGCATGAGCGAGATTGTTTCGCATCTTGCTGTTAAAGTCTTGTATTGATTCCTTTTGGCGTCACGCAGAACTTGCTTCCATTTCTTGGACCTCTTCTGAGAAAATCCAGTGAAGCGTATCGGAACTTTTCAGTGATAAAAAGCTTGAGAGAAAGTGAAAACCTACAGGTAAGTTTTACTGTGGTCATACCAATACGCACACACACACACACACACACATGGGGCAACTGCCAATTCTCATCTTAGAGAAAAGGGCAGCTCGGTGCACTATGTCCAGCTATGCGCGGGGTCCGGGGAAGGGCCGGACCACAAGGGTCTGTTGTACGCAATCTTGACAGACTTTATCTTAGAGAATGTCTTGAAAATTGATCCTGCAGTATTTAATTTCTACGACTAGATTGTTTACTAAAGCTATGGTTTAGTTTGTTGTCTCTCATTGTAAGCTGTGTATGAAACAGGTTAAGTATGAACTGTATAACCAAAGAAAAGCAGTCTTGAAGATCACAAGTGATAGCATGTGCTCTCTTTGCAACAAGAAGATTGGCACCAGTGTCTTTGCAGTCTATCCTAATGGTAAGACAATGGTGCACTTTGTTTGCTTTAGAGATTCACAGAATATTAAGGCAGTTGGAAGAGGATCTCAGTTGAGGAAAAGATGATAATGAGAAGTTGGATTTGGATGAACTGAATTTTTTGGGTTGCTATAAGTGGCATTGATCCCTTTTATTCATGTTAGCGCCGTTAACATGTTCTAGGGCTTTAAGTTTTAAGTTGTCATTTGTTCCTGAAAGTAGGATACTTTTGCTCTTCGTGTTTCTGGAAGTGTTTTGCTGTGTGTGTTATTAATGCCAAGAGATATGAACGGTGCTGGTAATACAAATGTGCAAGCTAGGAATGAAAGTGCTTCTTGCAAAGGAATGTGTAATACATATTTTTGTTGTATATTATGTCGAGTGTGGAAGTGATGTAACCGATTTGAGGTTGTGTAATGTCTATTAAAATTGATTGACGCTTGTGTTCGAGGTGGGTTATAACTTAATTGTGAAGAGTGTCTTTGTATGCAGTGTTTGTTGCAACTCAGGCTGTGAATGTTCAATCACAATTTCTTTGGTGCTTGTAGTTCCTTCTTTGGTGGGCAAACCCCAATGTTGAACATGAGAATAAGATTCACACTAACATCACACTGTATTTATGATTTGGACATGAAAAAGCTTCTAGCTCTCTTGAAGAAAACAGATTCCTTTGTTCCATCATGTCAAATGAGCCATCATAAGAGCCATCTTCTTTCCAAACCCCAAACAAGAAGAACAGAGGATCAGAGAGGTGATCATGGTACACTACATCAGATCTCAAAATGAGGTCAAAATCAACAGCCTCCATTTGCTGGCTCCCCCCCCCCCCCACACCTCCCCCCAGCTAAGCGCCGCAACCCCACTCTGCTGATACCTCAAAATTGAACTGTATATTAAGCAGCAGATGACGGAGGTTATATAATTTTGTCCCACAGAATTCTATTAGGACCTATTTAGCAAAAGAATTATTTTAACTCAGGAACTTTTAAAATTATATAAGACGGGTGCTATATATATTCCGTCATTATCCACATCGGTTTAAAGAATTGCATCCTTTAAGAATTCATTCCAATCAGTTGAATGATTCGACTTTTGATGCAAAATATTATAGATGGAGCTAACCATTTTGATAATATTATCCAAACCCACTCCTTGATTGAAAATAATTCAACTCCTCTTCAATCATTGAATCATTGTTCAACACTTTCTCTCGCGTGCCTCTATGATTAATGGAAGCAGCAAAAGATCAAATATCATCCAATTCCTTTAGATGCAACAAACAAGAGTCCTAATACGGTATCGAGCTAGAACAACATGTTTTTCCACAATATTCCAATTTAAGGCCAAAGAATTTCTTATAGCTTGATCAAACCAAGCCTTTGTAATTTCATAATCTCCCTGTTAAATGGTTTGTTCTCCCCGACTGAAATAGATAGTTCAATTCCTTTACTTAGAACCGTACTTGGGAATTTCTTAACTCATACCGTTAAACAGTCAATTTTTTCGGTGTTTCACGGATATAAAAAGAACTTAAAGGAACAAGTTATATATTTCGTGGAACGTGTTCCTCTTGAAGGTTGTATATTTTTTTTTTCCAATTTGTGAAATTTGTGAAAAAAGGAATTATCTGCTAAGAGTCTTACATCGGAAATGAAATGGGAAAATGAACTCATAATTCTCACCCTACAAGCTAGCTTTTGGGGTTGAGTTAGGCCCAATACATTCTTGTTGAATTAATGTAATCTCAGTCTCTGCATAATTGTTCCGTAGCCTTCGATACACACGAGGTAAGCAGAGAAATGAAGAACACAAGAACATAAGCAAGAAAGAAGAAGAAAATAAAATGAAGAAGAGGAAAGAAGAAGGGGAAATCGTAAGAGATGTACTTTGTATCAGGTATTATTGATTGAATCAAATTGTATCTTTACAATGCATTACAACCATCTATTTATACACGCATAGCCCATTTGGGTTCTTGTACATATTTTCCTTTTCCTTCTACAACCAACACTTCACTTTTCTAACTAATTCTTCAACTCCTTTAACAACTTGCTTACCTTTTCTAACTGCTTAACCGCTTTTTACATCTCTCAACACTCCCCCTCAATTTAGGCGTGTTGAAGATATTCAGTACACCTAACTTGAACTTCATAGTGATGTTGCACTCAGGTTAGGCCTTTTGTCAATATCAGCAGGCTGGTCATTTGTTGATATATACTGAGGTTGCATATTTCCTTGTTGTATTTTTTATCATTGGAATGACTATAAAGAAGATGATTTTGATACATCGATTGTGCATTGCCAAGCTTGTACCATCCGTTGGTGTTGAGATGAAGAATTTCCACTATTAGCAAGACTTTTAGTGTTCTTTCATCAAGATTCATTTTATGTTTCTTCAATGTCTCAGAAGAATCAGATCAAGATATAAAGAAGAAAAACTTATAAGAATTATCTATGAGTATTAGACTTTGCAACTCAGAAGGAAAGAAAGAAGAATCCGACAGTAAAAGATCAGACAGTATATCAAAAGAAAGAAGAGAGAGTCAGACAATATACCAATTTTTTTCCAGAATTAGAATCAGATTTTTCAGAATTGATTTTCAGAATTAAGAGGTAAACCAGAAGCAAAATTTACCAAAAAAGAGAAGAGAGATCAGAGAGTAAAATGAACTGGTTTATTGAATTTTTCCAGTTGTAAGATAAGAAGTAATCCAATAAATTGAGACTCAACTGAGATGTATATTATCTTATATCATCATAGAGGAGAACAGAGAAAGAGAAGAATGAATCAGAGAATTTTCTTGGTAATCTTTCTAGTTCCAAGAAGAACAATAAGAAGTAGAATAAGAACACAGAGATAGAATGTGGAAATCAGAATTCAGAGATAATTTTTTTGGTAATATTTCTAGTTCCAAGAAGAACAATAAGAAGTAGGATAAGAAGACAGAGATAGAATGTAGAAAATCAGAATTCAAAGATGAACTACTGTGTTACTAACCGCTTCTTCCCGAGAACAGTCAGCTTATGAAGCCAAATCTGACCCAGTTTGATCATGGGCTCTGATACCATGTTGAATTAATGTAATCTCAGTCTCTGCATAATTGTTCTGTAGCCTTCGATACACACGAGGTAAGCAGAGAAATGAAGAACACAAGAACATAAGCAAGAAAGAAGAAGAAAATAAAATGAAGAAGAGGAAAGAAGAAGGGGAAATCGTAAGAGATGTACTCTTTGTATTGTGTATTATTGATTGAATCAAATTGTATCTTTACAATGCATTACAACCATCTATTTATACACGCATAGCCCATTTGGGTTCTTGTACATATTTTCCTTTTCCTTCTACAACCAACACTTCACTTTTCTAACTAATTCTTCAACTCCTTTAACAACTTGCTTACCTTTTCTAACTGCTTTCTAACTGCTTTCTTTTACATCTCTCAACAATTCTTTACATTGTATAAGAGTCAGACACATTCCAATTTTTTATTCACCGGTGCGAGACTCTTAACATTATCTATTATCTTTCTTCTTAGTTGATACCTCAAAATAACTTTAATAACCAAAATGAAATCATGAAGCTTCTAGTTTTAGGATAGGAGATAACCATCCTAGTCACTTGCCCAATTGACACTATGAAGGAACCACAGTAACCTTGGCACCAAGAATTGCAGCAGTAGCAGCTATCCCCATAAGTTCAAGAATATTGTATGAAGGGGTGAATCCTTTTTTCTTCAAGTCTGGAAGCAGTGTTGATAAGCCAAGGGTATTGTCAGGAAATATCTTGAGATGGGTGTTTCCTGATGACTATGTCGGAGTTGATCGAAATAAACACATGTTGTTGCTGCTGCTGTGTACTATTCGTGTCTTTGTCTTGATCATCATTATCTTAGTGAGCTGATTGAGGTTGTCCGTGTCAATGTCTCCCTCGTTTTCCATGCCAATTCTTCCTATGAATCAAGCATTTTCAATACGATATGTCATCTGACGTATCAGAAAAAGAGTAAGATTTATTAGCTCCGTTGGTTTTACTATTTAAATTTTTACCTTATTCTAATTTCTATATTATAATTTTCTTCCTATTTAATCTTTTTTTGTGCTCTATGTAATTAAAAAAAAAATTAAAAAAAGACATACAACAATTTTTTTAAAAAGACACCAAAAAAGAAAGGGATACTCCCACTTTTAGTTCATCAATAGCTTCTGATATATGATAAAACATATTTAATTCTTAATTAGTTAATTAATTATTCAATTTAATATTACACAATACTAAATCTCCACCACTTCAATTGGTTGTTTAGTTGCTGATTTGAAAGTAAATTATTTATGTATTAAAATTAGTTATATTTGATAGTATTTTAGTTATCATGTATAAAATTCAACACATTAAATACGGTGTTGATTATCAATTTACTATGTTGCATAACTAAAATATATACAACATCTGTCCCAATTTATATGACACACTTTTCTTTTTAGTCAGTCTCAAAGAGAATAACACATTTCCTTATTTGACAACAATTTGACTTTAAATTTTACCTTTTACGCTTAACGAGATGATCTATAACCAACTTTAAATTTTATCTTTTACGCTAAACGAGATGATCTATAACCACACAAATGTTTTTGCTTATTTTAGACCACAAAATTCAAAAGTCTTCTTTTATTTCTTAAACTTTGTGCCGAGTCAAACTATATCATATAAATTGGGACGGAGGGATACATTATAAGATTTTTATCTTTTATTTTATGTAGTATATAAAAGAAATAACTAATACTCTCTATGTCCAATTTATATGACACTTTCTTTTTTAATCAGTTTCAAAAAGAACGACACATCTCCTTCTATGCAAACAATTTAATTTTAAACTTTATCTTTTATACTTAATATTTATAACCACACAAATATCTTTAACTTGTTTTAGAATACAAGATTCAAAAGTCTTCTTTGCTCAATCAAATTACATCATATAAATTAAGACGAATGAAGTACATCAATAACTAAATTCGGCTAAATATTCGGAGGACCGAGTGATGTCCATGTCCGGTCGTACTTATATCCTTTGCAGTTACCAATAGAAGCCATAAAACACAGGAACTTTTTTTCTACCACTTGCTCTATGCATATTCTTGTGCGTCAAAAAGTGCACAATTAGTGAAACGAAGTCATATCAATTACGTACTAGACTTTTCAAAGCCCGCGGACTTACAACTTGCAAATACATAGTACTAATACTATATTTCAGTTCAATTACTGAAACTATGTGCTCTCCATCTTCTATACTAGTTGCTGCTAGCTAGTTGCAAATTGCAATCATCTCATGTACACCACTTATAAACTGTGGGTTCGTTTGATCGTTGGTTAGGAAAGATAATTATTCATATATAAAAATTAGTATAGTTAGTATAATTAATATCATATTTGATAGGTTTTTAGTTATTTTGTATAAAATTTAGCACATTAAGCATGGGCGAAGCCAGCATGTAACCGGTGGACCCGGACTCCCCCTCAAATTTAAGTTTTTTCTAGTATACTACTAGTAATATTCATGATATTATAATAGAATACTCAATTCTTTACACTTCTTCTTTTAAAGTGTGGACAACTGGACCTCAAATTTAAGTTTTTCCTAGTATACTACTAATAATATTCATGATATTACAATAAAGTCCTCAATTCTTTACACTTCTTCTTTTAAAGTGTGCAACTGGACCAAATAGGCTCCCCCTAGACCAAAATAGGCTCTCCCTAGCCCGGGCTCTCCCTTAAATATAAATAGGCTCTCCCTAGTCCAGAATCATGACTTCGCTCCTGTCATTAAGTACAATGTTAAGCTATCATTTTAATATTTATTAATAGTTTCACATCGGAAATGAAATGAGAACATGAACTCCTTATATGCATTATTTGGATAATCCTCACCCTACAAGCTAGCTTTTGAGACGAGTCTGGCTCTGATACCATGTAAAGAATGGATCTTGGACCTAACTCAACCCCAAAAACTAGCTTGTAATGTGAGGATTGTCCAAGTGAGTCTATATTCCCATTCAATTAATTAAGTGTTCCCAGATTTGATTTGATTAATTAATAATTAACTAATTCAGCCTTCGTTATCGTGTTCATCGTTTTCTAAACAATTTTTCATGTTTACACTATCAAGACCTCATCGAAAAGAAAGATCATTGATAAGAACAATCACTGAAAATCAGGTTATGGAATGACTAAACTAATGAACTTTGGTACAAGATTGATCCACTTTGAAGTTTGGCTTGACTTTTAATTTTTAACTCCATCCGTTCTTAAATTATTTATCGTGATTATTAAAATTAGTTATCTTAAATTATTTATCATTTTAGAAGTTCAATGCATAAATAATTACTTTTTTTAAGAGACCCTTTGTCATTATTGAAAATGAAAATAAATATAATAAATATTTAATAAAAATAGATTATAACTTAGACATAGATAAAATAAGTCAATATCCCTTCCAATTAATATTTTTTAAAGAGTGTGTAAATTAAAAAAAATGATAATATTCCCTCCGGATAAAAAAGGGTGTCCAGTTAGCCTTTATTTTTTGAATAACAAAGAGTGTAAACTTATCAATTCAACAAAAGAATTAATCTTATTTTTCTGAATTTTCTCTTATTAAGTGTTAAGCGCCCAAATCTGAATACCTATTTAATTAGTGGTAGTTTATACCTACTTTTATCTAAAAATTAGTATTTTTTTTAAAAATATGCAAATGACTAAGTAGACATTCTTTTTTATCTGAATAGAATAATTTGAGACGGATGGAGTAACTTTTTATCTTCAATACATTGGTAGGACATTTGAAAATCACACCTTGTAAAATGGTGCATATATCAATGCATCACTGGTGTTCATAAACTTGGCAGAAATATCTTGGTGTTCCCCGTTTTCCTTTCACCATCTTAATTTCTAAACTCGATATTTGATTGAAAACTCTTTTAGTTTCAAATATCTTTAATCTAAATGAGATGTAATTACTGATATAGAAATTTCATGACTTATTAGTGATTATAAGGTCCAATAGTAAAAAATAATTTCTTATATCCCTCTAAAAGAATGCTTTTAGTTACGGTTGAAATCATCAATCAAATATCAAACATATAATCCGCCCTCTGCACCACTTGGCTTGGCGCAGGTATCCTTATCGCATGGGAGAGCCTTGGTCACAAGTTCAAATCTCGCAGAACGCCCGACCGCCTTCGCCGGGAGCTCACACCTTGGGCTAAGTGTGGTTTAACCGATCGACGTGGTTTGCGCGCTTATCATACATCCGAGTTTACTCGCAAGACTGGAAAGAGAAGAATGCGTTCCTTCACAACAAAAAAATATCAAACATATAAAATGATATCGATAAAGTACTATTAAAAGAAACTTGATTTGAGAAAAGAAAACAACATGTAACTTAACTTTTTTGTGGTAATCGATTTTAGCTGTCATTATTTATAACTAATTAATTATAATAATGGTAGCCTTGCTGAGGAGGAGTTAACTTCATCTGACTAGTCAGTCAATTAACCTTCCCCGTGTTTTCTTTGTATTTTTTTTATATTCAGGTTCTTGGCTTGTATCGCGGGATGTGCTCTAATAACCAGTGTTTCAGAACAGATAATTGATAGCACTTATAAAGATCAACCCAAAAGAGAGCAGAATGTTTTCAATGAAAATCGATTACACTGCAAGTGTTTAGAGCTTCTTAAATCTCTCTCCTTTGTCATTGGACTGTGACCAGGGACTTCTTTCTCGGGTATTCTTCTTCCCATATTTTCGTGTTTTCCTCAAATCTTTTTCAATTTAATGGTCTGTCATCATGAGCGGCATCAATATTTTCCACTTCAATTAAACATTGTCTTTTCGTTTTCATAATATAAATGCTCCTATACAATATCACACCCTTTCTCCCTTTTTTAGTCTGAACTTTTCTTAAATTATATCAAATTGGTGACACATAAATTGAGACGAGAAAGTAAAAAAAATATAAGCAAACGAATCCTTAATTTGTATAAAAATAAAAAATCACACCCTACCATAAAATAGTGCCACGTCGACACTTGTAGATATTGTCGGGGGGAAGTCAAATATAACGAGCATCGTGGCCTTTTATTATTCGTAGAACCTTTTTTTGATCGTCAGTTACATTCATAGTACTCATATTCAATGTTTTGAAACTGGAATCGGAATCGAACCGGACGACCAACTGGATCACTGGTTCAATCGGTTGGATCGATTCAAAAAATCGGTATCCACACACACACACACACACACACACATATATATATATATATCCAAACATATGAAATAACGAAAATCTATGTCCATCAACTAATTTCAAAACACATGTCCATAAATTAAATTATTGATGTCCATTAAGCTAAATAACCAACTTGTCATGCATATCTAAATCCAAGAAGTAGAAACTAGAAACTTGATTATCCATGTCCTTACAAAATAAATAACTTCAAAACACATGTCCATAAACTGAAATAGTCAAAAGAACTTGAATAATAAAAATCTCAATTAAGTCCAAAGATGTCCTCTATGCCATCATCAACACCTCTACTATTGCTACTTTGATGGCCAAAACATCTTAACTCAGCACCATTAATCATGTCTTCATCAACTTCTTTATCTAAAATAATAAATAAATAATTAATATAAGATAATATTCAATATAATTATAATATGGATAATAATTAGGGAAGATGAAAAGTTTAAGTAATTGTTTTTAAAAAAATTATATGAATAAACAAAATCGGGTTTGTACGAGTTATCGAGTCACCGGTTCGTACCGATTTTTACCGGGTTACGCCGAGTTTGATACCACTCATTCTTACAATAAACTCGGACCGGCCTCGAGACCGATTCCCGATTAACCCAATCTAACCGGCCGGTCCCGTCCGAATTTCAAAATATTGCTCATATTATGATTTGCATTTATTAACACATCACAATTATGACAATCAAATAGAAAAGACAACGTGGGTCCTTCGTGGCTTCGAACCGACGTGGAACATAGTTATTCTCAAATCAAACACTAGCTTCCACTTGTCTGACGGCCCGTTTGGTAAGCTTATTAAAAAAAGCTTATAGAAGTTGAACTTATAGGAGTATAATTTTTTCAAGTAGAGCTTTTATAAAAAAAGTTGTTAAATGTTTGGTTGTCAATAAAAAAATATTTTTGTATAAAAAACAAAAATTGTTAGGCCAAAAGAAGTTCTATTTTGGGCTTATGAAATAAGTGATTATGACACCCATAAGCTCTACTCATTTTTCAACCAAACACATCTAAAAAATTTCATAAGTGCTTATTTTAAAAATAAGCACTTATGAGCTTCCCATAAGCTCAACCAAACGGGCACTAAATCCATCCCAATTTTCTATTCTGAATCACCAAAGAAGAATAAAGAGGAAGATGCCTTCACGTGCCAGATTTTAGGGTGGTAGATCGCCTCAGTAGTCAAGTTCGAGCCTCCGCAGCGTGCAATGGTGAGAGTTTCATTCCTCCTTTCATGTGATGACCTATCATGGTGACTGGACACCGTGGTTCTCATCTAGCGTCACTGAAATACCATGATTTACCTTCTCCATCAATCTCTGTCGGATGGGGGATGGAGGCCCCATGAGCGAGGGATTTCACCTTTTTTTTTCCCCACACAAGAATAAAGAGGAAGATATTACGTGATATTTTTCCTTTTGATGAGAGTGAAGTGGACCCCTTGGAAATGAAATATATTTACTTCTCAAGAGATAACAAAACTTTTGATCTTTGATTTTAGTTTCGTGATATCCAACAAGGAACATTTAATTTTTAATTAGTTGAAATGTATGTTCGGTTTGTTTATGTAAGAGATATATCATATTTAATTAAGTGGTGCAATAATTGATAATCATAATAATTTATGAACATTTACAAGTAAAAAGATCAAAAGTGTCAATTAAAGATCAAATATATCAAGTTAGATATCACAAGGGCTTAAAGTGTTATTAACCATTTTCAATCTGATAGACAGAGATTGATCACATTTTGGAACACTTTTGGGAAATTGATAATTAGGTTTCGTTTAGGCGCATTTCACTGTTCCATATTTTAGGGAAAGTATGCTCCATTTTTAGGTCTACTAGTGTCATTTTCTACATCAAGAAGCAAATAACTTTAATTTTACTCTCCCGATAACCTAAAATGTAGATGCATTCTAAATTACCAAGATTAAGAATAAAATTATGACACTGACTTTGACATAGAAGTTTAGTACTTTGAAAGAAAAAAATGATTAATTTAAAAAGGGTAATCGTTTTATTTATTGCCTGATTGCGACCTATATATATAACATGCAACGAATTATTTTTGCTGATACTTATGAATCATTTAATTTCAGGTAAAGGTACATCATCAAATGAAAATCAAGCTTTTTGGTACAACATTATTGTTGATGGAATTGGTCTTTAAACATTGAAAATAATGTTAACCTTATTAATCAAATGTTTGGTTGAAATAAAAATAATGAAAATAATGTGCTTTCAAACTAACAAGCTTGATTTTCATTGATGTTGGACCCCCAAATTATATTATTCACGCTCCAGTTAACGGGGTCTGAGCGTGCGAGGAGTGTTAAGAGTCTCACATCGGTAATAGAATGGAAACATGGACTCCTTATATGGACTTGAACAATCTCCACCATACAAGCTAGCTTTTGGGATTGAGTTAGAGCCAAATCCATTCTTACATGCCCTACACTATTAAGTTATCACTACACCTTCTGTGTCACTTCTTTTAATTTTCAGCTATTAATGTAGGAAACTTTGTCCCTACACCCAACAATGATTTGCATGGAGTCCGAGGCAAGTTTAAAGAATTAATGCCGTCTAAACCTCTGTTACATGTCGAAATCAAGATCAATGTGAAATCATTGACCATTGTTGTCCATGAATTCTTTGTTAGTTAAGAGTAGTGATGTTTTGTTAATTAGTTCAAAGTCTTATAGATGTTGATTTCATAGAATGAAGAAAAGGACGTGTAACTTACAAGTGCTGTTCATACTGAACTCGGATTGATTGTTACCACACACTAATTACAAATACATTAGGAAACCTTACTTAAATAAGTCAGATTGATCTGTCGCAATTTCTTTATGAAAGACAGGTAAAAGAATATTAAAGGAAATTGTTGTAATAAACACAATTATGATAAAATCCAAATAAGATAAAAAATTCAGAACAAATCCTAACAGAAATAATGTGACAATTATTTAAAAAGACTATCAATAATTTTCAAAAATTGTTTTGGTTGTAAATTCTTCTTTAAACAGTGGTACTTAAAAAAAGATAAACTTTGGGTGAAGAAATTATATATGGATTGAGGTACTTTTCAAATCTGAAAAATATTCTTCTCATAAATCATTAAATGTAACTATGTCATACACCTAGAAAAAGCTCGAACAATTTTGAGCGAAACGTTATCTATACTCGAAACCATTACAGATGAATATGTAGAGAATACATAGGGACATGAGACATCTCCTTAAGGAACTTAGTAAAATAGGCTCGTATTTTGGGGAGAATGGGTGCTTCACGAAGAGAGCTGCAGTGAGCAAGCCTATATGATTGTTTACCAAAAATATAGATCTCTGCAAAGTTATAAGATCATGTATGAAGGTTGATCAGTTGATGCCTATACAATACCGAAAGGTCAAGAAATTGGTAACCTAATGACAAGAGAGCTGATGATCGAAACCCGATAAACAATCGTCATTAATTATAACGGTTTTGAAATAGTGAAATTCCTTGATGTGTAAGTTAAAACCCATAATAAAGGCATAAGGCTACAATTATGCATGTACATTGTAACGTAATTCCTAGGACAAACCTAAAAGAAATCGAGTTTGTTGAAAATAAATTCAAAAAGATAAATATGAAAGAAAAAAATGTGCCAGTATGAAAGAGGACGTTGAATTTTTTTTGGTTACATGGACGTTGAATTAAAATGGGGTTGATATGTGAGACACCCTCAGTCCCTTTCAATTTTCATGATCTTCTTAATCTGGTCAAACGGGAAAATTCCACCTGCCTCACCCCCACTTAGGGCTGTCCAACGGGGCGGGGTGGGGCGGGGTCGGGGAGGGGTATGGTGGGGCAGGGTGGGGTGGGGTGGGGTAGAGTCGGGGTGGTCGGGGTTTTTCGGGGCTGGGGGTAGGGGTCTGGCGGGGCTGGCAGGGTGTGCCGCCGCCCTGTCCCGATCCAGAGGTGGTCGGGGTGAGGTTTTTAATTTGTCTTTAAATTAAATAAATAAATAACACACATACTGTTACACCCCGTAATTTTAGGACGATAATTTGAGAACGTAATTAAGAAGGTAAGATTCGAGTGTTGGAAGAAAAATATATTTACTTATGCTAATACGGTGATTAGTATACAAAAGAAGGTAATCCCGGAATTATTTTGGATTCAATAAGTGTGACGATGGAAATTAATAATAACAGTTGTATACCCACAATAGAATTAGGGACTAAGTGTCGTGCAAAACATTATTAGGACATGGAATTTTCAGATTTAAATGAAGTGGTATTGGAAGATTAATTAATTGTGGAATTAATTTTAGTGGAGAGAATGATAAGTGAGAATTAGTGGACAAATTATGGGAACTTTTCTCCCCCCCCCCGGTCGAACCATGGACAACATGCACAACACCATCATTTAATTTCAGCCCACATATTCCCATGTCTCCCACCCCTATTTTGAAAAAAAACACCCCCTTCACTCATCCATCCTCTCCTTCTATCCAAAACATGTTTTTATCTTCCTTCATAGCTAAATTGAAGCTCTAATTAACCCCTTTCAAGATTAAGTCCTCTACAAAATTTCAAGCCAATGTAAACTTCCCAAACAGTGGGTCACGACATTCTGGTCGAGAACTGCCTCAGAAATTAACCCAACAACTCTAGTTTTGAGGATGAACGATTTTGGAAGAAAAACATGCAAGTAAGATGGTCTCAAACTTGTAAAGGATGCATGCATGTAATTAAAACTTGAAGAAATGGCGAAAATGGAGCAGTGGGGGGCCGAGACTAACAGGGACTGCTTTAGCAAATTGAAGGTAAGATTTCTTCTTCTTATTTGGGTAATTGGAGTTATATGATGTGGTATTTTAGAGATGAACTTGTGTTAAGAGGAATTGGAAGTAAGAAAATGCATGTGGTTGTTGTTGATGTTGTTGTTACCGATTTTGGGACTATTTTTATTACCTTGGATTCAATTGTTGTTATTGTTATTATCGTCACTAATTGCATGTTGAAATTGAAGGAAATCTTGATATTTAAAGTTGAAATGGTATATATGAAAGTGTTGAATTAGTAATTGCGTTTTAAGGAGTTATGAAGAGCTTTGGTATTAAGTCTTGTGACCGAGACATGTATGGAATTGTTGGACATGATTGTGTTGTATTTAGGGGCTATTTTGTGGAGTTAGAAAGCTGAAAATTTAGTCACAAATATGCATGTACATTGTGGTAATTGCTAACGTATGTCCTAAAAGAATAGAGGTAGAGAAAGGTATAGAAAAGCTTCACATTTCACTCTCGTTGTTGTTGAAGTATGTACTGTTTTAATAAGGACTAAGGGGATGGATTAACATGAGAAATAAGTGTAGTAATCACCTTGGTTGTTGTGGTTGTTGTATTTCATGGTCGTAAAGAGAAAGAATGTATAACGATGGCGTATATGGAGTATATGAGACTGTTTTGATTATCCTTGAAGTTGTGTCTTGTTAATGATGTTGTTAACCTTGTTTGTGAGTTGCGGACGTGTGTGTAAGTAGGGGAAGTGTTGCCCAAAATTTTATATAACAAGAGAGTCATCATTCGATAATTATAACGTATGCTAGTAATCATAGAGTTGACGGAAATGTTACTATTGTTATAGGTCGAAGTACTAATCGAGACGAATTCTAAATATTGAGTTGGTTAGTTTGACAATAAGGTATGTGAAACCATCCCTTCTTTCTTTTGGCATGATTTACATAAATGAATGTACGACGAACGTGCATAGTTCCAATGAATCCTACTTCCTAGTGATACATGATATGATAGTGCCTTGATTTTTCAGTGATAGTTCATTTTATTTATTCCATTGAGAGTCAATTGATGATTTAAATTGTATAAGGTTACTCATGATATTCTATTCGTGCTTGATGTGATTATATTATTTCACTGAGTCTCGGGCCGGGTATGTACATATATGATGATTTTACCGAGTCCTAGAATGGGCCGGGTACAATATACGTGGACAGACATCTACATGATTTTACCGAGTTTCAGAATGGGTCGGGTACGGTATGTGCACATTATATGATTTCACTGAGACTCTCACTAGGGGGCCGGGTACGGTATTTATATGTATATGACTTCATTCACCGAGTCCCATAATGGACCGGGTACGGTATATGATATGGACATACATAACTCTCATTTCATAAGACACAATTGCATTGGTAATTTTGATTATTATATTTGTCTCCGGTTATCTTTTGGCCAGTTATGATCTTCCTTACAGTACTTCATGTTTTATATACTCAGTAAATTATTTCGTACTGACCCCCTTTCCTCGGAGGGCTGCGTTTCATGCCCGCGGGTACATGTACTCAGTTTGGTGATCCTCCAGCTTAGGATTTTCCGCTCAGCTATTTGGAGAGCTCCATTGTTCCGGAGCTTAGTCATTTTGGTACAGATCATTGCTATAGACTTATACACATTCAGGGATACTGCGGGGCCCTGTCCTGAAGGTGTGTGTAAACGTGTAGATGTATAAGATACCCACCCATAATTTGAATATTTGTGTAAATATAATTATGGTAAGACTATGATTCCTCTTGACTAGGATTCCTATTGTAATTGGAATGGACATTGTACACCTATACATATTTGATATTAATGAAAAGAATTCCCGAGAAAATTAATATCATCTCACAATGACGTATACACGTACATAGTTTTAAAAGTCACAGTTAAGTTTGGGATAAACTTTCAGTTCTTATCCGGTTATTATATCATCAGCAAATTCAGTCACAGTAGTACTATAGTTGGCTCTACATTATTCAGTTATACGAAATACACACATAATAGTTGCATGCTTGCATGTGCAACAGCAGAGACAAAATTGGTTACATTTGCTAAAGAAATAGTTCTGAACCCCACCGCTAAATCTAATCACTCAACCGCAAATACTCCAATCTTTTTTGTAAAAATTAATGGCGGAGTCAGTTTGAAGGTTATCAAAAAGTAGATGTGGGAATACAACAAACATGATTAATTTACTTTTTACCTCCTTCATTTTTTTGTGAACTAATGTACTACTCTCTCTCCCAATTTATATGAAACACTTGTTTTTAGTCAGTCTAACAAAGAATGACATATTTTCTTATTTGACATCAATTTACATTTTAAACTTTATCTTTTACGCTTAACGAGATAATTTATAATAACACAAATATATTTACCTTATTTTAAATTAGAAGATTCAATTTTTTATTTCTACTATATTATATAAATTGGGGGAGTAAGTATTTCATAAAGAGGATAAGAAGAGTGTCTCATCTGAAATCCTAGCTAGTGGCAGTCAGATATCTAGCTAGCTTTCTAATTCACTAGAGTTAAGAGAGGGCTCCCAAAAATGGGATGAAATTAAAGGCAACTTTCGTGATCTAGTTGACGAAGTGTTCCCCATCCTATCTATATCCATTATCCCACTATGACAAGAGAGATCGAACATTGTACTTGATCAAATAATTTGCACGAAAAATTTAGTGTTTGGATAAGAGCTAATCACATGTTTGGTACGATGTTGCCTCTCACAATCTTGTGGTATATCTATGCCTACATCCTAGGTTAATGATTATCCTCAAACTCCTCTCTCCACTTTTACAAGGATTTAATTCTTATTACATGCAATAACAGTAAAAAATATTTTTTATTCTATTAGATTGTTTAAAAGATAATAATATATATCAATGTGTATAACTTACATTATTCATCAAATGAGATTAGAAATATGAAAAATTAGACTGATATAATAGCTTAAAGTATAAATTAATACTTCATCCGATCCGTTCCAATTTATTTGAAGATTGACCAGTTTGGAGAGTCAAACATTTTCTTCTTTAATTTAATTTTAAACATAGATTCTTCTAAAATGTATTATAAAACTTCACTACGTTGAAATCAAGGAAATGATGAAAGAATTATGGTCAAAGTAGAAGGTGGAGCTATGCTTCTAGTGATAGATGTTAAATCCTAAAACTTTCTGTGATAAATTTACTAAATAACTCATAAAATACCAAAAAAAAACCGTTAAAATGAAATTTCAATTGACCAATTAATCAGAACATCGCCTTCCTGAATCTAATATTGTCTCAAAATATCCAATGTTTCAGTGGTCCCAGAAAATCTCTTTCTAGATACAGGAGAAAGTGTGGTAGTATAAAATACTATTGTATTTATTAAGTATCATTGTTTTATTTTTATTTTTTTATTTTATTTTTATTTTTAACGAAGCACACGCTACTCTTTCGAAATGAGACAGCAGAAACCCCACGACGACGCAAACCACGCCGATTAATCACACTGTGCAAGCGCTGACAGACTAACCAAGGTTTATGCAGGATCGAACTCGCGACCATGGCCCCGCGCTTCATCACACACCAATCTGGCTTATCCTCATGTATTTATGTGTTATAGTAATATACAGTTGATGGTGACGATGTGCAACAAATATTAGAGCTCGATTAAAATAATTAAGGTAGTAACATATTTCTAATTTTAGTAGCCGTGGCAATAATGGAACCCTAAACCTTTTTGATGTGATGCTACACTTTCTGACTAGTGACATGTACCATTTTAGTGGCAGTGTAACAATTGAATAGCCCCTTCTAATAAAACGTCTGCAATTTTCTAACAATAACCTTTGGTCAAAATTAAAAAGTTTACGTAAACGTTGAACATCATCTTTAGTTGAGCTAATTATGATGTGACATAATTCGATATGAAGCAATGAAGGTTCTAGAATTTAAAGAAGTAGTAACTTATAATCAAAAGTAACTTTATTTCTATCTAGCATAATACCTAGCAGGCCGACCATAGGTTCGAATCCTGCCACCTTTCTTGTGGATCATTCTGTGGTTACCGGATGATGGGAATAACAAAGCGGCTTTCGCGCTAGTGAGCCGTTGCTTGTTGCGCAACGGCTTTCGCGCTAGCCCAAAGAAATTACATAAGGCATTTCACACTCGCTTTTCGACTTTTTGGCTTAGTTTAAAGGTCGATTCTCGAAAATGCTTATTTAAGCTATTACTTTAGAAGCTGACCTTCAAAAGATCGGGAATAGAATAGTGGACGCCAAAAAAAGCGGGGTTTTGTGATTGGAAGTACGTTGAATTTTGGTTTGCAATGCGATATAAAGTCTAGTCTTTATAGCTTTAAGGCAAAGAGCTTCTTTTAGGTACTCTTCGATACAACGGGGACGAGACGACCCGTAGATAAATGGACCCCTCATAAGAACTCAGCGGTTCAGATCTCGGCTGTTGTAACTGTCTACGCAAGGATACATATGTACCCCATATCTCGAGAGATGATTGTTATTACACGGACCTTAGGGTAGGGCGGACGCGGGGAAAGGTAAGAAAAAAATCACATTTTTTATAAATTGTTTATAAAAATTTTAAAAAAATAGAAATTTGAGAATATAGTAGAGCGGGGGAGGGGGTAGGTAAGAAATTTGAGTATGGGTTAGGACATGGGGTGGAGGGGGTAGGGGGAGAAGGTAAGAAAAAAAAATCATATTTTAAATAAAAAAATTAAAGTAAAAAAATATGAAATAGAAGACTTGGGTAAATAATAGAATAGTAGATGAGTTACTTTGAGCTAATGTAATTTTTTTGATTTGAGCTGTTCAAGATGAATGAGTTAAGTTGGACTAGCCTAAACTTAGCTCATTTAATAGTATATCAATGGTCAAATCGATTAAAATCTGGACATGTTAATTGAGATTGGGTCTAGTTTATCACCCTTAAATAGATACAAGTAGTGTTGATAAATACCTTCTTGGTTGAGTCTGTCACACATGGCTTGTCAAGTGTGGTTAATCGGCTGACGTGGTTTGCAGGCTATTGCGTCAGCCCGGGGTTTACCCTGTGCGCACTCGAAAGAGTAGCGGCTGCGGGTTCCTTCGTCAAAAAAAAAAAAAAAAAAAAAAAAGTAGTGTTGATAAATAGTATGAATGGGTCATAGGACTCACACCTACATCTTTACGGGTACATGTAAAATGTTCTAAGACTTTCCTTTTCTAGAGAAATAAATAGTACCATTAACAAAGTTTTCTGTTCTTTCAATTTGATATGAGAAAAGTAGGAATTCACTTTATTTAAGATTACAATTTTATATTCAAAGTGGCCTTCTCACGATGGTCCATGCAATGACACGAATGTCTAGTGCCTGGATTTCCGGTGCAACTAAATCTAGAAGACTATCCAAAAAGAGAAATTTAGAAAGATATCTAATACTATGTAGCTTTCTATCCAAAATTGTTGGAATATCTTATAGCTTATTAGCTAGTTACTACTCAAGCGGCTAGAACTAATATAATTTCAATAGGACTAGTATAATTAGTTCCATAGCTCGAACTTTATGTGTTAATTATGTTGTAGAATTGCATTCGTTTTCATCATCCCGAACCCAAGGGAATTTTTTAAATATATTTATTATATTTAAATTTAATATATAAAATATATTTTACACATATAAACTTATTCGGTATGATTAAATATTTTTTCGGTTTATTTTTATAAAATTTAAAATCTATTTAATTATTCGATACGGTTATATATTTATATAAAAAACGTCGATTTTATTAAAAAAAACCTAAAAATCAGTTCGGTACGGTTCCATCGGTTAAGTCAGTTTCTTGAAAACCATTGACACCCGTATGTCTAGCTTAATTCTTCCTCCGGTATCTTGAGCAGCTGGAGGGGGTGTGTATGTAGGCCCAATTCCTTTTTCTTGATTTTGTCCACTTTAGTTTTAAACCTCAAAACTCAATCGCTTTATAACGATTTATTTTCTTGTATATAATATTTTAGAGATTGATATATTGTTTACAAGTAATGTACATATCCTAATGCCATTTGTTAGTTAAGTGTCCTGTAATAAAAAGGAGGAGGAGTTATGAACCCTTACACCATCCCTACCATCCTTGATGCTAATATATGTATAACAGATAATACTGACTTGAACTACTATTATTAACAACAGATGTACTCTTTTAACATCATTCTAACATCTGGACAAAAGATCCTTCCTAAAGAGTTGGGAAACTTGGACTAAAATAGAAGAAATATAATTACGAGGTTACTATTTTCTCAAAGGTTTAAATAATATACATCGTCATTATAAGTTTTTCTCAAATAGGACCAACCTATTATCAGCCAGCCTGGTCTTGTACGCAGATTTTTTGTACTCAAACCACGTAAACTCTTTGTACAAGCTGTCTTTTCCTTCCATTAGTGATGGCAAAGGTGCAACCTTTTCAGTCAATGGTGGTCCTCCAAAATATATCATTGATAGTCTTGATTTCACACTGTTCGCCACTACCCTGTGCTTCACACTCTTAAACCTCCCATTAGTCATCACCTGCACACAAAATCACGGTTTTTAGTTTATAAGTTTTGAACGACAATTCTTATTTGCTTATTGAGTTTTGAATAAATTATATATACATATTAAATGAAACTTTCAATATTATAAATACAAAGTTTGAGTTAGAGCTGCAGAGTTAACTATAAAGCTTTCCACTATTCCACAAGATAAGTACAAAAATGATGAAGTGATGTTCTTGTGTACCTGCAATGAGTCACCAACATTGATGAAGAAAGAATTCTGATCAGGTGGGACTGAAATCCAGTGCCCATTTTTTAGTAAAATTTGAAGGCCCGAAGTGTTGTTGGATCTTAAAACAGATATGATTTGTGGGTCTGTATGCTCTCCAAATCCAATCAATTTTTTTCCATTGAATTCTTGAATATCAGGACATGGTGGATAGTGATTCAGCCTAAATACAGAGTCACTCTTTTCATCTATTAAAAGCTTACTGAAAACATACTTGGGATTAATCCTTAATCCCTCTGCCAACATTTCAAGAATCTCACACGACATTTTCTTCACTGCTGACACATAATCATTAACTGCAGAGCTGCAATAAAAATCAAGAAATGATAAATGTATATACTAGCAGTTAAATATCATATGTTCTGTTTTAATATCTTACCGGATTTTCTCTGGATTTACGCCTAATATAGATGCGAATTTCTGGTAATTGAATTTGGAGTTAGTTGAAAGGAGAATGTATTCGACCCAACCAATATCGCCATTTTGTCCAACCTTTTTGTTGCCATAGCCAAAAGGGTCAGCTGGCCCTGCTTTTAGTTTCTCAGACAAGGGAGAAGAGAAGAATTTGATAGCTTCAGATTCAAGTTTACTTATGAAATCCATTGGGACATTATGATTTATGACTTTGAAGAATCCAAATTCTTCACAGGCATTAACAATAAGGTTCTTAGTGTCGGGTTTAGAGAGGTCTATTACCGGAACATCATTGAAAAATGAGGGGGATTTGCAAGAGTTCTTGACTATTGGGAAGTGCTCAGTAGCAGGTTTTGTTAAGACCACCATTGTTTTTTTTTTTGGTGAAATTTACAATGGTAGAAGAAGAATAATATGTTGACAAGGAAATGAAAAGATCAAAACTTTGGGTGTTATTATCAATGACAAGTATTTCTTGTTTGTAAGAGCAGCTTTTGAGGTAATTTACAACTGTAGGAGCTTAGCTGTGTAGTGAACACTTGGAAGCAACACCTGCTTTCCTTTGACGAGGGCAAGTCCCGAAGGTGAAATTTTCCACCCGTATCGTGGCGCTTTGGCGGGGATGGGATCGAGGATATCGCGGTGTGATGTGACTCGCATGGCACCAACAGGACACGAACTCAACAAAGCCTTTGCAATATTTCAGCAAAGTACTGTCACCACACACGGATTCGAACCCGCGACGTCGGAGTGGTTGTACCCCAATCACCTTGCCACTTACCAACTCGCATGTGCCCCTGGAGGCAAAACTGTGGTAGGGTAATTTTTTTTAAAATGACTGGTTCCACCGCATTACGGCCCCATACCCCAGAAAATCCCACCTCCGTTCTGGCCCTACGGATTAGTATACACCGCTTGGTTTGCATGCGAACAGTGGAGGAATTTTTTTGGGGGAACACAGTTCCACTCTCGCTGGTCAGGGAAATCGAACACGAGACCCCATGCATCAATACCCTAATGAAGTGGCCACTGGGCCAAACACTTTGGATCCTGCTTTCCTATTTATAGGGAAACCCGAGAGTGCCCCCCACCCCACTCCCATCCCCCAAAGATATTAACAGAAGGATTGACCTAATATGTTTTGTTCTCTTTAATTTGACTTGGTGTCAAAGTTTGTCACCGAATTAAAGAAAACCTTTTGACTATCCAGCTTGTGGGATTAACTTGAGATTTTTGCTATTGACGACGTTAAATCTTATGACGATTCGCTTGGTGAATGCACATAAGATTTATATCGTCACTTTTGGCTCGTGGCTACGTCCACTGATCTTGTACATTTTGATGATTATTAATACACATTTACCATTTCATAAAAAAAAAACCTTTTAAAAAGTTTATTAATATTGCCAAATATAGAAGGGAAAAAAAATCTGGTACCAGCATTATAGAGTCACTGCATCTAATAGCTTGTTTAAGAATAATTTAATATTAAATTTTTTATTTTACGCATTTAACAAGCTTGTATAGCTCACACAAATGTTATGGGCTCCTAAAAACTTTTAAACTTTAAACTTTTAAGATTACAAGTTAAAAAATGTCTAAAATACACCTCAATTTTTGTCGAAATTTGTTGTAACACGCCTAAACTTTATGGTGGTCATATTACCCCCTGAATATATTTATAAAGCATTTTTTGGCATTTATCTGGAAAATTTTGAGCTAAAATCCAACACGACACAAATCGAGATTTGATTATAAAAGAATATAGTGATTCACAAGATCAAATTCTAAGAGAATCAATTATTTTCTCCATGAAAAAAAATAAAAGAGTAGGTGAAAAAATCTATTTTTTTGTTTTGTTCGAAGAGTTAAATGACCTGAAAATGACAGGACTCCTTTGTTTTAGGCTTTTGTTCAGCACGTGTTTGAATTGTTATCTAGTTCACTTCCCGACAATTGACAGTCCCTTCATGTATGTTGATCCTTGGAATGTTTACTTCTTTGGGGGGTGGGGGAGGGGAAGCAAAATAATGACAATGAGTTCTTATGCATTGGATAGACGTACTTATTGGACATTCCTTTTTGGCAGTTGCTTATAACTGTACCTACATAATGTGTTTGATCTAGTTAAGGTAGGTGTGTTCCTATATTCTTGAATTCATTTTTGTTTCCTATTTTCATCCTTGTTATGGAGATACGTTTGTGGTTGTAGCTAATATTTCTTTTTTCATGTGTAGAAGTCGGAATCATGGTGTATGTATCTTGAGATTATCAATGTCAAAGAAATTCCTTAAAAATATATACAAGGAGTAATAGGATTCCCGTAAAAATTAGGTGTGTTACATCAAATTCGGATAAAAGTTGGGAGTATTTTAGGTATTTTCCCATTACAAGTTTCAAAAAAAAAAATTCTTAAACTTTTTTTAAAAAAACTTCATTCTGAGGTCAAACTATCGCATAAATTCAAACGGAAGGAATACATTCTTTATAAATAAATAAAAAGGAAAAATAACATTTAATTTTTTATTGACCGTAGTTTTCTTTACAAAACGTGTAAATTTTATATATCATATTTTTCTTAAATTCTTGAGAGTCGATCTCTTTTTACAGTTCATCAGAATGTGTTATTATCATTTGTAGTCTTGAATCATATATTTATTATTTTAATTTTCTAGTTTTTTCATCTAAAGTATATTATTTTTTATGTTCTTACGTCATAGCTATATATGATCTTTGTAGCAAACAAATACAGTGCTAAATATACATGAATATACACAATATACATGTGTATACTCATGTATATTCATTCTCGGAATTCACTGTAGCAGCCCACACGAGTTGGTCATTTTTTGGTAAATTATGTAATGTAATATTTTAGTGTAATTAGTCTCATACACTTATCATAATTGCATAGTTAGTCTCCAAATAGAATAAGATTTTAGGAGTAGAATATGAATAAGATTTTCCTATTATGAAAATATGTAAATTGTATATATTCTTTTTCAGTTAATGAAAATAATCAAGAGATTATTTTTTTCATGGTATCAAAGTCAGGCTCATTCTAATTTATTCGTCGATGTTGGACCCCCAAATATAATTGTCCACGCTCTAGTTAACGAGGTCTGGGCGTGTGGAGAGTGTTAAAAGTCCCACATCGAAAATGGAATGGGAACATAAACTCCTTATATGAACTTGAACAGTCTTCGTAATACAAGCTAGCTTTTGGGATTGAATTAGACCCAAAATTTATTATTTATCGTTAGTTGCCAATTTGCCATGTCGAGATTGAAGAAATTATGTTCATCCACCTATACAATCTTTAGTGGTGTACCCCTGACTGAATGATCTACATTGATCAAACATGATAATTCCCAATCACCCACCCCACTGCCCATACAAACACTTCTTCAATCTTTATCTCTTCCTGTATCAACTTTAATTGTTAAATATATAGTATTTGAATTGACTGAATACAGCTACATTCTTTTAAAACTTATCCGTAACTTTTATATTATATTATATTATATTATATTATATTATATTATATTATATTATATTATAATTGAGCACCTGAACTGATATACATGTGTTTCTATTATATAATATACGTTAATAGTATTATCTGATTGGTCATTGTTGTTGTCTGTTGAACATGAAATGTTTGAATCGAGTCAAATTGTTCCTGAAGTGTTAGATCTCAGTCTCCTAATCAGATAAAAAGGGCTAAAGATTATCCCAACAGTGACATAATAAATTATTTCGGTGTTTGCGCAGGTTGGAACGGTGTGTATGAAAGAAAAGGTGGCGAGTTTTTGGGCATGACAGAAGTTGTCTCCAAATATTACTATAATCCTTTCCTTCCAAATTATTTGTACCAAGTACGGAGTGTTAGTGTCAATCTAGATCTTTAATATATAAACCACAATACAATATATAATTCAAAGAGAATTGAATTCAACAACACTATTATATAGATACTTCAACTATATAGAAATTAACAACAATGAAAGCAACAGTATGAACATCACATACTAACTTGTTTGTATATAGAGGTCTGCAATGACGCAGTGTCCTAAGACAAAAATTCGTTTCTGCTTGTGCTGCAGTTGATCAGACGTCTGCCTTGAGAATACAACTATCTGAGTGATAGTTCTAGCACAAGAACTTCACCCTGACGAATCTACTATATGTGTTCTTCAGAAATTTGGTTAAGGAAGAAGAAGCAACAACAAGAGATGATCTTCAATTGATGTTTTAATTTTTAAATCTGAAGATTGATCTTGTTAATTGTATTGTTGTGTATGAAAACAAGTGATCAACATGTTATTTATAGCATACCAAACGTCCATAAGCAGCTATTAACCAAAGGTTGTGACTTTATGTGAAGTGTTGCAACTTTTCGTTCAAAACTGAAAATTCCCGTTATGCAGCGCCGTCGCGCCGGAATTCCTGCAGCTTCTCTGAAGTTTCAGCGCCGCGGCGCTGTGCCTTAAATTCACAGCGCATATTTTTGATCACTTAATCTCTTCTTCTTCTACAAGTTCCAACACTAGGAGTATCTTTTATTGATCTGTTAAAAAAATAATATTATATATATTTTTATATTTAAAAATGTTGAATTAGTTGTAAGTAATATTTGGAGGCCTTCACTTGAACAAATGCATCTATTCATGAAAAAGAATAACTTTTGAAAAGTCATCTCTCAAGTTTTATATATATAAAAATTCTCTTTAATCTTAAATGAAATTTATTGTAACGCTTTAAAGAATATACGAGCTATATTTCCTTAAGAACAATAGTATTACGTCAAAGCTTTTCTTTTTCAATTTAATTTTCTTATTTTTCCAATATAATTCATTTTAATTTTTTTATTTTATCTTTGATAAAATATTTTTATAAATATTCTAATATGTTTAAGATTACTAGTTGTAAATTTATAAATACACAAATTATAGTATGACCTATTTAAGATATTAATAAATATTATAAAAGTCTTACTATTTTAAAAGAACATATTACAACATTTTTTTATTAGAAAACTGTCGGCCTAGTCGGCGTGGAACGGAATCCGACAGCACCCCTTTGATTTTCGAGTAACATGTCGCCTGCCTTCGTCACACAATCTTAGAATCCGCTACTTATATTACAAAGGCACAACAAATCTTATGTAAGCTCTTCCTGCTATCTGCATGTGATGGTAGATCATTCTTTTGTTTGATCATTTGTTTGCTTGTTCGTAAAAATAAATTAATGTTAAGAGTATCACATCCATAATCGTTAAAAATTATCCACGTTCAGTGGGGTCTGTAACACCCCATTTTAATCGGAGTCGAAAACGGGAGTACTACGTATGGTTGATTCCTAAATGTATTTTAAGGAGTCGCCACCTAATTATTATAGTGAATTAGGACACTTAGCTTATTGCAATAAAAATACTGCAATTGACTTCCATTTAATGGTCTGCGAAATTAGTGAGATTCTGAGTCAGGGTTCTTTATTATCCTAAAGGGAAGGGGTTAGACACCCTTTAAGATCCGCTAACTTGCGGTTATTCGTTCAAACCTAGGTTAATTATTTATTGCCCTTTTTATTCTACATATTCTAAGCATTTTTAATAATTTATAATTAAAATAAAATGCAATACAAAAATAATAAAAGCTTAAAATTAAATGAAACATAAAAATAAAGCTCCGGGACATCTTTTAGCCCTTTTTGGGCCTTCTGCACAAGATAATCTCCGGGTACCTGCATAAACACTTAGTAAAAGTATTAATAGTAGAATAAATAATTTTAAAAGCAATAACAAAAATTAATAAGTAAAGCAAAATAAATAAATCCGTCTTTTGCACAGAGGAGGCCTTGGAAATCAGACGGAGATTCCTTCATCGGCCAATATTATTAAAAGCAATAAAATAAATAAAACCTTCATATCCGCGCCAAAACAGTAATAGTTTTAAACACGGAGGGCTCAGATATAAAAAATGTAAAGTGGGACAGCCTAAACAAGTGCACATGCGAATTACTGCCAGCGCATGTTGGTTATCCGGTGTAAGTTGAAGAAATCATCCTTGCCCAGAAAGCTTCATTTATTTTATTTTCCGTCTTTGCAACTGTGGAGGCCTCAAAAATCGACGGATAACTTTTTCATCGGCCTCCTCTGTGCAAAAGACGAATTTATTTATTTTGCTTTACTTATTAATTCTTGTTATTGCTTTTAAAATTATTTATTCTACTATTAATACTTTTACTAAGTGTTTATGCAGGTACCCGGAGATTATCTTGTGCAGAAGGCCCAAAAAGGGCTAAAAGATGTCCCGGAGCTTTATTTTTATGTCTCATTTAATTTTAAGCTTTTATTATTTTTGTATTGCATTTTATTTTAATTATAAATTATTAAAAATGCTTAGAATAGGTAGAATAAAAAGGGCAATAAATAATTAACCTAGGTTTGAACGAATAACCGCAAGTTAGCGGATCTTAAAGGGTGCCTAACCCCTTCCCTTTAGGATAATAAAGAACCACGACTGAATCTCACTAATTTCGCACCATTAAATGGAAGTCAATTGCGATTTTTATTGCAATAAACTAAGTGTCCTAATTCACTATAATAATTAGGTGGCGACTCACTTAAAATACATTTAGGAATCAACCATACGTAGTACTCCGTTTCGACTCGTTAAAATGGGTGTTACAGATGGCGACTCTGTTTGGTGTTCTTTATGGGGTTCATGGCGGTGGGCGCGGAAGGTGAGTGAGAGGTGTTGGTTGGCGGGAGGCGGTGGATGTGAGGCAGGCGGTGAGGGTTAAGGAGAGGGTGATGGTGGTCGACGGGTCTGATGGGTCTCCGGCGATGGGTACGGCGACGGGAAATGTGAGAGGGTGACGGGAGAGGGTTTGTGTGGGAGAGGGTGTGAGAGAGTGGGAGAATTTGGTTAAAGGGGCTTGGCGGAGCTTGATAGAACTCCGTGAAGAGCGGCGCAGCGGCGAAAGGAGAAGAGGGAGAGAGGAAGGTGAGGGAGAGAAAGGGCTGAGGGGGTTAAGTGTGCGGTTGAGGGGTAGTTTAAAATGGGGGGATGTTTTGTTTTTATAGGGGGTAGATTAGGGTTTGGTATTTGGGGGGGAAAATGAAAAGTGGGGTATTGTTTTTGGGGGGAAAATGAAAAGTGGTATTTGATTTTAGGGGGGGGGGGGGGGAAAAAAAGAGGGTGTTTGGATGATATTAAAAATAGTGTTGGCTTGGACTGATTCAAATTGTGTCTTGGACTGGACTGGTTCGACAAAATGGAAGGCTGGTTAATTATTTATTTAAAAAGATGCAAAATTATAAAATACAAATGTCATTGCGATAATAATAATAATAATAAAATGATATTTAAGAAATGTTTAATGCCTAATTAAAAGTAAAACGGGATGTTAATTAATTATTTAAAGAGATGCAAATATTATTAAAATAAAACGACGGTGTAACAATAATAAAAATAATAATATTAACAACGACATAATGCTTAATTTAAAAATAAAAGATGCAATGCCATTTTTTGTGAAGAAATAAACATAGAATATTATGTAAAAATATGCAAAATAACGATTAAAATGTGGTGTGCTAAAATACTTAAAATTGCACGAAATATACAAAAAACGGGTCAAAATTGACTGTCAACAGGGTCCACGCGGCAGGTCCTACCCAGGGCTCATTGAATTGGACACATTATTATTGTATATTTGATAGACTTAGTCTTGTACCATAATTAGAATTATTCTATTATCTTAATTGTATAGAATAGAAATTTAGATGTAAAGTAGGAATAAGATTCTTCTATTGTAACTTATACATATATGTCTTCAATCAATAAGAATAATGAAGAGATTATTTCTTTCATGGTATCAAGAGTTTAGGTTCTCTTTACCTTGCTTCCGCTCCTCAAAATTTCTTCTCTATTTTCGGATTTTTGACCTCAAATTCTCGATTTTTTGTTCTTCCCTTTTAACAAAAACCGAGTATCTTCTCTTCCAAAATCTTCCCTCACAAATTCCCTTCTCCGAATCTTGTTGTTCTATTCCCTATGGCTGATAAGAACAATTTTCAACCTGCCATCACATTTTCTAACATCAAGAGCGTCATCCCTATCATTCTTGACCTAGAAAACGTCCAATATGGAACGTGAGCGGAATTATTTAAGATTCATGCTTTGGCACACAAAGTCCTCCACCACATCATTCCTCTAACTCCAAAGGTGGGTGATGTTGCGTCTACTTCTACGACGGTCGTGCCCACTAAAGAAGTCGATCCAAAATTATGGGTCATGCTTGATGCCAAGGTTCTTCAGTGGATTTATGCCACAATCTTCTTGGATTTTTTATAGACGATTATGGAACCCAACTCCACATCTATGGCGGTGTGGGATCGATTGCGAGATATATTCCAAGATAACAGTCATTCTCGAATTGTTATCCTTGAGCAGTAATTCTCCCATGTGGCTATGGCGAGTTTTCACAACGTGTCCTCTTATTGCAAACGCCTCAAGGACTTGGCAGACCAACTAAACAACGTGGGTTCTCCTGTTTCTCAAAGTCGTCTAGTTCTTCAGATGGTTGCAGGCCTGTCAGAGGCCTATAGCGATGTTGCTTCGGTTATTCGTCAGAGTAACCCCCTGCCATAATTTTATCAAGCTCGTTCTATGCTTACTTTGGAGGAAGCCAGATTGGCTAAGAAAGTGGCGATTGGGGCTAGCCCTGTCGTCATGATGACTGCTTCCAATTTTAGCCAACGTGACTCAAAATCACAACAACGAGGGTGATATGAAGGGCCAGAATCGAAAGAATAATGACGGCAACAACGGAGACAACCGTCAGCAGCAGCAGCAGTCCTGGAGCCCACAGGGGCCCCCTCGATAGTGGCAGTGGGTCCCATCGCCTCCACGGTGCCCACGCGACCTTACAGCGCCACGCGCCTCGATCGCGGCCCGGCTTCGCGATTCGGTCTCGGGAGTTCAGACTAGCGTATGGGCAGCCCCAGCTGTTACACCCCGTAATTCCAGGTCATATATTTGAGAACGTATGAAAGGAAATAAGATTTGAATTTGGAAAGATAAGTTGACAGAATATTTTTGGACAGATTTTCAGTCAACTTTGGAGCGGTATATCTCCTAGTATATTAGGAGTCTTTAGGTGTTTCAAAAGCCTAGCATGGAGTTCGTTGATTATAGTTTCCAACGCAACAAACCGCTCGTCGATAGGACATCAGAGTAGAAAGTTATGGACGTTGCAAGTTCAGCTGACAGAAGAGAAGGAAGCAGGTTCAGTCAGGCGCCACGGCGCCGTATTTCAGGGCCGCGGCGGGATTTTGCGAAAATTGGGCAAAAATTAGAAGATATTTGTGTAGAGGACCTATGGGAGGGCGATAAGTGTCCCTCCCAACTTGTAGGCCAAGCAAGGTCCTATATTATGACCAAGTCTTGCAAGACTTGGCCATTTGCAAGACTTCATCCTAAAAGATTGATCTTCTCTTCTCTCTCAAAAATTGATAAAACCCTAAGCCTAGATGAAATTGTTGGAAAGACGACAAGAAGACAATATGTTGGCAAGCTTGTAGAGGGTTCGTGTGGGTGATTTTGACGTGAATAAGAATTGCGAAAAGAGGGCTAAAGTGGGCGAGATTGTTGGACTGTTTTGGGCGAAAATACCAAGGTAAATTCGTTCTCCTTCTTGAAATAAATTATGTCACGTGTTGTAGAAATTGGAGAAGGGTATTGTGATGGGTAAAATGGATATAAGAATTGAAGGTTGCCATGTCACAAATGAAAGTATAAAAGGGCAGTTTTCGAGCCTCTAGTTCGTTGTATTTATATGGTCGTCGTCTTCACTTTGCATAGTTTTGGTTGGAAATTGAAGGAAAGTTGCTTGTGAACTTCTAAAGGTTGCAAATAGCGGATTGGAACGCAAAGGGAAAGGAGCTAAAGTTGCCAAGGATCGACTTCGACGCTTGGATTTTATTAGGGCTTATTGAGGTAAAATCTTCATCTTCTTAATGTGATTGAAGATTACATGTTATAGTAGTTGATAAATGAGCATGTGGTACTTAGATTGAAGTTTGAAAATATTTAGATCATGTCGACATGTTATAAACCGAAAATGGGCACGTTAGCCTTTATTGTTGAAAACAACTTGGTCGATAGTTATAATCGTCGCATGTTATCCAAATAATGGATTATAGTTGTTGAAATTGGTTGCGACTATATAACATGTTAGAACGACAATATGGATTGAAAAGGAATTGGAAAAGATTGTATGTGGTGGTACATTGTAGCCGAGAATGACATTTAATATTGGACTGTTTTATAAATTATGGGGCAGAATTTTACACGTCTTGTTAAGGCGTGTAATCCCCTTTGGTTAGCTGAATTGTTGCGCCTTAAATGTGGCATGTTGGTTATTGATTTCGGGCCTTGAAAAAAGTGGAAAAGTATGTAGAAACAAAGGAAATGCTGTCCATTTTTTTGTAGAATAAGTGACTTTACACTTAGAACATTCTACGTTTGAAGCTAGAGGTTAATAGCCGTGTTATGGTTATTGTAGGTTGACATTCTATGTGCGGCATATTCAAGTTAGCAAGTGGAGTAAGCCGAAGAGGTATGTGGAACTTTTCTTATCTCTTGAGCATGAATAGCTATAAATGTATAGTACGGTAGACGTACGAGATTTAAATGAATTTAGTTTCATTTGATATCCTTGACTTGTTTAAGAATGTCCAAGTTGGTTGAGTTAGAGAATTAACTCACTTGTTTTAAAGGTTAAAAATGTCTTAGTTTCTAAAGCATATAGTTAGTATAACGGCTTTATGGAAAGTTGGTTATAAGTTATAACAACTTTATGAAAAGTTAAAGGAATGGTTTTCTCTAGTAAGGTGAACAAAGAAAAATAACTTGAAATAAAGAAGGGCAATTTGATTTAAAGGCATCAATTGCTTGAAGTTTTAAAGTAATGGTCACTTGATTTAGAAGCTTAAAAATGTATTTCTGAAAGTGTAGTAACTTGACTTTTAAAAGGTATAGGTTACTTGATCTTATGTATAAAGACATCTTGACGTGTAAAGTATTGATTACTTGAACTATGTTAAAGTTAAGAGACTTGAAGTATTCTGAAAGTTATGTAACTTGATTTGAAAGTATATGATACTTGGTTTTTAAAAGTATAAGTATCTTGGTTATAAAAAGAATGAATTTGTCTAAAACATAAAGAGTTATAACGGCTTTATGGAAAGTTAGTTATGACGGCTTTATGAAAGGTTAAGAGAGTGGTCTATTTTGATTTATAGGCATGAGTTGCCTAGGTTGTGAAATTATAAGTTACTTGGTTTCAAAGCCTTGAAATGAATTTCTAAAGGTTAGTAACTTAAATTTGAAAAAAAATAGACATGCATTGATACTACGGGTGTTAGTATCTTGGGGTTTTATATAAAAAAGAGTTTTGAAAATAAAGGAAGTACGTACTACTTTGGGTTAAATTCCCGGATTTTTATGTGACACGAAAGTGCCTTGAGTTTATAAAATGAAGTTCATGTTTGTATGATAATGAAAGTCTAAAGATTTTATGAACTTGCCTATGCTTGCTTGCGATAGTCTTTGAGTGCAAGTATTATATTTTTTTAAGCTGCCGTGACTCTCGGTTGGAGGGCCGACTGTCTTGTTGTGAATTTACTTGGACGTACCGACAGTGATGGAGGATTCCACGGGTATGCTTCCATTGTGATTGATCCATGAACATACTTATACGATGAAGGATTCCGGGGCATGCAACCATGATGTGGGTTAAATTCTCCGATGCTATTATTACTCCATGGACATGCTTATACGATGAAGGATTCTGGGGAATGCAACCACGACGTGGGTTAAATTTCCGGATGCTATTATTACTCCATGGACATGCTTATACGATGAAGGATTCTGGGGCATGCAACCATGATGCGGGTTAAATTCCCATATGCTACTATTACTCCATGGACTAGCTCCCCATGAAGACATGTACCCGAGATGAGGGATTCCACGGGCATGTTATATACTATTATAACCTCATGGATTAGCTCTCCATGAAGTCATGTACCCGAGATGAGGGATTCCACGGGCATGAGATATATATAGATATCGCATATGTGCACGCCGACAGTGAGGTAAGATTCCACGGGCGTGTTATATGGATATATTTTACACTTACGGCTGCCGGCAGTGATGGAGGATTCCACGGGCACGCTTTAATGTTGCGGGCTTGAGACCCTTACTGGATTGTGTGATGGTTTTGAGGGCTTGTGTCCCTAGCCATGGTGTTACTATTGTTCATGTGTTGAAATAGTCTTTAAAAGGTAAAACTGACTTTCATTTCGGCAAGGCACGGTTGTACTGTTAATTTGATTATCATACTCGTCTCCAGCTTTTTATATCTAGACTTTGTGATTTAAATTACAGTACTTTCAATTTTACATACTTGGTACATATTTTGTATTGACCTCCTTTGAAAGCTGCGTTAAATCTGCGAGGTTGAGTACATGTAGTTCTTGATCCTCGCTCTTAGGATCATTGATTCTTGGAAAGCTCCATTTCTCGGAGGCTTTGTCTTGTGTACGATTCCACGAGGTTGTAGATTTATGTACATTCGGGGTATGGCGGGACCACTGTCCGTCACGATTGTTATGTAAAAATTCTTAGAAGTGCAGTAGTCATATCTTGTGGATTGGGTTGTAAGAAAGAAAAAAAGGTAAGCGCTTTTTGGGTTATGTGTATACTTTTGGAAGGTGGCCTTATCGGCTACTTTGTTGATATTTCATGACTTATCTTGTTTGAGTTGTATGTATGTTCATTCTTATTCTCTGATGTATACTGTAAGGGTGCCAGGTAGGGCACGATCGCGAGCTTGGTCGGGTCGTGACAAAAGTGTTATCGAGCGATTAGTCCTCGGAAAGTGTCTGAGACCGTGTCTAGTAAGTCTTGGTTATCGGTGTGTTGTGCACCTATAACCAGAGAGGGCGAGACATTTAGGATTGGTTTCCATTTTTTCTCTCTGAGATCGTGTAGTAGAGTTGTCTTATTAGGTTGAATCCCCTCTAACATATTCTTATGTACCAGTTATGCCTCCACGGAAGGCGACCAGGGCCCAGAAGGGCAAGGCAGGAGCAGGAGCTGTGATCGGTGTATTTTATATACACCTTTTGAGTCATTTTTAGTTAGTATTTACTCATTTCATTTATGTTTAGTATAGTATTAGGGTCGTTTTCCTTTCTTTTGTGTCACAACGGTCAGAAAAGGAGAAATGACAAAAAGGAGATGAAATGAGCATAAATGAGATGGAATTGCACACTAAAAGGGCCAAGAAATGAAGCCTAGAAGTTAGGAAGTATAGAAGAAATCGGATGAAGGCAGGACGAAAAAGGGCGAAGAAACAAAAAATGCGGAAGAATGTAAATGTGGCGCTGGCGGCCGGGCGCGGCTCGCCTAATTTTCAAACGCCTCGATTCTTGTGTAGTGGCCGGATTGCGAACGCGGCGCGGCGGGATTCGAGTTTTGGGCCAAATTTGACACGTTTTCAGAGTCCAAAAGGATTCTATAATTTTTCCTACCTACATAATCTTTAACCCTTTACCTAAAGGATTCTATAACTTTTCCTACCTACATAATCCTTAACCCTTTACCTAAAGGATTCTATAACTTTTCCTACCTACATAATCCCTAACCATTTACCTAAATGATTCTTGGGCTATAAATAGTCTATACATCATTAGAAGAATTCAAAATTCCATCCATTGTACATACAACACAACTTAGGAGGCTAAGATTTTGGGAGGCTTTTCAAGTATTTTCTTTTGCTTTGTTTATTTCAGTTCATGTATGGAGATTATATTAGTTCTTAGCGTGACTATGGCTAGGAGCTAATTACTTTGTTAGGGATTTCCTTGTGATTCACTTGAAACTCTATTCATGAATTAATATATTAGTTTGGTTTCTTCTTCACTTATTTAAGATTTATTCAATAATTGTTTTGATTGCTTGATAATTAACTGATCACTAGTTATCATCACTTATATGAGTTTTAATCGAAATCCGAAAGGGGAGATTGTGAATATGCTATAGTTGAATAAACATAGGTTTAAATCGTGGACGAAAGTACCCCGATACTTGTGTAGCTTAATAGGTTATTGCTCCTAATCATCCTTTGTAGTCAATCTTGTCATCGAAAGATAGAAGGGTTCTCTATTGGGGTTGAGTGTTTATATTACCTTAACAGGAGTATAAAACGGTCTAGTTAACCTGCTATCTTAACGTAGAAGAAAAAGTTAGTCTTATTGTATTAAGGATTGAATAGAGTGGATAGTTGATGATCTTGGAAGCCCTAATTCTCCATCATAACTGATTTAAATCAAAGTATTTTCATAATTAGTTTATTTCCTGCATTATTAGTTTAGAATTCCAACTCAATTAACGTTAACCAAATAGAAACTAAAGCATAGATAATCGATACTTGAAAACCAGTCCCTGAGGACGATATTCGGTCTTACCAAGACTATATTACTTGTCACGATACGTGCACATGCGTTAAGCGTGTGTATAAATCGCACATCAAGTTTTTGGCGCCGTTGCCGGGGACTGGCGTACTTTCAATATCGATTTATCTATTCTTATTTCTAATTTGGTTGCTCCAAGAACAAAGTTTCTAACTTGTTCTGAGAGCATATTTTTATCATCTTTTGTTGTTTTTCTTATTTTGCAGGTAAAGTTCGTGTGTTTTATAAAAAAAAACAAAAAAACAAAAAACAAAAACAAAAAAGGAGGAAAAAATCAGGACACATGGACTACTACTTCTATCAGGGGCAGCCAATTCATCAACAACAGCCTAACCCACAGGTTCTAGAGGAAGATCTATATGAGTTGCAGGCAGGCATACTCAGGCTCACCAAGTGTCAGGCTCAGTTTATGGCTGAGACAAGGGTGTCCCTCAGCAATTTGGAGACACAAATAGGATAGCTAATGGAAAGGATGAGCAATACACCACAAGCAAATTTGCCTAGCGACACCATTGTGGGAAGTGATAAGCAAATTGAGGAGCCGGAACCACACCCAGCTGTTTAGGAATCTAGCGAGATAGTTGGTGTAGAGAAGGAAAAGATTACTGAGATCCAATTATTCACCTTTTTGGATTCTATGGAAATTCTTTTTCCTGTACCTATTGCAGAATAAACACCACTATCTGTCACTGTTGATCCCCAAATAGGAAGTCCATACCATCAAGGGCACCCCCTAGAGTTGAGAGATGTTGGGAATCTCATTGATCCCTACATTATAGAGAGCGTAGAAGACAAGCATGTCTTGTGTACTTGAGGGATAATATTATATCTGAAGCCCTTAGTTGAAAAGATTGCTGTAGGAAAAGTGAGACCTGCAACAATAACTATGTGGATTGCAAGCAGTTCGCAGAAGGATCCAATGGGCACTCGTAAAGGTTAACTGCGTCCGGCTAAAAGACGTTAAAGACATCGCTTGTTGGGAGGCAACCCAATGTTTTTAATTATGTTAGTTTGATTTTTGTCTTTAGTTTTTTTTTTGAACAGTCTCACGGTCTTGGGTTCTTGTTTTGTGTTGTTGGATGGAGTGGGTGAAAGCTAACTCGAGGAAAATGAGCAAAAGCGAAAAAAGGAAAAGCGTCGTCAGCGCCACGGCGCCCGAGAATCGGCCAGTGGCGCCGGAACTCAAACCCACGATGCTTAGGCGCCACGGCGCCGAATCTTAGGGTCGTGGCGCCGAAAGTTCCGAGAGTCAGACGCAGTGCAAATTCCAGAATATTTCCTCCCAAATCTCCATTATGACTGCTGTGTTGTGTCAGTAAGTTGTCCCTATTTTTAGTCTTCACACATTGGGGACAATGTGTCGATTAAGTTTGGGGGGGGGGTGTCTTATATTTTGTTTTATTGTTTTGAGTGTTTGTGATTTGTTTTGTGTGTTTTTGAGTATTTTTTTTTTGAGTCATAATTTATTATTATTATTATTATTATTATTATTATTGATCATGCATGTTGTAGTCACTTGAAACGCCTAATAAAGTAAAGTGAGATAATATAATGGAATTAGAAGCAGAAAATCTGAACACTTATGATAGATATGCCAAAAATTCATGAAATCGAACTATTTGGGGTATCTTGCTTGATTTATGCATTGTTAGTGATTAAACTTATGTGTCTGCTTGCTTGCTATTTGAGGCGAAATAGTTAGGATATGCCTGTTAGAGAGATAATTCAGGCATTTCTTTGTTAGCCCTTTCTTACCATTCTTTGCCTATCCCTGACATTACAATTGTATCCCTAGTCAGCCCCTTTGAGCCAAAAAAATAAGATATTTCTTTGACGCTCTATAATTCCATATTTGTGTCATAAGTGAAAAATTGAAATGATTGGAATATAAAGTGTTGAAAAAGAGACAAAAGAGATTGAACAATTTCGAAGCATCCCAGTGAAAATAAAATAAAATAATAATAAATAGGCAAAAACCTAAGTTTGGGGGTGCTTACTATTCATCAGACACCTCATTCTCTCAAAACAAAAGAGGGGAAAGATAAGTATGAGGTTAAAAAGAGAATCAAAAGAAAAGAGAAGAATTTAAAGCAAAAGAGCTTATGGTACATAAATTGAACCTAAATGCCTATTTTTATCTACCCCTGCCTAAGCCTACTGTCACGACCCGACCTCGGATCCGTGACTGGTGCCTTACCCCGGGCACCCTTGTGATACAACATCAGAGAAAACCTGCGGAAATAAACTCACAAACAAGAACCATATAAGAATATAAAACAGGCTAACCCAAAGTGGCTACCTCTAAATATAATAAAACGAACAGTTACATCCTTACATCCCAATTCATGACAGGACTACAAGCCTCTAAGAAGGTATAAACACTATGACGGGACAGGGCCCCGCTGTCGCGCCCGATTTCGACCGCGACATTTTCTTTAAGCGAATCCTGCTTAATAAAAATGTTAGGAAATAAATAAAATGTGCTAAATAGTTAAAAAATGGTTTTAAATGGTGTAAAATTGCTAAGGGGGGGTTTCTTAAATGCTATGGGGTTCATGGTCATACCTAATTATTTTGGGTGAATTAGGACACCTAAATGTTAACTAGTTTAAAGTAAACATTAACTCCATTTAATGGTCTGCTAAACTTAATGAGATTCCGGGTAAGGGTTCTTTATTATCCTAAAGGGAAGGGGCTAGGCACCCTAAAGGATCCGCTAACTTACGGTTGTCCGTTCAAGCCTAGGGTTAATTATTTATGCTAACAATGCGTGTTTTGAAAAGTATTTAAGTAAAGATATAGGAAGTATTTTGCTAATATAAAATGTGAGATTTATTTTAAAATATATAAAGCTAGTTCTAGCTAAAAGATGATTTATGCATTTTATGACGTATTAGATAAGATACATGTGTTGTAATAATGCAAAAATCTTATTATGACGAAATGTATACTTATAAAATAAGATGTGAAATATCTATTATGCAAAGGCTAACAAAAATAATTTTTAATTATGAATGTTAGTAAGAGTTTATGAAGAAATTAATTTATTATGCTAAGGATTTAATAGAGTGATACTTTAACTACGTGGATATTTAATGTCATTTGGTATGGCTTAGGCGATGCATAACTAGTCAAAAAAAAAATTTAATTTAAGGAGACCGAATTTCTAGCGTCATAACTATTTTTTAATGACAACCCAAAGTTTAGCTATTTAAGTGTACTACTAGTAATCAGTAATGTAATGTTAAACAAATAATTATAATAATAAATGGGGTGAGGATATGAGTTGATAAGGACTCGAAGAAATGGCGAAGTCATTCGCCGGTGGCTTGGAATTTCCGATGCGGATAGAGAATGCACATAGATGCGGGTGAATGCAGATCTTCAGTTGATCAAGGCGCAACGAGTCTCGCGATGAAACTCTTCATTTGGCTCCGGTGCATATCATGTAAAACAAAGAAAAATAAAGATTAGTATATATTTTAAACCTTATCAAATAGTTCATAGGCCTTGACATATACTTTAACATATTTAGATCACTGCATTTCGACAGTTCAAGAGAGAACTGGGCCCAACACAGTTTCCAGACGTGAAAATGTTGGCCCAAACATGCAATCAGATTATTTTTCTTTTCTTAGACCACCACAGAAGGTTCATGCTCTCAAACAAAGGTAAAAGGATGAGGTTCGACACTTTTTTTTTCAGATTTCAAACAAGCTGAAAGGGGAGGAGACTGATTTAAAACACCCATAGCACTTCAACATATAATGATGAGGCTTGGACAGTGATAGTATTACAAAAAAAAAAAAACTTGTATCACTCCCAGTATGTTCTATGTTCTATAACTTATCTAATGTAGGCATGTTCACATAGATAGACTCAATAGGGCCATAGAAACAAGCACAATGATTCTGAATGGATGGTATAAGTATACAAATCACAAGATAGTAGAGTCATGTTTTATCCCCCTACGTGAAGCCTGTCCGGTTTATTTGCTAGCTTTCTCCATTTTATACTTAGCCAATTTCCATACTGAAATATGTCTCATACACGTCTTATTATATACCAATTCCATATTTGATAGGCAATACAGTTATGAGGGATAGAACTAACATAAATGAGCAGGGAGATGACTAAGGAAGCATTCAAATGTGCAGGGTCACTTACATATAAACTAAACTAAACTCATAAAATCGTCTTATATGCTTACTACTGAATTATCAGGTGAGATATATCACAGAAAGGGCATAATACAAACAGGCTGATTTCTCCCATTATACTCACAAATTTGACATGAAATTTAAACACATATACGATCCGGTTCTTATTTAAAGCAATAGACGATGATGCCCAAAAGGAATAGATTTCAGATTTTTAGAAGGGAAACAGATTAGATTTATAGCGTCTCAAATTGACTAACATGATCCATATCTTAGACTAGTGCTAAGGGATGACATGGTGCTGGGAAAATTTCAAACATGTAAGATTCACACAATATGAAAGATAAATCCTTTTAACCATATATTCATACTTAACTAGTAGTAAACTAGTCCTAATTAATTTATGGTCTTGTGTTCACAATGCAGGGTATCATAATAAGATCTAGTCACTTTGACAAGTCCACATAAATTATTATAACTGCATTCTTATTAAAATCATGACTCCAAACCACACACATAATGCTGAAACATGTGAACATGTAGCAACTTTCTAATACCTCTAGAATCTAATTAAATTGACAGAAACTGATTCACACAGTGTATAGGATTAGGAAGGAGCTCCAAGACCTTCCCCAAACTACTTCATGGACATATAACATTCAAGGCATGACATGCGTCAGGAGGCTATAGAAGAAACATAGAATAATTGGAAGATACATGTTCTACACTCGGCCTGACAAGAGCATACTGAGTTTTATACTTTAACCAAGTCCTAATCTCTATTTCAAACGAACAAATGCAGATAGTCCAATCGACCACTCTAAACTAGCTTCTAAGTGAATATGCATGGTTTAAATTGTTTTCCATTCTTAGACGCAATACATACCAAAATATTTATCAGGCAGAATGAAGATTAACACCTCAATATGTTCAAACACTAAGCATAACAATACGAATAGCCATTACACTATTGCTTAATCAATAAACACATAAACACACAGGATATAAATATTGATTTGATACATACTCACATAATCGCACAGAGAGACATTATTCACACACTGATATTGAACAACATTAAGATTGAAAGGGTAATGGTTTTACCTTCTCCGGGCAGCGAACCGAGGCAGCGTATCAAGTGTCGATCCACTCGGAGTTTTGTGCGATGTGATAAAAATGGAATGAAGTTGTTGTTTTGAGAATACTTACTGGTTCGTGACGGATTCTTATGAGGAAGACGAAAGGGTTCGATTTTATGTTCTTGTCTTAGCCTTCTAATTTTCGGATTGTAAAGCAAGGTATTCCTGAAGGTGGAAGCGGTGCTCGACTTCTGCCTTTGCCTGTGTAAGAGAATGGTTTTTAGACTATTTTCCCATTGTCCCCCTACTGAGCTCTGTCGTCTGGGTTCTTAACTGTGCTCGACTGAGCCCCCTTTTGTTCTATTGCATGTGCCTTTTTATAGCCCTGGTGTGGGTTCTAATATTGGTAAGTTCTTAGGGCTGATGTGTATGATTCGTGCGATTTGAACCCGTAAGGTAAGGAAATGATTGAGGTCTTTAAAGAGAGATCTTGGTCGAGATTTGTGCTTGATTTGGGTTGATTTGTTACTGATTTTGTATTGAGATTTGGGTGCTGGAGAAGAGAAGGTAAGGGATCCGGATTTTTTAGAAAATCGTGAGAATATCGGGTTTTGTGAAGCGCGATGGAGGATGTCTGTGGATTCTTTTTTCTTTTTCTTAGGTTTCTTGATTCTCTTACATTTGTGGGCGATGGGGTTAAGGTAAGGAATAAGTGATGTTTCATGAATTCTTTAGTAGCTGGAAGAATTGCGTTTTAGTGAAATTTGAAGATGGTGGGCTGAGGGTATTAATATTGGGTAGATAGTTTAAAGTGTTAGTCAAATGGGTATTAGATTTAGGAATTAGTTTTAGGTGTATTAATTAGTGACAAATTAAATTGTGATTAAATTATTTATGTGTTTTGATTAGTCCAAGTTTGAATTATAAATTATTACAAAAATAAGACGGGTGTGCTATTTGGTTAGTGCTTAATTATGCCTGTATTAATGTATTATTGTTGCATTTTATTATTATAAAATTGTTTTAAAATTAGTGTAATTTTATAGTTAATGACTGGACGGGAGGGTCAAAATTGGGTGTCAACACCCACCATACCCCCTGAATGTACAAAAGTCTACAACCTTAGGGAACCGTACCAAAAGACGAGGCCTCCGGAGAAATGAAGCCTCCCGAGAACCGAACAGTGATCCTAAGAGTGCGGATCAGCAAGCTATGAACCTCAACCTGCGGCATGAATGCAGCCCCCCCGAAGGAGGTCAGTACAACATGTACCAAATATGCGAAACTGGAAAATACCGTAATAATATCATAAGTCAAAAATATAAGCTGGAGTCATAGACGAAAATCAGTTTACTTTGCACTGTACCTTACTAACAATGAGAGTAACAAATGTATATATATACTGCATAAAAATAGGAAGCTCATGATCAAAACAGGGTACCTCGCCCGTAGTATCATTAAGCAATCCTACTCTTGGGACTATTTCACCCGCATAGGTCCTGTGGACCCGCGTAGGTCATCCGCGCTACGTGGGACTATTTCACCCGCATGGGACTATTTCACCCGCATGGATCCTGTGGACCCGCATGAGTACCATCGCCGTACTCGCATGAGACTATTTCACCCGCATGGATCCTGTAGACCGGATCCGCATGAGTACAAACGCCGCACTCGCATCATGGGTAGCAAATCCATGGCATAAGTAGTAAACCATCCTATTGGAGCATACCCGTGGGCCACCCATCGTGTCAGTATGTCCAAAGGAAATAACAAGAATAACCGGTTTACGTAATAATATATATATAACATAGCTCATCCGCTATCATACATAACATAAACACTACCGGTCTATCATACGTAACATAAGCACTCTACCTATCATATCATAACATAAGCACTACCTACTATCATATCATAACATAAGCACTACCGCCTATCATATCATAACATAAGCACTACCAACTTATCATATCATAACATAAGCAAGTTAAGAAATCCCTAACTTATTAATATTATTAATATATCCTCATTTTAGTATAACTAAGGCACTAACATGTCTTTTAATAGAAAATCAGGAATTTAACTTGAGTACCGTGTACTTCTAACCTTTTAAGAAATAACTCTTTTATACAAAAATTCCAAAATACTAATCACCATAGTATCAAGTTACGATTTCTTTTCAAGACAAGTCACATCTCCTTTTAGAAATATAATAGGCTTCTAAATCAAATGACTTCATTTCCTTTAAAACCTTAGGCAACCAATGCCTAAAAATCAATTCACCTTCCATAGTTTCAAATCCTTTACCGTACTTGTTTTAATTAGAGTAAACCTTTCTTTGTGAACCTTTCAAACACTAATATAACCAACTTCCCATAAAGTCATTATATTAGCGTCATTCCTGTCAAATACATTTTCCTAAATCCGAGATTTATACCTTTAAAATGAAACAAGTATCATATACTTTAAAACAAGTGAAAGATATCAAATCTTGTCGTCTACCGTACTACATAGGTACAACTACTCATGCTCGAGAGATAGGAAAGTTTCACATACCTCTTGGTTAATCCACTTGCTAAGTCCGAAATACCGCACGTAATATGTCAACCTATAATGACCATAATCGTTTATTAACCTAATTTCAATGTAGAAATTCCAAATTCAAGTTACCAATTCCTAAGGAAAATTGGGCAGCATTTCCTTTGTTTCTACTCACTTTGCCACCTTTTCAAAGGCCGATTTTTCAACACTCAAACGCCACATTAAGGCCCAACATCCAAACCAACACAAAGGGGATTACACACCTAATCTTGGGTGTGTAAAATTCTGCCCCATAAGTTATAATAATACACTTAACAATTCTAAAGTAGTTTGTAGGCTACAACATGCTCATAATATCTCTTTAGCCAAATCCTTCATACCCAAACCACATATCTTGCATGCAATGACTCTAATAGCATTATTTACTACCACAAGTTCTTTCTTCTTAACATGCAACACTAAAAACTAATAATAAATGAAGAATCATTACCTTAGAGCTTTAGCCAAATTTATCCAACAACTTGCTAGCTTCATTCCAAGAACACCACACACAATAACCTTCCAAGCTAGCCCACAAGCTTCTTGCCTTTTACTTTTCAGATTTTTCCTAAGGCTAGAATATCTCTTGGAGTTTTAGAGAGAAGGATGAGCTTGAAATAATTAAGAGAGAAAGAAGAGCTTTGTCTAAGAGAGAGGTGAAAGATGACCAAGTCTTTAAGACTTGGTCAATATAATGCATGCAAAATCAGAAGGGGGGGGGGGGGGGACACTTGTCACCCGCCCATGCCCTTTTTAAAAGAAAATATAAGATTTTCTAAGTTTTTCAGATTTCCCTTGTGACCTGCGATCGGCGCCATGGCCATGACTCCTGCGGACTCTCGGAACTTTAGGCGCGCGCCACGCCTCCGGCGCATGCGAACCAGCGGCCAGAAGTTTTACGATTTGAGTCCTAACTCCTTTCTTGCGGCCCATCGCGGCTTTGAACCACGGGGTATAACACCTACATTACACCCCTGAAAAGCCCTGATGATCTCTAATGTGTGTATCCATAATTAGTGGAGAATAACAAATGAACAAGCCATAGGATTGTGAAATTAACATGCATAGTTAGATATTTTTACATCCATTGAGCTTGATTGAATTGAATTTGCGAAATATCTGACTTGAGTGTTTAGAATGCTAAAAATCATGCTATATGTTCTTGCATATTATCCTACTAACCTTCATGTTTTTCTAAGTGACAATTGTGCAGCAAATTGATCAGTGTCTTTGAGTCATTTTATTTTATTTTCTTTCGTGTCTTTATTTCTATCTTTTTGAGCTTTACTCGAGGACGACCAAAGTTTAAATTTGGGGGTATTTGATCGGTGTATTTTATATACACCTTTTGAGTCATTTTTAGTTAGTATTTTACTCATTTCATTTATGTTTAGTATAGTATTAGAGTCGTTTTCCTTTCTTTTGTGTCACAACGGTCAGAAATGGAGAAATGACACAAAAGAGATGAAATGAGCATAAATGAGATGTAATTGCACACTAAAAGGGCCAAGAAATGAAGCCCAATAAGTTCCGGGAAGTATAGAAGAAATCAGATGAATACCGGACGAAAAAAGGACGAAGAAACTAAAAATCCGGAAGAATGCCGTCACCGGCGTCGCGGCGCCTGGCAGCAGCGCCGCGGCGCCGCCCTCTGAATTTTCCGAAACGCCTCTGATTCTTCAGCGTCGTGGCGCCGGATTGCAGGGCCACGACGCCGACGCGGGATTTCTGAGTTTTGGGCCGAATTTGACACGTTTTCAGAGTCCAAAAGGATTCTATAACTTTTCCTACCTACATAATCCTTAACCCTTTACCTAAAGGATTCTATAACTTTTCCTACTTACATAATTCTTAACCCTTTACCTAAAGGATTCTATAACTTTTCCTACCTACATAATCCCTAACCCTTTACCTAAAGGATTCTTGGGCTATAAATAGTCTCTACATCATTAGAAGAATTCAAAATTCCATCCATTGTACATACAACACAACTTAGAAGGCTAAGATTTTGGGAGGCTTTTCAAGTATTTTCTTTTGCTTTGTTTATTTCAGTTCATGTATGGAGATTATATTAGTTCTTAGCGTGACTATGGCTAGAAGCTAATTACTTTGTTAGGGATTTTCTTGTGATTCACTTGAAACTCTATTCATGAATTAATATATTAGTTTGGTTTCTTCTTCACTTATTTAAGATTTATTCAATAATTGTTTTGATTGCTTGATAATTAACTGATCACTAGTTATCATCACTTATATGAGTTTTAATCGAAATCCGAAAGGGGAGATTGTGAATATGCTATAGTTGAATAAACATAGGTTTAAATCGTGGACGAAAGTACCCCGATACTTGTGTAGCTTAATAGGTTATTGCTCCTAATCATCCTTTGTAGTCAATCTTGTCATCGAAAGATAGAAGGGTTCTCTATTGGGGTTGAGTGTTTATATTACCTTAACAGGAGTATAAAACGGTCTAGTTAACCTGCTATCTTAACGTAGAAGAAAAAGTTAGTCTTATTGTATTAAGGATTGAATAGAGTGGATAGTTGATGATCTTGGAAGCCCTAATTCTCTATCATAACTGATTTAAATCAAAGTATTTTCATAATTAGTTTATTTCCTGCATTATTAGTTTAGAATTCCAACTCAATTAACGTTAACCAAATAGAAACTAAAGCATAGATAATCGATACTTGAAAACCAGTCCCTGAGGACGATATTCGGTCTTACCAAGACTATATTACTTGTCACGATACGTGCACATGCGTTAAGCGTGTGTATAAATCGCACATCAAGCTGCTAGAGGTACGCAGAGGGTTACTAGGACTCAGACCCAGACTATGCCTGAGGTTGTGGGCTGGTCGGCGAGTTCAGCCACGCCGACAGTATTAGAGGAGCCGAGAGCGGTCGTAGCTCCAGAGGTTCCGATACGAGCCTCGATTCGCGGCCGAGGCGAGTATAGAGATTATGGTGAACTGATCAGGTTATTGACTAGCATAGTGGCAGGGCAGCGCCGATAGGAGCAGGTAGCTAACCCTAGAGCCGACAGTTTGAGGATTCGGGATTTTTCTGGGTTGTAATCCACCCGAGTTCTATGGTTCGAGATCTGAGGATGATCCTCAGGAGTTCGTTCGACAGCTACAGCGGACTATGCAGGTACTTAGGGCCTCGGAGACAGAGTCAGTTGTGTTTGCTTCTTACCGGTTACGCGATACTGCGTTGAACTGGTTTGACTTTTGAGTCATGGGAGCTGTCTAGAGGTGTGGGTGCTCCTCCAGCTGTTTGGGATGAGTTCACTGAGGCCTTCCTTGATCACTTTTTGCCTCCTGAGATGAGTAGAGCCCGCGTTGATAGGTTCTTGTCATTGAGGCAAAATGGGAGGACCATCAGAGAGTACAACCTGGAGTTTGACTCATTGGCCAGGTATGCGGTCACTATTGTGGCTGACATGGCTGATAGAGTTCATCGCTATGTGATGGGTCTAGACCACTATATGGTTACTGCATGCCTGGGGCTGGCCCTTCAGCCAGGTATGGATATTGTCGGAGATGCGAGCATATGCGAGGATTGAGGCGAGAGAGAGAGGGCCGGCGAGGCCAGGCCCGGCCAAGAGGCAGGGGCGGGGTTTGAGGTAACTTTTGAGGCGGACAGCCTCAGCAGCAGGCTAGGTCTACCTTTCAGCCGACACAGAGTGCTCCTTCCCGGTCTTCTGGCAGGAAGTTTGATCGCCGGGGATATTAGGGAGCAGGTCAGGGCTCCAGGGCTGCAGGTTCACAAATGTCCGAGGGTAGTAGCCATGGGAAGCCATCTTTGCCTCGGTGTGGTCACTGTGGTAGATTCCATTTTGGGGAGTGTCGTACTACTTCGACAGCTTGTTATGCTTGCGGCCAGCAGGGCCATTTGGTGAGATCGTCCAGGCAGGTGGCGGTGGGATAACACGATCTCTTGGATCGATTCTTTGGTTCTTCGCCTCGATAGCTAGGCGGGATGTTCATGCACGGCGGTAGTGGCAGGTCATGGTGGAAGTTCTCAGTTTTAGCGGTCCTTTGACCCGCCTATATGATTTCAGGTATATCTTTGACCCTTTAGAGACTTGTATGAATGATAAGGTTGTTGTATGTTTAAGTGTCATGAACTGATAATATTGAGACTATATACATATGCTAGAATGAGTTTGGAAGTACGAAAAGATAATCCTTTTGGGCCATGAATGGGAGTAAATAGTGATGTTGCACACTTTGGATTTGTTTTCTCATTTGGCTAATGATGGATGGATATGCGTGTTCGATGTATTAGGGCCATAGGTGGCATAATTAGGTTTCATTAAGTGTAGTTTTATGAGACTATACCGAGAAATATTAGATTGACTCCAAAAGAACATTTGGGGACGATGTTTCTAAGGGGAGAAGAATGTTACACCCCATAATTCCAGGTCATGTATTTGAGAACGTACGAAAGGAAATAAGATTTGAATTTGGAAAGATAAGTTGACAGGATGTTTTTGGACAGATTTTCAGTCAACTTTGGAGCGGTATATCTCCTAGTATATTAGGAGTTTTTAGGTGTTTCAAAAGCCTAGCATGAAGTTCGTTGAGTCTAGTTTCCAATACAACACACATCTCGTCGATAGGACATCGGAGTAGAAAGTTATGGACGTTGCAAGTTCAGCTGACATAAGAGAAGGAAGCGAGTTGATCGGGCGCCAGTAGCAGTATTTGAGCCGTGGCTCGTAAGCCCTGAAACCTTACGAGTTGCAGTGCCAGTGCCGGCTGCGGGCGCGTGGCGTGAGGCGGATTTTGCGAAAATTGGGCAAAAATTAGAAGATATTTGTGTAGAGGACCTATGGGAGGGCGACAAGTGTCCCTCCCAACTTGTAGGCCAAGCAAGGTCCTATATTATGACCAAGTCTTGCAAGACTTGGCCATTTGCAAGACTTCATCCTAAAAGATTGCTCTTCTCTTCTCTCTCAAAAGTTGATAAAACCCTAAGCCTAGATGAAATTGTTGGAAAGGCGACAAGAAGGCAATATGTTGGCAAGCTTGTAGAGGGTTCGTGTGGGTGATTTTGACTTGAATAAGAATTGCGAAAAGAGGGCTAAGTGGGCGAGATTGTTGGACTGTTTTGGGCGAAAATACCAAGGTAAATTCATTCTCCTTCTTGAAATAAATTATGTCACGTGTTGTAGAAATTAGAGAAGGGTATTGTGATGGGTAAAATGGATATAATAATTGAAGGTTGCCATGTCACAAATGAAAGTATAAAAGGGCAGTTTTCGAGTCTCTAGTTCGTTGGATTTATATGGTCGTCGTCTTCACTTTGCATAGTTTTGGTTGGAAATTGAAGGAAATTTGCTTGTGAACTTCTAAAGGTTGCAAATAGTGGATTGGAACGCAAAGGGAAAGGAGTTAAAGTTGTTAAGGATCGACTTCGACGCTTGGATTTTATTAGGGCTTATTGAGGTAAAATCTTCATCTTCTTAATGTGATTGGAGATTACATGTTATAGTAGTTGATAAATGAGCATGTGGTACTTAGATTGAAGTTTGAAAAGATTTGGATCATGTCGACATGTTATAAACCGAAAATGGGCATGTTAGCCTTTATTGTTGAAAACAACTTGGTCGATAGTTATAATCGTCGCATGTTATCTAAATAAGGGATCATAGTTGTTGAAATTGGTTGCGACTATATAACATGTTAGAACGACAATATGGATTGAAAAGGAATTGGAAAAGATTGTATGTGGTGGTACATTGTAGCCGAGAATGACATTTAATATTGGACTGTTTTATAAATTGTGGGGCAGAATTTTACACGTCCTGTTAAAGCGTGTAATCCCCTTTGGTTAGCTGAATTGTTGCGCCTTAAATGTGGCATGTTGGTTATTGATTTCGGACCTTGAAAAAAGTGGAAAAGTATGTAGAAACAAATGAAGTATTGTCCAATTTTCCGTAGAATAAGTGACTTTACACTTAGAACATTCTACGTTTGAAACTAGAGGTTAATAGTCGTGTTATGGTTATTATTAGGTTGACATTCTACGTGCGACATATTCAAGTTAGCAAGTGGATTAAGCCGAAGAGGTATGTGGAACTTTTCTTATCTCTTGAGCATAAGTAGCTATAAATGTATAGTACGGTAGACGTACGAGATTTAAATGAATTTAGTTTATTTGATATCCTTAACTTGTTTAAGAATGTCCAAGTTGGTTCAGTTAGATAATTAACTCACTTGTTTTAAAGGTTAAAGATGTCTTAGTTTCTAAAGCATAAAGTTAGTATAACGGATTTATGGAAAGTTGGTTATAACAACTTTATGGAAAGTTAAAGGAATGGTTTTCTCTAGTAAGGTGAAAAAAGAAAAATGACTTGAAATAAAGAAGGGCAATTTGATTTAAAGGCATCAATTGCTTGAAGTTTTAAAGTAAGGGTCACTTGATTTAGAAGCTTAAAAACGTATTTCTGAAAGTGTAGTAACTTGACTTTTAAAAGGTATAGGTTACTTGATCTTATGTATAAAGACATCTTGACGTGTAAAGTATTGATTACTTGAACTATGTTAAAGTTAAGAGACTTGAAGTATTCTGAAAGTTATGTAACTTGATTTGAAAGTATATGATACTTGGTTTTTAAAAGTATAAGTATCTTGGTTATAAAAAGAATGAATTTGTCTAAAACATAAAGAGTTATAACGGCTTTATGAGAAGTTAGTTATGACGGCTTTATGAAAGGTTAAGAGAGTGGTCTATTTTGATTTATAGACATGAGTTGCCTAGGTTGTAAATTATAAGTTACTTGGTTTCAAAGCCTTGAAATGAATTTCTAAAGGTTAGTAACTTAAATTTGAAAAAAATAGACATGCCTTGATACTACAGATGTTAGTATCTTGGGGTTTTATATAAAAATGAGTCTTTTGAAAAGAAAGGAAGTACGTAGCACTTTGGGTTAAATTCCCGGCTTTTTATGTTACTCGAAAGTGCCTTGAGTTTATAAAATGAAGTTCATGTTTGTATGATAATGAAAGTCTAAAGATTTTATGAACTTGCATATGCTTGCTTGCGATAGCCTTTGAGTGCAATTATTATATTTTTTTAAGCTGCCGTGACTCTCGGTTGGAGGGTCGGCTGTGTTGTTGTGAATTTACTTGGACGTACCGACAGTGATGGACGATTCCACGGGTATGCTTCCATTGTGATTGATCCATGAACGTGCTTATACGATGAAGGATTTCGGGGCATGCAACCGTGATGCGGGTTAAATTCCCGGATGCTATTATTACTCGTGGGCGTCTTATCGATGAAGGATTAGGCGTACAACCGTGATGCGGATTAAATTCCCGGATGCTATTATTACTCCATGGACATGCTTATACGATGAAGGATTCCGGGGCATGCAACCATGATGCGGGTTAAATTCCCGGATGCTACTATTACTCCATGGACTAGCTCCCCATGAAGACATGTACCCGAGATGAGGGATTCCACGGATATGTTTTATACTATTATTACCCCATGTATTAGCTCTTCATGAAGTCATGTACCCGAGATGTGGGATTCCACGGGCATGAGATATATATAGATATCGCATATGTGCAAGCCGACAGTGAGGTAGGATGCCACAGGCGTGTTACATGGATATATTTTACACTTACGGCTGCCGGCAGTGATAAAGGATTCCACGGGCACGCTTTGATGTTGCGGGCTTGAGACCCTTACTGGATTGTGTGATGTTTTTGAGGGCTTGTGTCCCTAGCCATGGCGTGACTATTGTTCATGTGTTGAAATAGTCTTTAAAAGGTAAAACTGACTTTCATTAATTTTATTTCGGCAAGGCACGGTTGTACTGTTAATTTGATTATCATACTCGTCTCCAGCTTTTTATATCTAGACTTTGTGATTTAAATTACAGTACTTTCAATTTTACATACTTGGTACATATTTTGTATTGACCTCCTTCGGGGGGCTGCGTTCATGACGCAGGTTGAGGTACATAGCTTGTTGATCCTCACTCTTAGGATCACTGTTCAGTTCTTGGAAAGCTCCATTTCTCCGGAGGCTTTGTCTTGTGGCACAGTTCCCTGAGGTTGTATATTTATATACATTCAGGGGTATGGCGGGGTCCCTGTCTCGTCACAGTTGTTATGTAAAAATTCTTAGAGGTCTGTAGTCATATCTTGTGGATTAGGTTGTAAAGAAAAAAAAGAGGTAACTGCTTTTGGGTTATGTGTATACTTTTGGAAGGTGGCCTTACGGCTAGCCTGTTGATATTTCATGACTTGTACTTTTTGAGTTGTATGTATGTTCCGCTACTATTCTCTGATGTATACCTATAAGGGGTGCCCAGGTAGGGCACCAGTCGCGGGCCCGGGGTCGGGTCGTGACACCAGCAGTCCAATATACTTGGGTCTCGCCCCATCAAGCGCACCACGCAGTGGGGCCCACCCAGACCTACATTGAAGCAGCGATGCATACACTTGACTGGACTCAACCGGACCCTAATTGGTACATGAACACCGACGCCACTACCCACATGACATCCGATCAAGGTACTCTATCGTCTTATTCCAATTTGAGCACTAATCGTGGTATAACTGTTGGTAATGACAATTCTATTCCAATTAAGGGTTATGATCATAAAACTTTGTCCCCTCCTCATACACCCCTTGTCCTGAAACATACTCTTCATCCCCCAAATTTGATTAAGAATTTGGTGTCTATCCGTAAATTCACCACTGATAATTGGGTTTCTATTAATTTTGATCCGTTTGGGTTTTCTGTAAAGGATTTCAAGACGGGGAGTCATCTTATGAGGTGTAACAGTAGGGGTGATCTTTATCCAGTCACTCCAAGTCTCAGCGTCTCGCGTCAAGCCATGCCATCCACTTTTGCAGCTCTTGCTCCTTCCTTGTGGCATGCTCAACTAGGTCATCCAGGGTCGTCTATTTTATCTTCTTTAGATAGACATAAGTTTATTTCTTGTAAGGGTACGCGTAATACTCCACTTTGTCAATCCCGTGCTTTGGGAAAATTATTAAGTTACCATTTGTAGCGTCAAATTCTAATACTTCAATGTCATTTGATATTATTCATAGTGATTTGTGGACATCTCCGGTTCTCAGTTCTATGGGTCATCGTTATTATGTTTTATTCTTAGATGGCTATTCTAAATATTTATGGATGTTTCCAATTGCGAAAAAATCTCAAGTTTTTTCCATTTTCATAAAATTTAGAGCTTTCATAAGAACGCAATTCGAACGAAAAATAAAAAACATTCAATGTGATAATGGCAAAGAGTATGACAATGGGGAAATTAGGGAGTTTTGTGCTCAAAATGGGATAAATTTTTGTTTTTTTTGTCCCCATACGTCTTCACAAAATGAAAAAACTGAGTGAAAAATTCGTACCATTAATAATATTGTCCGCACTTTGTTGGTTCATTCTTCCGTTCCTTCATTATTTTGGCATCATGCGTTACAAATGGCTATCGATCTACTCAATATTCTTCCTTCTAAGGGTTTGACATATTCTTCCCCTCTCAAAGTCTTATACAATAAGTCTTCGTCATATTCTCATCTTAGGGTCTTCGAATGCTTATGTTATCCACTGTTCTCATCCACTACAATCAACAAAATTCAGGCACGTTCTACTCCTTGCGTGTTTTTGGATTTTCCGTCAAATCACTGTGGTTATAAATGCTTTGATTTGTCCTCTAAACAAATCATCATTAGTCGTCATGTTCTCTTTGATGAATCTCAGTTTTCCTTTTCTAAAGTAGAAAAACTCGTGCCTAGTTCTTAAGATTTTTGGATGAGGATGTTTACCCCTATGTTCTACGTCATTTTTCAAATTTGCCCGAAAAAATGTCGTCAGCGCCGCGGCGCCAAAACTCCTGCGACTCAGTGCCGCGACCTTGCACAGAGGCGTCACGACGCTAAAACTTCAGAGAGCTCTGCAGCTCTTCTGGCGCCACGACCCTCGCCACGGCGCCTCTGACAGTAATAAAAATTTCCCAAAATATCCTAAAATTCACCCAATCCAGCCTAGAGTCATGGTCCAGTCACTCGCAGTCAACGGGGTATTTTTAAACCAAAGAGACATTTTAATTTGAATTTTAATGTTCTTAAATCTCTCTTACCCCGTAATCCTGTTTCTGCCTTAAATGACCCTAATTGGAAAATTGTCATGACCGAAGAATATAATATTCTTAATGATAATAAGACGTGGGAGTTGGTACCCCGTCCTTCTGGTGTTAATATTATTCGGTCTATGTGGATTTTTGTTCATAAGGAAAATTCTGATGGTTCATTTGCAAGGCATAAGGCTAGACTTGTAGGTGATGGTAAGACTCAGCAGGTTGGTGTGGATTGTGGTAAGACATTTAGCTCGGTGGTCAAGCCGGCTACCATTCGCACTGTGCTCAGCTTGGCTCTTTCAAAATTGTGGCCCATTCATCAGCTAGATGTGAAGAATGATTTTCTACATGGTGATCTTCAGGAGATATTGTATATGCATCAGCCCTTGGGGTTCAGGGATACTAGATATCCTAATCACGTCTGTCTATTGAAGAAGTCCTTGTATGAGCTTAAGTAGTCTCCACGGGCTTGGTATAAGAGGTTTGCTGACTATGTTTCGACTATGGGTTTTACGCACAGCAGATCTGATAATTCATTATTCATATATCGTCAGGGTTCTTCCATGGCTTATATATTGTTATATGTTGATGATATTATCTTGACTGTCTCTTCTGATGCTTTGCGAAAGTCTATTATGACAATGCTCAGTTCTGAGTTTGCCATGAAAGACTTGGGCCCATTGAGTTATTTTTTGGGGATTGCAGTCAATCGTCATACAGGCGGATTGTTCTTATCACAGAAGAAGTATGCAACAGATATCATTGAGAGGACTGGGATGTCATCATGTAAGTCCACTTCTACTCCAGTTGATACTAAACTCAAGTTGGGTGCTGCAGCAGGCTCTCCATATGAGGATCCGACTCGCTACTGCAGTTTTGCAGGCGCCCTTCAGTAACTGACGTTCATGCGACCTGATATTACATGTGTCATACAACATGTGTGTTTGTTTATGCATGATCCTAGAATTGAACATATGAATTCGCTCAAACGCATTCTTATGTACATTCAGGGAACACTTGAGTATGGTTTGTATTTGTATCTTTCGCCAACGTCTACACTTGTCTCCTACACATATGTTGATTTGGGTGGTTGTTCTGACACCAGACGGTCTATTTCTGGCTATTGCATGTTTTTAGGTAATAACTTGGTCTCATGGTCTGCCAAGCGTCAATTAACGCTTTCACGTTCAAGTGCAGAGGCCGAGTACAGAGGGGTAGTCAATGTAGTTTCTGAGTCATGTTAGTTACGAAATCTATTGTTAGAGCTTCATTGTCCTATTGAGAAGGCTACCTTGGTGTATTGTGATAATATAAGTGACATCTACCTTTCTGGTAATCGATTCAAAGACCAGTACTAAACACATAGAGATGGATATTCACTTTGTTCGAGAGAAGGTAGCCAAAGGACAAGTACGCGTCTGCCATATTCCTTCAAGATATCAAATTACAGACATATTTACAAAGGGTCTTCCCTCGGTCCTTTTTGAAGATTTTAGAGCGATCTCAACGCATTTAATACCGCCGCTATGGCAATGGGTAGATCAAGACAAAACCCTCGGACCGGATAGGACCGAGGACTAAAATTCCAGAAAGGTCGGACCGAAGACCGGACCGAAAAATTCGGTTCGGTCCGGTCCAACTTCGGTTCGATCCAATATACATTAAAAACCGAAAAAAAAAATCGCACCGTATCGGACCGGACCGAGGACCGAATTTTTAGAAACATAGTGTTACACCTTGTAAGTTTAAGACGATAATGAAGAACGTCATTAATGAAGTAAGATTCGAACATTGAATATAAAGTTTACTTACATATGTTAATACGAAATTAGTATCCTAAAGGATGTGATTTCGAAATTTTTTTGGTTACAACGAGTGTGACGTTGGAAACTTATTATGATAGTTGTATATTCTCGTTATGGATTAGTAACGTATTATACAAGTTACGACAACAAGGATACGAGGTCTTGTGAGATTTTCAAGATTTAAAAGAAGCGGGACCTAAGCCTTAATTAGTACTTGAGGAATTAAATTAAGAAGACAATTAGGGACCTAAGTGTAATATTTAATTTTTAGATTTTCCCTTAACATCCTAATAACTTTTCATCTTCTCATTTCCCACTTCATTTTTCAAATCACACACTCCTCATTTTCACTCTTCCTCTTCAATCGATCTCCCCCCGTCCCCCCCCCCCCCCCCCCATTCCATGGCTAAGTTCAAGACCAAATTAACTCCATTTCTTCTAGATTAAACTCCTCTAATAAATTTTAAGCCTTGGAAAAAAATCCAAGCAGTGGTCACGACAAATCTGCCCTCCCCGAGACTGTCCAAGAATTGTGGTTGTGAAGATGAAGTTTTTTGAAAGAAAAACATGTAGGAATGATGGATTATACCTATAGAATACACGCATGTCATTTTGGAGTTGAAGGAGTGATAGAAATGGTGATGAAAACTTGAGCAGTGGACCGAATTATTAGGGACTGCTTTGGCTTGAAATTGAGGTTGAAGTACTAGACGAGACGTATTCAAATATTGAGTTGGTTTAGTTCGACTAAAAGGTACAGGTACTCAGTTTGGAGATCATCCAGTTTAGGATTCTTCTTCAGCTACTTGAAGAGCTCCAATATTGTTTCGGAGCTTAGCCATTTTGGTACAGAATCTTATTTGGACTTATGCATATTTATGGGCACGACGGGGCCCTGTCCCGTTATATTTCATTATCCTTCTCATAGAGGTCTGTAGACAGTTGTGGGTTTTACGTATGTGGATTTGTAAACATGTTTTGGTCATTTGCATTGTTGTACTCTGTTTTGGGATGTTTCCGTGTGTACATGATACTATATGGTGGCAGCCCTGTCGGCTTGCCTATTTTATTATGTTGGCTAGTTGTGACTCATCAGGAGGCAGGTACATTCGTGTGTAAGCGACGCTTACTGCGTATTCGACATGTGTTATCATTGCGGTGTTATGTTGCCGAATTTCATATTGTCATTCTGTCGATCGATTACACGTGGCGAGTTAATATAATGACGTCGATTAGGTGTCATGTTCACGGCGTCGTCGCGTGACACGTAGACATAAGACCAGGACCAAAAATTGGTCGGTCAGGTTTCGGCCGAGGGTTTTTTGGTCGATCCATTTTTTGGCGATTTCTAATCTGCGGTGTGTTAAACATTATCCACGCCCAAATGGGTCCACACTACAGCCATACCTGTGGCCCATTGAGTGTCCTTAATTGGACACATTATTATTGTATATTTGGTAGACTTAGTCTTGTACCATAATTAGAATTATTCTATTACCTTAATTGTATAGAATAGAGATTTAAATGTAAAGTAGGAATAAGATTCTTCTATTGTAACTTGTATATATATGTCTTCAATCAATAAGAATAATCAAGGGATTATTTTTTTCAATAATGAAATGAGAACATGAATTCCTTATATGAACTTGGACAATTCTCACCCTACAAGCTAACTTTTGGGGTTGAATTAGACTCAAAATCCATTCTTATATTAAGCACATGAGTACACTAGCTGTTAAGTTGCAATTCAGCATAATCTAATATTTTTGACCTAGAATATATACGAAAAAGGAAGGATATTTATGAAGGAGATTCAATATCTATTATATATAATATTTATTATATATATAATATATATTAGAAAATTGACCTTGTATATATGATGTGATATTCCATCAAAGCTTTCCTCTAGGTCTGCCCCTCAATGTATAGGTGAAACTTATTAAACTTAAAATTTAAATTTAAATCCATCATTTAAAAAAAATACAACAAGTTAAATACTAAAAATCTTAAACACCATTAAATTTTAATTTTGAATACGCTTCTACGCAGATATATTTTCTTAATAAACTTATACACAAATGTATGCATATACGAGTCTATTGTTGATCAGTCCCATATTCTTAACCAATTTGGTTTCTTTATATGATTTTGTGTATTCCTCACCTCTTGTGTTAATTTTTCGATTGAATTAGATTCAAAATTTATTATTTGTTATTATAATATCAAAGTTATGCATAACCATGATTCACGTATTTAATGTTGAACCTCCATCTTATATTATTCGTGCTTTAAATCTAAAATTCTGTGAGTACGGATGAGGATGTTGAGTCTTGGGAGCAATCTGCCACCCTGGAACCAACTGAGCTACACCCATGCGGGTTGGGATGTTTAGTCTTATATCGGTGGATTAAAAGTTATTTGATCTTGATTTTGAATGTATAATTGAATTTGAGACAAGGAAGGTACGTGCTCTCATTATATATGTTGAATCCGGGTCCACATTCCAAGCTAATAATGGACTAAATGGAGCATACTTCCCCTAAACTATGGGAACTTTGAAATGCACCTAGACGAACACAATTATCAATGTACCAAAATTTCAGAAAAAATGGGACCTAATTTCTGCTCTGTCATTGTCAAAATTAACATTTTCATTTCAACTTTTTCCAAAAGATACATTTCCCTTTCACCATAAATTCTTCTTCTTTAAATAATTCTTATACAGTAAAATGGAATGGATTTAGACAAGTGGAGATAGAAAACTGTTTAGGATTTAAAGATTTGAGAAGAACGATGTTCCACGTTGGTGGTTACAATCCAACATGTCTACTGTGTTACAGTGTGCATGAAAACGACGAGAGAGTTGTTTACGAATACTAAGGAGCCACGACATAGGGAATAAAGTTTTATGTGTTTGTCTCCGACCACATATACTCGTGTCGACGTATCCATGTAGCAATGATATGGGCTTTTGAAACGTGTACCAAGGAAAAGTTAGTTATAGTGATTTCCCTGAAAACGAAAATGGAAGGAAGAGGAGACAGAATTTATGAGACTGAAAAAACACATTGCTGCGGGGACTTCCTCGCTGCTCGGAATGTAAGTGGGGCGGATAAATGCGGGTACCGCCCCGTATTCGTTTCAGTTGGGACAGGTATGGGGATGGTTTTGTCGGTGGTGGGGCGAGTATGGGTATCAAAAGTGCTACCCGTCATGAGTAGTGAAGCGGGGATGAATTTCATATAAGACCCGCACTGTATCCGTCCCGCCCTGTACAATCACCGCCTGCACCCTCACCGCCTATTAATTTAATTAGACTACTTACTAATTTATTTGATCATTTCTTGATTTGAAATGTGATTTCACTAACTTGGGTCATTCCCTTTTTATTAAATCAGCCGAGCGAGTCCAGACCCCAGCCCAACTCAACTCACCAAATGGGCAGAGAACCCTACATTTCATTACTAAAATGTAAAATCCTAATTTCACTTCTCAGAATGCAGAATTACAGTAGCCACCAGTAGGGTGTCTAAAGCTAAAAAAAAAAACTCCATATCACAGTAGCCATTGAAATATGATATTTATTTACATGATATTTCATCGAAGGAGATTGAGTTGATATATATTGAAATATGATATATTGCGTTAGTAATCTGTAAAATAAGGGAAGTAAAGTACTAATAGTGTGAAATTTTTTTATTCACCTTATGTGATGATGCCTTCTTCAACGCAGTTTTCAAGAGATCTTTCTGCGATCAATTTTTGAAGTTTTGCCTTGATAGATTTGAAGTCGGGCTATGGTCGTCTGCCATGGAGTTAGTATTCGCAAATTGAATTGGTTTAAATCTAGTGATTTAATTATTTAATCTATTGAAACAACATTTTTATTATAATTTTAATTTGCTTTCGCCCATTTTTTATAGGAGAAACATGGACGCTCTTTTAGATAACATCATGATTGGGCTTCGAAGAAAGTTGTTATTTGTGGGAGTTGTTTAGGTGGGTACCCCCAGGGGTAAGTGGGGCGGAGGCAGATGGAGGATTTTCTATCCGTGATGGGTGGTGGGGCGGGGATGGGGTGGGTTTTAGGTGGCGGATACGGATATGGAGTACCCTTCCCCTTCCCCGCCCCCGCCCCGCCCCATTGACATCCCTGCTCGTTGCTGCTTAGAACGACGCTACAATAATTAAAATATAATTAGAAGATAGTCGCTCTACCTACCAAGGTGGATGTGAGGTCTGTGTACATTCTACTCTTTTCAGACCTCATATTATGGGATTTTACTGGGTTGTTATTGTTGTTTTTATATGCTACTTAAGTTCATATACTCCCCTCCTTAGATTATATATAGTACTCCCTCTGTTTCATTTTTTTTTTTTGGTCTGTTAAAAAAATAATGTCAATTTTTTATATTTAGAAATAACTTAACTTTATAAGATGATTTATAGTCATACATTTATATAAAATTTGTTTTGGACCACACATTTCAAAAAACATTATTAGGTGCACCTCTCTAATTGAGATTAGGTGTTCATATCTTATGTCTATCTTGTCATTGTTTTCTGTTTTTTCTTGAATTGGGTATACATCTCTAAATGATTATTGGAGTGACAATTTTGGATTTTATAAAATACATTTTCTCATTGTTTCTTTCTTTGGCTTATTTTTTTTTTTAAAATAAGTCTGATATCTGTTGAGTGCGTGATTACCCTTTCTCATATGAAAACTACAAATTCATTAAAGCGCAAAATAATAGACTAAAAAATCAAGAGAGGTGTGTGTATGTGTGACAGACCATGACATTGCCAGCGTTCAAAAGGTGGGCTGACAGTGACGATTAGATAAAGAACGTACGTCTAAAGTATTGCTATTTATTTCTTGTTAATTAATCACTATTCCACATACATGTGAGACCAAGAAGTGAATGTTGCCAGAAGAAGAGAGTGCGGGGCCGCGGTCGCGAGTTCGATCCTCGCATAAACCTTCTTTGTTGCACACACGCGGCTTTAGTGTGGTTAACCAGGTGGCGTGGTTTGCGGTTATGCGTCACCGGGGTTCTGCTGACTCGAAGAAAAGAATGGCGGTGCGTTCCTTCGTCAAAAAAAAAAAAAAAAAAATTAAAAAAAAAAAAAAAAAAAACGAAATTATACAACGTAAAGAAGAGTATTATTTTTCAGTTGTCATATGGATTATGGGGTATGTACATGTGTGGTTTTTATTCAATGAAAAGGTAACATTTTTCTAAACCATAATCTTTTCTTTAAAGTTTAAAGGCAAAAGTGGCACTTGTATCGACCAATCCTGAAAAGTGTTTTCCTTGAGCCAAGAAATATAATTGTTTAATCAAATTTTACATCTTTTCATACTCCCTCGGTCCCAATTTATACGAGGTTTGACTGGTTTAGAAAGTCAAACAACTCTTTGTTTGATTATGATTTTTCCAACTTTTTTCATATATTGCAAATTACATTAATTATGCAGACTTGTAGTATATTTTTATGTAATTTTTAAATTTTATTACAAAATACTCAAAGAATTTATAATTAAAATTAAGTCAAAGAAAGAATTGTTTGACTCACAAAACTGATCAACTCTCTCATAAATTGAGACGGAGGGAGTAGTTTATATCACACTTTTCAAATTCCAACTATATAATTAAGGTTATAGTGAAACACTGAAATTAGGGATAGTTAAAATCAAATACAAGGATATAAATGAGTTGGATGGTTTATTTACAACGTCTTCTCACTAAAAGGGATCCTTGTCAATATATCCCTTTCAGTGACCTACCATTGTCGAAAAATAAGTGAAGTCTAATTTAAAGTCAGTGATATTACTCTTGTACCAATCATTTGAATATTTATTTCATATTCTGATTGTTCTTGTCAATCAGCTTTCTTTTTAAGATAACAGTTTATTAATGGGATTGAGATTCAATATCCATCCTTTTTAAGAATTATGGAATCAGGGTATAGAATAATGAGGTTTAGTTCTAAACCTAAGGTTACAGGTTTAGTTTTTCTAGACTAATTTGGATCAGTTATTTATGTTATTGAATAGATTGAGCTATTGGAGATTGTTTGAAGAAGATTGACATTTCAAGAGAGATTGTGTTCCGATTACAAGGAAAGTGAGACTAAACTCTTAGTTTACTTGTTTTTCATAAAAGCATATGATTTGTAGGGTATGTATGCATTTAAACCATCTAATTCGTGTGAGGTTACAAGCATGAACTACTTGTTATAGATGTACATACTTGACAAGATTTGGTATTGATTGAACTTTTATTACGCTTTATCATATATTCATAGAGAGGCATACTCCGACAGGCCCCGTTGAATTCGGTCGGAGATAGATGCCAGAGTTATAAGTGACTCGGGTAAGATGTGAGTAAATAATGTCACTCCGAAAGACGGAGTAAGACATGGACTTATACGTACCGTGTCCCGTGAGCATAGATTCAGATTCATTGTATTACATTTATTGCTTGTTTATGCTTCCTGATTTCGGCTTCATTTATGTGATTGTATATATTTAATATACTTGTACTGTTTAATTTCTGTATGCATTATTAGGGATTTCTAAGACTTGCCCCATGAGTAAGATGAGAATGTGTTGATGATCTTGCTGGGTCTTTTAGACTCACACTTGTTGATTTTGTATGTGTGCGGGTGGGGTTAACGGAGACCAGATAGATGATGCTTGATTTTTTCAGCTTTCTTCAGTCCAGTTCATTCGAGGTGAGCCACCATTAGATCATGGCGACCTATTCTTCTTCTTTAGTTGACTTAGTAGTATTTCGAGTTACGTCTCGTACTTTTGTATTTAGACTAGTAGTTCCATGACTTAGATATTTTATGAGATTTATGGGCAGACACAATAGTTGATTTTGCTTTCGCACTCAATTTATATTATGAGACTTTGAGTATTCTTCTTCTTTATCTTTATTATTCGCATGTCTATCTTAGAGGGTTCGCCTTATGGGTAGAAGCTCATTAGGTGCCCTGTTTTGGCCTACATGTCAGATTTGGGTCGTGACACCTGGCTTGACCCATTTCGAATATTGTCCATATTCTGAAAAATATTGTCACTTGGAGACGCAATGGTTCGAACCTCATATCTCTCGCATGTAAATCATGCTCTTAACCATTGAACTACATCCTTATTTGTTACCTAAAATAATTAGCAATCATATATGACCATTATAAATAAATTTATTTTTAACCCCAAACTTTAATATATTACATTTTGACCCTATCTTTAAACTATAAATATCCCTTCACCCTTTTTCATTCTTAAAGTTAAATATTTAATTTGGAAATCATTTACCTTTATGCAAGATTTATAGCCACACAAAATATATGTGACTCATTTAACATCACAATTTTAAAGTTTTCTCTTCTTTCTTAAACTTTGTGTCCACTCAAATAGATATATCAACTACTACATAAATAGTTTAAAATAAAACTTAAAACTTAAATTGATAACATTACAAATTCAAAACACACAAACTTAAACGACGAATATTGTGATTCAAATGTTCAAGATATACAAATTATACGACAAACATCGATTGAAAAATTTAAAGAATAGATAAACTTCAAAGTTAAACTTCATGCCTTTTCACCAAGTGCGTACGCAACACACCAGTACCCCCTCCCCAATCACTGGCGGACACACACACACCCAATTTTTTTTATCACCTTGTAAAACGACGTCCGTTTTACAAGGTGACCCACCTATCATTTTCAACGTGACCACCTATAGTGTTGGATTGACCGAAATGCATGACAAAAATAGTGTTGGAGAAGTGCTACTGAGGAAAGTTGAAATATAAGTAAGAAATTTTGCATATGAAATATTTCTCTTTAGTTCCAGAAAAGTGGAGAAATAACTGCGGTCCGCGTATACCAACGTTTATTTGAAACTGTCACAATTCTATAATGTGACTAGTTTTTATTAATTATCACTTTTAGTCCCTTAAGTTTTCCTTTATGTTGTTTAGTATTTACTATTGTAGTCCTTGTCTATAAGAGACAATGTAAATGTAATGACTACTTTTCAATTATCAAAAATATATTGAAATCTCTATCTCTTCTTCGACCTTCTCTCCTCTCCTCTCTTATGCAAACCCTTCCCCTTGGCCCCTGCAATTCCAGTTTCCACTTCATTATCGCGGTGCCGCCAACTCCAAGGTAAGTCTCGCACTCTCGCTGGCTATCAACCTTTGCACCAGTGCAATGTAGACACACTGGTATATTCAATTAGTACTAAACTATGACTACTCATTCTAACTTTCACCTATCTTTTGTTTTTGTTTTTTGAACAAGTTATCAAGACAAACTAGCATATGGGCAAACAAAATTAGCCAACATATTACATGCCAACGAACTTTCTCGCCGATTGCAGGTAATTCACTAAGTTTTTGCTTACTGTATGGTGCTAGTAGGATGGAGAATTAGGGCTAAAATTAGATTCAACTACATTCCATTGTTGAACAAAACTAGATTCAAATTCTAGTTCAAATGTTTGATGTCTAAAATTAAGGCTTTTTTATTTGGTTGGTTGAAAACTTGGAGTTAGGGCTTGATATATTCAAAATTAGGGCTTTTTTTATTTGCATATTTATTTGGGTGCAAATTGTGAATTTGTTATTTGTGCTATTGATACATGTTACATGTTTAGTTGTTTAAATTGTAATCTTTAAATTGCAAGCGGCAAGAAATGATGGATGAGAATCTCTTCTAGGTAAAATTACTGGTTTTTGCAATGAGAACAAGATTGATTGTGTGGATATGAATGCTGAATATGTTAATCGTCACCGTCATCGGCGTAAGACAAACATTACTAACGATTTTCATTATCGTGTGGAATGTTTTAATGTCATTATGGATAAGCAAATTTTAGAGATTAATGATCGATTCAATGAGGTCAATTCTGAGTTGCTTCTTTGAGTTTGTGTTGCTTGTTTGAATCCAAGTAATGATTTTGTTGATTTCAATATAGCAAAATTGGTAAGAATGGATCAGTTTTATCCGGATGACTTCTCGCTAGTTTTGATTGTATGATGCTTGAAAATCAACTAGAAACATATATTATGAATTTGCGATCAGATGATAGATTCAGTCGATTGAAGGGGCTTGTTGAGCTATCTACATTGCTTGTGCAAATACGAAAATACTTGTCGTACCCATTGGTGTGTCGGATTTTGAAGTTCGCATTGATTTTACCGGTAGCAACAACAAGCGTGGAAAGATGTTTCTCTGCAATAAATATTGTCAAGACGGATCTACGAAATCGAATTTGTGATCAATTTTTAAATGATTGTCTTGTATGTTTTATTGAAAAAGATTTGCTTAAGAGTGTTACAAATGATAATGTAATTAAACGTTTTCAAAATATGAAAACGCGTAGGGGACAATTATGATTTGTAAACTTTATTAAATTTGAGCACCCGGATGATTTGTAAACTTTATTAAATGTGTGCACTCAGATTGAAAATTCTCTGCGTCCGCCACTGTCCCCAATACTCGACGCTCCGGACTTATGAAGATATATGTCACCACAATATTGACATTTAACATGTTCCACATCTACTCGCTGAAAATGCATCCACACCGCACTTGAAGTTGATCATCGAACTCGGTGAGAAAGTGGATGTTAAAGATTATCCCCGGAAGTTGAAAGTAGACATGTACACTAGTTAAATATAAAGTTTAGATCAAGAGAGAATTGTGTGAAAATGATGAAGAATGGAGGGATATTTATAGGTTGAAAATAGAGTCAAAGTGTAGTTTATTCATAAATTTAGGAGTTCAAATGAAATTGACAACTACTAGTTTTTTAAATCTACATTGGCTAGTTTTTTGGTTTGGGCAATCACTATTTTTTTAGTTTAGCAATTTTATCATTCGATGTAAATGATAATTTTATTATTATAGTAAATGTAAATGTCTATTTTAGTAAAATCCGGCCAGACCCACTAATTAACTTAAAATATAAAAAGTATAAAAATCCGGCCAGGCCCACTAATTAACTTAAAAGTATAAAAAGTAAGCACACAAAATAATTAAACTGATTTATGACTTTATATATATAACGTAATATTTTAACGAATGAATTTAGAAAAATCTCTTGTGCGCCTAGCTCCATGCATGCATCAATTGCCTTGTGGGGAAAGGGTACCTTTCTTCTATGCCATTTCCAACTGATCACGAGGACAGTTTATGTAGTATCATCGTCAGTCGTGACTCATAAAAGAAAAATGTATAAAGAGAGGTGGGAAAAGAAACATAAAAGGATCGTACTTAATCTTGGTACATGTCTACAATATCGTCAATCCTAGGTCCACCGGCCATTACACTCACCCACGTAGCACTACTACTGGACAATGTTTTGAAATTCGAACCGGACATCGAATCTGACGATCAACTGGGTCACTGATTCAACCGGTTGAATCGGTTCAAAAAATCGGTATCCACACACACATATATATTCAAACATATAAAATAACGAAGATCCATATCCATCAACTAATTTCAAAACACATATCCATAAACTAAATTACCGATGTTCATTAAGCTAAATAAGTTTAATTTGAAGGATATGAAGACCACACGCATCACTTGTAAAATGGCAACTCCGATTGTAAACTAAAAACAGTATTTGTTATTTTGCTTAAATTGCTTAAAATTGATTTTTCGAAAAGGCATAGTACTTCTACAGTATAGTAAATATGTTATGTACAAATATATATAGGGGCATTGCTTGCACTTAGAAATACAACTTAAAAGGATCAACATTAGAGGTGGTTTCTTGATTTATCTACAACGAGAGATAGCTGATCATGAACTACATGTATCAGCACATCAACAACAAGATTGCCATGAAAGTAAACTAATTACTAGCAAAAATTGATACTACATTATATCAAGTTCTTAATTTGCTACAAAACTTAAAGCATATTAATTAAGGAAAACAAAAATAAAAATGGAGGAACAGTCCATCCATTAACCTAACCCTGCTATTTGTTTTTCAGACTTGTTACAGTACTCCGGATGAAGTGAGTAAATTATAGCCAGAGTGCTCCGGCTTCCTTGAGAAGTGGAACCAAAGTACCATTAATATGAGAAGCCATAACTCTGTCCATTTCTCCAATTAATTTGCCGCCGATGAAGACAACGGGCACTCCAGGCGAGTTACCTAAAACGAAAAATATAATTATTAATAATTAAATACTACCTGATCTTAATTTAAAAAAAAAATATACATGAATAAATAAAAATCGAGTTTGTACGAGTTATCGAGTCACCGGTTCGTATCAGTTTTGACCGGATTACACCGAGTTTGATACCACCCGCTCCTACAATAAACTCGGACCGGCCTCGAGATCGGTTCCCGGTTAACCCGGTCCGACCGGCCTGTCCGGGCCGTTTCAAAACACTGCTACTAGATCTAGCGGTTCCTTGTAGGCACCAGATATTGGGCCTCCCACCTAGTGGATTGATGAATCACCATAATTTATCTTCTCCATCAATTTCTGTCGGGTCGGAGGTGGAAATCTTGTGGACGAGGAATTTCGCATTTTGACCCCAAACTACTCAATCTAGTGGCATATTGAAAAAGCAAATATGTTATTCATATCTATCTTTCTTCCTCTTGGTTATCCCATATATATCCTAATAATTCAAAAAGTTTTACTATGTATCACACAATTAATATAATATAGTTGTGTAAGGTTGTTTGTTGTGAGGCAAAAATAAAGATTCACATCTTACAGATTCATAAATATTAAATTCATTTTTTATCTCATGAAAAGGAGCCTCACAATTAATGTTAATTATGTGAGGCATATCTTTTAAAATTTTCTAATACTTCTCTTTATTAATGTGCTCGAATTTACTATTCTGTTAGTCTCAATTTATGTATGAAAAGTTTGATTGAGGTCGAAGTTCAAAAAAATTAAATTTTATAATCTAAAATAAATTATAAATTATTTTGGCATAACTAGTAAAATTGATGTCATGTAACCAGGAGGCCACAGGTTCGAGCCGCGCAAACAACATATTGTAAAAATGTAAGGTAAGACTACGTACAATAGACTTTTGTGGTCTGGTCCTTTACTGAACTTTGCGCATTACGAGAGTTTAGTGCTCCAGACTTCCCTTATATATATTAATAAATCATTTCATTATGAATAACATAAAAAATCTAAATTAAAAGTATTTCTAAATAATTTTCACAAATATCAATAATTCAAACTCATTGACAAATCAAGTCTACTTTATTGGACTCGGAAAGTCCTATAAATAGGAAAGCAGAGGTTGCTTCCAAGTATCCACTACTACACAACTAAGCTCCTACAGTTATAACTTATAACTGCTCTCAGAAACAAGAAATACAAAGCCAATAATTGTCATTGATAATAACACCCAAAGTTTAGATCTTTTTATTTCCTTAACATATTATTATTATTCTACCATTGCAGATTTCACGAAACAACAATGGTGGTCTTAACAAAATCTGTCATTGAGCACTTCCCTATAGTAAAGAACCCTTGCAAATTCCCTGATGTTCCAGTAATAGACCTCTCTAAATCTGACTCTAAGAACCTCATTGTTAGGGCTTGCGAAGAATTCGGATTCTTCAAAGTCATAAATCATAATATCCCTATGGAATTCATAAGTAAACTCGAATCCGAAGCCATCAAATTCTTCTCTTCTCCTCTCTCTGAGAAACTAAAAGCAGGTCCTGCTGACCCTTTTGGCTATGGCAGCAAAAAGATTGGACAAAATGGAGATATTGGTCCCCTCGAATACATTCTCCTTTCAACTGACTCCGAATTTAATTACCAGAAATTTGCATCTATATTAGATGTAAATCCAGAAACAATTCGGTAAAATATAGAAACAGAGCATATGTTATTTAACAGCAAGTATATACATTTATCATTTCTTGATTTTTATTGCAGTTCTGCAGTTGATGATTATGTGTCAGCAGTGAAGAAAATGTCGTGTGAGATTCTTGAAATGTTGGCAGAGGGATTAAAGATTAATCCCAAATATGTTTTCAGTAAGCTTTTAATAGATGAAAAGAGTGACTCTGTATTTAGGCTGAATCACTATCCACCATGTCCTGGTATTCAAGAATTCAATGGAAAAAAATTGATTGGATTTGGAGAGCATACAGACCCACAAATCATATCAGTATTAAGATCCAACGACACTTCGGGGCTCCAAATATTACTGAAAGATGGTCATTGGATCTCTGTACCACCTGATCAAAATTCATTCTTCGTCAATGTTGGTGACTCATTGCAGGTACACAACAACAACACTCATCATTTTCGTACTAGTTTTATTGAACAGGGAAAGCTTTATAATTGCGGTTCCGCAGTCAGTAGCTCTGACTCAAACCTTGTATTTATAATATTAAAAGTTTCATTTAATATGCATAAATAATCTATTCAGAATTCAGTAAGCAAAATGAATTATCGTTTCGAGCCCATAAACTAAAAATTCGGAATTTGTCTGCAGGTAATGACTAATGGGAGGTTTAAGAGTGTGAAGCATAGGGTATTGGCAAACAGTGTGAAATCTAGACTATCAATGATATATTTTGGAGGACCACCATTGACCGAAAAGATTGCACCTTTACCATCATTAATGGAAGGAGAAGACAGCAGCTTGTACAAAGAGTTTACGTGGTTTGAGTACAAAAAATCAGCTTATAAAACTAGACTGGCTGATAATAGGTTGATCCTTTTCGAGAAAATTGCAGCCTCATAGTGTTTGTTCTTATCTATGAGTGAGAGATTCTGAATTTGATGTTTATTATATGTATATATTCAGTAGAATTCTCCAACAGATATATATAAATAAATATATGGATCCAAGACTCCAAGTTATTGAATCTCAACAGATATATATAATATATGGATCCAAGTTATTTGGTTTTGTTGAACCCGTACTTTCTATACTAGTGTCGCACAAACTAAAGGATACTTGATTGGATTTTCCATAGTTGATCATTCTCTCAAATTTTTGTGCCTACCTGACTTGTGTTTATAATCTATATATAATTAAAAAATGATAGTTTTCCCTGATTGTGACACGTGGAAGTATAGGGTTATGAGAAGCGGTAGTTTCGGGATCGTCTCAAACTTTTATGGCATATTCTAATTTATAAAAGTGAGTCTTTCGTATAAGTAAATATATGATTTCAATAATCTGAACTTGGACCTCTACATGCGCACGCCACTGGAACTGAATCACTTTACTTTGATTGGGCTAAGACCTGCGAATTATGAGTATTTACAGTAAATTCTGGCTAATACTACTTAATAAAAAAATGGGTTCTAAATTTTTTCGTTTTTCGGGAGCCATGTGTTATAGCACATCTCGCACGGACTCAAAGACGCCCCGGGTAGTTTTAGGAAAAATTACTCCATAGTTTAAAAAAATGAAGATTTTTGAAATATGTGATCCAGAACAAGTTTTATATAAATGTGTGGTTGTAAATCATTTCATAAAGTTAAATTATTTTTAAATATAGAAATGTGACATTCTTTTTTAGACATATCAAAAAGGAATTTGTGCCACATCAATTGGACAAAGGAAGTAGTTAATTAGTTAATAATTAGTTATTAGTTATTGTTTTTGAATTAAAAATAATTCAATATCTTTATTTAATTATTTCAACCAATATTTAAAAAGAATTGAGAAATTATCAAGTTGTAAAGTTAATAACTGCAAAAAGAGAAATAAAAAATAACAAATGCACGGACAATTTGATTCCACCAAATCAGGATAATGGTCCGGAACTTCCAAAAGTTTTATGAAATAAATTTTAGCTTAAAATAAAAGAACAAAAATTTGGGTTTGGTTCGGCTTAATAGAAGGGTAAGGGAATGAAATCCTCTGATTTCCTTTGAAGTTGTTTGTTCGGCCTATTTTTCCATTTCCTTTACCCTCTTTTCTTTTATCATTCTCTTAGATTGATTCCCCACCCCTTTAGATTTTTCCATTCCCTTTCTCCAATTCATTGCCCGGATCCCGTTTTCATTCCGTTTCTGAAACAGACCCAAACATATAGGGACAATCAGGGTAATTCCTTTCTTTTCTTTTCCTTTCCATTCCCTTAGTGGATTCCATTCTGTTTACCCTGCGCGAATCAAACGCACCCAAGATTAAACGAGAAATTGTTTGAGTTGAAGTTTTTAAATTAAAAAAATACATATTTTGAAAGATAAATGATGGAACATTCAAGTTTTTCTTCCGGAAGTTAGGGCACGTCCCTTATAATACCCAAATTTCATAACCCACGCACAGTAAAACTTCTATAATTGATACTCGGTAAATTAATAAATTCTCTAAGATAATATTTTTCTCCGGTCCCGACTTGGGCCAGTTGATAAATTAACAAATTTTGATAAGCTAATAAGATAATATATTTTAAAAAAAATCTATGTAAATACAGTAAAATCTCTATAAATTAATATTGTTGGGATCATGATATTTTTTAATTTTATTTTGTGATTTAAACAAGATCAACATCTATTATAAATGAGGTTCACAAGCACCAACAACAGAGTTTACCGTTACAAGAAAGAACAGAATTAAAATGTCTTAAAACTCAAGTTTACAAACACCAATAAGAGTAATTACTATTACAATATTAACAACTATGGAGCGATTCGGGATGGGCATATACTTTTTTGTGGCTAACTATTTTGCACATGGAGGATTTATTTTTCCTAATTGAAAATTATTCCCTGATTTCACGACTCCTCTTTTTCTGTCTTCTTCTCGATTTGCTCAAGTCAATATATGAAGAGGGTATTTCTCTCTCTAAAATAAACTTCCCAATATTCTTAAGAAGACACAAAATGAATTTCCTCACAATATGCAATTATGTATTTCTCTACCGTATACTATGGAGATGAGTACTCATAAATTCGCCTTCCAAAGTCTTCATCATATTGGACTCTGAGCGCCGCCATAGTATGTTGACATAGTATTTTATCCAAGTAAAAAATTCTACAAGTACAACATCTCATTTGAAGATTCACCGTTACAATTTGATCATGACCGGTGACGCTGAACCTATAATTAGTAATTTAATGGGCCAATAACTTATTCCTCAGGTTAATATACTTTGATATTTTTTTCCATTGAAGGAACAAATATGGTTGGTGAGTCGATGAACTTCATACTCTTTTCATGAATTTTTTCTGCAAACCTCTGTTGATGGACTCAAATAGAGTAGTAATAGGAAATTCTCTTTCAACATTGAACATTGCGTTCACTGACTGAGCAATGTTAGTCGTCATGATACTATAGATGTTAAAATAAATAATCAATTATTCTAAAAATTTGAAAGTTAATTAATATGCAAATAAAAACACAACAATAACATAGTTGTTCCAACAAGTCATGTAACTTGTTTAAGAGACTCAAACAAGTCAATCAGTTATACTTGTTGCAATAGTAAGGTGTAAATATACATATTTTCTGAGAAGAATGCCATACTCCATCCGTAGAATCCAACACGCTCACGCTCAAGATGTTCGACGGCCTCAGGTACCATATCTCTGATTTGATTGAAATGGTCATTGAACACATTTATCTTGTACGCTTTTGCTGCTTTATAAAAATGAGATATGACCTTATCATTGTGAAAGGTGGTTCAAATATTTTCTCCAAAGTGCCTCATACAATAACCATAATAAGTTATGGGGTAGTTAATCGAAAACGCCTTTTTGATACTTAGATGCCTATCTGAAATTATGCACAACTCAGTGGTATCATCTACGTAACTTCTCATTTGTTCAAAGAAATATTTGTACGAGGCATCACACTCCTTATCCACTACACAAAATGCCACTGAAAAAATATGATTCTCCGCATTCTGTGCCATAGCCGACAACAACACTCTTTCGTACTTACTCCTAAAAAATGTCCCATCAACAACTATAACTTTTCTCATTTGTGCAAAACCAAGCATCCAAGCAGCATAGGCTACAAAAAAGTACTTGAACTTTTCATTTTCATCAACCTTCAATATTGTCTTACTTTCTGGATTTACGAACCGAAGCATATAACAGTAAGAATCAAGCATTGCATACATGTGCTCATGTGTCCCCAAGTCAGAACCTTGCAATCTTCATGCCCTTCCAAACTTTCCAATAACTAACCTTTACAACCCAATTATATACGCGTTGAATGACTCATATCTTTTGTAGAGGGGCCTTTACAGTCGGGAAACTTATATTTGAAGTATTCACCGATCACTTTGGCGTGTGGATTATGGCTTGTAATATGCTCAGAACCACACATGTGATACTGTACGTAGGTTTTGATATAGAATCTATCAAAATTTATAAGCGTCACAACCCTCAGCTATCACTTGCACTTCAGATGTACACATTAAAAACAATACACAGTACATGAATTAATCACCTTCTTGAATCTAAAATCCTTCTTCACGCAAAAAAGTTTCAACGAAATTGCTAGTAGGTTAAAAGAGTTGGGCGAGCCGATGTGGATCCGACGTGACGTCCAACACACATTTCTGTTTTATCGAGAGTAAATTTAACAAGTTTGTAAACGGTGAAGGTATATTTAATCTCAAGGTTTGACAGATGGTAATGTTATTCCATAAAACATAATTGAAAGACAAATTTGACTCTTTTCCCTAAAAGATATTGTAATGTTCTTAATATATATGTAAATTGAAATACAATAATACTAAAAGATTACTTTTTGTTTAAAGAAGGAATGGACTAACTAAAGAACATACACAGCACCAACAGAAACAGAATTCGGTATAGAATAACTAGATAATCTAATTTTTCTATAACATGCTTTTCTTGCCATAAAGTTTCCATCTTTCTTAGAAGGGGTTTTCAAATATATTATACTACATAGAGAATTATATTGAATCCACTTTTATCTTTCTTCATGTATAATTTTGTCTCTCATATTATATAAAAAATTAATAAGTGGATTCTACAACCCACTATGTAAAAACACACTAAACAGTTATATTTCCATTTTCTATTTTTATAAAATTGTGTATAACTAACTAGTAAAACATTTCATTTGTCATAGAGTAGTGTGCCAAAAATGAGATGTGGATGTAAAGCTTTATAATATACTCCGTGAGTCCGACTTTGCTTGGCACAATTTGATTAAAGCTAATTTTAAGAAATAAAAGGTAATTATAACCATATAAATTTAAATGTCCAGTATTATAGTGGGATCACACAAATAATGTCAACCATTAAAGTAAAGTGAAACTAGAAATTTGTTTAATGTCAATCATCTTGAAGGTGGAGGTAAGACTGATTATATTGGATTTTTTAAAACTCTATGTACATGCAGAACAGAAATGCGGGAGGTCTTTTTCTATTTTCACGGAAATTTCTCTTTTTGGTTAACATGGGAGCTCACTCGATTCGCAGATTGGTCCGACTCGTAATTCACTTCTGACTCCGTGTTTGATAGCCCAACATGTCTACGTGAGGACTGAAAAACGAGTGAATTCTGTTTTAGGGTTTATGCTCATTACTGATCATGTGGTCAGTTTCCCCGATCTCTTACTGCATAGAGCTGCCAACTGTCTACCCCGACATTGATAGAAATTCATAATTAGGTTAGTCAGCCCGGTAACCCAGACAAGTGGGAGGCTCCGCACTTTCCCTATCATACGATTCTGCCTGTTACACCCCGTGTGTACAGGACGTGTTTTAAGAACGTACGTAAGAACTCACAAGTGTTAAGAATTGAGACTTGTAAAAATTTATCGGAAATTTTGGGAATTGTCGGAAAAATGAATTATTATGACGAATGGGAGGGCGACACGTGTCACCCCCCTTAGTATGCCTTGGTCGAATTGGGCATGTCCCTAATGGTCATTTACCATAAGTCTTGGATGAACAAGTCTTGCCATGTAGTGAGCTTGACAATATTGACCAAGTCAATGGGTCCACTTTAGTCTTGATATTTGTTAAGACCTCATCCAAGCCTCACATTTGTATGAATCTTGACCTCAGTCACTTTATAATACTAGTAGTAGTAGCAAGACTTTGTCAAACACTTAGAAAAATATTACAACACTTAGAGAAGGGAAGCTGCGGCTTTAGTGAGCTCAAGGAGAAAAATTTTAGTTGATTGTTCTTTAAGCTCCAAACTTTAACCCATGAGTGTTATGTAAGTGTATCTCAATAGAAAAATTCGGAAAAGATAGTTCTCGGGTTAGTCGCAGTAAAAACCTAATGGTCTTTCTAGGTTTTGGATTGGAAGTTGAAGGAAAGTTGTTGGTGTTGTTCTAAGGGTCTCAAAGCGGATTGAAGTGTCTTGAAGAGGTTCTAAACTACTAAGGAGCGACTTGGTTGGAAGTTAGATTGAGATTCGTGGAGGTATAATCTTGTTCTCTTTAAGTGTTACAAGATTATGTATTTGTTATTAGCCTTACATTTTACTAGCATGAAGTATATGTGTTGAAGTTTTATAAGTATTATGGATTGTAGTAGCCTAAATCCGAAATGACATGTAAGCCATGATTAAGTTGGATTACAATTTAATCGTTGTTAGAATCGTCGCATGTAATTGACTTATAGATTATGGTTGTTTTAATCAAATGCGACTTGATATCATGTGAGGCTACCAATTTGGATTGAAATGGAAATTGGATAAGAATTGGTATTGTTGTATTCATTATGGTAGAAAATTGGACTAGTAGTTTGTTAGTCATTTGTATTGGACTACCGCCTATATTGTGGTGAGCCAATTGGGGCTGTATGGTTATTTATTTGTATTGTACTACCTTATAGATTGTGTGAGCCAATTGGGGCTGTTTGGTTATTGTATTCGGCCTTGAAAAAGGTGGCAAAGTTAGTAAAAACAAAGGAGGTCTTTGTCAGATTTTCCGTAGAATTTAGTGACTTGGCACTTGGGATATTCTACGTTTAAAGTAAGAGGTTAATGGACGTTGTGGCCATGATAGGTTGAAGTACTAAGTCTAGCGTATCTACTTGAAGAATGGAATAGCTCAAGGTTGAAGTACTTTGGAGCATTTTGCTACTTGTCGACAATCGTCGCGAGGTATGTGAACCTCTACTTTCTTTGGCATGATCCTACGTATGAAATATCCATGTGATAGTATTTCAAGATTCCTTCTACTCTTAGAAGTTAAGAAGTATTTACATTGTTGAATCTAAGTTAAGAGTATGTTTAAATTGTCCTAAGTCCTTACTAGGTCTTATGGGAGACGTGGGTAAGGATGGTTAGGAAATTATGAGATTTGATTTAAGGGCTATGTATCTTGATTTATTTAAAGTAAGTATGTAAGTTGATTTTTATGTTTGAAAATGACTTGAATTTATATGTGAAAAGGGGATTGGTTTTAAAAGTGTAGATGACATGATTTTACAAGTATAAGTAAACGGACTTTAAAGAATGTATGTTATGAAGTTTTAAGACTATGACCTTTGATTTTCTTTAAAGGATTATGAAACTTTATTTTTCAAGTTATGGGACTTGATTTCTAAAGTATAAGCGACATGATTTGAAAGAGTGTATGCTCTACGAGGTGTTAAGGCTATAAGCCTTGATTTTATAAGTGGAAATGACTTAATTTTACAAAGTATGGCTTAATTTATTTCAATGAGATAAGAAGATGGCTTCCAAAAGAGTATGTGACTTGAGCTTTAAAAGAAAGGAGTTCTATGATTCTTTTTAAGTATGTATGTACGTAGTATTTTTGGATCTAGTTTTCCTAATGTTGTAAGAATAAAAGTGTCTTAAGTTCTCTAAAATGAAAGGTTGTTATAATAGCTTTATGGGAAGTTGTTATGGCGACTTAAGAAGAAGTGAAAAGATGGTTTGAAAATGTTATGTAAGGAAAATCACACCGAGCCTACGAATAGGCGGACACGTTATGAAATACACCGAGCCTACGAATAGGCGGATTCGTTATGAAATACACCGAACTACAAATAGGCGGATTACGTTATGAAATACAGGAGCCTACGAATAGGCGGATTACGTTATGAAATACACCGAGCCTACAAATAGGTCGGACACGTTATGAGATACACCGAGCCTACACATAGGATTACGCCATATTACCCGAGCCTACACATAGGCGGGTTTTGTCATCTTACACCGAGCTCCATGGCGGGCGGATTATCTTTACATGATTCCACAAGACAAGGCCCAGTGGGCGGATTATGTTATATGATTCCCGCGATGCACCAGGCCACGGCGGGCGGATTATGTTATATGATTCCACGATGCCGAGCTCACGGGCGGGCGGATTATGTTATATGATTCCACGATCTGCGAGCCCCGGGCGGGCGGATTATGTTATATGATTCCACGATTGCAGCCGCGGTAGGCGGATTATGTCACATGATTCATCGACACCGTGTCATAAATGGGCGGATTATGTTATGTAAGATATGTAAGTTATGTGAAAAAGTGGATTAAACTCTTAAGTAAGTATGTAAGAATATGTTGTTAAATCTTATCGAAAGAAGGAAAGAGCAGTAAATATATGATTGGTTTGAGGAGTTAAAAGGACATTCTTTTATACGTATATGATTTGGTTATTGCATTTTATTTACATTCCATATTAAATTTTGTTATGCGACCCGAAGCTGCGTTAAATGCCGCAGTGTTAGGTACATGTTGGTGATCCTTGCTTTTAGGATCTCTGTTGATTTGGAAAAAGCTCCTTTCACTCGGAGGCTTATCTTTTAGTACGGTTTCCACGATGTGGTAGACTTATGTACATTCGGGGTATGGCGAACCTGTCCTTGCAGATTGTAATTCTAGAAGTGCAGTAGTCACGTGTTGTGGGTCGGTTTGTAAAAAGAAATGGATGCTTCTTTGTTGTTATGTATATGTATATGTGTCCGGAAGGTAGCCTTATCGGCTGCTTTGTGGTTTAATTTCGTTATTTTATTTTAAAAGTTTCATGTATGTTCGATCGCTATTCTCGACGTATACGAGCAGGGTGCCCGGTAGGGCACGATCGCGAGCTTGGGTGGTCGTGACAAAAGTGGTATCGAGCGATTAGTCCTCGGAAAGTGTCTGGGCCGTGTCTAGTAGAGTCTTGATTATCGGTGTGTTGTGCACCACATCTATAATCGAGGAGGCGGGACATTTAGGATTGATTTCCATTCTTCTCACTCGAGATCGTGCGATAGAGGCGTGTTGTTAGGGTCGTCTCTCACTAACGAGTTATGTTGATTGCATTTCTGAGGAAGCGTGATGACCGAAAGGACTAAGTGGATTGCGTATCGGGTTGGTAATGATATTAGTATAGTTGATATTGTGACATATATCTATACGGAGTTATGTCACGAGTCGGGCGCGTGTTGCCTAGAATGATTTTAGATTACCAGGAATTGGTAAAGACTAACTAGATCTGGGAAGGTATGGAATAGTTAATGAATTCTCGCCAAGATCTTATGTTTTATTTGAGATAATTGGGAAAGGATGAGCTTTACGATAGGGTAGTGAACCCCAGAAGCCATGTTAAGGAACTAACGGAATGTCGTGTTAATAGATTAAGGCTGCGTAGTAGGCTTAAGAGAATTATGCGGATGAGGTCGCATAGAGTGAGTAATGGGTGTTGTGATGGAAACATGGTTTTGGTTTTATGAGAAGTTTTGTACCGTTTATTGGGGGTGGTAAGGTAGGCTTGGGCATGGAAATTGCGAGCCTAAGAATATTGATTCTTGAGACCTTAGGTATATAAGGCTTCCTCGCGATAAGATTTTAAGTCGGACGAGGATAAGAGTTAAGTCGTGAGTGGTGGAGGACTGTTGCGGGTCTCCCGGCCTGGAATGGAGTGGGATCAGTTGGTAGTAGTTCCTGCGTGGCGAGTCACGAGCGCAAGGCAAAGTCTAGTTAGTTGTTTCACGGGTTCGTGGACACGTTCCACGGAACAGCCGTGGCCGGAAATGGCCGTATATTGTTTTATAGAATGACTCGAGATTTGAGGCGAATTGATATGGAAGTTATGTATGTATGTTAGAAGGAGTTGGAAATGCGAAAAGGTAATCTCTTTTGGGCTAGTGATGGGCGATTATGCGTGTGCGAGTATTAGGGCCATGTGTGGCATTGTTGGTATGTCGGGATTGTGACAGAAACTATGTCGGTAATTTTAAGTTTGACTCAGAAAGAACATTCGAGGGCGAATGTTTCTAAGGGGAAGAATGTTGCACCGTGTATGCGGGGCGTGTTTTAAGAACGTGCGTAAGAACTCATGAGTGTTAAGAATTGAGACTTGTAAAAATTTATCGGAAATTTTGGGAATTGTCGGAAAAATGAATTATTATGACGAATGGGAGGCGACACGTGTCACCCCTTAGTATGCCTTGGTCGAATTGGGCATGTCACAATGGTCATTTACCATAAGTCTTGGATGAACAAGTCTTGCCGTGTAGTGAGCTTGACAATATTGACCAGTCGATGGGTTCACTTTAGTCTTGATATTTGTTAAGACCTCATCCAAGCCTCACATTTGTATGAATCTTGACCTCCATGTCCCTTTATAATACTAGTAGTAGTAGCAAGACTTTGTCCAAACACTTAGAAAAATATTACAACACTTAGAGAAGGGAAGCTCTGCTTTAGTGAGCTCGAGGAGGAAAATTTTAGTTGATTGTTCTTTAAGCTCCAAACTTTAACCCAAGGTTCATGAGTGTTATGTAAGTGTATCTCAATAGAAAAATTCGGAAAAGATAGTTCTCGGGTTAGTCGCAGTAAAAACCTAATGGTCTTTCTAGGTTTTGGATTGGAAGTTGAAGGAAAGTTGTTGGTGTTGTTCTAAGGGTCTCAATGGCGGTTGGAGTGTCTTGAAGAGGTTCTAAACTACTAAGGAGCGACTTGGTTGGAAGTTAGATTGAGATTCGTGGAGGTATAATCTTGTTCTCTTTAAGTGTTACAAGATTATGTATTTGTTGTTAGCCTTACATTTTACTAGCATGAAGTATATGTGTTGAAGTTTTATAAGTATTATGGATTGTAGTAGCCTAAATCCGAAATGACATATAAGCCGTGATTAAGTTGGATTACAATTTAATCGTTGTTAGAATCGTCGCGTGTAATTGACTTATAGATTATGGTTGTTTTAATCAAATGCGACTTGATATCATGTGAGGCTACCAATTTGGATTGAAATGGAAATTGGATAAGAATTGGTATTGTTGTATTCATTATGGCGAAAATTGGACTAGTAGTTTGTTAGTCATTTGTATTGGACTAAAATACATATTGTGGTGAGCGATTGGGGTGTATGGTTATTTATTTGTATTGTACTACCTTATAGATTGTGTGCCGATTGGGGCTGTTTGGTTATTGTATTCGGCCTTGAAAAGGTGGCAAAGTTAGTAAAAACAAAGGAGGTCTTTGTCAGATTTTCCGTAGAATTTAGTGACTTGGCACTTGGGATATTCTACGTTTAAAGTAAGAGGTTAATGGGCGTATTGTGGCCATGATAGGTTGAAGTACTAAGTCTAGCGTATCCTACTTGAAGAATGGAATAGCTCGAGGTTGAAGTACTTTGGAGCATTTTGCTCTTTGTCGACAATCGTCGCGAGGTATGTGAACCTCTACTTTCTTTGGCATGATCCTACGTATGAAATATCCATGTGATAGTATTTCAAGATTCCTTCTACTCTTAGAAGTTAAGAAGTATTTACATTGTTGAATCTAAGTTAAGAGTATGTTTAAATTGTCCTAAGTCCTAACTAGGTCTTATGGGAGGCGTTAGTAAGGATGATTAGGAAATTATGAGATTTGATTTAAGGGCTATGTATCTTGATTTATTTAAAGTAAGTATGTAAGTTGATTTTTATGTTTGAAAATGACTTGAATTTATATGTGAAAAGGGATTGGTTTTAAAAGTGTAGATGACATGATTTTACAAGTATAAGTAAACGGACTTTAAAGAATGTATGTTATGAAGTTTTAAGACTATGAACTTTGATTTTCTTTAAAGGATTATGAAACTTTATTTTTCAAGTTATGGGACTTGATTTCTAAAGTATAAGCGACATGATTTGAAAGAGTGTATGCTACGAGGTGTTAAGGCTATAAGCCTTGATTTTATAAGTGGAAATGACTTAATTTTACAAAGTATGGCTTAATTTATTTCAATGAGATAAGAAGATGGCTTCCAAAAGAGTATGTGACTTGAGCTTTAAAAGAAAGGAGTTCTATGATTCTTTTTAAGTATGTATGTCGTAGTATTTTGGATCTAGTTTTCCTAATGTTGTAAGAATAAAAGTGTCTTAAGTTCTCTAAAATGAAAGGTTGTTATAATAGCTTTATGGGAAGTTGTTATGACGACTTAAGAAGAAGTGAAAAGATGGTTTGAAAATGTTATGTAAGGAAAATCACACCGAGCCTACGAATAGGCGGACACGTTATGAAATACAGGAGCCTACGAATAGGCCTGACGTTATGAAATACAGGAGCCTACAAATAGGCCGGATACGTTATGAAATACAGGAGCCTACGAATAGGCGGACACGTTATGAAATACACCGAGCCTACAAATAGGTCGGACACGTTATGAGATACACCGAGCCTACACATGTGCCGGATTACGCCATATTACCCCGAGCCTACACATAGGCCGGGTTTTGTCATCTTACACCGAGCTCCACAGGCGGGCCGGATTATGCTACATGATTCCACAGTACACCGAGCCCCACAGGCGGGCCGGATTATGTTATATGATTCCACAGTACACCGAGCCCCACAGGCGGGCCGGATTATGTTATATGATTCCACAGTACACCGAGCCCCACAGGGCGGATTATGTTATATGATTCCACAAGACACCGAGCCCCACAAAGCGGCCGGATTATGTTATATGATTCCACAAGACAAGGCGCGGGCCGGATTATGTCACATGATTCATCAAGACACCGTGTCCCGCAAATGGGTGGATTATGTTATGTAAGATATGTAAGTTATGTGAAAAAGATCGATTAAACTCTTAAGTAAGTATGTAAGAATATGTTGTTAAATCTTATCGAAAGAAGGAAAGGCAGTAAATATATGATTGGTTTCGCGAGTTAAAAGGACATTCTTTATACAGATATGATTTGGTTATTGCATTTTATTTACTCCATATTCTGCACTGTTGTTATCGACCCTTGGGCCGCGTTAAATGCCCGCAGTGTTAGGTACACGTGTTGGTGATCCTGCTTTTAGGATCTCTGTTGATTTTGGAAAGAAGCTCTTTCACTCCGAGGCTTATCTTTTGGTACGGTTTCACGATGTGGTAGACTTATGTACATTCGGGTATGGCGGCCCCGTCGCCGCAGATTGTAATTCCAGAGGTCAGTAGTCACACGTTGTGGTCGGTTTGTAAAAAGAAAGGGATGCTTCTTTGTTGTTATGTATATGTATATGTGTCCGGAAGGTAGCCTTATCGCTAGCTTGTGGTTTAATTTCTCGTTATTTTATTTTAAAAGTTTCATGTATGTTCATTGCTATTCTCTCGACGTATACTCAACAGGTGCGCCTGTGCAGAGGCACCGCGAGCCCGGTCGGTTCGTGACACTGCCACCCGCGCTTTTTCGAAGAATTCTGCACCCATGGGCATACCGCCTGGCAGGCCTTCCCTTTCCGCCGGAGCTTTACCCTTTTCAGATTCAACTTATGAAATTACAATTTTGTTCTTTTAAGACAGACAAAAAATGAAATTAGTGTCAGAAGTTTGGATAGAAAGAGTAATTACAATATTTATGACAAAATAATATTTTTTTCATTTCAATTTATGTGTGATCATTTAAATTAACACGAATTTTAAAAAAGAAATTTGAAATGGATAGTACAAAAATTTTAGCGTAAATGTGTTGCTGTAAATCTATCTGGTAAAATTAAATTATTTTGAAATATAAGATACTTTTTCAACATACCACAAAATGTAGATTATTTTCTAAAAAATCTAATCAACTTATAGCAGTGACAGCGAAGACAACGATCTCTGCTCCGTCGTTCACCGGCCAATTCGAAACCTAAAATGGAGTCTCTATTCCGATCAGTGACCGGCGCGAACCCTAACCCTTCCGACTACGAAGAAATCGAATTCTGGTCAAACCCTGAGCGAACCGGGTGGCTCACGAAGCAAGGCGAATACATCAAAACCTGGCGCCGTAGATGGTTCATTCTTAAACAAGGTAAGCTTCTCTGGTTCAAAGATCCTGCGTCCGTCAGACGCGCCGCCGTTCCGCGTGGAGTTGTCTCCGTCGCCGAATGCCTAACTGTTAAAGGAGCTGAAGATGTGATTAATAAACCTTTCGCTTTTGAGCTCTCAACAAATCGAGATACTATGTATTTCATCTCCGATTCGGAAAAGGAGAAAGAGGAATGGATTAATTCAATTGGCCGATCTATTGTTCAGCACTCGCGGTCTGTTACTGATAATGAGGTTGTTGATTATGATAGCAGACCGTAGTTAATTATATGTGAGTTGCATGTCCTATAACTGTTGTGTTGTATTTTGCAGACGATTTAGTAACTGGTTCATATGAAGGTTTCATTTGGTTGTATGAGTTTATGTTCAATGAAAAAGTTCTTTTTTTCTTCTTCATATTTAGGTTTAATCACTTGATATTTTAACTAAGAGATTCTTATTTTCATTTGTAATTTGGAATATAATGGGCTGGAATAGAGCAGAAATAGATAATAGAGGTGACTGCAACTGTGTTTGGGATTGAGGTGAAGTTGAATGTTGATTGATTGGTTAATCATTTTTGCTCTTAGGATTCATTATATTGTGGGATCATGTGTTATTAGGAAGCATTTTCATTTCATTCATAGGGATAACTATTCGATGTGATGAAGTGCTCTGTTGGGTTACCTTGTGCAGCACTGATTAGTCTAACTTTTCCTTTCTTTGGGCAGAGATAAGAGTTTGAACTTTTATTCCTTCTTTACTTTGTCAGGATTTGTTGGATGACTTGAAATGAATGTTGATTGCTCTTGTATGATGCATGAAAATGTGAATTTCTGAGGTTTGTTTCAGTGCAAACCTTTGGTTAATGATGGATGAAAAGTACCTTCTTGACTCTGTCTGGACTTCTATTTCTAAGTTATCCTTGTTAAGTGCATGAAGGTGGTCTGCATAAACTACATTTGTCATTGGAGAAGGGAAACTTGCAGACCACTGCTCTAGAAGGGTGGAAAAATGTGATAAGAAAACGAAGAGCGAAGAGATTAATAAGTTACTTTTGTGTGGAGCACAAGTCCCAAATGATTTATTTCAGGCTATATTCTCTCTTCAATCTTCATCAGTATGGCTGCCTCCTATAGCTTCTTCCTGTTCCAAGGAACTTTTCTCTTATTGCCGTATTCCCTGCTCGACATATATGATATCCGTCCTATCCCCTGGAAATTGTGCCATACATGAAACTTCTAGTACAGTCTATCCCGTTCGCCCCAGAAAAATTAATGTCTTTTCCCCCCCTTGTTTGATAACAAAACAAAAGCTTTTTGGCCTTTAAAAACAACCTTGAGACTTCTGTTCAGAACATAACTTCTAAAAGAGATCATCTTGAACTGATTTAACAGTTGGTGTCGCTCCTGTAAACATATCCAATAAAAATGATTTCATTGTTAGACTGCCTCTTTGTTTTTATGCCTCTGCTCCTATTCCACACGTTGGAGATTTGGAAAACCATCACTTGTTTTCATGCAACAGAATGACTGAATTTGGAGGGTAAGGTTTAGGTAACTCGTTGGGAGAAGAAATCCTTGAGCTTCGATAATAGAGGTCTCAGGTTCGAAACACCCTTCTGGGTCGAGCTCGTAGCACGGGGCTTGCCTAGTGCGGGTCATCTCTCCTGTGTGATTTGCGGGCAATTGCACAGTAGGGTAGCGGGTTCCCTTGTCATTAAAAAAAAAAGGAAATCCTTTAGCTCTTTTTCTTTCTTTATTGCTATCCTTAAAGTTAGAGCTATGATGCATGCTTATTGACAGTTACTCATATGTTGTTTTTGTATTTTACTTGGTTGTGTACCTGGAGATGCATGTCTTGTGGTACCCTTAATGACCGCAAAACTGAACCGACTCAAAGTTTTTCTTCATTCCGATCCTGAGAGGTTCTTGCCAAACCAATGTCAATTACACGGGCAAAGGAGTCTCTGTCAAAAAAGAAATTGCTTGGCTTAGATCACAGAGATGATCACCATTTTGAAGTAGTTGTGGTGGTAATTCACAACAAAAGCTACAAGTGATTGTGATTATTCTCTTCTGAATTTGTCAATATCATTTCACCCTTATGTGTATTGTGGATATTGCTGATCCAAACTAGTATATACTTGATTGATTGGTTGATGACCCTCCTCTGGGTGCAATCAACTGTCCAAGCTCCCATTTGGCACGAAGACTGGACATAAAATCTGTAGTTGAGATAAGCAGTTGGTACTTGACAGAATAGCTAGTTTGAGGCAGTCCTGCCGCATGGCATTCGGCCATGCAACTTCGGAATGCTCCTCGCTGCAAGTGTTTGTACCTTAACTGCAGTAGATGTTCCATCTCGACCGAGAGTACTAAGTCTGTGAATTCAAAATGAGAACCAATCATATTTACTGGAGAAAGCCCACTTGTAGGATTTAGAACCTATTCTCAAGTTTCTATTTCATATTTTTTGTTACTTTTATAAAAAAATATTTTAAAAAAATTCTTACCTCCCCCTGTTAGGCATATTTTATATACGTCTTTTGAGTCATTTTTAGTTAGTATTTTACCTGTTTTTGTCCAAATATGTGTCGTGTTAGGATAGTTTTTCTTTCTTTTGAGTCACAGTGGTTTAAAAAGGCAACGTGGAGAAAAGAAGCAAAAAGAAGGTTCCCGAGCCAAAAGAGACGAAAGTTGGCATCCCGGACGAGAACAGGGCGGCGCCGTGGCGCCAATCCATCAGAGACTGCAGGGCCATGGCGCCCAATATCGAGAAGGCTGCAGAGTTTGGCGCCACGGCGCCGATCTGCGGCGTGGCGCCAACGCGGAAATTTTGCCAAATCCGAGAAAGAATGGGTCAAGGCATAGAAGGAAAAGTGCGACACGTTTTGGGAGGCTATAAAAGGCCCTTTGGGCAGATTTTTCAAGGGTGACACAATCCCTAATTCATCACGTAACATAATTTCTTGGAGGCTTCAAGATTAGAGATTTATTCTTAAGTATTTTTCTTTCTTTACTTTATTTACTTTCAGTTTATGTTGGATAATCTTTTGGTTCTTAGCATGTTTATGGCTAGGAGCTAAACTTTATTTAGGGTTTCCTTTCGAATCGCTTGAACCTCGTCTTTATGACTTAATGCATTAATTTGGTTTCTTCTTTATATAGTAAAGATGTATTCAATAGTTGTTTTGATTGCTTGGTAATTAACTGATCACTATCATCACTTATATGATTTCGAATTGAAATCTGAAAGGGGAGATTTGAATATGCTATAGTTGAATAAACATAAGTTAAAATCGTGGACGAAAGTACCCCGATACTTGTGTAGTTTTATAAGTTATTGTTCTTAATCCTCCTATGTGGTAAAATCTGTCATAGAAATATAGAAGATTTCTGCATCGGGTTGAGTGTTTATATATCCTAACCAGAATATAAAATGGTCTAGTTAACTGCTATCTTAACATAGAAAAAGAACTTTTATTGTTGCATTAAGGATTAAGGAGAGTGGATAGTTGAGGAGATTGGAAGTCTTATTTCCACCATATATGATTTAAGTAAAGTAATTTAGTTAACTTTTACAATTGTTCAGTAGTTCATAGATAAAAACCACAACAAAATATCGATAGCCAAATAGATACCATAGGAAAGATGTTTGGTAATTGAACAATAATCCCTGAGGACGATATTCGGTCTTACTTAGACTATATTACTTGTAACGATACGTACACTTGTGTTAAGCGTGTGGAAAATCGCTAACAAGTTTTTGGCGTCGTTGCCGGGTATTGGCATAGTTCAATATCAATTTATCTTTTCTTAATTTCTAATTTGTTTTTTTTTTATTTGTGGAACCGTGCGCCGTGATTTGTTTGTTGGTTTTGAACCATCTCAGGGATCCAGCAAACATGGACTACCACTATCACGTTCTGTAACTATCAACAAGAATGTAACCTCATGTCCATGAAGAAGCGAGAATGGGTTGCGAGCGGCCATACTCAGGCCAACTAAGCACCAAACTCAGTTCATGGATGAGACAAGAGTGTCCCTAAAGAATTTGGAGACACAAATAGGAAAACTCGCGGGCATGCTGAGCAACAGAATACAAAGGAATCACCCTGAAAATATTGGGGCGAATCCAAAAGAACAGTGTCAGGCAGTTGATCTAAGGAATGGAGAACTAGTGGAAGATAACCCACAACCACCGTGTTCGGAGAAGGAATACTCAGAAGGATCGTAGGATTCCCAGCGCCGCGGCGCCGAAACATCAGACCACGTAATGATTGCGGGAGACCGACATCCGAAGCAAGGGACATTGCCAGCAGCTGTTGGAAATCCTCAGGTTAAGATACCATATCCTCAGAGGCTAAAGACAAGTTCCCTTGACAAACAGTTCTCTAAATTTCTGGAAGTTTTCAAACAACTACAAATCAACATCCCATTTGCTGAGGCTCTGAAGCGAATCTTGAGTTACGTAAAGTTCATGAAGGAGATTCTCGGTAAAAAGGAGGTTAGATAACTATGAAAGCGATGGTGTTGGTGAGAATGCAGTGTCATCCTACAAAGGAAGCTACCTCAGAAGCTGAAAAATCCAGGGAGCTTCACCATCCCTTGCACTATAGGGAGGTTTGAATGTCAGAAGGCCTTGTGTGATTTGAGGGCAGGTATAAATATGATGCCCTATCTGGTGTTTTGCAAACTTGGAATGGGAGAGGCACGACCTACAAATATCACTTTGCAGCTAGCTGATCGATCTATCGTCCATCCTAGAGGAGTTATCGAGGATGTGTTGGTTAAAGTGGACAAGTTTATCTTCCCCGCTGATTTCATCATCTTAGACATGAAAGAAGATGAACTGATTCCCATTCTCCTTGGCAGACCATTCCTAGCCACAGGACAGGCACTTATTGATGTTAAAAAAGGTGAGCTGAGACTTCGTGTTCAGGAAGAAGAAGTGATTTTCAATGTATTCCAAGCAGCAACCTTCCCAAAGGCAAGTGACAATTGTTACTATTTAGATGATTGAAGAAGCAGTTTCTGAAAACTGGTTCAGAAGTGCAGATGCTCTTGAAGAAGTGTTGACCCAATGGGGTGAGGATAGTGGCAATGACCTGAAATTGATAGAGTATTCAAATTGGATGGATTCTTATGAGCCATGTTACAAGAAGAAATATGAAGGGCTCGGGCAGATGCCAGAGAGAGCAGTGCCATCCACAGAAAAAGCTCCAGAGTTAGAATTGAAGACTGCGGATCAACTACGATGTCGATATCTGGGTGAGAACCAATCCTTGTCAGTGATCGTATCATGTCATCTATCCACAGTGAAGGTTGAGAAGCTGCTGAGAGTGTTGAGGGCTCACAAGCGTGCCATTGGGTGGACATTGACAAACATAAAGGGGGATAAACCCTTCAACAGTGATGCATAAAATCCGTCTAGAAGATGAGAGCGGATCCTCCATTGAGGCATAGAGGAGACTGAATCCAAACATGAAGGAGGTGGTGAGGAAATAAATCATGAAATGGCTTGATGCTGGGGTAATCTATCCTATTTCTGATAGTACATGGGTGAGTCCTGTGCAAGTAGTGCCCAAGAAGGGTGGAATGACGGTGATGACCAATGAATAGAATGAGCTCATTCCATCTAGAACAGTTACCGGTTGGAGGATTTGCATTGACTACCGCAAGTTGAACAAGACAACTAGAAAAGACCACTTTCCATTGCCTTTTCTAGATCAGATACTGGACAGTCTCGCAGGGCACAACTATTATTGCTTCTTGGATGGTTACTCAGGATACCATCAGATTGCCATAGCACCAGAAGATCAGGAAAATACAACATTCACCTGCCCTTTTGGTACGTTTGCTTTCAGAAGGATGCCATTTGGGCTTTGCAATGCATCTGCTACCTTTCAGCGGTGCATGATGGCAATTTTCTCTGGCATGGTGGAGAGGACCATAGAAATTTTCATGGACGATTTTTCTGCCTTTGGGTATTGTTTTGATGAGTCTTTGAAGCATTTGGAAACAGTGTTGAAACGGTGTGAAGAGTCCAACCTTGTGCTAAATTGGGGAAAATGTCATTTCATGGTGAAAGAGAGGATTTTCCTTGGCCACAAAATATCCAACCAAGGTATTGAGGTGGACAGAGCAAAGATTTCAGTAATTGAAAATCTACCACCTCCAGTATCAGCAAAGGGGGTTAGAAGTTTCCTTGGGCATGTTAGTTTTTATAGAAGATTCATCAAGGACTTCTCCAAAGTGTCGAAACCCCTTTCCACCTTACTAATGAATGGAGTTGCTTTTGAATTCAATGAGGAATGCATGACCACTTTCCAGACACTCAAGGAGAGGCTAATCTCAGCATCTATAGTCATTGCACCAAACTGGGAGCTCCCATTTGAGCTAATGTGTGATGCAAGTGATTATGCAGTGAGAGCAGTTCTTGGAAGAGAGTTGACAAGGTATTCATATCCATTTACTATGTTAGCAAAACTCTTAATGATGCACAATTGACTTATGCCACTACAGAGAAAGAGTTGCTAGCGATAGTTTACGCATTTGAGAAGTCCAGGCCATACCTAATTGGGAATAAGGTGATAGTGTACACTGACCACTCTGCTATAAAGTACTTGATGACAAAGAAGGACGCAAAACCCCGTCTTATCCGATGGGTGCTGTTATTACAAGAATTTGACATGGAAATCCGTGATAAGAAGGGAACAGAGAACTCGGTTGCTGACCACCTATCAAGGCTTGAAAACAAAGAGAGCCAGAATACCAAGGATGTGCAGATAAATGATCACTTCCCAGATGAACAACTGTTTCAGGTAAGCGTTGTCTTTAATTTACTTTGGTACGCTGATTTTGTTAATTTTCTTGCAGCTAAAGTAGTACCCCAGGATTGACAAGACAGCAGGTGAAGAGGTTCTACTCAGAGGTAAAACATTACTATTGGGAGGAGCCAAACCTATACAAGCACTGCGCCGACCAAGTCATCAGACGATGTATACCAGATGATGAGATGCACCAGATTCTCACCCATTGTCACACCTTACAACGTGGTGGGTGTTTTGGGGCATCAAGAACAGTCGCCAAAGTACTGCAGAGTGGGTTCTATTGGCCATCCCTTTTCAAAGATGCCAACACCTTTGTGAAAGGATGTGATCGTTGTCAACGAACGGGGAACATATCAAGGCGAAATGAAATGCCCTTGAATGGGATCTTGGAGGTGGAACTGTTTGATGTGTGGGGGATCGACTTCATGGGTCCATTTCCGTCGTCCTTTGGAAATCAATACATTCTTCTTGCAGTGGATTACGTGTCCAAATGGGTAGAAGCAGTAGCCACTAAAGAAAATGACAGTAAGACAGTCCAAATGTTCATTCAAAAGAACATATTCACAAGGTTTGGTACCCCCAGGGCCATCATCAGTGATGAAGGAAGCCACTTTTGCAACAAGCAGCTTGATACACTAGTTTCCCGCTATGAAGTCTACCACCGTACCACATTGCCCTACTATTCTCAGGCGAATGGGCATGCGGAAATTTCTAACAGGGAAGTGAAAAACATACTGGAAAAGACTGTGGATGGCTCAAGGAAGAATTGGTCTATCAAGTTGGATGACGCACTATGGGCGTATAGAACAGCGTTCAAAACTCTCATTGGAATGTCACCATATCGGTTGGTTTTTGGGAAAGCATGTCATCTGCCAGTAGAGTTAGAACACAGGGCTTATTGGGCAATGAAGAAGCTGAACATGGATGCCAAGGCAGCAGGGCAAAAGAGGTTGCTACAGATGAGTGAGTTGGATGAGAATGCAAAGATCTACAAGGAAAGAACCAAAGCATGGCATGATAAGAGCTTGGTCCCTAAAGATTTTCAATCAGGACAACAAGTGCTCTTATTCAACTCACGGTTGAGGCTTTTTCCAGGCAAGCTCAAATCTCGATGGTCAGGCCCATACACTGTTGAAAGAGTATTTCCCTATGGTGTAGTTGAAGTAAGAGGGAGAGAGGGAGCCCCATTCAAAGTGAACGGACAGAGGTTGAAACCCTACTTGATCAATGACATGGAACATGCGAGCTCTGTGATCAATCTCAAGCCAATATAAAGAGGAACCGGTGTCCGGCTACAAGACATTAAAGACATCGCTTGTTGGGAGGCAACCCAACACTTTAGAAAGTTTGTTAGTTTTTCTCAAAACAGACTCACACTCTTAAAATCCCAGGCAAATCACGGACTAGAAGCAGAGAGGGAGCCGTAGGAAAAAAGGCGTCGTGGCGCCAGACATCAGTGCCGCGGCGCCTAAATATCAGAGAGCCCGCAGAAGTTTGGGCGCCACGACTTCGAAATGTAGGGTCGCGACGCCTATCAAAGATTCTCTGTCATGCACTATCAGCCACCGCCACCATTTTAAACCACAAGTCTATAAGTAGTCCCGTTTTTTTTTTAGTCTTGTACACATTGGGGACAATGTGTGATTTAAGTTTGGGGGTTCTTAGTTTATTTTGTTTATTTTTGAGTCTTTTTTTTTATGTTTTATATGAGTCTAATTTTTTTTTTATGATCAATCGTGTTGTAGTTACTTGAAACGCCTAGTGAAGTAAAGTGAGATAATGTAATGGAATTAGAAGTAGAAAAATCTGAACGCTTAAGTTAGGTATGTCAAGGACTCATGAAATCAAAGTATTTGGGATATCTGTTCTTGATTTATGCATTGTTAATGATAAAGTCTATGTGTCTGCTTACTTGTTATTTGAGGCGAAATAGTTAGGATGTACATGTTAGGGAGATGACTTAGACATTTCTTTGTTAGCCCTTCTTACCATTCACTGTCTATCCCTGACAATAAATTGTATCCCTAGTCAGGCCCTTTTAGCCTAAAATAAGATCTTTTTTTTGACACCCTATAATTTCATGTTTGTGCCATTAGTGAAAAATTAAAGATGTTTGGAATGAAAAGTGTTGAAAAAGAGACAAAAAGAGAGTGAACAAATTTATGCACCCCAATGAAAATAAATAGGCAAAAGCCTAAATTTGGGGGTGCTTGTTATTCATAATGCACCTCATTCTCTCAAAACAAGATAGGAAAAAGATAGGTATGAGGTTAGAAAAGAAAATCAAAAAGAAGGAAAAGAGTTGAAAGAAAAAGAGCTTATGGTACGTAATTTGAGCCTAAATGTCTATTTTTACATACCCTTGCCTAAGCCTACATTACAACCCTGAAAAGTCCTGAAGATCTCTAGTATGTGTATCTATGATTAGTGGATAATAGCAAGTGAACATGCCATAGAATTTTGAATTTGACATGCATAGGTTAAGTATTCCTACTTCCATTGAGCATGATTGAACTGAGTTTGCGAAATATCCGACTTGAGAGTTTAGAATGCTAAAAATCCATGCTATACATGTTCCTGCATATTATCCTACTAACCTTCATGCTTTTCTAGTGACATTTGTGCAAAGAGTTGACCAAATGTCGTTAGTCTGTTATTTTCTTTTCTTTCGTGTCTTTGTTTCTATTTTTTATCTTTACTCGAGGGCGAGCAAAGGTTAAGTTTGGGGGTGTTTGTTAGGCATATTTTATATACGCTTTTTGAGTCATTTTTAGTTAGTATTTTACCCGTTTTTGTTCAAATATGTGTCGTGTTAGGATAGTTTTTCTTTCTTTTGAGTCACAGTTGTTTAAAAAGGCAACGTGGAGAAAAGAAGCAAAAAAAGGGCAGAAAAGGAGGTTTCCGAGCCAAAAGAGACGAAAGTTGGCCTCCCGGGCGAGAAACGAGGCGGCGCGTGGCTGATCCATCGAGAGGCTGCGAGGCCACGGCGCGATGTCTTGGCTGCGGGAGTTTGGCGCCACGGCGCCGATCTGCGAATTTTGCCAACCGATTTTGCCGTCCAGAAGAATGGGCCAAGGCATAGAAAGAAAAGTGGGACACGTTTTGGGAGGCTATAAAAGGCCCTTTGGGCAGATTTTTTAAGGGTGACACAATCTCTAATTCATCACATAACATAATTTCTTGGAGGCTTCAAGATTAGAGACTTGTTCTTAAGTATTTTTCTTTACTTTATTTACTTTCAGTTTATGTTGGATAATATTTTGGTTCTTAGCATGTCTATGGCTAGGAGCTAAACTTTATTTAGGGTTTTCCTTTCGAATCGCTTGAACCTCGTCTTTATGACTTAATGCATTAATTTGGTTTCTTCTTCATATAGTTAAGATTTATTCAATAGATGTTTTGATTGCTTGGTAATTAACTGATCACTAGTTATCATCACTTATATGATTTCGAATCGAAATCCGAAAGAGGGGATTTGAATATGCTATAGTTGAATAAACATAGGTTAAAATCGTGGACGAAAGTACCCCGTACTTGTGTAGTTTTATAGGTTATTGTTCTTAATCCTCCTATGTGGTAAAATCTGTCATAGAAATATAGAAGATTTATGCACCGGGGTTGAGTGTTTATATATCCTAACCAGAGTATAAAACGGTCTAGTTAACCTGCTATCTTAACATAGAAGAAGAACATTTATTGTTGTATTAAGGATTAAGGCGAGTGGATAGTTGAGGAGATTGGAAGCCCTATTTTCACCATATATGATTTAAGTAAAGTAATTTAGTTAACTTTTACAATTGTTCAGTAGTTCATAGTTAAAAATCACAACAAAATATCGACAGTCAAATAGATACCATAGGATAGATGCTTGGTAATTGAACAATAATCCCTGAGGACGATATTCGGTCTTACCTAGACTATATTACTTGTAATGATGCGTACACTTGCGTTAAGCGTGTGAAAAATCGCTAACACCCCCGCCATACCCCCTCCACCTCCACCACATTGCCTCACCCATCCTCAAATTTTTATTTCATATTTTTTGTTACTTTTATAAAAAAAAAATATTATAAATATGATATTTTTTCTTACCTCCCCCTACCCCACCCTGGCCCTACCCCATTCTTAAATTTCTATTTTATATTCTTTTTACTTTTATAAACAATTTATAAAATAATTGAATTTTTTTCTTACATCCCCGCCCCCCACCGCACCTAACCCACACCTACCCCCATCCATCCCCATCCCCATTGTCCTACCCCTATCCTCATATTTCCATTTCATATTTTTTTTGCTTTTATAAAAAATGAAAAAAAAATTAAAAATATTATTCTTATTTTTAAAATAAAGATACGAAAAAATCAAATATCATACAAAATAAAATAACATCATAAAAGATTAGTTTGAAATTTGTAAAAGTAATGGGTCAAGTTGGGCAATTTGAGTTATGACCCATCATTTAGCCCATCTTGACCCGCCCATCTTAGCCCATGTAAGTTTTAGGCGGGTTGGGCACTGATTCATCTACAACTTCAGCCATATTGACCCGTTCAACTTCAGCCCAAACAGTTCATGTGGCACCTCTAATTTGATGTAGCGTTAGATTTCAGTAAAACTAAAACACCCTGATGCATACATAATTTTAAGGACCAAAACTTCTTGTAATTAAGTTGGTTAATATGCAAATTTCTTTTAGATATCACTACCTTTCATATTTTACAAAAACGTCATCTGTTTCAATCAGGGCAATTCATCTATTACACCCTGGATTTTGATAGTTTTTTGTTGTGCGTCCTCAACTAATTGAGCATAAGAATCCCTTCACATTTTTTGAGGGTTTTCACTCGCAAGTCAGGGCCGTCTTTGAACCCGTGTGAGGTGTGGTACCACACAGGGCCCCCCGAAAAATTAAAAATTTTAGGGCCCTTTTTTCATTTTTTATTAAGTAGTATTAGCCAGAATTTACTGTAAAGACCCATAATTCGCAGGTCTTAACCTAATTAAGGGTTCACTTTTACGAATTAGAATAGAGCCCCAAAATGTATGAGACAGTGTTTAAATTTTAGTTACGTTCTTACAAGAATTCTATCTTCTCGTATGCAAGTTTTCAATAATTAACACGACATTAACATGCAATGCACGTTAATAGATATTACTCCTTGTTACCCGCGTGGGTGTAGCTCAGTTGGTTCCAGGGTGTCATATTGCTTCCAAAATACTACTCCTTGAAAGTATACGCGTCAGGAAAATTTGCACATGTGATTCCTGACTAAAACACCTTTACATTCCCAAAAATATACTCTCACCGATAGGTAATATATGTAGGTACCTAATTCGAGTAAAATCGTTACAACTAGTATTTTTCTTCTTTCCTACTTGTTTTACATCCTTTTATTTATCCAATATATTAAAATAAAATACTTGTCCACCTTAACAGATTAAGAGAAAAATAATTATTATTTTTCCAATTTTATTTTTATTGTAAACTAGAAAACTCGCATCCGCTACCTTTTAAGTGCATTCTGGATAAACCATGTTCCTAGTTTTTCATGTGAGAAATCACTCGCTGAACCAACTCACTCCCACCCTTGCGGGTATTTTTCCAATTTTACCCGTATCATGAAGTAGACATTTCTTCAATTTATTGTTAGTAATCAAATTCAAATTTTAAAATATAATAAACACGAATAATTGAATAAAATAAATACTTCATTAATATTTATTAATGAGTGTGCAATAGGGGTGTCAAAACTTGCTTGACAGATAAATGATCATGTACAATTTAAGTTGAAACTTGTAAAAGAAAAAGTGAAAAGTGATCGAAAATCTGGACAAATGGTCGAGCGTCGTGGCGCCCAAGGACAGGGCCACGGCGCCGGAACAGTGCAAAAAAATCGTCGACAGCGCCACGGCGCCGAAACTTCAGAGAGGTCTGCAGATTTTGGAGCGCAAGGGCTTAGGGCCGCGGCGCTAATCCCCAGCGGGAAAATTTCCAGAAAGCAAAAAGTTGTTTCTCTTCCCAAAGATCACAACCTTTGGACTAAAAGCTGCTTATGGACGAAAATACATGCTATATAAGCATGGTGATCACTTGTTAGAAGATACATAACACACAATAAAATACAATCAAATCATTAAACACAATTAATGATCTAAGATTGTGCTCTATCTTCTTCTTCTTCCTCCTCAAAAGAAATTTCTGAAGAACACATATAATAAATTCGCCAGAAGTGAAGTTCTTGTGCTAGAACTCTCACTTAGATAGTTGTATCCTCAAGGTAGACGTCCGAAGAACTATAGCACAAGTGGAGACGAATTTTTATCTTAGGACACTGCGTCATTGTAGGCTTCTATCTACACCAAGTTAGTATGTGTGATTCAATTTGCTGAACTCATTGTAGTTGTTTTCAGTTCTGTTGATTTATTATTATAATTTTGTGCTTATTAATTGATGATTCTAGATTGGAACTAACAATCTAAGACAAAAAATGACTGTGTGAAGCTTGTAAAATTGTCAGAGAATACATCTTCCTAATTTGCAAAAGAATGGATCAATCTGGATCATCAATGGTGAAAAACCATGTGGAGAAAACCGATAAATTCAAAGGTTCTGATTTCAAATGATGGCAACAAAAGATGTTGTTCTATTTTACCACTCTTCATGTGGCAAATGTATTGATTGCTGAGGCTCCAACGGCATTGCCGAAAAGAGAAGGGGAGAATGCTCATACTGCTGTGGAGAGAGCCGAAAGGCTGAAGGCTATTGAGACTTGGTGGAGCCAAGAGTTTCTTTACAAAACTACATTCTCAACGTCTTGGATGATACTCTCTATGACATATACTCCACGTTCGGATCAACACGGGAGTTATGGCAGTCATTGGAGAACAAGTACAAAACTGAAGTTGCTTGTTCGAAGAAGTTCGTCGTTGGAAAGTTCTTAAAGTTCAAGATGAGCGATGCAAAGCATGTTGTCAAACAAGTGGAGGAACTCCAAGTTATTTTTCATGAACTAGAGGTTGAAGGTATCTGCCTTAACCAATATTTCCTTGTTGGTGCTATTATTGAAAAAATATCTCCTTCTTGGAAGGATTTTAAGGTTTATTTGAAGTATCTAACCGAGGAAATGAGTTTTGAGCAACTGGTTCTGAAAATTCGTGTTGAAGAGGACAACCGGAAGAATGAAATGGTTGATGCTATTTCATTGGAGCTTAATGCCAACATGGCAGAGACAATGCTTCTAAGGCCAAGTTTCAGAAATGCAAAGGCAGATTTATTGGTGTCAAGCCATCTTTTGCAATCGGGAGGAATGCACTAGCCCCACAAAGGACCAATGCATTCAAGAAATCACAATCGGGACTATGTTGGGTATGTGGAAAACCTGGTCACATGTCAAAAGATTGCCGCCTTCGCAAAAGTATAGGTGGTGGTGTTGGAGGTTCGAGTAATGTCAACCAAACTAACAAGCTAAAACTAAGAATCAATTTATTGGGCTTGTGGTTGCTCAAGAAAATCTGGTTACAAATTCAACCGATTGGTGGATGGACACGGGTGCTACAAGGCATGCATGTTCAGAGAAGGACATGTTTTCATCTTACCAAGCCATCAAGGATGGAGAACCATTGTTCGTGGGAAATGTCATTGCTGTCAAGGTATAAGGGAAAGGGAAGGTGACGTTGAGGCTCACTTCCGGGAATTATCTTGTGCTCACAAATGTGTTGCACGTACCTGAAATTTGTAAGAATTTGATTTCTGGGCCTGTTCTTAGTAACAAAGGCTTCAAAATTGTAATAGAATCTGATAAATTTGTACTCACCAAAGGTGGGGTGTATGTAGGAAAGTGTTACTTCAGTGAGGGACTCTTCAAACTAAGTATTGTAACTACTCAGGCTGTTGCCATTATCAATGAAAACTCATGCACTAGCACTGCTTCTATGTATATGGTTGATTCCCCTTCTTTGTGGCATTTCTCGACTAGGTCATGTTAATTATCGTTCCTTACAAAGAATGGTAAAGATAGACATGTTGCCAAAATATTCTATGAACAAAATGACTAAATGTGGGGTTTGCATAAAATTAAAATATGCAAGTCATCCTCATAAATCTGTTGTGAAATCAAATGAAATGTTTGGCTTAATTCATAGTGATTTATGTGATTACCAAGCAACCCCATCGCGTGGAGAAAAGAATTATTATATATCGTTTATCGTTGATTGCAGTAAATTTTGTTATGTATACTTAATACATACCAAAGATGAGGCTTTGAATATGTTTAAAACAACAAAACAGAAGTGGAAAACCAACTTGACAAAAGAATTAAGATTCTAAGGTCAGGCAAAGGTGGTGAATATCAATCCAATGAGTTCAAAGAATTCTATTCTACTCATGACATAGTTCATCAAACCACTGAGCCATACACTCCAACACAAAATGGAGTTGCCGAACGTAAGAATAGAACATTGAAAAATATGATAAATTCTATGTTGATTAGTTCGGGGCACCCCTTAGTCTATAGAGTGAGGCATTAATGACTGCAAACATGATATTGAACAAAATTCCTCAAAAGAAAAATGATCAATCTCCTTATGAATTGTGGAAAGGAAAATTGCCTACTTTCAAAAGGATGAAAGTGTGGGGTTGACTAGCAAAAATTCAAGTTCTCTTACCAAAGAGAACTAAACTTGGACAAAAAATGGTGGATTGCATATATATTGGTCATGTCAATAATAGTGCAGCATATAAGTTTTTGGTGTATCACTCCGCGTTCAAGGTATTCACAAAAATACACTTATGGAATCTGCAGAAGCAGAATTTTTTGAGGAGATTTTTCTTACAAAGACAAGGATAAAAGTGTTCCTAATAATAAGAAGAGGACATTGCCTCAAAATGAGTCAAACCAAAATGATGATAATCTTACTTCCTCTGTTCAAGAAGAAAATTCTGAACCAAGGAGAAGTAAACATGAAAAAGACGTCAAAGATTTTGGACCGGACTTTATGACCTTTTCGTTGAAGGAGAACCTCAAACATATAGAGCTACAATGGAATCATCCGAAGCACCTTATTGGAAGGAGGTTATCCAAAGTGGGGTAGAATTTTGTACAAAATAATACATGAAAATTGGTTGATCTCCCTCCGGGACAAAAACCAATAGGCCATAAATGAATCTTCAAACGGAAACTAAGGCCTGATGGTACTATAGAAAAATACAAAGCACGTATAGTAGCCAAATAATTTAGATAAAAAGAATGTGTAGATTTCTTTGATACCTACTCACCAGTGTCTAGAATTACGTCTATAAGGACGTTAATTGTTATAGCAGCGATTCACAATTTGAAAATACACCAAATGGATGTGAAGACTGCATTCCTGAATGGTGAACTAGATGAAGAAATTTACATGGAACAACCCGAAGGATTTGTTGTGAAAGGTCAAGAGAATAAAGTCTGTAAGTTGATTAAGTCTTTATATGGACTTAAACAGGCTCCAAAACAGTGGCATGAGAAGTTTGATAATACATTATTATCAAATGGTTTTCAAATAAACGAATGTGACAAATGTGTCTACATTAAGAAGTGTAATAATGCATGTCATTATATGATTGCATGTGGATGATATGTTAATTATTGAAACAAATAAGGTTGTAATTAATCAAACCAAGAAGATGTTGCATACCGTTTTCGATATGAAAGATATGGGAATAACATATGTCATTCTTGGTATTAGAATTCAAAGAAATTCTTAGGGTTATATACTAACTCAATCCCATTATGTTGAAAAAGTCCTTAGAAAGTTTGGACACTATGATGATAGACCGGTTGTTACCTCATTTGATCCCGCTAGTCACCTTAAGAAGAATGAAGGTGATAGTGTGTCTCAATTGGAGTATACGCAAGTTCTTGGAAGCTTGATGTACATAATGAATTGTACGAGACCGAATTTGGCATATACAGTGAGTCAACTTAGTCGATACTCACACAATCCTGTAAATGATCATTGGGTAACGCTAATAAGAGTACAACGATACCTAAAGCATACAATGAACTATAGGTTGCATTATACAAAATATCATCCCGTGTTAGAAGGATATTGTGATGCTAATTGGATTTCCAACCATTCAGAAAGTAAGTCCACAAGTGAGTATGTATTTACACTTGGTGGAGCGTCGGTATCTTGGAAATCATCAAAGCAAATGATAAATACGAGATCAACTATGAAAGCAGAGTTTGTAGCCTTGGATTAAGCTACCGAAGAGGCAAAATGACTAAGAAATTTCCTAGAAGGTATTCCGTTGTGGACAAAGCCTGTGACAACTATTTGCATATATTGTCGAGGGAAAAGAATCAAATATACAATGGTAAGTCAAGACATATAAGGCGACATCATAATACAATACAGAGCTTGCTGAATAATGGAATTATATCCATTGATTATGTAAAGTCAAAGGACAATATAGCGGATCCTTTGACAAAAGGCCTTACAAGAGAGCAAGTCGTATTTACATCGAGGGGAATGGGCTTAAAGTCAATACAATGAGTCGTTAATTGGTGGAAACCTAACCTATCACAATTGGAGATCCCATGGTTTAGGTTCAATAGGAACACTAGCTGGGGAAGACTCAAGGAGCATAAAACACACATATGCTCATTCATATGATGTACTAAGTGTGTTAATCCGTTGATGTTTTAAGGGATGAATATATTATTCTTAATAATACCCAAATACCTTTATGGTGGGATAGTACAGACTATTATTGTTTGGTATTACCTATATGAGATTGATGTGGGGTCGCATCTGGGAGAACCGATATGGCTACATTCTCTAAAAATTCTCATGAAGAAGGAGTTGTTCATGACCGAAAAGAACACAGCCGTAAGAATTGAAATATGTCGATATGGCATATGTGATACTTGTTGTCTCGATTTACTACAAAACGTGAATATTTCAAGGCACTACTTCCACTACATCACAAGTAGATTTGATAGGTACTCACTTCGAGCGGTTCAAGTCCAAAAGACACCGTCTCCGATGCATGTCATATCACGTTTGACAGAAAGAATGATAAGTTCTTTTTATCTTATTTTCTATCCACATGTGGGGTATTGTGAGATATGTGAATAGAAAATGTGGGGTATTGTTGGAACTTGTAAAAGAGGAAGTGAAAAGTGATAAAAAATCTGGAAAAATGGTCGAGCGCAGTGGCGCCCAAGGATAGGGCCACGACACCGGAATAGTGCAAAAAAGACCGTCGACGGCACCACAACGCCGAAACTTCAAAGAGGTCTGCAGGTTTTGAAACGCCATGACGCCAGGGCTTAGGGCCGCGGCGCTAATCCCCAACGAAAAAATTTCCAGAAAGTCAAAAGTTGTGTCTCTTCCCAAAGATCGCAACCTTTGGACTAAAAGCTGCCTATGGACGAAAATACATGATATATAAGTGATCACTTGTTAGAAGATATATAACACACAATACAATACAATCAAATCATTAAACATAATTAATGATCTAAGATTGTGCTCTATCTTCTTCTTCTTCCTCAAAAGAAATTTCTGAAGAACACATATAGTAAATTCGCTAGAAGTGAAGTTCTTGTGCTAGAACTCTCACTTAGATAGTTGTATCCTCAAGGCAGACATCCGAAGAACTACAACACAAGTAGGAACGAATTTTTGTCTTAGGACACTGCGTCATTGCAGGCCTCTATCTACATCATGTTAGTATGTGTGATTCAATTTGTTAAATTCATTATAGTTGTTTTCAGTTCCGTTGATTTATTATTATAATATTGTGCTTATTCATTGATGAATCTAGATTGGAACTAATAATTTAAACAGATTATCCACATTACAAAGGATGTTAAAGTACACAAACTTAATCGTTCAACGAAATCAGTTATAGACACCAATTTGAATCTAATATAGTATAAATTTTCATACGTCTCTTCATAATAAAAGTAGTGCATCATGTGATTATGGTAAACATAATGAGTATACTGCTTCTGTTAATTATTGTAGGATATTATAAAGGAAAAATAGTTTCATTCTATGTTATTGTAACTTTTGGGTATTTAATTTTATCAAGTTTTATCGCTTGCGATAGCTGTTAGATGACATTTAAAAATTTGAAAATTAATCAAAGCGTACCGAAACCGAATAGAAACTAGACGATTTCAAAAAGTCTAATTTTAGTTATACGTCATAAAGTAACCGAAAAATTAATATAATACAAATTTCTAAAACTAACCGATCGAATCGAACCATTAACACCCTAGTGTGCAAAATACATACACATCATACAAGTACATACCCAACTTCTAGAGAAACTTTTACAAAAAGAAATCGAGAAAATGGGAAAGTTTAAGTGTTTAACCACAAAACAAAAAAGAGAAAACGTGAAGGCAAATAGCCACGTGTCCTAATAATAGTGCGCAAGAAGAGGGCAAATTAAAAACAATCGGTAACTACCCGAACAGACGTGACCTTTCATTTTCAACTCGTTCGAAATCCCATAAATATAGCTAAAGAGTGACAAAGTCCCGCTTTAACAGAAATATTAGCACGTATAGAGAGAAATAAATGCTTATCGGACTTCAAATCGTCTAAAACTCTTCCTTGTCGTTCACGCACACATTGCAACTGCCGAACATGCATAGCTCCGTAGCGTTACGTATTCGATATTCGTAAAGACAAATTAGGCTTCGATCGATCGCTCGTAATTGTTATCAACTGATAGTGAATTACTCCTAATTTGTTTGAAATGGCGGCGTCGAATGGGAGTGAGTACTTTGAATTAGATGTAGAGGCACAGAATGAGAGTTTCGGTAGGCGATCAAATGCGGAATCGGTGGCGGAAGACGAGCACGAGTTGATGTGGGCTGCGTTAGAGAAATTGCCGACGAGAAAACGAAATAATATGGCTTTGCTGAAACGGACATCAAATGAATCTGATGATACCGTAGGTGAAAGGACTGATACCGTCGACGTGAGAAAACTTGATCGGGATACTCGCCAGCTTGTTGTTGATAGAGCAATGGCGACTTCCGAACAAGATAATTACAAGTTGCTTGCCGGCGTTAAAGACCGCCTCGATAGGTATTTTCAACTTATATACACTAGTATCAATTTCTCTCTTTCATATCTAGAGCTGTCACACACACGCCTTGAAAATTCGAGATTCAAACTTGATGTGAATTCATATATAGAAGCTTCTAAAATAAAATTTATATATTTAAAAATTATAAAGAATATTATAAATTATAGTAATTAACAATTTAAAATATTTAAAAGATATATAACAAAATTCTATTGAGACGGAGGGAGTAATATATACAACAACATACATTCTATATGTATTCATGTTGCGGATGTGTTTGTAGTTAATTTATCTCGGCATGAATCTTATGTAAATCAGATTTCTTTTATATTGACGACATAGTTTAATTAATGCAACAAGATTTTGCTTCCGAAATTTTGTTGATATAAGAATTGCAATGAGTCCTTCATTATCTTATCCTCTTTGAAGCACTAATTAAGACAACCTGAGTTCGAGTCGGGCTAATTAACTGAACTTTTACTGAGCCAAGTGCAATTGAGCTTTACTAAAGATTAAACCAGGACTCTTCTCTATTTTAGATTAATATACTAAGAATTGTGTGAACTAGTATTAGTTTTCTTTAATAATTAAAGCTAATATTGTTGAATTAAATATATATTACAAAATATAAGTTGCAAAGTACTAATAAATATTGTAACTAAATAATAAAATCAAGCAATGGTGAAACAAAATTATTGAAGTGTGTGACCATCTGATCTAAAAATTTATTTAATATTTGATTATATTTTCAACACGCTCCCTCACGTGTTGGCTCAATTTTTTTATGGTCCAAGCACGTGAAAATTCATTTTGATAATGGGTGATACCATATTGAAGTGTGTGACCATCTGATCTAAAAGCTTAAGCTGTTAGACATAGCACACTTTTAATATTTGATTATATTCTTAATAAAAATACTCCGTATATGTTGAATTTCAATTTTGTTCTAATGCACTTGAATTAAATATAGAAATTAAATTGAACTTGCAGAGCCAATAAAATTGATAAATAATAAAATAATTTCTTTTACTAGTTGCGACACGTCACCAATAACGTCTATTTAATTTACACCATTGTTATTACAAATTATATTTGCGTCAAGGAAAGTCATTGTATTGAGTTTTCATTTTTTTTATTTAGTACGATAATGGCATGAATTGAGAATTAAATGGTGAAGTGAGATTTGCTTAGCGGATCTCAACATGGTGGATTGAGACGTAGTTATTGAATCTTATATTATATACTCGTAGATGGCATAATCTTGACGAATTAATATAGGATGCCTAACAATGAGCCGTTCCAAAAAAAAAATCTTTTGTAAATGTAAAACTAGCGTTCCTATTAATCTTTTTGCTAATTTTCATAAATAGCAATAGTAAAATTTATAGCTAATTAATAGCGGTTTAAAATTTTCATTCTGGAAAAAGAGTGGGATTGGAGGTTCCTAAAGTTGAAGTTCGGTATGAGGATATAATAATTACAGCAAAGGTGAACGTTGGCTCCAGAGCTTTGCCTACTTTGGTGAATTCAGCCCGGGATGCCTTTGAGGTAAACCATTTAATCCTGCAACTAATTATCTATGTTATTCTTCTACCTTATACTATAGTCTATGATAGTTCCTATATTTATTTTATGAATTACAGAGTATATTGACTGGACTGAGGATATTCCGTCCCAAGAAACACTCTCTTACCATTTTGAATAACATCAGTGGTGTTGTAAAACCTGGGAGGTAAGCTTTGGCTTTTTTTTCTTTCCACTTTTTGGGTTTCTTACTTCTGATAACTGCCTTGTGTATGAAAGAAGCACTGTCGTTATGTTGGTAGCTTTTAAATATATATTAACAACATACTTAAAATTTGTTATTATCAACACATGCACTCAAAATCTGGAAGGTTATTCAGCCTGGATATAATGAGGCTGGTTGATGGAATGGATAGTTTGAGATGCTCGAACAGAATAATCTGCCGTTGGTGAGGGGATCACTTTATGACTAGCTAGGAGCAGTAACAGGTAGTAAGTGGGAGAATAACTCATCCATTGTAGGAATAGTAGAACTAGCCAAAATCTGGTCCCGCACTGTGTCAAGTTCACTGGGATAGAATCAACTGTGGTGATGTTTTCATTGAAATCGGTTACTGGTTGATCAATGTTGGACACTAATATGTACTCTACGGCACCTTCTGACTATTTATACCACCTATCTAACAGAAAGAAAAAAAATATCTACTGAAAGTGAAACAGCTTAGTACTAAACATATTAAAATGTAATAACTTATAGAGAAAAGTTTCATATTATGAATCTTTATTTAATTGCTCTTGCTAGGATGACACTGCTCCTGGGACCTCCTAGTTCTGGTAAAACTTCATTGCTTTTAGCGCTTTCGGGGAAGCTTGATAAGAACTTAAAGGTCAGTATAAGCCTTGTATGCCCTTCGGATTAACAATCCTTGTGTTAATCGATGTTGAGTTTGTTTAAATTTCTTTGATGCTATAAGCTCTTTTATTAATTTATACATCTTACATTCAAGAAAATTACTCTCGCTGAGATGTATAAATCATGTTTATCTCAAATATCATCTTGTGAACATTAGTGGCTCCAAATTGTAAAATTCTTAATTGACCTAATACCATACATCACTGAAATTCTGTGTAACCAAGACCTAAAAGGAAGTAGTTCTGATAATATAGCAAAAAGAGCAAATAAGAATAATTGAGGCCTTTATTTTTCCATGCTTTATATGAACTGTTAATAATTGGAACGGACATTTTACATCATGATGATCACACGAAGTTATAATGTTAGTTAAAGCTGAAGCATTTCTTCTCCATGTAGTGTAGACAGTGACATGCCCTCTCTGTTGTCAACTCTTTCATGCTTATTGCTTCTCGAATGGTTGACCCAGACCTCGGGTGTGAATAAACTTTAGTTCTTTGAGGAGTTACTAGAGATTTATATGACTGCAGAATTACGTGTTTCTATTCAAATGAATGTACTAGTGGTGATGCTTTCTTTGAAAGCAATCAGTGGCTTAATCCACTTTATTCATGTTTGCTCTTTGCTTTATTGAAAACTTAATTCAGAATGGTGAAAAGTTTAAACTTCTGATTGTTAACATGGCAATGCATTCTAGTCCCTTAGTTTTTCTGGAGGTATACAAATAAATCCTGACAGATAATAAGTGTAATGTTAGATTAATTTGACGGTTATATCTTCTCTATGATAATTCACTGCATCGTGCCTAACTTTCTTACTTGCACCATTCATTTAATATATCTCCACTTCACTTTACTTCTTTCAAGAACACCCGGAGACATTGTTTCCATTGAACTAAAATAAAAATACCAAATGTAATTACATAGCCTTTTGGTACAGAAAAGAGGGATTATCACATATAACGGACATAAGCTGGATGAATTTTGTGTGCAAAGAACTTCAGCTTACATAAGTCAGACAGATAATCATATCGCTGAGTTAACTGTAAGAGAAACTGTAGATTTTGCGGCTAGATGCCAAGGTTCAAGTCAAGGTTTTGCAGGTTTGTCTAAACATTTCCACTTCAAGTACTTGATAAATTCTTCTTCTACATGGCATGGGTTTCGTCTAAAATTTTGGTTACTTGTGCATATGTCTGTCACAGCTTTTCTGAAATGTTTCATATTATCATTGTGATAAGAGTATCACTTAGTTAACAGATGTGTTATGCTGCACAATTAAGCTTGCTGAACCATGTTATATCTTTGCTATATGTTTTTTATCTGGTTTTGTTCTCTCTGCACTTACATGTACTATTATTAACAGTCTTTGAAGAAAAAAAATGAACTAAGCAGAATCCACTCACATAAACGGAAAAATAAAAGCCTTTCCCGGTCCCCCCCCCCCCCCCCCAAACCCAAACCCAAACCCAACAATAAAAAGAAAGAAAAATCCAGAAAACTGTATCTGATGACAACCTTATGTCTTGGATAGAAACAACATAAAGGAAAAAGATCCCCGGAAAATTAATTCCTAAACAAAAGTTTAGGAAATATATAGAAACTGAAATAGAGAAATGTGCTAATTTCTAGAAGTCAAGGTGTGATCACTTCTTCATTGTCATTTGACAATGAGAATAAAGGACTATTGCAACATTTTTTTGTGAAGGTTTTACAGCAATAAGATAGACCACGGAATGGAATTGAACATATAGATACTTTTGGAATTTCTCTGTTTCTTTGGACGTGTTGTGAATGAGGCCTTTTATCTGGTTCCATAACTTAGTCTAGTGGTGAAATACAGGTAGGAGTGTTAGCTAATTCCCTGCCACACCCAGGGCACATTCGATTGGCCAATAAGTAGTGTGTTAGGACTTAAAAGCATTAAGTATCCAGATAATATCTTTCCTAATCTATTTTACACCCATCAGAAAACATCTTCACTGGATTACAAAAATTATGTCTGATTGTTTCTTGAAGTTGCAAGAATATTTAGAGAAAAGGCAAGTGTGTTTCTAGTCATGTAATTAGTGATTGATATATCTCCAACTTTTCCTGCTTATCAGAGCCAATTAAGGTTTATCTAATATGACATAGCATGTTTTATCCCAAACCTGCCCTGCAAAATTTCTTTGCAGATTATATGAAAGACCTTGATCGTTTAGAGAAGGAAAGAAATATACGTCCAAACCCTGAAATAGACGCATATATGAAGGTTTGATTTGAGTTTCTCTATCTTCCAGGCTAGTTCACTCATGCTATATGGTTTCTCATGGAGTTCTATGTCATTTTCATGTTGGTACTTGTTGCAATTAATAACTGGTCAGGCATCTTCTGTTGGTGGTAAGAAGCACAGCGTGTCTACAGACTACGTCTTGAAAGTTCTTGGTCTAGATATATGCTCAGATACAATAGTTGGCAATGACATGATGAGAGGAGTTTCAGGTGGACAAAGGAAGAGAGTTACGACAGGTATCTATCTCTCTCTCTATCAAATAATTCTGGTTGTAATGGAGCAATTATTCCGTAGACTCTTCATAATGGTGTTAAGTGTTCGGAAGTATAAAAATAACCTTTGCATAAATTTTGTTTGTCTATGGGGTGGCATGTTTCCTTGTAATAGTTGGGGTGCTTGGACTAAGTGACATAGCCTGAACTCAGTATATAGTTTTGGGATTATCCTAGCAGACTCTATTTTCTCGACGTATGTAGGGAAAGAAACATGGTACGTGGAATTTCAGTTCCATATGATAGAACAGTTGCTAATAATAGTTTCCATACACAGGAGAAATGATTGTCGGGCCCAGGAAAACACTTTTCATGGATGAAATATCTACTGGACTTGATAGCTCTACGACGTACCAAATTGTCAAGTGCTTAAGAAATTTTGTTCATTTAATGGACGGAACATTGATGATGGCTCTTCTTCAACCTGCACCTGAGACTTTTGAATTGTTTGATGATCTGGTACTACTCTCTGAAGGATATGTTGTGTACCATGGTCCCCGAGCAGATGTTATTGAATTCTTTGAATCATTAGGATTTCAATTGCCACCCCGTAAGGGCGTCGCAGATTTTCTTCAAGAGGTAGTTTTCATTTGGTGATTTATATTTCCAAGGTGCATTTCGTACTTAAATTGGTCTCCTCGCAGGTTACCTCAAGAAAGGATCAGGCACAATACTGGGCTGATAATTCCAGACCTTATGAATTCATTCATGTTCATGCAATTGCTGAAGCGTTTAGAAACTCCAGATATGGTCAGGATTTAAAATCCTATCTTTCTATTCCATATGATAGATCCAAAGGCCATCCTTCAGCTCTATCTACAACGAAGTTTGCTGTTCCCAGATGGGAGCTCTTTAAGGCTTGTTTCTCGAGAGAGTGGCTTCTAATGACCAGGCATAGTTTTCTTTATATCTTCAGAACATTTCAGGTATGCTTTTAAGTTTACATTCTTTATACCAATCTGATTTACCCTCTTTCGTTTTCTGCCTTCAATTTCAAAATTCAAACTAACGTAAAATGAGACTTATCGTTTCTTTTTTTTTTTGCTTAGTAGTGGTCTTTTTGTAAACTACTCATCATTTACACATTAACTTCTATTTTCAACTCTCCAAGCTGGTCAAACAAGACCATCTAAATTAGATAGAGGGTTTTTCTCAAGAAAATTCATAATGCATCAGAGGCGGAGCCAAGGATTTGACGTTTATGAGTTCTAAATTTGCACCGAATCCGATAGCTCATTTTAATTACTAGGTTCTTAGACTCCGAGTCTCCTCCCCTTGGTTTTCATCGACCTCGAGAAGTCATACGATAAAGTCCTTAGGGAGGTTCTATGGAGATGTTTGGAGGTTAGAGGTGTACCTGGGACGTAAACTAGTGCGATCAAGGATATGTATGATGGAGCCAAGACCAGGGTACGGACAATAGGAGGAGACTCGGAGCACTTCCCAGTGATGATGGGGCTTGCACCAGGGATCAACTCTTAGCCCATTCTTATTTGCCTTGGTGATGGATGGACTGACGCGACAAATCCAATGGGAGGTGCCATGGTGTATGTTATTCGCAGACGACATAGTCCTAATTGATGAGACTCGCAGCGGAGTGAACTCTAAGCTAGAGGTTTGGAGACAGATTCTGGAATCTAAAGGGTTCAGGCTGAGTGGGACCAAGACAGAATACTTGAAGTGCAAGTTCAGTAACGGGAGTGATCTCGAGGCATGCGTTTAGGTGAGGCTTGGTACTTAGGTTATTCCAAATAAAGGAAGCTTCAAGTACCTCGAGTCTATATGGCGGTGGTTAGACCGACTATGTTGTTGGGGCGGAGTGTTGGTCAGTCAAGACTTCGCACATTCAAAAGATGAAAGTTGCGGAAATGATGATGTTGAGATGGATGTGTGGGCATACAAAGAGGGATATGATTAGAAATGATGATATCCGAGACAGAGTGGGAGTGGCCTCGGTGGAGGATAAGATGCGGAAAGTGAGGTTGAGATGGTTTGGGCATGTGTAGAGGAGAGACACAAATGTCCCAGTGCGGTGGTGTGAGAGGTTGTCTATGGACGGGTTCAGGAGGGGTAGAGGTAGGCCAAAGAAGTATTGGGGAGAAGTGATTAAACGAGACATGGTGCAGGTGCAACTTACTGAGTACATGACCTTAGATTACGGGGTTGTGGAGGACACAAATTAGGATAGTAGGTAGTCGAGCGTAGTTCTTCTATAGGACAGTACACAATTCCAATTCAGTACAGAAGGTGGGGTGTATAAATGAAAGCTTCCAAGAAGATGTCATTTGGGCCAATTCCCATTATTCAAATGATTTGGATTAGTACATCAAGTTGTTCTTAGACTCCGTAGCAGCCCCTGCATCAAATCTTATCATTTTCAGCATCTCTATAGAGTTGTTAGTCTCTTAATTTTGATGTATCACAGACTTTTCATACATTTTTTACAGGTTGCTTTTGTTGGATTTGTAACATGTACGATGTTTCTAAAAACGCGGATACATCCCACAGATTTGGTGAACGGCAACTTGTATCTTTCTTGCTTGTTTTTCGCCTTGATTCATATGATGTTCAATGGATTTTCAGAACTGCCGATGTTAATATTTCGCCTCCCAGTATTCTATAAGCAAAGAGATAATTTGTTTTATCCTGCATGGTCATGGGCCTTCTGTAGTTGGATTCTACGTTTACCTTACTCTGTAATTGAAGCTGCCGTATGGTCTTGTGTTGTGTACTGGTCTGTAGGTTTCACACCTGGTGCTGAGAGGTATGTTTGGTTTCTTTCCTCCTCTTCTATTTTTTTGGATAATTGGCATATTCAGTTTTTTTTTTCATCAGACATACAGACAAGGCTTCGTTAGATTGTTTATCCTACTTATATCCCCTTTTAAATGTTCCAGGTTTTTCCGCTACATGTTTGCACTCTTTGCAGTACACCAGATGGGAATGGGTCTTTTTCGATCAATAGCTTCTATTGCACGAGATTTAGTCATCTCAAATACCATTGCATCAGCTGCGCTGCTGATCATATTTTTATTGGGTGGTTTTATCCTGCCAAAAGGTAGTTTGCACTTTTCATTAATTTATACCAGGAATTCATTTTATTGAAAGAGGCTCTATCCTTGCAGCAATGGTCAAGCCATGGTGGGTATGGGCCTTTTGGGTTTCACCATTGACCTATGGACAACGAGCTCTTTCAGTTAATGAATTTACTGCCACGCGATGGATGGAGGTGTGCTCTCTATACTGTGGGAATACTGGATGTGTTATTTATAGACAAAAAATAATAATTGAAGGAACAATAATATATTCTAGAAGCTTAATCAGTTGGACCATTAAATTGACATTTTGTAGAAGAAAACCATCGGAAACGTTACTCTTGGGAATGCCCTTCTGCAATCGCACAGCATACCAACAACCAATAACTGGTATTGGATCGGAGTAGGTGCTATATTGCTCTACATTTTGTTTTTCAACGTTATTCTGGCTCTAGCCTTGGCTATTCTCAACCGTAAGTGATATTGAACTCTTGTATTATAGGTTTAGAATTTCCAACATATTATTTTCAGTATTTACTAACTTTATTTTTCTCCTTTTTATTCTTTCAGCAATAAGAAAATCCCAGGCAATTGCCTCGCCAGAAGCAGTTAGTCTAAAATCAGCAACAGATGGTAAAGTATCCCCTCTCATGGCTGAATGGAAAGTGTACTTTTTGCCCATTTATGATAATATGTTTGGCAGGAACCACTGAGAATTCTGAGTCAAATGGGGACGCTGGCCAGGCGATGACTAAAAGAAAGGGGATGATACTGCCATTCCAACCACTGACAATGACTTTCCATAATGTCAAATATTTTGTTGACATGCCAAAGGTATCCGTACTGAAGAATTTGTTTACCTGTACATGTTGAATCGTATCATATCTAGCAGAAGACATGTACTTTTTCAGGAAATGAGTTCAGATGGAATACCTGAAAGGAAGCTGCAACTACTGTCAAATGTTAGTGGAGTATTCTCTCCCGGTGTTCTTACCGCACTGGTTGGTTCGAGTGGAGCAGGAAAAACCACATTGATGGATTGCCTAGCAGGAAGGAAAACATCTGGGTATATAGAGGGTGACATTAAAATATCAGGATACCCGAAACAGCAACAGACTTTTGCTAGAGTTTCAGGATATGTTGAACAAAATGATATACATTCTCCTCAAGTCACAGTTTTTGAATCCCTATGGTTTTCTTCTTATCTGCGTCTTCCCAAAGAAGTGAATAAGGAACAAAGAGAGGTAGTTGCAACTGCCTTTCAGTTTTACCTTTTTATCTTCTGTACTTCGATATATTCTGATTGATCTTTTGGTTAAAATGCTAAAACCCATTGACTTTCTCATTCTGCAGGAGTTTGTCAAAGAGGTAATGGATTTGGTGGAACTTGACTCTTTAAAGAATGCTTTGATAGGCTTGCCTGGCAGTTCTGGCTTATCAACAGAACAAAGAAAGCGCTTGACAATTGCAGTAGAACTTGTGGCAAATCCTTCCATAATTTTCATGGATGAACCTACATCTGGGCTTGATGCACGAGCAGCAGCCATTGTAATGCGAACTGTTCGTAATACTGTAGACACTGGCAGAACCGTTGTTTGCACCATCCATCAGCCAAGTATTGAAATTTTTGAAGCATTTGACGAGGTATGCTATCAATTCATCTCTATAATAGATAAGTTACCTGAGGTGCTCCAGGGCATCCGCTCATGTGATACTACAACATGTAGCTGCTTCTTATGAAACGCGGAGGACAAGTGATATATGGGGGGAAGCTTGGGGAGAAGTCGCAAACTATGATTGACTACTTTCAGGTACATGCTTGTGCTTCCATCATCCATTTATTACAATTATTCAACTGTGCTAGGAAAACGATTTTCAAGAGATATAAGGTGTCTTGTACAACTTTATAATTGAGAGAAACATTCTTCTAGCCTTTTTCTTGGTGCAGAGGTTTGGGTTGAAATCTGATTATACCCATAAAGAAACAATTAGAATTCAATTATATGATGCATAGTAACTATATTTTGGTTAATCACTCAACTAAAGCTATTGTTCATGCTGCATGTGTTTGTGAATATGTTTTGTAGTGTATTCCTGGGATACCCCCGATTCCTAGTGGTTACAATCCAGCAACCTGGATGCTTGAGATAAGTACGCCAGCTGCTGAAGAAAGAATAGGAGAAGATTTTGCAGTAATATACAGAAATTCTGGGCAGTTCAGGTGATCTTAATAAATGTCTTCATCACCTGAAGTTTACTATTTATTGCTCTCTTCCTTTTTCCTTTATTGACAATTTTGTAGGACTTGTATCTTTTTCTAAAAATAGGGGAGTGGAAGCCTCAATTAAGCAGCTGAGCGTCCCGCCTGAGAACTCAGAACCTCTAAACTTCACCACTACGTACAGCCAAGGTGCATTTTCTCAGTTTAGGATCTGTCTCTGGAAGCAAAGACTTGTGTATTGGAGAAGTCCGTCCTATAATGCTGTTAGGTTGTTCTTCACAACATTGAGTGCTCTGATTCTCGGTTCTATATTTTGGGATGTTGGTTCGAGAAGGTAACTTTTCTTTTATGAAATATCTAGAGCAAACTATTGGATAATTCTTTCAGTCTCTATAAAGCAGCACGGGTAGTCACTTGCTATTCCAATGTAGTTGCGGAACAACTTCCATACATACTATTTGCTGGGGATTCTTCAAGAAGGATAAATGAGAATAATAGAACGGTCGCTATTCTTTTTCTTTTTATTAAGGATATAGAAAGAACGTCTATGGACAAAATGGTTGGATTGTCAGAATGAAAAAGCAGAAGTATGCAAAATAACAGTGAGAGAAAAAAAAACAAGTAAACTAGCAAGTAGGACCGTTCTTAGCACCATTAAACCATAGGACTAAGATTGAGCTAAGATTTAATGCAGGATTGGATGTGGAGATGTCACTACAAGAAAATGGTTGAAACAAACTATGAAGACATGGAGAAACAAATTCACATGCTTGTACTTCTTTAGGAAATACATTTTATGAGTTGATCTAATATTATTTAATCCATTGACTATTATATGATGAATTCATGTAGGCAGAATTAAATATAATACCTCAAAGTGTCTAATTTCAGTTACATAATAATAATTGGATCCTCTTTTTATCCCCTTGATCTATCGGAATCTTCCTGAAGTGTTCTATAATTTTTAAACATTGATGAATTGCAAGGGCCGTGTTGTTGTAGTGGATGAAGTAAGTGGATACTCAATGCTTTTGGACATGCATGTGGTGACTAGAAACTGCTCTTAGTAACCAGAATTTCTCCACCGCTGATTTTCAGTTAAGTGCTTGGACCAGGATTAGTGCACCTGAAAGGCCACAAATAGCTAACCGGTCACATAAAACATCCAGCCTTCCAGTGAACCTACTTGACTGCAAATCGTTGTAGCCTATAGTCATAGTTGAGAAATAGTGGTAGTGGTTAACGTTCCAGTAAACCTACTTGACTGCAAAACTTTATAGTAGTATGGTGCGTAGACTGCTCAATTTTAATATGCATCTTTTTCCCACTTTATTGAGAAGATTAGAATTAAGTTTGAAGGAAGTTGGAAGCTTTTCTATCATTTTACCCTACAATTCTAGAAGCCTCAGAGGCTCAAATGATCTTGGCATATGACCCTATTAAGGTTACAAGATTAATTACTCATACTAATAAAATGTTTCATACTTGTAAATTCCAAGAATAAAATGCACAAAATGCACAAATATCTTCTGATCCTGAGGACGGATAAATGGAGAAGATGTCACTCTATATCACTTCTGGAGACTTTCTTTTGATCCACTCTCTAATTTACGGTCAGAGGGGGTACTTCATTTAAGCCCTAATTGGTTTTTCAATGAAAAACATACAGAATGTGCTCATAAAGAAAAGGTGAAAGTGGAGAGATCAGGCAAGGTGGTTTAAGGTGGGTAGTGGAATGGAGGTGACGGAATCTTACATTTGGAGTACATTTGGAGAAGATGAATCTGAAGGAATAAGTTACATGAGTTTCGTCTGTCATCTTCATATGTTTGTTCCCTCAATTAATTTGTTATGGATTGCTCTTTTGAATACTGTGTAAGTTGGACATTGCCATTTTAGTTTATAAGGTTTTCCAGTTTCCAAATTTGGAGTAATGGCTATTGATTACATTAGTATTAGAGTGTTTATTATATCAATTTGTCTTCACGATTCCTCATACAATTATGAATTAACTGTGGTGGTACACTTGAAATGATTCGACAGGGACTCAACTCAAAATTTGTTCGTTGTTATGGGTGCACTTTATTCTTCATGCTTGTTCCTGGGGGTCAATAATGCTTCTTCTGTACAGCCAGTAGTTGCCATTGAGAGAACAGTTTTCTACAGGGAGAAGGCTGCCGGAATGTACTCTGCCCTACCATATGCAACAGCTCAGGTTAGCACATTCACATCAAGTGCATCTTAATTGCTTCAAATTGCAACAAATATATATAGTATGTTGGTGTTTTGAACTACTCAATAAGACACAACAATGAGCTGGTTTTAGAACACGATGATGTGATTGATTATTAATATAAAAAAAACTTCTTCTGTTTTGGCAAACAGGGATTAGTCGAAATTCCATACATCTTCATGCAGACCTTAATATTTGGAGTTATTACATATTTCATGATCAACTTTGAAAGGACTGCTGGTATGAACTAAGCACTGTTATTTTTCATGATCAACTCCATATTTTCTTTGCTCTTGCCTATCCCTAGTTCTTCCAAGTAATGGGCTGAGCTGCTGTTCTGGTTGTTTTTTCTGGAAACCCGTTCTGCTGAATGTTACCCCCAAGGATTAATATGCTTTTCTATGGAAGTGTATTTGTAACATGAATATCAAAGACCATAGTTTAATACATCATTTTCTGATGTTTTACATGACTGCTTACCAAACATTCATATTCTTCTTTATGTAAAGCAGTAGTTGGATCACTATGTTGCCCTGCACTATTCAAAGAAATGCCATTCTTGATAAACCATGCCTAAATATTTACCTGTGACATATACTAGAGCGATCAAAGATATGTATGATGGAGTCAAGACCAGGGTACGGATAGTAGGAGAAAACTCGGAGCACTTTCCAGTGGTGATGGAGCTGCACCATGGATCAACTCTTAGCCCATTCTTATTTTCCTTGGTGATGGATGGACTGACGCGACAAATCCAAGGGGAGGTGTCATGGTGTATGTTATTTGCAGACGACATAGTCCTGATTGATGAGACTCGCAACGAAGTGAATGCTAAGCTGGAGGTTTGGAAACAGACTCTGGAATCTAAAGGATTCGGGTTGAGTAGGACCAAGACAGAATACTTGGAGTGCAAGTTCAGTAACGGAAGCGACATTGAGACAGGCGTGGAGGTGAGACTTGGTACTCAGATCATTTCAAGAAAGGAAGCTTCAAGTACCTCGGGTCTATTATCCAAGGGGATAGAGAGATTGATGACGATGTCACACATCGTATTGGGGCAAGGTGCGTGAAATGGAGGCTCGCATCTGAAGTCTTATGCGACAAAAAGGTGCCACCAAAACTTAAAGGCAAGTTATATAGGGCTATGTTAGACCGACTATGTTGTATGGGCGAAGTGTTGGTCAGTCAAGACTTTGCACATCTAAAGATGAAAGTTGCGGAGATGAGGATGCTGAGATGGAGGTGCGGGCATACAAGGAAGGATAAAATTAGAAATGATGATATCCGGGCCAGAGTGGGAGTGGCCTCGATGAGGATAAGATGCGGGAAGCGAGGTTGAGATTGTTTGGGCATGTGCAGAGGAGAGACACAAATGCCCTAGTGCGGAGGTGTGAGAGGTTGTCTATGGACGAGTTTAGGAGGGTAGAGGTAGGCCGAAGAAGTATTGGGGAGAGGTGATTAGACGGGATATGGCGCAGGTGCAACTTACTGAGGACATGACCTTAGATAGGGGATTATGGAGGACACTGATTTGGGTAGAATGGTAGTAGGTAGTCGAGCGTAGTCCTAATTACGCTTATGTAGTTGTAGTTGTTATTATTGTAGGCCCGCCTAGCCTATCATACTAATAGGCGCATTATTGCTTTATAGTCCCCTGTAGTTTGATTTTTGTTGCTATGTGTCATTTAGTGTACTTTGTTTAGCTTATTTACCTGCGCTAGTTACTGCGTACTTTTTCAGAATGCGCTATCATGACTTATCCGCTTTTGATACCAGTATTTTTATACTGTTTTATTTTTTTGACTGTCTCTTGCTTTGGTATTGCTTTGCTTTTTCTTTGCTTGTGCTTATGCTCTATCTTGAGCCGAGGGTCTCTCGGAAACATCCGATCTACCTACCAAGGTAGAGGTAAGGTCTGCGTACACTCTACCCTCACACAACGGGATTTCACTGTGTATGTTGTTGTTTGTTAGCTAGTCCTGAAAGGCCTGTTAGCTTGTCTTGTGTCAGACACCCATCTGTTTGTTTTGCAGTCTGCAACTTATTTTATGTCTGTTTATTTTGATTCATGGGTTTGTTTCTTCACTAGTTACTGCAGTTTATGGTGAAAATTTATTAAAATAATCCATGAACATGCAGTAGTTCTTTTTGCATGGAAGTAAGCAATTTAGGTTTGGAATTACCCAGTGACCATTCTACTTTTCTCTTTTCTCTTCTCCTCTCTTCTTTAAGAAACTAGGTAACCGAATTTAACTTGTTAACCAAGAAATAAAGATGCATATGCAACAAAATAGACATTGCAGTCTCAGCCCTTTCTATATTGATCAATCAAAGTTAGTTGAGATGTACACCTTTCCTCTGACATTCCGGTCATTAACTTCAATTCGTGTTAGTTAATATATATATATATATATGTTGTTACTCGTTTTGAATTGATATGTTAATTACATTATTCCATTTCCTTCCTCATGAACTGCACTCATAGCAAGTAAGTTAAATTCCTTGCAGTTTGTACTTGGTTGTCAGATAATCTAACCCGTGTTTATGTTGGTATGTGCAGCCAAATTTTTCCTCTATCTAGTGTTCATGTTTCTGACGTTCAGCTATTTCACCTTTTACGGCATGATGGCTGTTGGTCTTACGCCAAATCAACATTTGGCTGCTGTCGTTTCATCTGCATTCTATTCGCTGTGGAACCTCATGTCTGGCTTTCTTGTTCCACTACCTGTGAGTACTATTTTCCTCAGCATACACTCATCATAAATTACAGCAGTTATGTGTGTTCTTAAGAAAAATACTCTTCCTATTTCTTTTGACTGCTAAGAGGATTTAACTCGAGGACTATTGGTAATATACCGAAGTTGCTATGACACACTTTATTTTTGCGGTGGTCCTGGCTAAACCTTTTTTTTCCGTAATTCTTTGCATCTTTATTGTTGATGTGGAGCACTGCGTGAGAACAACTCCTTCAAGAGCGTGGGAACTTTAAAAAAGGGCTATAACCTATATGAAATGGCCACGTGTCAGTTCCAAAACTGATTTTCAAGAGCTCTTCATCCCTATTTTATCACCCATTTCAAGAGCTCCAACAAGTAATCAATTTGGCCAACAACCAAGAATTTCGACAACCCCATTTTCTGGTTCTTCAAGCTTTTTGAAAGGTTCAATGGTGGATTCGAAATTCTTAGTTTATTTTTGAATCTCATCAACAACTAAGGATTTAGAATGAATTTAGCACTTAATTCTCAACTTTAAAACTTCAACAACCATCGAATATGCTCAACACCTCTAATAATTTTTCAAGTTCATACAAAAAAATTGTCCTTTCCATTTTTCTAAATACAAATAATATTTCCATTACATTTCGGAATTAAAAAGAAAATGAAATAGATTTAAAAAAATGAAATTACACGTGGCAGCGCGTGTATTTCACCATTTGCCAAATGTTTGGTTCTTTATGACACGTCAACACTTGGGGTGACATTTATTACATTTTGAAAAAGTTTATGGGGTTAATAGGACGCCTGCAAAAGGTAAGATGTGTCGTAGCAACTTCGGATATAGTTCAGGGGCTAATAGTGCCTTATCCCTACATTTCTTAGAAAAGAGAATGTTTTCAGATGAGGATGCACTACAGTAGATTCAAATAATTTTCTATCCACGATCCATTTTAAACTTTCTATTTTAATCAACATAAGTTTATTTGGTCAGTTTACTCGTATTTTACAAACCTAAAATCACCAAGTTTTATTATCTTAAAATGCAGGTGATTTTGATTTTAAAATATTAGTAACGGGCTCTTAATAGAACTGTTGTAAAAGAATGAAATTCAGCTCAACTGTATAAACACAGTAATTATCAATAGAAAAATTCAGCTCAACTCTATAAATACGGTAATTATCAAGGGGGGGAAGAATTTGGAACCATATTTTGTTTGTCAAATGAACTGTGGCTTATTGTAGAGGCAGATGTGACCTTTGTTGTATGGGTTCAACTTAAATTGCACCTTTTGTTAAAGTCAACTCATGGTTCCCTCCTTTTGGATCTTTTTATGATAATTAGTCCTTTTGAATTTTATTAATTTATCTCTTTTGCATACAGAGCATCCCTGGATGGTGGCTATGGTTCTACTACATCAGCCCAGTGGCGTGGACGTTGCGAGGCATTATTAGCTCTCAACTTGGTGATGTAGAAGATATTATTTCAGGACCTGGATTTGAAGGCACAGTCAAAGAGTATCTGGAGGTCAGTCTAGGTTTTGGACCTGGATGGATTGGGTGGTCAGCTGTCATACTTGTTGCGTTTAGCTTGCTCTTCTTCTCTGTCTTTGCAATATCAGTCAAAATTCTCAACTTCCAAAAGAGATGATGAGAAATGAAGATCCTTGGAATTTAGATTGTAATTTCTCCAAAGGGCCAACAATGAAACGTTACCTTTTCTTGAGAGAGAGGTTTCTTGATACACTAATTAACTCTACAAATTGCATTAATCTACCTTACATTATTATTGCCAGTATTTACCTTGATAGATCAATTGGAATCACACTGTAATTTTTCTCTGTTTTACTAATTGGCCAGTGCTCATCCAGAACAAGAATCACTATATTCTGAGTAGAGAATAAAAGAAACTTGGTGAGTTTTTCTTCTTTTTATTCCTTTTGGGCGTGTATCGAATATGAGAGTGAAAGATTAGAGGGGAGATACTTTGATTTCTATGCTTGAGTTGTGATGTATGCAAGTCTTTAGCAGCGGATGTGTTCGTACTTTATTATAAAAAAATAGAATTGATAATTACACTAAATTCACTTTCATTGTCACAAATGAAAAAGGTAATAATATCATTCGCTGATTAAAAATTTAAAATCCTCTTTCGTTACGTACATTCACACAGGGTAACTACTGTTCCAATCCATAAGTTGAATTAGCACGAGATAATTATTTCATTAAACATAATGAAAAGAGACGGACATCTCATATTAGATGGTGTTATAGATTAAGCACGAAGTCTTATCCAAAAGACTAGTCTATTTGTAAGAAAATATCTTAATCTATAAACCTATTGAGCAATATTTGTTTTTGTAATTAATGAGAGATGATTGACACACAATAATAACAACGTCCAAATTCGATTGAACCAAATTTTGAAGATTCGAAAGTATGAGAATCACATCCAAAGATAGATACATTTAATAATTTGTAATTGCAAAATAAACTTTACATATATATATTTTCTCATATATTCAACTTCCTTGATCCATGCCAACATTTCTGATTAGGGATGACAACGGATAGGATTTGACCGGATCCTAATAGATCCAAATCCATTTTTCATATCTGGATCCAGATCCGGATCCTGATCCATCGGATCCATAAAATTAGATCCAAATTCGGATCCACCGGGTCCACGGATCGGATCTGGATCCACATGTAAAAAATTTGCCTTGAATAATATTACTATCTATTGAAATTTTTTTGACAAAATGAAACCCAATCTAATTAAAAATTTGTGTACACAAGAATTCGTGGGGACGCATCATGGCATGCGGCATCTTTTATTGATAATTATTGTAAATAATAAAAATATAAAATTATTTTTATCACATTAAAGGAATTAAATTTATATACTCTAACAATAAAGTAATAAACTATTTTATTACATTAAAGTAACATAATTGTACATACTATAATACAGTAGTAAAGTTACAAAAACTTCATATAGTAAAATAACATTGATGATATGTTTTGTCATTAAAGTGTATATATTTAATAAAAAAATGGATCAACGGGTTGGATTTGGATCGGATACGGATCTCAAATACAAGATCCATATCCGATCCGTCAGAAATAGATCCGGGTCCGATCCGGATCTGTCGGGTCCATATTTTAAAGATCCATACCCTATAAAACGGATTTGGATCTACCGTATCCAAGATCCATTGTCATCTCTATTTCTAACACTCAAATGTCCTAGCTGGTCACGATTAGTATCTCATTCTTTTTATTTTCTTTTTGGGATTAGTCGGTCACAACTAGGGCTTCCGGTGGGCCGGATCGGTCCGATTCCAACCCCGCCTCGATCCCTTAAAAATGGTGTTGGGATTCGAAACCGGAATGGGACCTGGCCCGTCTTGCTTCGACCCGCTCCAGACCCGCCACGATCCCCCCTTCCCCCTTTGCAAAACTAGTCGTTGCAACAACAACCAAATATAAATTTGATTTGATTTCTAGTCATGATGATTTGATTGATTACATTCATATAGATGAAACTGATTTTTTTAATGATGTACCATTAGATGATGAGATATATTCTGCAACTGAAGCAGACTTTAATTTAGACGATAATCTAGATGACACACCCGCTAGTGTACCTCAACCTCAGGCTCAGACTGAGTCTCAGCCTGAAACTGCAATGCCTCATATTCCCCCTAGTATGAGACGAGACCCACACAACGGTCATTAAAATCACATGCAGGGCTAATTTTTTATAAGGACAAAGAGAATCAAGTAATTAGATGTAAAATTTGTAAAAATATTTATCAATTTAAAATCGAAAAAGGTCAGGGTGGAACAGGAGGTTTATTAAGACATGTACAAGGTTTTCACAAAGCTAAGTGGGATGAATACAAGGCTACAAAGTCGGGTGCGTCAATGCGCTCTGAGTCGGGATAAGGTTCACATAGTGTCTCGGACCAAGTACATGGTCAAATTAACCCGACGACGGAGAAAATTTTCGGTCCTAAATATAATAAAAACAAAGATAGGAAAAATATGGCAAAATTAGTTGCGGTGGAGGGTTTGCCTTTTTCATTTCCTTCCTCTCATGGTTTTATTCACTACGTAAGAGATACGTATAATCCTGCTTTTAACGGTTTTCCTAGATCAACTGTTAGGAGAAACGTTTTTAAATTTGGACATGAATCTCAACAATTTTTACGTTATGCATTATATCATTTTTCTGGCAAAGTATCTATCACTTCTGATATAGGTCGTAGTACTAACGACAATGATTATTTAATTGTAACATGTCATTGGATAGATCATAATTGGTCTATGTAAAAATGTATTTTAGCATATAGATATATTGATGATAGGCACACTAGAGCTTTTATTGCACAAAATATTCATGAAATTTGTGATTATTATGGTATAACTGATAAAATTATGACTGTTACATTAGATAATGCTTCTTCTAATAATTATGCTGTGAGACTTTTAAAAGATCTATTAACTCCATCTTTTTCTAATCATTTTCATATAAAATGTGTGTGTCATATTTATAACTTAGTTGTAAATGATGATCTATCACTTTTTGAAGACATTCTTAATAAAATACAATTTGATGTAAACTTTATTTTTAGAAGTAATAAAATACAAAGAAAAAAAAGAATATAAAAAAAATTGTCACGATTGTGGATTATCTTTTAGAAAAATTTCTGAAGAAGTAGCGACTGTGTGGAATTCTCTATATGAACAACTATTTGTTGCTTATGATTATAGAAGACTCATAACTTTATTTTTTAACGACCATAATCGAAATTCAACTGATATGCTTGTAGATAATGATTGGGAAAAATTTCAGAAGTTACTGGATTTTTAGAGAAATTTTTTCAAGCAACTAAAGAATTTTCTAGTATATATTATCATACTATTTCAACTATGTTATTTTACATAACTCTAATATTTTTGTTACTTAGTGAATATATGGAAAAATCATCTTATAAGACACATATTAAAAATGTTTATCAAATTTAAAAAAATATTTTTTTTCCTATTCTCACTATTTATATTATTGGTGATGTATTAAATCCGATTATTAAAATAGACGATTGTAAATAACTTATTGAAACGATTTATGATTGTATAGCAATACTTTCACCTCCAACTCCAAAAATCCTAAATGAACAACCACCTAAGGAACCAACTAAAGAAGATGTTTTGTCTAGCATACACGATGAATGCAAAAAAGTATTTATGCATTACCAACAAGAAATTGCTAGCAACCAACCAACTTCCAACCATCTTTTTTCTTCTTAAATACAACCTTATAAAAGACATGATGTTTCGGTGGCTATATTGAGAGACATAGAAATAGAATGTTTAGTTGTTCCACTGCTAATCAAGTTAGCGGGTTTGATGTTTTTTGTTTTGCAGGGTGTAATACCGTATCAAGCAGTTCTCAATGAAGAAGGACGTGAAGACTTGCTTAAATACGGGAAGGAAAATGAGAAGACATTTCTGATACTAGCAAAGATGGTCCGAGATGTGTTGAACATTCAAGCTTCATCAACATCGTCTGAAAGTGTTTTTTCTGTCGGAAGATTCAAATATGAGAGCACAGACACTCATTAGCGGGAGACAGCTAGGAGATTATAATTTTATTCAGATATTGGATACGAGCATAGTGTAGAAGGCGCAGTCAATCAGAGATCAACGTAGAAGATGACGAAAACTACAACGAAATCTTGTCTGAGGGAACTGGAAGCAACGTCGACCAATTTGACCAACAACTTCTAATTACAACCGAAGAACCACAAGACATTGTGAAGCAATTAGAAAAGGTGTTTTTAACCATGTAATTTTTTTTAATTACATTTTTACTATGTGATTTGAACTTTTGAACAACACCACAAAGTTACATTTTGAAATTGTATTACAAAAAAAAAATCTATTAAATAATACAAGAGGCACAAAAACATCATTGAGATATTTTTATTACACTATCTTGTTCAATTATTTAAGTGTTTATATTCACAGCTTTTTTGAAATTAAGTGTCTAAAAAAATCCCGACCCCGCCCCGCCTCGCCAACACCGGTCTCCTTTTCCGACGGGATGTGGGACGGGACGGGACATCGGTCGGTCCCGACCCTTTCCCAGCCCCGCCCGATCCCGTCCCACCGGGACCCGCCCCGAACTCGGCCCCTTGGACAACTCTAGTCACAACTGACATTCTTTTAGGATTCAGGCTACCACTCTCGGCATCTTATCAGTGACACCTCTCCTCTCCTGGGTCTAGACCACCACTTTGAGTCGCGGCCTTAAGCGTTGATCGACCGACTCTAATACCTATTATCAAGCACAATCCAAAAAATGAATCTATCATGTGAGCGAATTCACTCAGCATGGAAATACATTTAATATTTTTCTTTTAATCAATTAGAGATAATTGACATACAACATATGAGACATCCAAACTCGATTGAACCAACTGTTGAAGTTTCAAAATCATCGAATCAAGCAAAGGGAGAAATACATGAATTGCAAAGTGAAACATTTTTATTTACATATTTTTTCGTAATTCAACTTTCAAATACATTTTAAATAAATTGATCAAATATGTTGGTGTTTAAGATCTTCATACACACACATTCAAGGCTCTGTATATTGTAGTGTACATACAGTATACAGTGAGGTATATACTCGATAGAAATAGTAAAGAAGAAGAAGAAGAAGAAGATTAAAGAAGAAGAGGGTAGAAGTTTAGAGATTCAGATTTCATTGATAAGAAAGTATGAGTGATTACAATCTTCCTTCATGTATTTATAGTTACATAAGAAGGCTCCTCTTATAGTTACATAAGAAGGCTACCACTTTAACTACTTTTGTAACTAACTCTCCTAATATCACTATGTATGTGTATTCATATTTCTCAACACTCCCCCTCAAGTTAGGTGTGGTGAAGATATTCATTACACCTAACTTGGAATGTAAGTATTGATGTTGCAGATTACTGTTGAGTTGAAGAATTCCCTCCATTAGCCAGACTTTCGGTGGTTTTTTTTTTTTCTTTTTTCAGTAGTATGTGAGGCTATCAAGTACAGAACCACAGGCACAATTAAGAATTTTTCGAGTGAGCTGCTCCCCATTGTCTATTTGCTCCCACCAAGTCAATTGATTGTACATTTCCTGATCATCAGCAAATGGAGTTCTTTTCTTCCAATGGAAGAAGTGATATGTGACAAGAAAGTGAGATAGATTGACAACAGTCCAAGCCATGCCAGCAGAGCATTCAAAAAGGGAAAGAACAAGAAGCCATCAGAAGAAGAGGATGAGTATGTAAGTGGTCCATACTCCGAGTACGTGAACCAACTGTGTTCTGCTCGGATCCGCATGAGGCATCGCTTTACATACAAATTAATCATTTACAATCTTTTCTTCATTTCGATGTAACACTTAAAAATCTGATCGATTCTTGGCTGGAACTTGTAAGAAGAACAAGAAAGAAAGATTTCAATGCGTAAACGGAAGGAAGTAACTCGAATCCATTTTATGATTGAAGCGAAGATAATGAGAATCAAGACTCCATTAGAGACCGTGTTAATCACAAGCTTGTAGAAGAGAAAGAAGATGTAGTGACGAAGAAGATCAATGAATCAGTAGGAGAAAAAATATGTGTATTCAATATGAACTCATCAAGAATAAGCATCAAGAATGCAGATCCTTCAGAATAGACATAGACAGAAATGAGATTAGAAGGGAGATCAAAGGTTTTCTTGATATAGACAAGAACAAGAAGAAGAAGATTATGAGCAATTACAGAATTTGTACTCAAGAATCGATTCTTGGCGATTTTCTATCAACAATCTTGACCAGAGTTTTCCAAAACAGAATGACTTATCAGTTATAATAAACTGAATTATGGTCAGCAAGATATTAGAGATGAAAGAAGTGAGACAGAAGAGAAGAAATATCAAAAACCAGACAATGAATCAGAAGAGAAGAGAAGAAAGAGTATGAGATTAGAATTGAACCAATATCATTTAAGATTGATTGCGGAAGAGTTCAATTCCTGAGCAAGAAGAAGAAAAGTAATACCAGAAACAGTAGAGAATTTCCAGAACCACAAAAACTCAACAGATTCCACAGAGAACTTTCAGAGATTGAATTTGATCCAGACTTCATATTTGATCCAGACTTCATATCGCGGAAATGTCCAGTGGCTTTGATACCATGTTAGTGTTTAAGATCTTCATACACACACATTCAAGGCTCTGTATATTGTAGTGTACATACAGTATACAGTGAGGTATATACTCGATAGAAATAGTAAAGAAGAAGAAGAAGAAGATTAAAGAAGAAGAGAGTAGAAGTTTAGAGATTCAGATTTCATTGATTAGAAAGTATGAGTGATTACAATCTTCCTTCATGTATTTATAGTTACATAAGAATGCTCCTCTTATAACTACCACTTTAACTACTTTTGTAACTAACTCTCCTAATATCACTATGTATGTGTATTCATATTTCTCAACAAAATATAAATCTATTTTAAATATTAACTCACAATTGATTTAACAAAAACAAATTATTACTCTCCCAAAAGAGCACTATTTGAAGAAAACACATTTTCAAGAAGTTTACCCAAACATACCTTAGACAGTCATCAGACCGGATTCGAGACCACCAAGAACCAGCCAGGAAGAAAAAGAACAATTCCGCGCCAAAGAGAAAACAAAATTGGCCCCTGAGGCACGTCACAATGGTACTTCTAAGTTGTAACTCCTTTTCGGGAGCAAAAAGGCAAAATCCCTCGCCCACAGGGCTCCCACCCCTCCTCCTTTTCCTTATCTAATACTAATAATAACGTTAACAGGGCAAAAGGTGTTCATTGAATAAGCTATTGTTGGGATCAAAGGCAATCCACCTTACCTTAATGTCACTTCTTCGATTTCTTAGTTTTATTTTATATAAGCTACGTATTTTTCGTTAAAGGTATTACCTTTTTTCTTTGCAGCACGATCTCGGAGTATATTTGGAAATTTTGATTGAGTTTGTGTGTGTGAGATTTGCTTGGAGAGCATTGTTTGCGAATCTATAATCTACTGATAATGTTACGTTCTTATAGGTATAATATAACGGTAAATGACATATTTGTCATCCGTTAAAGTTTGGAATAAATGTACCTCTCTCGTTAATAAACTTGTACAATTTGCCCAATATTAACTGAGTTGCCCAGGTGGACGACACCTGGACGAAGCCCATTTGTTCGACCCGACCCGTACATCCTCTTAGACACCGATCGACACTCTGGCAACTCAGAAACAACGTCAATTAATTCCGTCAACTGATTAATTAAGGCTTCTTTATGATGACCCATGTGTGCACAATGGATTCTTTAATCAAATTGGGGAAAACCCAATTGGAAAAATGATTTTTTTTTAATAAATTAAGAGTGACACAGCATAATCTAGTTGGGAAAATGAATTTTTTGATCAATTGAGAGAGAGCTAACAAAATTTAGTTGAAAACATTGAAGCTTTGATCAAATTGAGAAAGTTGGAATTGGGCAAAACCCAGTTGAAAAAATGGGAACTTTGAGGTAATTTTGACCCAGCTCAAAAATTGATTGAATTTCAAGAAGCCACAGAGAAAATTCAAAGTTCTTATATTCACACAAGGAAATTGCAGGTGAAGCAAAATAAATTATGAAACGAAACATTGATTGCTAGTGAAGGACGTGTGCAGAAGAAAGATAGTGAAACATTCTTGAGTTATATTATATCTCGACAGTTCCAGTATATTTTTAGTTTTTTTTTTTGGTTTATTGGTTCTGCTGGATTTGTCCTGATTGAAAGTTTATGTGGTGGGCGAAAATTTCCTTATTTGGGTGTTTTTCTTGATTAATAATCTTGGTGTTTGATTTCTTGATTCTTAATCTGGTGCAAAGACTCAATTTTTGTGCCGTTTAGACCCTGCTACTTTCATCTGTTTGGTGATTTGGATTAGAAATGGGTTTTAAGTTTTTTTTATTACAAGGTTTGGGGTTGGAAATTATCTGAGCCTCTACTCTGTTTAAATATGGCTGACATAATTAATTAATAAAATATATGTGTGTTTAGGTTTATATGAATACCTTAATTATTCGAATTATTATGTAAGATTTGGAATATATACTAATTCTTTCTTTTATTTATTTTACATGTACACTCGGGAGCATTCTTAAGTCTTACATTCAGGTTCGATACCGCCGCTAGATTTAATGTGCACCTCCTTCACTTGGTGTCTTTTGCCCTTTTGAAATCCCCCGGACAGAAATCGCAAAAAGGAGCGAGAAGAAAGTCTAGAATCCACATTCGTCTTTTCACTCAATCCTTTTCATCTCCGATAAAGAAAGAATAGACTGTTGCATTTATCGTTGTATGATTCACTAACGATTTTGCTTCCTTATTTATGATTGCGTGTTTGACTTAAGTTTATCAGCCTTAGAACAACTAATCTAGAAAGGGGTGCTTGGGATATTTTTTATGAGTCATTTTTATAAGTCCAAATGAATTTAATTTGACTTAGTAGCCATCTGGATGGAACTTAAATTTGCTTATAAACCAATTCAATTTTTTCGCCTAAAAGGGCAACTGGAATTTAGTCTCTGACCAAGTTAATAACTTCGGATTTTGTTTCAATCGGCAAATGTCTTTTGCATATTTTTTGTTTCAAGTGTACTTTTCAGAATGCATGTCTTTAATCCAAAATTTAAGCTTTTCAAATGAACTACAATTTTAACAAATAAGTTTCAAACAAAATACATGGGCATTGACGTTTTAATATTTTTTTTCAAAGCTTAATAGTTAACCTAAGTTTGATCGGACAATCGTAAGTTAGCGGATCTTAGAGGATGTCTAACTTCTTTCCTTTAGAATAATAGAGAACTCTTACTTAGAATCTCATTAAGTTTTGCTGATTTTTTAAATGGAGATCATTTGTAGCATTTTATGCTATTTAGAAGTGTCCTAATTTACTAGACTAATTAGGTGGCGACTCCTTAAAAACAAATTCAGAAATCACTCATACGTCGTACGCCGTTTTGACTCCGGTTAAAATGGAGTATTCATCCCCAAAAAGTAACTCAGCTTCCCCAAATCAGTCATTGCAAATTCATACTTAAGCAAGACAATAATCTCATTCTTCAATCCGTCGGAGGAGGCAGTAAGAACAATGTCATCCACGTAAAGTAATAAATAAGCAGTGCTACTACCTCGATGAAAAATGAAAAGTGATGTATCACCTTGCTGCATACAAACTCAATCTGCAAGATATACCTAGCAAAGCGATCATACCACGCACGGGGACATGTTTCAGGCCATATAGTGACTTACGGAAACGACACACATAGTGAGGAACTGCTGGATGAGTGAACCCTGGTGGCTGATGCATGTATAATATCAAAAGGTGCAAAAGTAACACTAGTAGATGATTTAAATGAAAGACGAGTATATTTGCCTAAAGAACAAGAAACACAGTTTTGGGCAAGCTTCCCATTATAAGTAATGAAATTATTGCCTCTAAGAAAACTAAAAACTGGAGCTCCTGGATGACCAAGCCTATTATGCCATGTTGAAGAAGAAATGACCGCTAGAGAGACGGGAGAGCTAGATCTGGCAGCGGAGGTGGGAGTGAATGGATATAGATCCCCCGTGCTATTGCATCTCGTAAGAGGTGTCCCCGTATGAAGATCCTTCACAGTGAAACCAAAAGGGTCAAAATTAATAAAGACAGAATTATTACGAGTGAATTTACGAATAAAGATTAGATTCTTAATTTATATGTAGGGCATATAGGGTATTTTAAAGTTGAAATGGATTATGAGGTGGTGTATATGATGTACCAAAACCCTTTACAAGAATGCAGTGACCACTACCAAATGTCACAAATTGAGGATGTTTTAATCCAAATAGTTTGGGAATATTACCTGCAGTCCGGGTGAGGTGAAGTGGCTCTGGAGTCCATGTATCAGTTGTTGTCAGGTTGTTGCATGTTGATAATGCTGAAGGCCTGACCTAACTCAGTGGGTGTCATCTTTGGATGAGGATGCTAAAGCCCAGTCGTGCGTGAGGTGGGCTGCGTGTCTCGAACTTCCGGGGCTAGAAAGAAGGGCCCAACATACCGTGATGGGAGAACTTGTGGAAGGGTTGTTGGTACTGAAATGGTAGCGGCGGCGCTGTATGGATCTTCTTTGGCTGAGCGGTCTGCGGATCTTGTTGTTATTCTTCTTGGTCTGGCTGTCGCGACCGCCACGCTGCGACCTCTCTGCCGTGGCCGCACTATGGGTGCACAAAAGGTTAAAACCGGACCGGACCGAAGACCGAAAATCGAGATTACTAGGACCGAAGATCGGACCGAATTTCTCGGTCCGATCCGATCCGATCCAGGTCATTTTCGGTCCGGTCCGGTCTATTGGACCGAATTGCCACTGACCCCGGACCCCGAGTCCCCACCCCACCCTCCCCCCATGACCACTCCCCGCCAGCCCGGACGTATTGACATATCAAATATAGGTTGTAAATTGATCAAACTTTATATGGTCATAACTTTGCGCTCGGACGTCCGTTTTACCTAAAAAAAAAATTGATTTCGCGTATTTTTTCGAAACGGGGGTTTGATTTTGTCGATTTCTCCAAAAACGTCCATATTGCCCCTCAATTTTACTTTTCCCCCAAATCGTTACGTTTTTCCCCTTTTCAAATCTAAATATCTCGCGATGTACAATTGATTTCAACGTAAAAATTTCGTGGCACCGCGTCCGAGAATGTCAATTTCAGTATTGAAAATTCAATTTTAAAGAAAAGGGCCCCAGAACCCGACCTGACCCGGAATTATATAATATTATATATTACAAATTCAGAAAATTAAGAATTATATATATTAGGAATATATATAATTCAATATATATTATCAATTATACATATTATATATATTAGGAATTATATAATTCAATATATATTAGGAATTATATATATTATATATATTTTAAAAAAAATCGGTTCGGACCGAACCGAACCTGGGCCGGACCGGACCGAAAACCGAAAACTCAAATTATGAGGACCGAAGACCAGATCGAATTTGTCGGTCCGGTTCGGTCCGGTCCAATTTTTCGGTCCGGACCGATTTTTGTGCACCCCTACTTGCCACTGTGTTCCTGTTGCGGTTGAGAGTTTTCTGACGGCGTTGGATCTTGAGGGAGCGTTTCGACAACTAACGCCTTCTGATTGCGTTCATCCTGCTTAGCACGTCGAGTTTCTTCGAGCAACAACTGCGAGCGAGCTTAGTTAAAACTGGGAAGCGGATCTGTCTGTTGAATTATGGCGGCTAACGTATCATAGTTACCTTTGGGGAGACCTGCAATCAATTGCAACACCAATTTAGTGTCCGAGACAGGCGTGTCAACGTTGGAGAGTTGATCCGCCAGGAGTTTCAACTGTCTGCAGTATGATGCGCGATTTATGCACACACTTAAACGCAAGTGCACGTGTCGAGTCAAGTAATATAGTCTTGGAAGACCGAGTTATCGTCCTCAGGGATTAGTGTTCAAGTACCAAATTCTATTCTTTGTTATCTATTTGGTGACCGATAATTGAGTTGTTGATTATGACTAATAATTATAAAGACTAATTAACTATGTTGTTTACTTCAGTGATGATGGAAATAGGGCTTCCAAATCTCCTCAACTATCCGCTTATCTTACTTATTAATGCAATTGATTATGGTTCTTCTTCTTTTGGAGATAGCAGGTTTACTAATCCGTTTTATACTCTTGTTAAGGTTATATAAACACTCAACCCCAGTACAGCACCTTTCTACCTTTCGGTGATAAGGTTGACTCTAGAGGAGGATTAAGAACAGAAACCTTATTAATGCTACACACCTAATCGGGGTATTTTCATCCATGATTCAACCTATGTCTATCCAACTACAGCATAGTCACAACATCCCCTTTCGGATTTCGGTTAGAAATCATATAAGTAATGATAATTAATGATCAAGTAATTACCACGCAATCAAAACATATATTGGATAAATCTCAACAATAAGAAGAAAACTGCAAACATGCATTAATTCATAAATATAAGGTTCAAGTGAATTGACATGAAAAGCCCTATATTGGAATTAATTCCTAGCCATAGACATGACAAGAACTAATTCAATATCCAACATAAAACTGAAAATAAAGTAAAAGAAAAGCAAGAAATTACTAAAGGATGGTCTCCAATCTTGAACTCCAAGATGTGTTGTGAATTGGCAAGAAAGGGAACCCTTAATTCTGACCTAGGGTTCTCTTTTTATAGCCTCCAAACCGTCATTAAGGTTTTCCTCGGGCTGACCCATTATTCATTCAAAAACTGATTTTCCGCGTCGTGCCAGCGACCTACAAGCTGGCCGCGTGGAACTTGCAAGCCTCAATCTTGGCGTGGCTGGCCTCGCTGGCTGGAGGCCATGGCTGACCCGTGTCTGTGCCTGGTTCGCCACTTTCTCGCATTTCGAGCTCTGGAACCTCTTTTTTTGCCCTTTTTTTGCTCCTTTTCCGCCAATGAGCCACTTTAACCAATATGACTCAAAAGAAAGAAAATATATCCTTAGACGACACGTATTTGTACAAAATGGATAAAAGACTAACTAAAAATGACTCAAAAAGTGTATATAAAATACACCGATCAAATACCCCCAAACTTAACCTTTGCTCACCCTCGAGCAAAGATAAAAAAAAAAATAGAAAGACTCAGGGAAAAAGAAAATAGAAAGACTCAACGACATTGATCACTTTGCTGCATTGGTGTTACTTAGAAAAACATGAAGATTAGCAGAATAATATGCAGGAACATATAGCATGAATTTTTAGCATTCTAAACACATTAAACTAGATATTTCGCAAACTCATTTTAATCATGCTTAATGGAAGTAAGAATACTGAATTATGCATGTCAATTTCAAAAGTCCTATGGCATTTTTACTTGTTATTCTCCACTAATCATGGATATGCATATAAGAGATCTTCAGGGATTTTCAGGGTTGTAATGTAGACTTAGGCATGAGTAGATAAAAATAGGCATTTAGGCTCATTTTGTGTACCATAAGCTTTTTAGCTTTTCAATTTTTCCCTTTTCTTTTGATTTCCTTTCTTCACTTCATATCTATCTTTCCCCTCTTTTGTTTTGAGAGAGTGAAGTGTATTATGAATAACAAGCACCCCCAAACTTAGGCTTTTGCCTATTTCTTATTGCTTTTTTTGTTGGGGTGCATCAACCTTGTTCACTCTTTTTGTCTCTTTTTTAACACATTCTATTCCAACTATTTCACATTCTATTCCAACTATTTCACATTCTTACTTATGGCACAAGTGTGAGAATATAGGGTGTCAAAGAAAAAGTTTCATGTTTAGGCTCAACGGGGCTGACTAGGGATATTTTTAATGTCACTGATAGAAAAGAGTGGTAAGAATTGACTAACAAAGAATTGCCTGAGTCATCTCCTTAACATGCATATCCTAACTATTCCGCCTCAAATAGCAAGTAATCATATACATAGGTTTTAATCATTTAACAATGCACGATTCAAGCAGAAACCCCAAATAGACAGATTTCATGAATTTTTGGCATATCTAACCTAAGTGTTTAGATAGTTGCTTCTAATTCCATTACATTATTCCGCCTAACTTCACTAGGTGTTTCTAGTAACTACAGCATGCATGATCTTTGACAGACAATTATGACTCAAAAAGAAAAAAAATTATGACTCAAAAATACACAAAACAATTCAAAAAGACCCAAACATACTACAACAATAAGACACCCCCCAAACTTAAATCACACATTGTCCCCAATGTGTGCAAGACTCAAAGAAAATAAAAGAAACAGGACACTTACAGACTTGGTTTAAAATGGTGGCGGTGGCGGTGGATAGTGCATTGACCACTGGTTGAACAAGGAACTCATCTCGTCAATTCTCTGCCTCATTTCTTGTTGTCCTTGTATCACCGTGTCAAAATTCTGCATCATCCTTCTCTGGTTCTGGAGTAACTGCTCCATCATAGGCACTGGAGGTTCTGATTCTGTGGGTGGCTGCTGGCTGCTTCCTGCCTCATAGTGAGCCTCTGTTTCAGGCTCATCTTCATTTATGGCAGCCTCTTCTGCTGCTGCTGGTGGTGGTGCTGCTGGTCTCCTTCTTGGTGCTGCTGGTCTCCTTCTTGCTGCTGCTGGAGGGATTGAGTCTGGGAAGGAGTGCACTATCCCGTATGACACAGGAAGTTGGTTTTTCTCATAAGTATCAGTGGGTAGGGTTGGGACCCCACTTATGGAGCATAAACATGTAATAAGTGAGTCATGTCCCAACCCACCTGTTGTTACCAACCTGCTGGTCTCTCCAATACTTTGCACTATCTCCTTCCCAACATCAATCGTCTTCCCTGACATAATTCCATATATCAATTTGATTCTGTCTTCTGGCACTCGGGTAAAGTGCATTGATGGAATCAGGCGGGCACTGACGAAATACAACCAACCCTTGGCTGCTTTGTTGAACTGACACCTGCTCAGTCCTCTTTGACCCATTTCTGGCAAATTCATATGCAGCCCCAGGGTAGCTCACTGTGCTTGCTACGGCATTCCAGTCGATGTTGTTGGAGTTTCTGGACCATGTTCTAAAATAGCTCCAATCGTCATCTCCTCCTTCAACATCAACTATTTTCAATAACACATTTACCCCTTCTGCCGTCACAGGCACATATCTTCCCCTCATGAAGCATCTATCGTCTACCTTCTCCGGAAAATTAGCATAGAATTCTCTTACCATCACTGTGTTCATTGGTGCTATCTTTTCCGGGTTTACAAATCTTTTCCACCCCATCATCTCAATCATCGCCTGAATGGGCTCATAGACATCCCTCTCCCCAAGCGACTCCCTTTGATAATTCATTCCTCTTTCAGGGATTAAGGGCCTAGTACTAAGTTTTTTGTATCTCTCATGAGCTCTTTGGCTGACAAACCTAGTATCATCATATTGAGGGGTTGAGGTGGATGTGGAAGCTCTTTTATTTCTGGCATACATTTTTAGATAACTTTTTGCAGCGTTTCCTTTGTACCAACAACGTTAACCAACACTATCACTCACCAATCAACAGCTACAATACCTATCACCCCCAAACTTCACTTAAGAAGCACGCACACCACACTCACCTCGTATACTCTTCCTCGAAATCTCATGACCAATTTCAACACCCCAACACACCCTCACAGATACAACACCTCCTCCAATCTACTACATCCTCTGCCTACAGTAAAGCTTTCAAGAAAAGACGAAGGTTACCTTTGACGGTGTTCTTCAAGGTTTACTTGCTTCTAATGGTGATTTGAGGCAATGAGATGAGGGTAGTTGTTTAGGATGGTTAAGGGTTTAGGGAATTTAAGAACTGTGGTTGTGTTTGGGTTTGGTTTATGGAAGATTTTTAGGTAAAGTGTGGATTTTCGTGGTTTTTGTGGAGGGGAAGGTTTAGGTTTTGATTTGGAATTGGGGAAAAATCGGATTTGGGCGTCTTTAATTTCTGGATTTCCGCCTCGGCGCCGCAGAATCAGGCGCGCGCTAATTCTTCAAGCGCTCTTACGGAATTTCTGCGCGCCATCAGCGCGGCGCCTAGACTTCAAAATTTGGATTTCTTGGCAGCCATACTGAAACTTCAACGCCTTTCTGCTCTTTTGGCGCCGCTCCAGCTCTGGCGTATGGCTACCGATTTTACGAAATCCCTTTGCTTATCTTCAGTTTTCGCCCTTCAAATTTGTTGGCCCTGCACCTGTCATCACAACACATAACAATACCTCCGTGAGACTGTTCTAAGTAAAAATCAACTGCATTAAAATAAACAATTTAAAATACCTTGGGTTGTCTCCCAAATAGCGCTGTCTTTAACGTCTTTTAGCCGGATGCAAGTTCGTTAGATCAAGAGGTGTGGGGTAGATTAACCCCACAACCAATCCATTTTTTCAACATTTTCCTTTTTCTTCTTCTGTTTTTCTTCTTATAGTTATTTTCAAGCGAAGGTTCAGTAGCACATACCTGCTTTGGCAGAGGTTCAGCATCACGTACCTGCTTTGGTGGTCTTATCTCCCTTGTTTTGGCTTGCACTGGCTCACATGAAGTTCTGACGGTGCTGATTGCAAAGCACCTGCTCATGACCGGGGGCTCAATAACGTGTTTAAACACTTTAAACACCATTTCTTCACTTTCTACCCTCAGTGTCAGCTCTCCTTTCTCTACATCAATCAGGGCTCTCCCTGTTTCCAAGAACGGTCTCCCCAATATGATGGGAATCTCTACATTCCCCTCCATGTCAAGAATGAGGAAATCCGCAGGGAAAAAGAATTTCCCTACTTTAACAAGAACATCCTCAATCTTCCCCCTGGGGTGCACCACCGTTCTGTCCGCTAGTTGCAAACTCACTGTGGTTGGTTTGGCTTCACCTAATTCCAACCTCTTAAACACCGACAAATGCATCAAATTTATACTCGCCCCCAAATCACAAAGGGCCCTATTGCATGTCACCTTGCCAACTGTGCAAGGCAATGTAAAGTTCCCTGGGTCTTTGAGTTTAGGGGGCAACTTCTTCTGCAGGATAGCACTGCACTCCTTAGTCAGTGCCACTATCTCATACTCTCCCAATTTCTTCTTCTTCCCCAAAATTTCCTTCATGAATTTGAAATAAGAAGGCATTTGCTCCAACGCCTCGATGAAGGGTATGTTGATATGTAACTTTCTGAACGTCTCCAAAAACTTGGAGAATTGCTTATCAACTACTTTCCTTTGCAATCGTTGTGGGAAAAGAATCTTCTCGGTGTACTCCTTTTCTGGAGCTTTCTCTACTATTGGGCGATCATCAACAACCCTTTCTCTCTCTGTTTCTACCCTCTGTTCAACCACAGGCTGAAGTGCACACTGTTCCAACTGCTTTCCACTCCTCAGCTGTACTGCCTGGCATTGTTCTCTAGGGTTCATCTCTGTGTTGCTCGGCAGGGTACCCTGTGGCATGTTGGTTGCTAGCTTTGCTAGTTGCCCCACCTGTGTTTCCAAGCTCCTGAGAGAGGATCTAGTCTATGCCATGAACTGGGTCTGGGAGTTTGTGAGTGTCAACAAAGTTGCTCTCAGCTCGTTTGGCTTTTCTGGTTGGACAGGGGCACTGAATTGTTGAGAGGATGAGGCCTGAGTGAATGGCTGCTGGTTTTGGTACTGGCCTCTAAACTGGTTCTGCTGCCCTTGCTCACCTCTCCATGAAAAATTTGGGTGATTCCTCCACCCTGGATTGTAGGTGTTTGAGTATGGGTTGTTCTGGGGTCTCTTATAGTTCCCTACAGCTTGGCACTCTGCTTGCTCGATCGAGATATTGTTAGGATCAGCTGATGGGCATTTGTCGAATGTATGTGGACCACCACACATTTCACAATTCATTGGCATTTGCACTGCATTTACAGAGATTGTATTATGTTGCAGCTGCTTGGTCAAAAGGGCAACTTGGGCATTAAGTGCCGTGATGGCGTCAATCTCATGAACTCCCACTGTTCTTCTGCCACTCACTTGTCTGTCCTCTGTGACATGGTTATTGGTGGCCATGTATTCCAATAAGTTATGAGCTTCATGGACTGTTTTCCTCATAAAGGTTCCACCTGCTGCAGCATCAATGATCGTTACAATTCATTCGACCCATTATAGAAAATGTGGACCAAATTCCACAACTCAATGTTGTAGTGTGGACACTTCCTCTGCAAGTCCTTGAATCTCTCCCAAGCTTCATATAATGACTCTTCATCAGCTTGATAGAAATTATTCAACTCCCCTCTCAACTTTGTTGTTTTGCATGGTGGGAAGAACTTTGCTAAAAAATTCTGCGCCAACTCTTGCCATGTGAATATTGAATCTGCTGGCAAGGAATTCAACCATACCTTCGCTCTATCCCTGAGTGAGAAGGGAAAGAGCCTCAATCTGACGGCGTCGTCGATGCGCCATTGTATCAGAATGTTGCACATAACTCCAAGAAATTAGCTATGTGCGTGTGAGGATCCTCCGACGGCAATCCTCCAAATCGAGCGTGTTCTGCACCATACTTAGAATCGCCGGTTTGATCTCAAAATTAGTTGCTCCTATTGTTGGGAGCCTAATGCAAGTTTGTGCTCCGTTCACCCTCGGCAGCACATAATCCCCCAAGCTTCTCTCCGCTTGGACCTGAACACTATCCTCTACATCCATTGACACTCTCCGAGGCATTCTTTGGTTAGGCTGATGATCTCCTAACCCCTCATTCATCCCGTTGGTGTTTTGTACGTCTTCCATCTCTAGTAAGGCTGAAATTCGTTGGTTCCTTCTGTTATGTTTACAAGTTTTCTCAATTTTTGGATTGAATGGAACAAGAGTGTCTGCTCCTCTTCTCCTTCGCATAAACTGAGTGCCTGAAACAGATCAAAAACAAACAAACGGATCACGGCACACTGGTTTTCACAAAAATAAAAAAAATAATAAATAAAAACCAAATTAGAAATTAAGAATAGATAAAATTGATATTGAACTACGACAATCCCCGGCAACGGCGCCAAAAACTTGATGCGCGATTTATGCACACACTTAAACGCAAGTGCACGTGTCGAGTCAAGTAATATAGTCTTGGAAGACCGAGTTATCGTCCTCAGGGATTAGTGTTCAAGTACCAAATTCTATTCCTTGTTATCTATTTGGTGACCGATAATTGAGTTGTTGATTATGACTAATAATTATAAAGACTAATTAACTATGTTGTTTACTTCAGTGATGATGGAAATAGGGCTTCCAAATCTCCTCAACTATCCGCTTATCTTATTTATTAATGCAATTGATTATGGTTCTTCTTCTTTTGGAGATAGCAGGTTTACTAATCCGTTTTATACTCCTGTTAAGGTTATATAAACACTCAACCCCAGTACAACACTTTTCTACCTTTCGGTGATAAGGTTGACTCTAGAGGAAGATTAAGAACAGAAACCTTATTAATGCTACACACGTAATCGGGGTATTTTCATCCATGATTCAACCTATGTCTATCCAACTACAGCATAGTCACAACCTCCCCTTTCGAATTTCGGTTAGAAATCATATAAGTAATGATAATTAATGATCAAGTAATTACCACGCAATCAAAACATATATTGGATAAATCTCAACAATAAGAAGAAAACCACAAACATGCATTAATTCATAAATATAAGGTTCAAGTGAATTGACATGAAAAACCCTATATTGGAATTAGTTCCTAGCCATAGACATGACAAGAACTAATTCAATATCCAACATAAAACTGAAAATAAAGTAAAAGAAAAGCAAGAAATTACTAAAGGATGGTCTCCAATCTTGAACTCCAAGATGTGTTGTGAATTGGCAAGAAAGGGAACCCTTAATTCTGACCTAGGGTTCTCTTTTTATAGCCTCCAAACCGTCATTAAGGTTTCCTCGGGCTGACCCATTATTCATTAAAAAAGCTGTTTTTTCCCGCGTCGGCGCCTGTGGCCAGAATCAGCGCCATGGCTGGAACTTGCAAGCCTCACTGAATCTTGGCCGTGGCCCAGCCCTGGCTGGAGGCCCATGCGCTGACCCGTGTTTGTGCCTGGTTCGCCACTTTCTCGCATTTCGAGCTCTGGAACCTCCATTTTTGCCCTCTTTTTGCTCCTTTTCCGTCAATGAGCCACTTTAACCAATATGACTCAAAAGAAAGAAAATCTATCCTAAGACGACATGTATTTGTACAAAAATGGATAAAAGACTAACTAAAAATGACTCAAAAAGTGTATATAAAATACACCGATCACAGTACTCAGTCATGTTGGAGAAATTTCAAGTCGTGTATTGTTAAATTGTTCCTCCAAATACACTGCACGAGTGTGCTTGTTATCTTGAAAGATTTCCTCCAAGCGGTTCCATAACTCAAGGGTTGTGGCGCCAGATTTCATGATAGTAAGAAGAAGATCCTGAGAAATACTACCATAAATCCACTATTTGACGTCGGCGTCTTCTAGACGCCAAGTAGACTCATCAACCTCCGGAGGGCGCGGAATGGTGTCATCAATATGGTCAAGCACGTTATAGAGACATGCATGATTACGAAACAGTTCAACCCAAGGAGAATACTGATTGTTTTCTTGATGAAGAAGAATGGAAATATAGTTCTTGATATGGGTAACAGTTAGAGTGGGATGAAAAGAGGATGATGACATGGTGGTGGGATTGGTGCAGGTTGAAGCATCAGAAGTATTGGGAGAATCCTCAGTAGCCATTTAGAGAAAAGAGGAAAGGAGAAAAAAAACTAAGAATTTTAGGGAGGAGAGATGGGGAGTGCCGCGGCGAGAAGCCCGAGGGGGGGTCGACGACGGCGGCTTTAGAAGAAAATTCTAGGATTTTTGTGTGGTAAGACGATATTAATCTTCCTTGAGGAGTCTTTCATTAATATCAAAATATATATAGAGTACAATATTCATCCCTTATACAATAGGAATCCTAAGTCTATACAAAAGAGGAATTCTAATCTTACCATAATTATATTTACACAATATATGGAAATATTCTAATTATGAGTATGAAATAATATTATCTCTATTTACACGTTTACAATTGTAATTTGTATATATATGTCTTTCACCAATAAAAATAATCAAGAAATTAATTTTTCCAGATGGATTAGTAAAGAACTAAAAGCAATTGGTGAGCCGTGATTCTTCAATATCCCTAGTGAAGAATATAAAGATTATATTCTTAAGATGAAGTAAAATACATTTGAAAGCACATGGATGAAATAAGAAGAAGAAAATTACATGCACAAATTATACTAACTTATTTCTTCTTAATGATAAATTAAAGGAATAATGTGTACTATATTAATTAATTGTAATTAAAGAAATAATGTATACTATGTTAATTAATTGTAACTTAATAAGATAATGCATATCCAGGCACATACTATGTATTCGTTAAGATTGGTGTAACTAATCTTTAACTTCAATAACTTCTTACTTTTTTAATGTGTGTAGAGACGTTGCACTAATTGAGAAATGGAACAATTTCAAAGTAATCCTGGTATCCTTCCTTGGGTGGGTATCTATTTTATTGACTCATTTATATCCTAACAACTAACGTGAACCCACATTATTATTCATATATTTTCCTTTTTCATTCTCCCTTTCACTATTTTTATTTTCGATATTATGAAGTATCCTAATTTTCAAATGGCTGCAAAACTTTTTGTGTTTGTTTACAAAAGATCAAGATTTGTTTTTTGGCGTCTTATTTAATTTAAGCATTGTAACAAGTAATCATTATATTGAAGCGACACAAGACTATTTTGGTATCATTATATCAACTTATTAAATTCTTGAGCTGGATTTCATTATTCTAACTTTATATTATATTATATTTTTTCAATGAAAATTTGTGATTGTTGGTATTCTTACTTCATAAGTATATATTTTTGCTTTAGTTATTATTAGAATTTATTCAATTTAAATATGTCAATTAAAAACATGAATTCGATTATCCAAAAAGAGAGAGAAAAAAAAGATTTTGATGAACTAATTATTTGAATTAGTTATATTATCAAAATTGGAAAAAAATTGTTAGAACAAATAAATTATAAAATAGTAATTAATGACTTTGTATTTATTTATTAAAGCTAAAAATAGATTTTAAACAAAAGTATATATGATGATCCTTTCTTTCTTTTTTTAAATAAAAAATAAATAGGGCATCCCTCACAAGTTTAGTTTTGGCCCCCAATTTTATTGAGTCCGTCTTGACCACGCTATTGTCCACTCGAATATGTGTATCTATATTTTTGTAATATAATTTTCAATTTATGTGGCACAATTTAACGAGTTCAAGAAATAAGGAAAAAATCTATTATGTACTAAATTACCTTTACTTTAGTACTTTCTTTGTCCCAATTTCTTTTTTAGTCAATTCAAAAAAGACTTACACGTTTTCTTATTTTACAACAATTTAACTATAAATTTTATCTGCTTAGCGAAATGATTCATAATCACACAACTATCTTTGATTTATTTTAGACACGTGATTAAACTTTGTATCCTGTCGAACTATTATAAATTGGGACAGAGGGAATATCTACTTTGTTGACTTTTCGCTACAATAAATACATTTTAAAATTAAATAGAACCCAATAAAAATAAAATAGTGATGATTCTATTAAATAATTGACAAATTAAGAAAGATATACATTTATTTTAAGACGGAATAAAAAAAATAATATCACATAAATTAAAATACGAGAGTATTTATTGTACCAATGTGGGTGTTGAAAAAATGATGTGGTCCGTCAAACTCAAATATGAAGATGTTCATATTTTACTCTTAACAAAAGTTAAAAACTACACAGAAATCTAAGGTCCGCACTTCAATACGTTAACTTTTGCATTTATATATTGGAGCACATGTAAGGCATACAGAATTGCTTATGCACGTAGCCATCCATGGTCTCTCTTTTATTAGATTGAGCTGCCTGAAACCATACCCAAAAGCTTAATTATGGTGAAGGAAGCGAAGAAAGATTCATTAATACACACAACCCACCGTTGCTTAATTGTGGGTAATTACTGCCACGACGTTTTAATCAAAGACGACGTCGTAATAGCTGAGTCACTCGGCGGAGCGGTGTCGTTCATCTCCGCCGTGCTTGACGGTTTGTCGGTTTCTTCCGATTACATTTCTAAAGTGGGTCCCGATTTCGCTTACTCCGTTAATAATCAACCGATCACGTCACCGTCATCCAAAACCACCGTTTTTCATGCTCATTTCTTAACGGAAAACAAACGGATAGATCGGATCCTAAAACGGATCAGTGCATGCGACCCGGTTGAACCTTGGGATCTACCGAACTCGACATTCCATTTTGGATTGGCGGTTGGTGTTGGTGGGGAGATTTTGCCTGAAATCCTTGAAAGAATGATTGATATGTGTAAGGTTGTGTTTGTGGATATCCAAACTTTGATTCGGGTATTTGACCCGTTTGATGGAACAGTGAGTCTTGTACATTTGAATCAAACCGGGTTTTGGCCTTTATTGAAAAAGATTGGATTTTTAAAAGCCTCAGCTGAAGAGGCACCTTATGTGGATGTTGAGGAAGCAAGGAAATGGTGTTGTGTGGTAGTGACAAAGGGAAAAGATGGGTGTACTGTGTATACTAAACACCAAGAATTGTCGGTTGCGCCTTTTCCAGCTTTTCAAGTTGATCCAACAGGAGCTGGGGATAGTTTTCTTGGAGGTTTAGTTGCAGGGCTTGTTCATGGATTGGCAATACCAGATGCTGCATTGCTGGGAAACTTTTTCGGCTCACTGACTGTAGGGTACATTGGGCTTCCTAAGTTCGACTTGCGGTTGATACAGGTTGTTTAGATATTGTTATTGACTATGCATGTCATTTGTTTTGTTGAACTATCAAATTTGTAGTGCTTTTATGAGCTTGTTGATAATTAAAATCTAAGTTGCGCAGACTGTTCACTTTCATTGCTCACCCATGTCGGATACTCCAAAAATGCACTACTTTTTAAGTGTTCAAGACGCACCGGTCGATATTTTTGAAGAGTCCGAGCAACATAGATTAAAATTGGCACCGTCTTACTATAGATGATAGATCAATAGAACTAGTTAAACAATGCGAACTGTAAGATAGAAGATTAAAATGCATGCATTGTTTAGTTGCCTTACTAAATTTGAATTCTATGTAGTAGGAAGCGAATACATATGAAGAGATGAGCTTCTTTTTCAAAAGAACGACCGAAGAATTCCATAAAAACACACAGATTATTACAATAGAACTAGTTGAACTATGTGAAATGTAAGTTAGAAAATTAAATGCATGCATAGTTTAGTTTCTTTTCTAAATTTGAATTCTCTGTAGTAGGAAGAAAATACATATGAAGAGATTAAATAACTTTGAATACAATGGAAAGTATACAGACTCGACCTAAGTATATAGTTTTTTGTTCTAAAGATGTTTGCCTAACTTTTTTTTATGGAGTAAGGTATTTTATAAATGGCATCAAGAAGATGCAGTAAGTTAGATAGTTACAAAAATAGTGAGTTTGTAAGCTCATTTATAAGGGTCCTATGTTGAGACTAAAGAGCTTACAAAGTCCAAAATCTTGACATGGGAGTCAACAGGGCATAAACAGTCCCAACTACATAACGATGAAAGACATTTGGCCTTAAGATGGTCGATTGGAGTTGATATTCCATCAAAGCATAGCATATGTTTGCCTTACTATTTTGTCAACTGGCATATTGTGGTTGATCTATTTTTGTCCTGGTGCCTGTATATACAATTTGAACTTTGAAAATAGTTGAAGTGATTCTTTTAAGTTGAGCGACTTTATAACAACAAAGAAGTATACTGCTGTGTTATGACTCTGTAACACTTTGTAGCAAACTACATAGGCTACCTTCCATCTGGATACACCTTTCTTCTTTGTCTTTCATGAAACAAAAACGAGAAGAGTCAAAACATATATAAGACTTCTTGATCTCTTGGGAAGATAATGTTGTTCTTCTGCACATATCAATCAGATGGTGCAATTTCTTTTATTAATTCCTTTTCCATCTTATATTTTTCTTCCTCATATATAGGTGGAACTACATTTAGTTTTTGTTTGGAGTTTCAATTATTAATTGATATCTATTTCCTTTGCCTTCTGTTGCTTTTTAAGAAAAGGTTAAGATACTTCTGCTATTTGGACTATAAATTTAGATCCATTAGTTGTGGCATGCACGTTGAAGAGAATTAGAACATTATGCCCGTTCTCATGATGTAAAGTTAAATAGGGTCCCCACAGATCAGAACACTGCCCATGAAGACACTTCCTTAAAGCAAGTTCGTTTATCATGTAAATGCAATGGCCACTATACTCATCATAATTGTCGCTGACATGCTTATGAGAATATTCTCTGTTCTTTGAATGCCAAGTTTTTGCTCATGTAGTCCTAATTTTTTTTCTCCAGAGAGTGAAGGATGCGGTGCTAAAAAGGAGTTTGCAGCATTTTGGGTCCCATGAGAAACAGGAAGATGAACCAAATAGATTGAAGTCATTAGATTATGAAGAATTCCTAGAAGCTCTCAGTGCCGCCAAAGGGGTACCAGCACACACTATCAAAGAATGTAAGTGGGACCTGCATAGTTCTCCGTCGGATCAGCCTCAACCTGTCTGCAATGATCATCGGAGAATACCACTTAACACTGTCTGTGAAGAATCGATTAATTCAGTTGATAGTAAACCTTGAATGAAGAGAGGTGGGGTTGTTCCACACTCGAGAATATTTTGTTAAGTTGTTAGTTCTGAATAGAGTTCAAGCATGATATTCTCTCTACTGGGCTATGGTTTTGCAATTGTGTTGTCATTGCAGAATTATAGCCATGTAACTTGTAGCACCTATCCTTTGCATGACCTGGTCTCTAGCAATAGTCACATACCAGTCCACCTCTATTGCCTCCTGAATGAGAGAAGTTGAATTTTCCTTGATGAATTAGAATACTCCCTCTAAAATCTAAATGAAGAAGCAATAATGCTAAAGCAAAAGGCAAAATAAAAGATGAAAGAATCTAATTTATAGTTATACACACTGGCTCTGTAAATACTTTAAACCAAATACCGTGTGTCCCATAGACTAGAAAATAAAAAAGGAGCGGGACGGTACCTTTCAAATCTCTCTGGCCACCGGTTAAACGATTACGAAGTGTTTCCATGAACAGAGTTCTAATTCAACATGGATCGAAGCTTCCAGATAATCTAGTGAAGAGCGAGATATAAATAGTAATATCTCCAAAGTTTCTCGCCTCTCCCCTCTCCCCTCTCCGTTGATTTCTGCAACCTCGTTCTTGCTCTATCTGAAGCTAAGAATCGCGATGATGATGTGGACAGCGCCGAATCCTGAGTCAACTCGTTTGGTCAATCGAAATATAGTAAATCTCGTCTTCTCTCCTAATTATAAGCTTTAGGTTTTTATTTTTATTTTTATTTTTTTGATAAGGTAAAATAATGGGAGTAGTAAGCTTTAGATTTTTATCATGTTCTACTTCTACTTCTACGGTGTCTAGTTAATTCATGCCCGTTGTCATATGTTGATCTCAATAAATCAGAGTTGTCTGTGTTGAATCAGTATATTGATGTTTGTTGTTTGTGGATGAATAATGGTGCTGTTTTAGAATTTAGATTAGGATTTCTTGTGATATTGATGGTAATTAACAAATGTGATTATTGTCTATCTTTTTGTGATTCTTAAAGGAATTATTCGTTGATTGATTGATGATCTACGAGACTGCTTTTGTCTGCATCGATGCCTCGCGAACGTGATTGTTTTTTAGGTATTTATGCAATTTACACATAGTATTGCCTCTGTTTTGTTAATTTCCTCTAGTGAAGCGTCAAATGCTCCTCTTAGATTATTTACAGAAAGCTGATTGAGGTATTTATGCAGTTTGAACATATTGTCTCCCCGTCATTGGTGTAATTTGTTATGTTATTTTCCAGTGAAATGTTCCTCTTAGCTGATCCAAGGACTTGACGTGTTTATTTCAAATGCAATAACTAATCAAAGTTTTACTTCTTCTATTTTGATCTTCAAGGGAGTGCTAGCAGACTATTCTGTATGTTTTGCATGGCTGTCTGAGTGGCTACCTTTATTTCTCATCCATTTTATTATTACCATAGTTGCTTCGCTATTCAATTACTTTTGAGTTATGATCTTTATTTGCTTCTGAATATGAACCTTTATATGTCACCCGTTTTGATTATTGTCAAAGTTGCTTCATTGTTCGATTGATTTTGCATCATCTCTAATTTCATCTAAGTATGAACCTCGACTTAGTGATCTCAGGAATTCATGTACAATGCAGTGGCGGATCCACTAAAAGCATGGTGGTGCAGTTGCACCACCAGAATTTTTAATTTTTTTTATACAAAACGACGTTGTTTTATACTAAAGACTATTAACGATGATGTTATTATGGAACATTTTCAACAAATGGACTCTAGACGATTTTCTTTGTAAATGTAAGAATATTTATTATTTGCATGACTTTCTTTATATACTGTTTTAATACAACTAGTCTGCTTGTTTGCTACATTGATCTCTTGATAACATTCGTAATTTCATTTTTTTTGCTTCGTACATTGCCTCGCAAAAAATTTTACACAAAAAATTATTACTTCGTATGTTTGCACCACCAGATTTTGTTGTCTGGATCCACCACTGGTACAATGATGTTTTTTTCTAATTACTTTAGGCATATCTGACGGATCTTGTACTGCTATACAGGACAATGGTGCCTGAATGATAAGATTTCCTCAGTGTTGCATGCTGCATTGAAGGAACCATTCATGATTAAAAACACAAATCAACCTTTTTGGGATATATGTCATGTTTATTTTTCCAAGAACCTCTTGCTTGGTCCACTTTAGTGGTTCTAATTCATACTAACTTTTTTGTTTGTCAATCTATGCAATAAGTGTGGCTATTCAATCTTGTGTAAGCTTTTGTATGCCTGAATACCTTCAATATTTCTCAGGAAAATGCAAGATGCAAAACCAGAAAGGGGCAGTAGTAACCACACATATTGCTTTAAAACGTAGTAGGCACCTTGCTACTTCATTATCACTGAGGTATGGTGTGACTTCATCTTCGTTAAGCCTGCATACAGCATTTTTGTTGTAGGTATAATTGCACTTCGCTCCACTGTGCGTACACCCTTGTACAGCTCATTCTGCCTTATTTTGCAATGTGGTGCCTCAGTAGGGAGGTGAAGAACTTCAGATTAGTTATTCCATATCAGGTCCAGTTGTTCCTTATATCAATGGTGTAAAGCTAGGAAGATATATCTCGTTGCAGTGAAGCCGGGGCTTATATTTTTCTGCGTGTTTAAGCTTGTTTCATTCATGCAAATCCTATACTATCTTTACTTCACCTGGGAAATTTTAGGTTATGATGCTCACTCCTTCTGAGTACAGAATCTGATTTGAAAACTAGTTTCAGATAAGAGTAACTCAGCTAAGGCCCTTTTTTATTTTACTTACTGTTGTCATCAACCGTAAGGATAGAGGTCCTTTGCATTTGGCTTTCAGTGCCCGCTTTGATCTTCATTAGAATCCACAGGCATATGTTTTCCCAGAAACACTTTCATATCTTGTGCTTCAAATGTTGTATCTGTTCTCACGGTATTTATTACTGATGTAAGTTGCTCCTGCATTTGAAATAGCCAATTTCATCTCACTGAATTGTTTGTGCTCATGGCTGTGAAATTTATGTTCCTTTTAGTGCAATCTAGTGTAAGGTAATCGGTTGGATCAATAATTCAGTCTGTTTCCTCTCGCTGATGACTGAGAAAAGCACTTACATTATGTTGAACAGCAGCTTCTCTTCAATTATGAACTGTATGTTATAGACACTGTCTTGTGTGGAACTATGCTTCGTTCATTATCGTTCCAACTCGAATCTTGTTTCTTGAATCTGGCGTGGGACTCAATTTATCAGTTTTTATCCTACAAACTCCTGCAAATTAAGCATTTGAAACCGTTCCAGCTAGCATACCTTTAGGTTTTCATATTGACGTTGGTTTTTAGTGCTTTAACTTAGAGCCCGCTCCACCTATCAAGATTGGAGTGGTCTACTCATACCCTAAGATACCAGAAGGATGAGTGAGAATGGAAGGAAAGTGATATAACAATAAACGGGACCCCCCCACCCCCCACCCCCACCCCCCTCCCCCTCAATTTATCAGTTTTTAACCTACGAACTCCAGTTATAAAGGTCTGGGCGTGTGAGGTTGAGTTAGACCCAAGATTCATTCTTACATAAATAACTACTTATACATCAGAAAACTTTCTTTAATTTTTTTTGCTGTTACGTTTTCAATTTGAAAGTTTAATTATTTTGTTAATAATCTGATAGAACCGATTATGTATGAATTAAGTACTATATTAATTTCTTTTGTTTCTTTTTCCCTCTTTTAGTGTAGTAATACATGTTCTTGAAGTTTTGTAATAGACGTTCTTGAAGTTTTGTATAACAGAAGTTGAAGTTGTGTTATAGCTAGTTAATGATTAAAGCTAACTAAGTTGGTGTGAATGGGAAATGGAGGGAAAAATGAAATGAAAGGAAAATGAAGTTCAAAACAAAGTTCTTTTTCAAAGGAGTTTTGTACCACATCGGTGGTAGAAATGGAAAGTTATGTGTTTATATTAGAAAGCACTTCCTTTAGCTTTTAAATGGTTGAGAAGAGGGACTCCCCTTGCGCCATTATTGAATTTGGTCAAATGATTTGATTGATTGATAATCTCGCGGAATAAAAATTAAATTTTTCAAACATTTTTTTCATTTTCCGAAAAGGCAAAGTGGCATCTCCGAACAAGCACCTTCGAGGCTATATAAATACACTGAAAATAATTTCTTTCATTGAAATTCTGCATTCTCTTTCACAAATAAAACTATCGAGTCTTACTGTGGTTCGTTGCCAACTTTGAGTTCGTCGAAGTCGTCGGCGTTTGAAGTACCGCTACTCCTGCGACAGGTATATCTGTTTTATCTTGGGAGGAAGTAATCCATAACCTCGGATATAGTGAGGGGATTAAATTCCTTAAAGACACACAGTGAATTCTGTGGTCTCGGATATTTTTCTTACTTTTTGCATTATTCTTTTTTTCCAATTTCTGGTTTTTCCGTTTTCTGATTTTGAAGACAGCGGTACTAACCGTTTGTATGTAGCTATCAATTGAAGTTTGTACTTCTCAACTCTTTCTTTTCCTTGTCATTCGAGTTTGTATTTTATTAAGGCACAACAAAATTGCTCCTTTAAATTTTATGGTATTTCTTTTCCCAATGACTTATGTTGTTGGATTGGACATTATTTTCATGAATTTTGTCAATAAGGAATTATGTTCTAAGGATCTGTGACTGGCTTATGCTAAGATTTTCGTTATGACTGATTTGTGAAACTCTAATATTTATAATTACCATCATTAAAATGAAAACAATATATGAACATTTCTAGTAAAAGTTTTAAGTGTTGCGCAATAATATTAAATGCACTATAACATCACGTTATACTCCTTTTTCAGTTTTTGTGATTTTACTTTTTGGTGTTTTACTAGTGAAGAGACAATTTCACCCTTTTTGGTGTTTTTCTCTCTCTGTATCCATCATTAATTAGAAAATTCAATGTTACCTCAAAATTAGAGGTCAAATTTAAAATTCAACATTAATTATTTCTATTCTCTAGCTTTCTGTGTTTGCCTTCTTTTCTTTTTCTTTTGTTTGTTCTTTTTACTTTCTTTTTCCCTTCACTCTTTTTTCTGTTCTTGTTTTTCTAGCCGTTAGGGTACTTCGTCGACCTGACTCCTAAGAGTAGTACAACAACCCGGTGAAATCCCACAAAGTGGAGTTTGGGGAGGGTAGAGTATACACAGATATTTTCATATTTTGAGAGATAGAGAGATCCTCGACACAATGACAAGCAATTCAAAGAAGTATAAAAAGTCATGGCAAAATACTTTAAAAAGTATGATGATAAAACTGTATGAAAAAAGTAACTGTAACTACCACCAATTAATACTATAATTAAAAAGTCCACTTTCCTGAAACGGAAGGCTGGATTAGTCAGAGAAAATCTCAGAGCTCTCAATGATTTGTGACATCAAAGCATGCACGATCATATATGAATCCTCCCACCAAGGAAATAATCAAGTTATTTCTCAACATGATGAAATCTGGCCAAATGAAGTTCAAGAGCTAATAAATCTCTACAAAAATCAACCACTCAAAAGCAGGAGCAAATGGGCTAAGAGCTTGTCCAGCTTCTTTGAAAACCAAAAGAAAAAGGCTGAAAATCAAATGGGAATCTAGAAGAAAAAGATCAAAGTAGAAACATATCCCATTTGGGATTCAAAAGTTGACTATTTATCTGAAGAAAAACTACGAAATCTCGCTGGAGTTCTTGAGAAAAAGATCAATAATGCAAAGCGAAAATCTGAATTCTTGAAAGAGCACAAATGTTCGACATTCAATTGGAAGTTCTCTTTCTCATCAAGAAAAATGGGACTACCTGAGCTCATGAACAAAGACTTGAACCAAACTACTCTGTGGCCTATTTCTTATGTGAATCCTTTTTATCAATATTACTAACTTCTTTCAAGAATTCACAAGTGATTTTTAAGTAAATATTCCAAGTGGTGTGAATCAAATGGACGCGGGGATGGATACTGGGCTTCTTACTGTCGATGATTATCAATTTGGCAATACAGATTCTATGAAGACTGGGGCAGAACATTGGTTGGCGAATGGAATTGGTTCAAGTTCAACAATGCAGCCTATGGACCCTTTCATATACAGTGACTCTACACATATGCCTCAAGGATTCCGGTAGATTTTATTTTTGATCATTATATGACAAACACAATTTGTGTAATTAATTAGTATGGTTAGCATTCCTCCTTCGTTTGCCTTGGAAGCAGTTGGAGCAAACAAATTAAGAACTTCTTTTGTTAGATTATATGTTGCTTGTAAATTGACTTTGGTGCTTCGAGTTGCACAGTGATGATGGAGTGTCTTTAACTATGGGCGCCAAACTTGCAAAGTAGTTGGACTCATAGCACATTATAGTAGATCATACTTTATGAAAAGGAAAAACAACACTAGAATTCAGTAGTTATGCAGTATTCTTATGCTTATGGATACCAATCCAAATATTCTTTAGTTATGTGGTCTATTTTCTAATCTAGCTACAACGAGTTGATGCACGTGTATTAATTTCTAGTTAGTATGAGAAGCAGAAATAGCTAAAATTGAATGGAGAAGGTACGAAAAAGCATGAGTCAACAGAAACTAATAACGAAAAGTAGACTTTAACTACATATTGATGGTCTGGATTGAACGTGAGCTAGTGTCGCTTGGCATCCATAAGTGTTCTTTTCTTCGCCTAATTACCCTTTTCGGTGCTGATATCACAACAAACCATCCCTTGATTGGCAGCTAAAACGACCTTAGATTATTGTGTAAAACATATTGCAATTATCAGAACCCAATTACAGAGGGAGTTCACCGCTCTCTGCAATGACAACTTTGCTTTTTGGTGTTCCACTTTGTCTTCCTTCAGCTTCAATCTTATAAATGACATCCATTCCAGACAACACCTTTCCAAAGACAACATGACGACCATCCAACCTACAAATAATTTAAAAAAAAAATCAGAAGTTTCAACAAGATTATTGTAGGATGGATAGCTTATAAAAAAGAGTTCTAAATCATAACTTAGGTTAAAAGACGCAAAACGACACTGGTAGATGGAGGTCAGGTTCTCGATTCTTGTACAGTTAAATGGTTTAAGTAGGATGAATATGTTTTTTCAAGAGCCGTTGACTTACCAGCTAGTTGTGACAGTTGTGATGAAGAATTGTGAACCGTTGGTGTCAGAACCAGCATTTGCCATTGACAATAGCCCTGGAAATTATGCAAGGAGCAGTTTTACATGCATGAAAATGGAGATCAATAAGCCAACTCAACGTAAGGACAAAATCCTACCAGGTGCAGTGTGCTTGATCTTGAAATTTTCATCAGCAAACTTTTCACCGTAAATAGATTCCCCTCCACGTCCATCACCAAGGGTGAAATCACCACCTTGAATCATGAAGCTGGGGATTATTCTATGGAATGCGCTGCCCTTGTAATGAAGTGGCTTACCACTCTTTCCAACTCCCTTTTCCCCTGCAATGTTGATTACCACAAGACGAGAAAACAAATCGTTAATGTGAATATAACAATATTTCTCCAAAAAGAAAGTGAAGGTAACAAGCGAATGCAGTCCATTATCCATACTTCAGATGGACAATATCAAAAAACTTTTTGCATTACCAGTCAGCTAAGAAGAGAAAACCCCACTTGGTTAAGCAAAACTGGGGGGGGGGGGGGGGACAAATACAGGCCAGCACAAGCTAAAGAGTCAACCGAAGCATCTAAGGCAGGAGAATAAACTATGAAAGACTGGTAAAAGCACCTGTGCACAATGCTCTGAAATTCTCTGCAAAAAATAAAAAGATAGTGAACAACTGGAATGGAAATGGTGAAATTTATTAGCTCTCCTATATATATGTAAAAATACCTGCTGTTTTAGGAACTGTTTTACCAAAAAGACCCATAACGACACGGCCTGAAAGAAAGCAAATACTTAAAAATCAATCCAAAGAAAATAATGCAACAGCATGAGTTAGATAATGATGCTATACAGAAAGCATTGCCCAGAAAAATTATATTAGATCCTAGATTATGTGTATCAACAACTCCAACTTTAAAGAGGAACAGGTGGATTCCTACATATCGTGGATAAGCCTTGCTTAAGAGGACATGATATTTACTATAAATAGCAAGAAACAACGTGTCAAGGATAGTTGTCGAAATATTCTTTTTTATTTACTTGATTTTACTGTTTAACCATTAACATGTGTGTTTATGTACAGATATTTGCTAGTTATACACTGAAACAATAGACATTTATATAGCTATATTTAAGTTATAAACTGAAACTAGTATTATTTACATATTTACATAGCTATATTTAAGTGCATATAGGTTCATTTATTTGCATATCTTAGATTATTTGGCAATCTTCCTTCTTTAGTACGTAAAAATCAGGTAAAGTGAAATTCCATTAAATCAAGCATCAGATGATGCGATTGATTATAAATATTTGACCTTACCGCTCCCTTTCTTCAATGTTTTTGGACACATTTCAAGTTTTTTAGGTTGCATGTGGATTCGAAAAGTTTTTCGAGAGTAAACTTTCAATAATAAAAGTATACTTTTGGTTTGAAAACCAAATTTCTTCTTTATTTTTTGGGAAAAGAAAATGAAGCAACTCAAAATGTTCTCTTGAAACCCATAAAAAGATGTTCAGTTGTTACCCAAAATAACTAGTACAACAACAACATACCCAGTTAATCCCACACGGTGGGGTCTAGAGAGGGTAGATTGTACGCAGACCTTAGCCCTACCTTGAGAGGTAGAGAAGCGGTTTCTGAAAGACTCCGGCTCAAGAGAAAACATGACTACTTGTTACCCAAAATAACTACTAGTTCCAAAAATACCAATTTTGTTTAAGAGAAAATACAATCCAAATAGCATCAAACAATCAAATTTGACCTCATACATAGTCATAGAGATGGAAGAGACGAGGAAAATGCTAAAACATGTCTGTTTATCCAGATTGTGATGAGATACAAATAGTCTTATATATTAAAACACAAATCTTATGTCTACACAGGAGGGAGATAGTAAGCATAAATATGACTCTGGGGTCTCAATGAGTCTGCAGCCTAAGCAAGGAAGGAAGAATAAAAGACAATCCTCAAGTTCCCCGATACATCTTGAAAGATGCAGATATATGAAACTATTTACTTGTGCTTCAGAAAAAATTCTCATCTGGCATGTATTAGTTTTTGCTGGCAAGATTAAGAAAGAAAAAGGAAAACCATGTGCATTTAGATTCCATAATGCAGCTGATGGAACACTGGTAAAACGATGCTATTAACAAATCAACTCTATATTTGCACCCCATAAGCATAGGAGCTAAAACAAAGACCATTCCAGCACAAAGGACATATTGGCAAATCATCTTGTATCTGCACCATATAAATAAGGAAACCAAATATAGTGATATGAAGGGAAGGAGCATACCGGCAGGTTTACCGTCTATCTCAACGTCAAAGTATACTTTGTGAGTTACGTCTTTCATATTTTCCTCGGATTTGGCCTGCAAAGCATACTTTCAAGTTAATAGTAGCGAAACTTCTCACCCTATTTGTCTCAAACATTACAGAAACACACATGCATACACATAGATGGCCCTATATAAACTTTCAGCTTAGCGTTCACTTCGCTGAAAGTCTCATCAATCAGGACTATGTCATCTGCGAATAACATACACCATGGCACCTCCTCTTGAATTTGTCGTGTCAGTCCATCCATCACCAAGGCAAATAAGAATGAGCTAAGAGTTGATCCTTGGTGCAGCCCCATCATCACTGAAAAGTGCTCCGAGTCTCCTACTGTTCATAACCTGGTCTTAGCTCCATCATACATATCATTGATCGTTCTAGTGTACGTCACAGGTACACCTCTAACCTCCAAACATCTCCATAGAAGCTCTCTATGAATTTTGTTGTAAGCTTTCTTGAGATTGATAAAAACCATTTGTAGGTCTCCTCTCCCTATACTGTTCCACTAACCTCCTAATATGATGAATGGTTTATGTAGTCGAATGCCCCGACATGAATTCAAACTAGTTCTCAGAAATAGACACATCTCTTCTCACCCTCTCTCCACGACCCTTTTCCAAACTTTCATAGTTGTTGCAACTCTGGATGTCACATTTGTTCTTGTACAAAGGAATCATTGTACTCCACCTCCATTTTTCGAGCATTCTTGCCGTATTAAAAATGACATTAAACAACTCAGTCAGCCACTCCAAACATGCATGCGTTCTCTTCCAAAATTCAATTAGGATCTCATCAGGACCGGTCGCTCGTCATCTACGCATCCTGCGAACATCCTTAACCTCCTCAACCTTAATAATGCTACAATATCTAAAATTCCGGTACCTTCCAGATTGCTCAAGATCTCCCAGCCCATCGTCTTTATCTACTTCGTTTAAGAATTTATGAAAGTAAGATTGCCACCTCCGTCTAATACGCGTGTCCTCCATCAGTATTTTATCGTTCTCGTCCTTGATGCACCTCACGGGTCCTCATGTCCTTCTCCTTGGCTAGTCTGTACAACTTTTTATCCCCGCTTTTTCCTCTAATTCCACATACAAACGTTCAAAAGACGTCATTTTCACCGCCGTAACCGCTAGCTTTGCCTCCTTCCTCGTCATCTTATATAATTCTATGTTCGTCCACTTCTCCACTTCATTTCATCCTTGCTTATGACCAATTTCGCATACGCCACTTTCTTTGGTTCTACCATTTCTTGAACTTTATCATTCCACCATCAATCCCCACGATGCCCACCATGACTACCCCGCGAGACCCCTAGCACTTCTTTAGCTACCTCCCAAATGCAATTGACCATCCTGTCCCACATATCGATCGCATCCTCACTACTCCCCCAAGCCCCTGGTCATCAACCTCTCCCTCATCTCTTTTGCACTAGTCATGGTCAAACTCCCCCGTTTGATTCTTAGCATGTCATCCACAACCCTCTTCTTTCTCTATTTTGATCTCCAAATTCCTAACCAAAAGCTTATGTCAGGTTGTAAGATACTCACTCGAAATAACCTTGCAGTCTTTACAAAGACCGATGTCAACCTTCCTAAAGAGCAAAAAATCTATATGGGTCTTAGCAACCGAACTACGAAAAGTCACCAAGTGATCCTCCTTCAAGAACCTCGAATTAGCTATCATCATCCCAAAAGCTTTAGCGAACTCCAAAAGTGAGTCGGTTCCCATGTTCCTATCCCTGAGGCCAAAGCCTTCATGCACACCGTCATAACCCCCGAAAGTGATCTGATATGTCCATTGAAATCCCCCGTACAAATAACTTCTCAGTGGGTGATATACCTCCCACTACCTCATCCAAGTCCTCCCAAAAGCATGAGATGATTCAATTAGGCCCGTTTTTTATCCTGAATGAATGGACGATCGAGCTATTTTTCCGCAGGACCTCCCCTACAGTATCGTTCTCACGACACGAGCTGACGACAACCATGCACGATAATGGCTGCAAGCTCTAGGAAATAAAGCGGTCGTGAGGTTACAAAGGTCGTGACTGAGTCTTGAAAACGAGAACTAAAGTTCGAGTGAGCGGCAACAAGAGCACGTCTTCCCAAAAAGCGACCTTCGGCGAGTCGCACTACAATAACTCACTGGAACAGAAGGAAGGCGAGCGCCCCGGCGAACCATCCACTCTCGAGATTCATATTGATCAATAGATCTCCGCGTCCTGCCAGTTCGCTAAGTAGACTCACTCTACCGAGGGGCAACAAAGGCTGGAACTCTTCTTGCCAAAAATAAGGGACCTACTTCTCATCCTATATCTTCTCCTCCTCGTCCAAGCTCGTCTGCGGCGCATAAACACTAATAATGTTCATAGTGAACCCTCAAACTACCAACTTAATCGTCATCATCCTGTCATTGATCCTCCTAACCTCTACCTAGTGATCCCTTAGCACGCTATCTACCAAAATGCTTACTCAATTTCTATACTTCGACCTACTCGAAAACCATAACTTTACCCGTCCACATCCTTAACCTTAGATCCTACCCATTTGGTCTCCTGGACATAGACTATATTAATCTTCCTCTTCTTAAGAATCTTAACTAGCTCTATGGGCTTCCCCATTAACGTCTCAATGTTCCAAAATCCTATTCTCAACCCAGCATCTCCCTTACCCCACTTACCCCCCCAACCCTCGCCCCCGTTTCCGACCGAGAACATGACCCTAGTCTACCATCATTCACCAAAGCCACTAAAACAAAAAAATAAAAATACTAGTCAAAGGTTAACGCTAACACCCACGGGAACCAATACTAAAACACAAGTTAGCAAGAATACTAGAGGTAAGTCCGGCTTCTACAGACCAGAAAGATAACACAAAGGACAAGAATATAAGTTCAAGATTAAACAAGGCGTAACAGAAAAATTTAACACAGATAAACGACAGCAAATTACTAAGGGCAACCGGGGGGTTAGCTTTCTTATCGTTCACTAAAGCCACAAACAAATATAAGCTAATCAAAGGTTTATACTACAACAAGCAGGACTCAATACTAAAGCACAAGTTAGCAAGAATCTAGAGGCAAGTCGGACTACTACGACAAGAATGATATATCTAAAGGCAAGAAGAATAAGACAAGAATGTGAAGTCAAGATTCAATAAAGCGGAGGAGGTAAAGTTTAATTACAAGGATAACAGACAAAGAATGAATACGGGCCACCGAAGGTACCAATGGATATCACATGTTCGCCACCGAAAAAATTGAGTACCTGCGCAGCCTGACCAAAAACCTAATGGAGAGAAGGTCTCCGGTTGGGGAGAAAGAAAGCGAAAAGCAAAGAAAAAGAGGAGAGAAGCGGAGAGATCTGGACGAAAAATGTACTACTCACCGAAGAGATATTGGCCGAAACAAAGTCACCAGTGATAGGGAAAGAGGAGATGAAAAAGTGTACCTGATCGGAGCAGCGGCGGCTAGTGCCTAGTCGCCGGTCGGAGGACAAAGTGGCGCCCAACGTTGGGTCACCGTCGGAGAAAGAGATAGGGGGTAGGGGTGGGGGAGTTGTTATTCTTACCGTTGGGGAAGGAGAGAGAGGAGAGAGAAGTGGGATAACACTGTCTAAAGGGAAAAGAGTACAAAGGAAAGAGAATGTAAAGTTTCCCAACAATCTATGTCTGGTTTTTTTAGCAAACCTAAGAGTGAATGTTTTTTTACTCCAAAGAATATTTCTCTGTAAGCTAATAGGAAAAGACTACCCTTCTTATGACATTATGGAGCCTAATTCAATACTCTGTTTAGCAACCTATGTCTACTTTTTTTTATAAGGTAAAGTAGCAATATATGTCTAATTTACTACTCTATTTTACAACCTATGTTAACCCAGTGCAATCTAACCGAATAGTCGCATGTAAAGGTGTTAACAAGCTAAGTTGAGCCAAGCTTTGCCTGTTCAAACTACGCTTAATATCACATGAGCTCAAGGGTATGCTGGAACTTGCTTGTAAAACTCTTGCATAGCTCAAGCTACAGTTCAACTCGACAACAATGGATTCTTACAATTTCTCAAACAACCTTTTTCTAGTAAAACAAATTTCTGATGAAATTAACAACTTCCACTTACTGTATGTTTCACAGGTTTGCCAATTATCCAAAGAACTAACAAAAAATTTAAAAAGATGGGTTCAGCTGAAGAAAAAGGAAACTTTCAAATTCTCCGGTCTCTTGAACACCAATTGTGCACACAAAGAAAGAAGATGGAAATGATACTTATTGAAGTGGGGTGAGGTTGAGGGATGTTTCTGACTTTCTGTCAATATCAGTCTACTATAGTGGGAGCAAAGGCAGGAAAGATCCAACACAATGGAGGCTGGAGGTCAGTAATGGTGGAGCCAGAGCACCATGCTTCAAGAAGACTTATATGCAAAGAATCTAAATAAGTTTATTCTTGAACACTACACAAGCATAACCAAGTCGGCGTGAGCTCAGCTGATTTAGTAATTGAGCTCGTGCTTAGCTCGTTCAGTAAATCACTAAGCTCAATTGGGATTTTACTAGTGGAGCCAAGCTTTTTTGTTTTGATGTGAACTAGCGGAGGCAAGCTTTGTTACACGCTTTCAGTTCATTGAGTTTTCAAGTAAAATAATACTACGTTGAGTGGTTGATTGTCTAGAAACATAATATAGCTGTTGTAAACGGGAACCTTTGGAAAAGGATCCATCACTACATCCAGAGTCCAACCATTGTGTATGTGTAGAATACTAGCAACAAAGGAATCTAGTCCCGCTGTATGATGTAGTACTTCTTATTTACAGACTTCTACCAGATTTTTTTTAGGTGAAGTACATACTTCTACCGGATTATAATCCACAAAAAGAACAAAAGGGATCCATAGACGCTCGAATGATCAATATAGGAACCGTCTCATTACTGAATCAGCTACTTTTCAAATATTGAAATCTAGCCAGTAAGACAGTACGATTACAATCGAAAATCACAATGAACATTCATAAAAATCGATCTAAAAGCACAAATAACATTCATAAAATCGATCTAAAAGCACAATGAACATTCATAAAAATTGATCCAAAGGCAATTTCGCAGCAGTATCAAATCTCTACTTAGTAGACAGCGCCGTATTGCTTAGTCGTAACATGAATAACACGTCAATTAATCAGTTACGTGCAGATCAATCCCTAAACTATACAAAGCATGCTCTCTAATCTTATCCAAAAGAAATTTCGCATCCGTATCAAGTTTCTACTTAATAGATAACGCTGTATTACTTAATCGTTACATGAATAACACGTCAATTAATGAGTTGCTTGCAAATCGATCCCTAAACTATACGAAACATGCTCTCTAATCTTATCTAAAGCAAATTCACATCTGTATCAAGTTTCTACTTAATAGATAACACTGTAATACTTAATCGTCACATTAATAACACGTCAATTAATGAGTTACTTGCAGATCGATCCCTAAACTATACTAAAACAGTTCTCTCTAACCTTATCCAAAAGCAATCTCACATCGGTATCAAGTTTCTACTTAATAGATAACGCCGTATTACTTAATCGTCACATGAATAACACGTCAATTAATGAGTTACTTGCAGATCGATCCCTAAACTATACTAAAACAGTTCTCTCTAATCTTATCTAAAAGAAATTTTGCATCTGTACAAGTTTCGACTTGATAGATAACACCATATTGCTTAGTCGTAACATGAATAACACGTCAATTAATCAGTTATTTACAGATAGACCCCTAAACTATCGAAACAGTGATTTCTAATCTTTCAATTTGTACATAGATGAGGATCAAAAAGTAAAACTAAATCGTAAACTGCGTAAAGCCGGAGGTAAGATTATCAACAAGGAAATGGTTAAGAAATAGAGTACCTGAGCAAGAGCTAGGGTTCCGATAACGGCCAAATTGAAGAGGAGCAAAAAGGACGGTTGAAATCTCGTCATCGCCACACTTGTTCGTATCTACGGTGAGAGAATCGTTGTTGAAGTTGTGAGTGAGAGTTGAAGACTCGGAGTGTTCACTGTCTCGAGAGATTTATTTGAAGAATTTAAGTACGGAGTTCATAGATCTGTGGCTGTAGCCAATGTGAGATTGCCACGTGACCCTGGTGAGGTGTTTGTATTTGTTGAATAATTCTGGGCCCAATTTAGTAAAAGGAGTTTTGCTAATTAAGCCCATTGCAGCCTGGCTCATATGAGGAAAACCTGCTTCTTAAGGGGGTGTTTGGTATGGAAGACAACATTTTGTGTACCATTTTCTCATGCTTGATTAATTACAATGTTTTGGAAAATAATTTTTTTAATTTATTTTAACTTGTGTCGTTCTTGTATGGGGGAGAGGCACGGGGCTAGTCTCCTTTAAGACTGTGCATAAATCACCGAAAATCGAATTACCGAATCGAGAATTTCGGGATTCGATATGGTATTCGGGAGTGCTTTTTATAATTTTAATTTTTGAGATCGATATTCGGGAAACATAAATTTATTGTTCGGTAATTACCAAATACCGATATATTTTTTAATCACATGGAAATTGGAATTTTCAATTCATATTCTAATTAGTGTTGCTAACTTGTAATGTTCTTAATTTGCAGTATAAATAACTTGTAATGTTCTCAACTTGCATGTTAGTAAATAGCTTTGTTTTTTAACTTTTTTTATATAGTTTTCCACCTTTTAAGAGGATTCAAAGACTACTGCGCGAGAAGTTGCAAATTTAAGTTGGACTTCTTATTTTAGCATTTTTGTCAAACATGGTGCTCAAAATTTGGATGCAATAAATGTTGAATTAACGCTCGCTGCAGCACAGCTTGTTAATGGAGTATATGATATTGTTAGCGACTCCGACTTCAATATGCCTAATGGAATTACATAGGAACAAACATGATATTGTAGAAGATGAAATACACACCGTAATTGGTTTGCCTTCACTCTTTTTACATGAAAATTTCTGTTTCACTTCAGAATGAACCATTGTCGAAGAGAGGGATTTTACATCATTACACACTCTATAGACTTATTTTTGTATGACCTTTTGATACTGAGGCGTAGTTATTGTTGTTGTTTTGGGTGTTCTGGGCCAAGGTATAGCGACATCCATAGAGGTTTATACTTCCCCTTTTCCAAGCTTGTTTGATGCATTTTCTCTCTGCATTCAAGACAGAAGAAGCAGTATTTTAAAGATTAGGCATTTGTATTTAGGGACTAGGGAGAAATAGCAAGTTTTAAGTTTATTGACTTTCAAGAGAGAAAAAGCAAATGTGATCTGTGAAGCATATTCTTTCTTAATGGAAATATAGTACTTCCACTTCATTCAGTGATGTTGCTTCTTGTAAATGTTTATGTAAACGTGTATGGTGGAATGTCTAATTATACACGTTTACAGTTTCTTCTCTAAAATTTGATGGGGCTACCAATTTACCACCTCTTTGACATGCGAGTTTGGGAGCAAATTAGACCCTTTTCTAAAGAAAAAAATGCATATTACTAAAAGGGCTTTTAACACATTTGGCTGCTCGAAAATACTTAGGGTGTGTTTGGTTTGCGCAGGGTAAACGGAATGAAATCTAGTAAGGAAATGGAATGGAAAGGAAAGAAATTACATGATTGTCCTTACATGTTTGGTTCTGGGTGGTCCGGAGTCCGGAGTCAGGGGTCCGAGTCCAAGGTCCGGGTTGAGGAAAGGGAATCCAAATACCTAGTGGGGTGGGAAATCAAGAAAAAAGAATGAAAGTTGAAAAGAAGTAAAGGAAATGAAAAAATAAGGTCATACAAACAACAACAAAGAAAATTTCATTCATCTATTCTCTTTCCCTAATATACATAGCCATTAATTATGTATATTATGTGTATGTTATATATCAATTCTCCTTCCATCCCAAAAAAGATTGTTTAAATTACTATTTGGACACTCAAAGAAGTGAAAGCAAATCAAATTGAGCTTGTATAATTTATCTAATGATTAGATATGTAAATCAAGTTCATAATCATCTTATTAGGTTGCAAATCAAATTAGATATTTACATATCTAATTATACAGTGTAAATATTCCTTACTATAAATTGAGCTTGAAAGCTAACCAGTGACATGGGTCAACCACTCAGCAACTCCGAAAAACGTGACAATAGTTCAATATGTACAAAAAATCTAAGAACAACAACTTAAATTAGACTGCAAGCTTTTATCCACGGAAAAAAAGTACTTGTGTAATAACATTCGGTTAAGAGTTTCAAATCAAATATGAAACGGTTGAGTTAGGCCCATGATAAACTCTTACACATTCAAAACATCACACAAACCATAAAGTTCGACTAACATCAAAAGTTAGAGGAAGAATACATAGTGTATGGGCCTATAACTCGCGAGAGTCGTCAAGCCGTATATTATGAGAATACATTGATCTGGCTCATCACTATTCACTACTCCCTTCCTACCTCATTAGATATGTAAATCAAGATCAGCATCATCGATCAACACATGAACGGATTGAAAGCAATATAATGCTAATTCCAAGGAGGGGCACCACTGAGCAAGCGCGACAAAATAACACTAACCACGGATGGATAGCATCAATAGTATGAATGATTAATATCGGCCAAGTTATCTTGGCAAGAAGGAATGTCGTGTTCGACTTGCAACCAGTGAAGTGCATTCCAGAACCACTGGCGGACCTACCTTTACCAAAGGGGTGTCAAGTGACACCCTTTCGTCCGAAAATTACATTGTTTAGCTAGGTTAAAATTTTAGATTTATATATATATAATGTATGATGACTCACTTATCCCTTATTTATTAAATATGTGCACCCAGTTGGAAATATTTCTGCGTCCGCCACTGTCCAAAACTAGTTGCAAATGGGAATACGGTATTTATTCAGGTCAAATAACTTGGCCCGCAATCATTCATATATATGTTTGGTATCCATCCTTGGTTTGGCGTTTATTTGCCACGCCTGCGCATTCTAGCCCTTCTAGGGAATACCCTAACCCTGGAATCGGCGCCTGGCCATCTTCGTTTGCGATCGACGTTCCGGCTTTGTCCGTCGGCAGCTGATTGTTGGTTAGCATTATGTTGTTTTGAATCCATTTATGTGTTGTTTCTTAACTTCCAAAAAACATTATGAAGAGAAAGTTTATAATATGTAAGATTAGACATTGGAATTTAAAGGACATTGAAGAAATAGCAAGGTTTAAGCTTATCGATTATTCAAGAAAGAAATAGCAAGTGTAAATTTTGAAGCATATTCTTTCTTAATGGAAAATTTATTTAAATTCGACTGAACTCTTATTAATGAAAGACATATATATACAAATTACAATAGAAGAATCATATTACTACTTTACATCTAAAATTATATTCTATACAATTAAGGTAATAGTATAATTCTAATTATGGTACAAGACTAATTCTATCAAATATATAATATAGAAAATAGGAGAATCCTGATTACTGAAATTGGTCGGCCGCAGTTGATCTTTGTGCCACAAGGGTGCTAAAGCCATCTTGTTGAGCACTATTTAACACGCACTGCATGATCATAGCGGGCCTTTCATACTGAGGCTGCTCTAAAATCTTCAAAAGGATCAAGGAAGACCTGCAGAAAGATGTCTGATCTGATATCTGGAAGGGACATGACAGACGTGTACTTGTCCTTTTGCTACCTTCTCTCGAACAAAGTGAATATCCATCTCGATGTGTTTAGTACGCTGGTGCTGAACCGGATTACCAGAAAGGTAGATGGCACTTATATTATCACAATAAACCAAGGTAGCTTTCTCAATAGGACAATGGAGCTCTAACAATAGATTATGTAACCAACATGACTCATAAACCACATTGGCTACCCCTCGATACTCGGCTTCTGCACTTGAACGTGAAAGCGTGAATTGACACTTGGCAGACCATGAGACCAAATTATTATCTAAAAATATGCAATAGCCAGACGTAGACCGTCTGATGTCGGGACAACCACCTCAATCAGAATCTGTATAGGAGACCAATATAGACGTCGACGAAGAATACAAATGCAAACCATACTCAAGTGTTGCCTGAATGTACCTAATTTGAGCGCATTCATATGTTCAACTCTGGGATCATTGTTGAGTGTATTTTATACACTCTTTTGAGTCCTTTTTAGTTAGTATTTTACTCTTTTATTTTGCGTTTAGTATAGTGTTAGGTGTGTTTTTCTTTCGTTTGTGTCACAGCGGTCATAAAGGAGAAGATACCATTTTTTAGGATGAAATGAGCTTAATTGAGGATGAAAATTGCACAAGCACAACCCAAAAAATGAAGCCTAAGAAGTGTCAAGAAGAACAGAAGAAATTGGCACATTCCAGACAAAAATCACAGAGACACCGCGGTGTCTGGCCCAGCAGCACCGCGGTGCCATGGAACCGATGTCAGGAAAATTAGCACTGATGCGTAAAAATTGTCGAAAGTCCGAAACTGAAACACCGTCGAAGGCACCGCGGTGCCATATGTCCAGTGAGCTACAGTGGTTTCAAAAGAATTAGCACTGCGGTGCCTGCCAACGGAACCGCGATGCCGACACGTATTTTCAGAAAAGTTGGGTCGAAATTGGACAAGGGTAAAGGGGTCCGAAGCAAGGTTTTTCTCAGATATAAATACCCTAAACTCTATCATTATTAGATTATTCTACTTTTGAGAGGAGAAAAGGAGGCAAGACACAATTGGAGACATCCCATTATTCAAGTTATTTTCTTTCTCTTACTTTATTTCAGTTTATGTTGGATTGTAAATTAGTTCTTGACATGACAATGTTTAGGAGCTAATTACTTTAGTAGGGTTTCCATCGAATCTTCTTGAACCTCTTTCATATAGTTAATGGATAGTTCTTGATTTCTTCTTCATCATATTAAGATTTATTCAATATTGTTATGATAGCTTGATAAATAACTGGTTATTAATTGTCATCACTTATATGATTTCAAATTAAATGTTTGAAAGGTGAGATTTGAATATGTTGTAATTGTCTAGACATAGGTTAAAATCGTGGACGAAAGTATCCCGATATTTGTGTAGTATTTAAAGGTTATTGTTCTTAATCCTCCTGTGTGGTAAAACTTATCATAAAATATAGAAGGTTTCTGCATAATGTTGAGCTCTTGTATGTCCTAACCGGAATATAATGACAGATTAGTTAACTTGCTATCATAATAAGAAGAAGAATCATTAGCATTGCATTAACACGTGAAAGAGTGGATAGTTGAGGAGATTGAAGCTATATTTCCTTCATAACTGTTATAAATACAAAATCTTATAATCTTTAGTTTATTTTCTGCAATTAGTTATAATTCTTAGTTATAATCCTCAAACTAAAGAACGTCAACCAAATAGATACCATAGGATAGATAATCGGTACTTAATAAACCAGTCTCTGTGGATGATAAACTCGGTCTTACATACTATATTACTTGGAACAATACGTATATTTGCGTAAGCACTTAGAAATATCGCAACAATCATGCATAAACAAACACACCTGTTGTATGACATATGTAATGTCAGGTCGCGTGAACGTCAGATACTGAAGTGCTCCTGCAAGACTACGATAACGGGTCGGATCCTCATAAGGAGAGCCAGCTGCAACACCCAACTTAGGTTTAGTATCCACTGGAGTAGAAGTGGACTTACAGGATGACCTCCCAACCCTCTCAATGATCTCTGCTGCATACTTTCTTTGTGACAAGAACAATCCACCTGCATGACGAGTGACAGCAATAACCAAAAAGTAACTCTATGGGCCCAAGTCTTTCATGGCAAACTCAGAACCGAGCATTGTCATAATAGATATTTAATTTTATTTATTCATTTGGGAGTGAAGTTGGCAACTAGCTTGAGGATCATCCATCGAGCAAAGTTTCAATTTTCAACCTCTCGATTACACGTCGACGTTTGATACATTCGTTCCTTCATTAAATTATTATTATTATTTCTTCATTTTATTTAGCGCACTTAATTTCATTATCTTTAACTAATTATTAGCATAATTAAAATGAAATCAATAAGAGGTATGCTTAACGGTAAGGGTAATACTTCTTCTACTATGGGTAACAAGGGTCGGTGTACTTCTTCTAGTTCTAATCATCCTATTTCAAGACATAATCTTATTCCTAGAATGAATGATTTTGTTGATACTTAAGATTTTCCTAAAATATCATATGATTTAGACGAGGAGTTATTTTTTGCAACTCAACAAGACTTTAATTTAGAAAATGATCTAGATGACACACCCACTAATGTAGATGACTTATCCACTAGTGCGCCTTCAACTGAAATGCCTCTTATTCCCCCTAGTATGACACGAGGTCCAGCAAAACGGTCATTAAAATCAGATGCACGGTAATTTTTTATTAGGGACGTAGAGAATCAAGTAGCTATATGTAAAATTTGTAAAGGGTTTATAGTTTTAGAACTGGAAAAGGTCATGGTGGGACGGGGGAGGGGGGGAGGGGGTTAATGAGACACATAGCACAAAAACACCCAACTAGGTATGCCCAATACAAGGCTCAAAAATTGGGTGCGCAAGCGCCCTCTCCATCGGAACAAGGTTCACATACTGATTCGGACCAAGTACAGAGTCAAATTAACCCTGTAACGGGAAGAATTGTAGGCCCTAAATACGATAAACATAGAGATGGGGAAGCACGATGTTATACCCCGTAGTTCTGACCCTACGTATGAGAGCGTACGAAAGCATGTAAGACTTAAAATTTTCAAATGATAGGTTGACAGATTGTTCCGGACGGGTTTTAGTCAACTTTGAGGCGGGTTATGACCCGGTACATTGAGAGTTCCTAAGTGTTTCAAAGGCATAGGGCGTAGTTCGTTGAGTCTAGATTCCAACGCAACCAACCGTTCGTCGATAGGACGTCGGAGTAGAAAGTTATGAGAGTTACAAGTTCGGTCGTGATCGGACATAAATGTGTTTGGACAAAGCGGCGAGCGCGCGCGGAAATGCGAGGTCGCTGAAGTTGCAGCCGCCGCCAGCTGAGGCGCCAGCGCGGAAGTTCCGGAGTCGCAGAGGTTTCAGCGCCGCGACGCCGTCGTCGAGCCGCGCGCTGGCGGATTCTGGCGGAAAAAATGAGGAAAAATAATATTTCTCTTTTAAAAGACCTTGGGAGGGTTAAAAGTGTCCCCCCCCCCCCCCCATCTGATTTTCTTGCAGACTTGGTCATCTTTCTAATCCCTCTCTCTCTCTAAGCTTAAGCTCCCACTTCTCTCTAAAATTCCAAGAGGAATTCAAGCCTAAGAAAATTTGAAAAGTTAAGAACAAGAAGGAAGCTTGTGGCTAGCTTGTTGGTGTTATTGTGGTGGTGTTCTTGGCAAGGAGGCTAGCAAAATTGTTGGAATAAGTTTGGCTAAAGCTTTAAGGTAACATTTCTTCTCTTGTGGTTAGTTATTAATGTTGCATGTGAAGAAGAAGGGATGTGTAGTAGTAAATAATGCACTTAGAGTCCTTGCATGTAAGAAATGTGGTTTGGATATGAAAGAATTGGTTAAGAAGATATTATGAGCATGTTGTAGCCTAAAAACTACCTTAGAATTATTAAGTGAATTGTTGTACCTTATGGGCAGAATTTTACACACCCAAGTTTAGGTGTGTAATCCCCTTTGAAATGTTGGATTGTTGAGCCTTAAATGTGGCGTTTGGATGAAAAATTCGGCCTTGAGAAAGGTGGCAAAGTATGTAGAAACAAAGGAAATGCTGCCCAATTTTCCATAGAATTTAGTGACTTTGAACTTGGATTGTTCTACATTGAAATTAGAGGTTAATAAACGTATCATGGTTATTTTAGGTTGACATATCACTTGCGGTAGTTTGGACTTAGCAAGTGGATTGACCGAAGAGGTATGTGGAGCTTTCCTATCTCTTGAGCATGAATAGATGAAACTATGTAGTACGGTAGACGTACAAGATTTGGTATTCTTACTTGTTTCAAGTATATAATGATTTGTTTCGTTTTAAGAATGTATAAGTCCCTTGGTTAGGGGAAAAATATGATTTTACTAAAGTGTAGGGTTAATATAACAACTTTATGGGAAGTTGGTTTATTAGCTTTATAAAAGGTTAATGAGAAGAGGTTTACTCTAAGTAAGACAAGTAAGGACAAATGATTTGATTTATGAAAGACAAATTGATTTTAAGGCATCAATTGCCCAAAGGTTTTATGTATGAAAAATAGTCACTTTTAAAAGAGTTGAAGTATGTAGTACTTGGGTTAAATTCCCGGTTTCCTTTTATTAAAGATATGATTAAGTGCCTTAAGTAAACTAAAATGAGAGGGTATATGAACAAGACTAATAAGAAGTTATAAGTTTTCTTAACTTATTTATGATTATGATATGATGTGATTTGAGCTAGGGTAAGAGTATATCCGAGGCAAGCCCCAAGATCGTTATACCACATTCTCGGGGTAGAGTATGCGAGGCAAGCCCCAAGATCGTCATACCACCTTCTTCAGTGTAAGAGTATATCTGAGGGGCAAGCCCCAAGATCGTTATATCATCTGCTTCAGGGTAAGAGTATATCTGAGGGGTAAGCCCCAAGATCGTTATACCATCGCTTGGGGTAAGAGTATATCCGAGGGTAAGTCCCAGATCGTTATACCACCTGTTCGTGGATTTGCTACCCACGATCGAGGAATACCTCACGCGAGTCCTTATGGGCTTATCGGGTGAAATAGTCTCACGTGCGGTACAACCTATGCGAGGAATACCTCGTGCGGGTCCACGGGACTATGCGGGTGAAATAGTCCCGAGAGTAGAGTGCGTATTGATACTACGGGCGAGGTACCCTGTTTTGATCATGAGACCCCTATTTTATGCAGTATTATATATACTTGTCACTCTCATTGTTAGTAAGGCAGAGTAAAATGTATTTTGTTTGTCTTCCATGACTCCAACTTACTTTTAGACTTATGATATCATTATTTCAGTATTTTTCCAGCTTTACATACTTGGTACATATCATGTGACCGACTTCCTGGGCCATGCGTTACGCCGCATGTAAGCGGTAAGCATCAGGATCCTCGTTCTTGGATCACCGTTAGGTGTCGAAGCTCCATTCCTCCGAAGCTTGTTTATCGTACAGATATTCCCGACGCTATAGGTATTTTGTACATTCGGGGTATGGCGGGGCCTCCGCCATACGATTGTTATCTTTAAGTGCAGTGGTCATATATGTGTTTTGGGCTATAAGAACCAGTTGTACTGCCATACTTTTGTTTAAGTATGTTTTATGGAAGGCAGTCTTATCGGCTGGCCAGTGATGTTTACCTTTTTATAAGTTATGTGTTATGTATGTTCCGCTGCTATTCTCTGATGTATACCTGACAGGGTACCCCGGTAGGGTACCAGTCGCGACCCCGGGGTCGGGTCGTGACACACTAGCAAAATTAGTTGTTGTGGAGGGTTTGCCTTTTTCATTTCCTGAATCTCCTGATTTTATTCATTACATTAGATAAATGTATAATCCTGCTTTAAAGGTTTTTCTAGATCAAATGTTAAGAGAGATGTACACAAATTTGCACATGAATATCAACATTATTTACGTTACTTCTGATATAGGCTGTAGTACTAATGTCGCGCCCCTTTTCGGCCGCGGCATTTTTTTTTCTAAACTCCTGCTCAAATAACAAGTTAGAAAATAAAATAAAAGCTAATATGTTTTTAAAAGAATGCTAAAATGTTAAAAGGGGTGCTAACATATTAGGATGCTTAAAAGGTTTGCTAAAAAAAGTGTTAAAGGAATTAAATTGCTAAAGGGTGCTTTAAAGTGCTAAGGGTTCGCGGAGTCGCCACCTAATTAGTTTGGGTGAATTAGGACACCTAAATGTTTAACTAGTTTAAAGTAAAACATTAACTCCATTTTATGGTCTGCTAAACTTAGTGAGATTCCGGGTAAGGATTCTTTATTATCCTAAAGGGAAGGGGTTAGGCACCCTAAAGGATCCGCTAACTTGCGGTTGTCCGTTCAAACCTAGGGTGAATTATCATGCTAAGAAAAGGCATATTTAAAGACATTTAAGAAAAGGGAGATATATTCTCTAAATATTTTGCAAGATTTGTGTATAAAAGCCAAAGTTAATTTTGACAAATATGCAATTAAGGTACCTAAATACTATGTTAGATATATGTTGCAAAACCTATTATGACAAAGTATTTGCTTGTGAAAATGAAGTAAAAAAATGGATCACGCTAACAAACCATTGATTTAAATAATTATCCTTAAGTGGCGCTAATAAGAATTTATAGCAAAAGGATTTCTCATGTTGAAATAATATATTGCCTATCTAGATAATTATGCAAATGAAAATCATTAGATGATTTCTTATAACCTAAGAAAGGGTAGCTACCTTTTAATTTATTGCTTCCATGTTTAAATACTCCAAGTGTCCTACTAGTAACATAATGTTAGTCAATTATATTACAATAAATAAATGAGGAAAGGGAATCGGTGGAGGACTCGAAAGATGGCGATGTAATTCGCGGGTTGGAATTTTGCGATACGGATAGAGAATGCACATAAACGCGATCTTCGTGAGTTGCGGCGAGTCTCGTCATGAGACTCTTTGTTGCTCCGATGTGTGCCATGTAAAAACAAGAAAGATAAGGATTAGTATATGTCCAACAAACTTATCAAACAATAAATAACATTTTAGCATGAAAACTTGAACATACATAAACCCACTGCTTGGCAAGAACCAAACAGAAGCTAACAATTTTTGATAGCCCACAATATACCATGCAAGGAATATCGTAATGAAAACCCAACAATAGACCAAACAGAGGGACAACAATGAAATATGATGCAAGCTCAAATGAAATAATTATCAGGACAGCCCAGGCATTAGGCCTTGGATACCAACAGAATGCAGAGAAACTTAAGGCAAGCCCTAAAAAATGTGAAATTTCAGATTTTCAGAGAGGTAGAATACTGGGAAGACAAGCATCAGAGAACACATATTAGATACTAAGGTTGCTCATGCTATGTTGAACACAAGATCCAGGCATGTATTGTAGCAACTAGGCTTTGACATTAAATGTGTCCATATATACGTAGACAAGATGACTACAGTACACCTTTGGATTTGTATTGAGAGAGTCGATTCATGTCATGATCTGGGCCAAAAGGTACTTATGAAGATAAAGAAGAGGCATGTCGAGATATACCAACTAAACAGGGTGGTGTGCAGGTCTTTAGTCTAACATAATAATTCTTTTAAAACATGCAAAGATACTCAAATTATAAGATAAGTTTAAAAGGGAAAGGGTCTAACAGATGCGTGATGGGTACAACATAGACTAAGATAAGATTACTTATACCCTGCAAACCACTTCAAAGTTCAATATTTAACTTAAAAGCCTGATGTAGATGTTTATTACAGAGATGACACATATAATCGCAACTGTAGAAAGTATAGGAATTTCACTTATTACTCAGCTTAAGTTAGGGCGACGCAGACTATTAATGTGTTCGGAGGAGTAAAAAAACTGAAATTTACTTGAAGCCATTTCTCGAGTCAGTTTTCCCAATTAACCAGTTTCAAGCCAATATCACCTAATCCGATCAGACACACCCACATTCAGACCCGGATAACAATTAGTTGTGCTTGACCATCCAAAGAAGACATAATAAAACATGCTACTGTGAAGGATTCCAACAGCAGATAGTATCAACCAAAATAAGTTTCAGAATAGTCTACAGACACAAATAACAGCTATATTAGCTAAGCGTATTCAACCAACACATAATCATCATATATATCACGAAACACAAGTCGAATGAGAAAATATGAAAGGAGGTGAGATTACCTTCTCCGGACAGCGACCCGGGGCAGCGTATCAAGTCGTCGGAGCCACTCGACGGGTTTTGGGCTTTGCGATGCGAAACAGAGGGGAAGGTTTTGCTTGCTGATTCCTTGGTTGTATTTACTACTGTGCTCTGCCCTATGTTCGACTGCCCTAATGGTTCTTAACTGCAGCTAAGGGCTCGATGCTATCCCCCTAAGATGAACTCTACTGTGCTATCGGTTTCGATGATATCTCCTATGCTCTGCTCCTAATTTTGACCTAAATTGCTATGTCGTCCCCCCCGACTCAGCTCTGTTTTGATGCGATGGGTATCCTGCCCTTTTCTAAATCCCTCGTCCATGCCTATTGCATGCATATAACTTCTGTATTTATAGCCCTAATTCGGGTTCTAAATTAGGTAAGCTATAAAGGCTGAGATTCTTATCGATATTGGTGTTGATTCGTCTTTGAAATCCCTCCCGATTTCAGATTGATTCTTACCATTTGTTGTGAGATTTGGGTAGGGATATGGTAAGGAAAAGCTGGCTAGGGTGCGTGGATAAAGGGAAATCCCGGATTCTCCGGCGAGAAATCCGGGCGGCGACGTAGGAGCTTTAGGGTTTCTGGTGTTATCGACCTTGTTTTGAGGGCTGCGTTTTGTTTTTAGGTTAGGGGAGTGGGGGACGACGGGAAGGTAAAGGGCTGGAGTATAATTAGGCAAAGGGGCTGCTGGGTTATATCGCTGTGGGCCGCTGGTAAGTGGGCCGAAAAGGGTGGGCTGATGTTAAAATTGGGTAGATAGTGGGCTGATAATTAGGTATTAATTTAGGTGGGTTATTGGTGTTAGGTTAGTTTTAATTAAGTATTAATTTGGGTAGTGTATTATTAATTAATTAGTGACAAATTAAATCAACAAATGTGATTAAATTATTTAGGTGCTCCATTAATCTAATTGTTATCAAAAAAATAAATGCGGGCGTGCTATTTAATTAATGCTTAATACTTTAGAATGCGACGCTATTATTTAAAATCTTATTATTGTGCATTATTGCGAAGTTAAATTAAAATTAAAATGAGCTTAGATTAAATTATTTAAATGCTAAATGCAAGTATGATTTTTAAGAATTGTTTAAAGCTTTTATAAATGCGACGCTTTTAAATGCATGTATTTAGATTAAAAAAAATTGACTTTAAAATAAATGCGGCTATGCTACCTGACACGACGTTATCGCTAAATTATTTATTTTATGCCTTAATTAATTATTTAAGAATTACGACAAAGCTTAAAGTTAATTAATGCGGGCGCGGGACTCTAAATGCTTAAGACTTTACGTAAGACGCGATGTCATTATTAAATTAATTATTAATGCCTGTATTTATATTTTATTCGCTGCATTTTATTAAAAAAAATCCTAAAAAATTATTTTACAAAATTAGTGTAATTTTATAGTTAATGGCTGGACGGGAGGGTCAAAATTGGGTGTCAACAACTAACGGTCATGATTATTTAACGGTAACCTGTCATTGGATAGATTATAAATGGTCTATGCAAAAACGTATTTTAGCGTATAGATATATAGATGATAGGCACACTGATAATTTTATTACAAAAAAATATTTATTTTGTTTGCCATTATTATGGCATAACTGATAAAATTATGACTATTACATTAGATAACGCTTCTTCTAATAATTATGTTATTATAATTTTTAAAAATAGTTTAACTATCATTTTCATATAAGATGTGCGTGTCATATATATAACTTAGTTAAAGGGTGGTCTGTCACTTTTTGCAGACATTCTTAATAAAATACAATTTGCTATAAACTATACTTTAAAAAATAATAGAATACAACGAAAAAAAGGAATATAAGAAAATTTGTCATGATTGTCAACTACCTTATAGAAAAAAATTCGAAGAAGTACCCACTATATGAAATTCTTTGTACCAGCAACTAGTTGTTGCTTATGACTATAGAAGATCTATAACTTTATTTTTGTAACGCCCATAGTAAAAATCCAGCTTATATGGTTGTAGATAGCGATTGAGATAAAAATGTCGAACTTATTATATTTTTAGAGAATTTTTTCAAGCAACGAAAGAATTTTTCGATATATATTATCCTACTATTTCAACTATGTTGTTTTATATAGCTCTCATATTTTTATTACTTAACAAATATATGGCTAAACTAACTTATAAGACAGAAATTAAAAAAAATGTTTATCAAAATAAAATATAAAAATTTATTCCTATTCCCACTATTTATATTATTGGTATTGTATTAAATCTGACTATTAAAATAGACGGATGTAAATCACTTATTGAAACTATTTATGATTGTATAGCAGTAATACCACATCCAAGTCCCAAAAATTTAAATGACCCACCACCAAGAAAGTGCTAGCAACCAACCGACTTTCATACCATCATCATCTTCTTCTTCAACATAACCACAAAACGACATGTTATTTTTGCGGCTAGTATTGAAAGTCTCAGAAATAAAATGTGCGGTGCTAACACTACTAACCAAATTAACGAGTTCGATGTTTTTGTTTTGCAGGGTGTTTTACCGCACTGAAATACAACGGCAAGGACACAAGACTTGTGAAATCTTTGGAGGATGAGATGACATTTTCGACACTTTCAATGATGACCCGAGATGTTTTGAACATTCAAGTGTCATCAACGGCGTCTTGAAGCACTTTTTCTGCCGACAAATTTCAAATAGGAGAGCACAGACACTCATTAGCCGGAGACGGTTTGGAGATTGCAGTATTATTCAGAGATTGGATACGAGAGCAGAGAAGGTGCGGTCAACCGGAGATCAACGAAGAAGAAGACGAAAACTACAACGACATCTTATCTGAAGGTATGAGTAGCGACGTGAAGTAATTTGACCAACAAATATCAATTTCAACCGAAGAACCACATGAAATTTTAAGGAAAATAGAACAATTATTTTGAAAATGTAATTTATTTAATTGCAATTTTACTATATCATTTGCAACTTTTGAACGACACCACAAAATTATAATTTTGACAATTGTATCTGTATATTGTATTAGAAAAAAATTATATTTATATTAAATAATATAATAGACACAAAAACAGCCTTGAGATATTTTTATTACACTCTTTTGTTCAATTATTGAGTTGTTTATATATATAATTTTTAATTAAGTGGGGAAAAAACGCCCCGCTCCCGATCCCGCTAAATCTGCCCCGTTTCGTGGATCCGCAAAGCTCATTTTCCTTTCAAGGTAAAGCGGCGCATAAAAAAGGACTGACCCGTCAAAAGTCTGACCACCCCTAATTGTATGGTTACTTTTTACTGATACATTTATTAAATTTTATAGAAAAGATCATATAATTAAAGTAATATTTATATTGAATCACAAAATTGAATTTCCGAGGTTACGAATTCACGAATACGTGGAATATTGCAGTCTCGTGAATATGGGATAAGGAAAATGTCATGAAATCAGCCATCAAGGCGTTACTGATATTTGCTTAATTTGAGGTAGAAAAATGACAATACTAGTGGCAAATGGAGACGGTTGGGTCACAAGCAGCTCTTTTGTCGTCTAGCCATTACATTTAATAATGAATGAGAAATAAAAACAAAGATTCGTTCAAAAAGTGGAAGAAAAAGGCTTCTGGTAGTTTCAACTTTCAACTTTCAAGTCATGACAAATTCATGATTGTTCTTTTCCCAAAGCATGCCTTTTCTTCCTCCCTTTCCCAAAATCAGCCACTCACGATTAGAAAAACCTGCGACCGCTACTTTTTCGAATACGTACAGGATAAATTCGATCGATTTAATACCGCAAATTACGCTACCAATTAACCACAATCGATGTGCTACGCGATGTACTCAACCAAAAAAAATTATATAGAGGATCAAACTCGTGATATTACGGTCTCGCGCTCTATTACTACACCAACTTGACTACCCGAAAGATCAAATCAGCCACTCCCTCTATTTTATTTCATGCGACTTTTAATTGCACACATAATTTTTATATAAAATTATAACTTTACTATAATTTGATGGACTATAAATTTCATTACTAGATGTAAAATAATAATTTAGTTATATTATTTTAAAAGTTTTAATTTAAAAGAAGGAAAATACATTAAATGACTTTTGAACTATATTCGAAAAGTCAAATTCACGTCCAAACTAATCGAGCGATCTATCATCCTTTTGTATAATTAAAAGTGAATTTATTTATTCTTGAAAATTGATGTGACACAAAATATAAAATTAAGTAGAGAAAAACGCATTTTGAGTAAAATTATATTTTTTATTGTAAGTTTTAGATTTTTTTAACCTCACCCCAACCCCACCCACCCACCCACCCATCCCTTTCTTCTTCACGACATTCCCCTCACCCCACACTTCTTCTTCTTCTTCACGCCCCACCCCAACCTGTCCCTTTCTTCTTCATTCCTCCTCCCCCAACCCCATGAGCTCCGACGAGCACATCCTCCAACCCTACCCCACGCCTCTTCTTCTTCTACACACCCCACCTTCCATAGTCTTCTGTCTTCTTCATTTTTTTCTCGCCACACTTTTCTACAACTTAATTTTTTCATCAATTCATTTTTCTCATTAAACCCACCATTAATTTCACCACCCCTCTAAATTCCTCGTCACCAAAAATCACAACACTACCGCGACCTATTTCAACACCCATCAAACACAAGTATACAAAAAATAATAATTGCAAAAATAAGAAATGAAACTTGAAATGGAACATAAAAAAATATTGCAAAACACAAGAAATCGAGTTGCTATGTGATTTTCTCGTTGAAATGCAATCGGCAGAGATTTTTGGATATTTATGGTGGTGGTTTTCGGGGACTAAGGTAGGTAATGGTAGCTTTGGTGGTGGCGGATATGGTGTTTCTGGTGGGTGGAGTGATTTAGATTTTAGTGACAGAAGAAGATATAATTATTGAATGATTTTAGTGATCAATTGAGAATTAATTAGTTTAAAATATAATTAATAGAAGATTTCTGATGTGGAACTGACATTACGGCGAATGTGTAATGTGTCCCATGTGTAGGGGTGTTATTGTTGACACCCAATTTTGACCCTCTCGTCCAGTCATTAACTATAAAATTGCACTAATTTTGTAAAATAATTTTAGGGATTTTTATAATAAAATGCAGCGAATAAAACATAAATACATGCATAAATAAATAATTTAATAATGGCATCGCATCTTACGTAGAGTTTCAAGCACTTAGAGTCCCGCGTCCGCGTTAATTAATTTTAAGCCCTGTCGTTAATAATAAATACATAAAATAAGTAATTTAGCAATGACGTCGTGTCAGGTAGCATAGTTGCATTTATTAATACGCAAGAGAATGTCATAATCATTTGTAATTTAAAATCAATTTTTTATTTAATAGCGTCGCATTTATAAGGCTTTAAACAATTCTTAAATATCGTACTCGCATTCAGCATTTAAGTAATTTAATATAAACTCAATGCAATTTTAATTTAACTTCGCAATAATGCATAATAATAAGTTTTTAAATAATAGCGCCGCATTTTAACATATTAAGCACTAATTAAATAACACGCCCGCATTTATTATAATAATTAGACTAATTTAGCACCTAAATAATTTAACTAAATTAAATAATCTAATCCTAATTAATTAAGCACCTAAAATTAAATTAACTAAAGCCTAAAACTAATACTAATAACTCACTAATTAAAAGCCTAATTAAACTAACTAATTTAATACTAACCTATTCCTACCCAGCCCACTACCGCCTGGCCCAATCGTCCGCAACCCGCTAGCCCACTACCTACCCGGCCCACGACCCGCAAGCCCACAGATCTTATACTTCAGCCCTTACACCTCGTCTCTCCGCTATCACGCACAAACAAAACCTAAAAAAACACTCGCCGCCTCCATCACCTGTTACACCCTATATCAGCCCATATCACGCCCAAATCTCGCCGAAATCGCACCCTCATAATCAGAAACTTACCAAAAACAAGTCTTACACCAAAAATAATCCAGTACCTACCATAACTGAAGACATACTAAATCAATACGGCAATCAGCACAACTCTCGTCCAAAAATAAGCAGCCAAATCTGTCCGAATCACCCATTAATGGTAAGAAATACCTCACGAATCAATTCTTACCAAAGCTTTTACATGCAGTCCAAATCGCACCTATTTTAGAACCCAATTTGAGGCTATATAAACCCATCTCTATACACTTGAAAAGGCATTCAGAAATTGAGAGAAAACAGGCAGGAATCATTTGAAATTAGCATTCTAGAGCAGATAATCAGAATCCTCAAGCTTTTGAGAAGTTTCATTCTTTCGCATAACCGCAATAAATCTCCGAAAGTGGCCGGCGACTTGATACGCTGCCTCGGTTGTTGCGGACGCTAAGGTAAAAATCCACCTCTCGACTTCTATTCATTTTGTATTCTTTTGTGCGAATTTGTGTTAAGCGTGTTCATTCACGTTGTCGTATTCGTTAATGTAGGAACGTGACATTGAATAAGTTTGCTTTAATTAATATGGATCGTAATATCTAAATGTTAGGATATCGTTCGAGTGTGATATTCAATGACTCGATTTAATCGCTCGGTTGTGTGCTTATTTGTAGACATAAAGATCATGTCCTGTGTAACTATTGTGATGGTTGTTCGCTTAAATATATGTTAGTTTGATTTTATTAAGATTAATTGTATATCCGGTATGTTATGAAATAGATGAAGTAAAGAAATTAGTCCAAGTATTGAGACCATCCAACGTGTTTTAATATGAATCAGTCTCAGTTGGTCTTTGCGTAAGAATAGCCTAGCTTGAATCTATCCTGTACAAGTTGAGTGTATGTCCTACGACTGATAAGTTGATTACACTTATGCCTTTTCCTGTTAAGTGTAAACTGCCTCCATGCTAATATGCTAAATACTCTGAAATAATATTGTACTTTGATTGTCAAGATTACTTGCATGCTGTATAATCCGTTCTAATCTTAAAACTGTCGCGATTTGTAATATCTATCAGTCTCCTCTGTAGAATGAAAGAACAAGTGAGTTTGATTAAGAGCATCTGTGTTAGCAGCTTGTCCGATGCAATCATAGTTATTACGGGTTAATTTTAGTCATATGATGCGTATAGTCCAGCTTGTAATCTTGTTTCTCTTCTACAAATATGTGTGGAGTAATGAAAGCAGTTAAGATAACTGAGGTTGCTTAAAGGGTTCAGAAAATGATATCATTAACTAATTCCATGCTTGCCTGTTTACCTTGAGTTAAAGATGCAGTAAAACATGTAAGGATGTCCTCCTTTTTCTTTAGAAAAACTGAACAGAAGAATGTTAGTATTCAGTCACCATATGTCCCTGTTTTGCTTCTTACTCTTGTTTCTACCTACTGCTTGCCAGATCCGATGGTTATCTAGAGTATCATATCAGTACTGGCAGTTAGAATCTTCGACCGCTTCCTGTTAAAACTATATCTGGGGAGCTGTCTTTGTTCTTTTCTCTTAAAACCTGAAAATCTTTTCGTTCGGGGCTGTTTCGTGGGTCTGCTGCTGTTTATCTACTGCCCAAGTGTAAATTATATCGAATCTCACGCATAGTAGTTCTCTGTTTGCACTTGGATAATTAAAGGACTTGTGTTAGTTTGCATTTTGAATATCTAGCATGTTCATACAACTCTAAGTACCCTGCTTGGCATCTGCAATTGTGAATTGGTATTAGGTGTGTTCGATAAAGTAAGCATACCTCTAAGTATATCGCATATATATATTCGAATATCTTGCGTATATATATATATCAATCTCTCATACATCTGTTTGAGCTTATATGGAAATCTGGCCTATTTGTATGGATTAATAAATATTTGGACAATTACTAATCCTTATCATTTTTCTTATTTTACATGAAACGCAATGCCTTGGAGCAAAGGAGAGTCTCAATCTGAGACTCATGCATGACCTCATGAAGACTTCGCGTTTATGTGCATTCTCTATCCGTGTCGGAAATTCCAACTGTAGGCGAATGGCGCCATTCCTTCGAGTCCTCTTATCATTTTCTACCACCCATTCATTTATTTATTGTAAATTTTTGTCTAACACTAATTAATTAGCATTTAGAATAGTCAAACCTTGAATCAATAGCTAGAAATGAGTTTGACTTATTTACCTTAAATTAATTATTTTTAGGTTTGCCTTGCCTTGTTATAGTTATAACAGACCACTTAATACCCCACATTTGCATAATAAGCTAGGATATTATTTGCCAAGACGTTCTCAAAAACCGTGTTATAAATTTCTATTAAACACAGAATAAGAAACACGGTAGTTGCATAGTAGCCACATTGTCTTATTACAATAGTATTACACTACCATGCTAAGCAATATATACCCTTTAGATAAAAGAATACTTGCATCTAATATAGTATCTTAATTGCATATTTCTTTTTCAGAACTAGCCTTAACGTTCATATATGAACTTAGCAAAAAAAAAAAATGAAATAAAATATTACTCTCCCTCTTAAACGTTTTAATACACCCTTCACTTAGCATAATAATCACCCTAGGTTTGGCAGGACAACATGAGTTAAGCGGATCTTAGAGGGTCTTAACCCTTCCTCCAGTTAATAAGAACCGCACCTAATCTCATTAAGTTTAGCAGACCATAAAGAATGGAGTTAGTGTTGACTTTAACCTAAGTTGACATTTAGGTGTCCTAATTCACCCAAATTAATTAGGTGGCGACTCCGCGAACCCTTAGCATTTTTAGCACCCTTTTAAACTTTAGCATCTTTTGCAATTTTAGCATCCCTTTTTAAAATCTTTAAGCCTCTTAAACTATTTTAGCATTTTATTTTCTTTATTTTCTAACGCTTTTTTATTAAGCAGGGAGTTTAGAAAATAAATGTCGCGGTTGAAAAAGGGCGCGACAGTTAACGGTCCGGATCGAGAACCGGGCCGATAAGGTTTCGGTCCAGAGTCCAGATCCGAGACCGGATCGAAATCTTATCGGTTCGGTTCTCGGTCCGGTTCCGGATCCGGGGCTCAATTTTATTTTATTTTATTTTAAAAAAAAATTGAATTTTTAATACTGAAATTGACATTCTCGGACACATTACCACGAAATTTGTACGTTGAAATCTATTGTATATCGCAAGATATTTAGATTTAAAAGGGAAAAAACGTAACGATTTGGGGGAAAAGTAAAATTGATTGGCAAGATGGACGTTTTTGGAGAAATCGGCTAAAGTAGTTTGTCCGGCCCTGCCCCTGATCATTCTTCCACGAAAAATTGGATGATTTTTTCTCCTCTGGTTATATGTGTTAGATTGTGCATTGTTGTATTGTCTTTGAAAGTGTCCTACAGCCTCCTGACATTGAGCTTGCTCCATTGGGATGTGGTTTTGCATAAGTTTCTGGACATCTATAAAAGGTATGCGGACCCCCATAAATTTCACAAGCTGCTTGCATCTGGACTGTCTTTACGGATATGGTATTCTGCTGGAGCTGCTTAGTCAAGAGAGCAACTTGTACTGCGGTCTGATGATAGCATCATCTCATGAACTCAATGCTTTTACGCCACGTATTATCTCTCTCATCTGACAAATGATTATTTGTAATCATGTCTTCCAACAAGTCATGAGCTTCATGTGTTGTCCTCCTTATGAAAGTACCACTAGCAGCTGCATCAATAATTGTTCTAGTAGTTCCACTCAGACCATTGTAGAAGATGTGCACCAAGTTTCATTGTTCAAGGTCATGATGTGGGCACTTCCTCTGCAAATCCTTGAACCATTACCAAGCATCATACAATGACTCTCCATTCATTTGATAGAAATTGTTCAATTCTCCCCTAAGTCTTGCTGCCTTTGCTGGTGGAAAGAATTTTTCAAGGAACCTCTGGGTCAGGTCCCGCCATGTGAAGATAGAGTCTGTTGGCAGGGAGTTCAACCAAACCTTCGTCCTTTTCCTGAGCGAAAAAGAGAAGAGTCTCAACCGGATAGCATAATCAGTGACACCATTGTATTTGAATGTGGCACAAAGCTCCAGGAAATTCGCAATGTGCGTATGTGACTCCTCATATGGCGACCCTCCAAACTGGACTGTGTTCTGCACCATACCCAGAATAACATGTTTAATCTCAAAATTATTGGCTCCTATTGCTGGGAGCCTTATGCAATCTGCGCACTGTCATCAGTAAGCGTCATAATCCCCAAGCTTAACTGCATGGATTTGTCTTAAGACAGGCGGTAGCTCACCATCCGCCAAATTATTGTTTTGCTGATGTTCCATTATCAAAGGATCAACACTTTCCTTGTCTTTCCTGCAAGTGAAAAAAAACAAGCAAACAGATCACGGTAAAATGTTCTCAAATTAAAAAAAAACAAATTAGAAGTAAGGATAGATAGTTCGATATTGATTAAACTCCAGTCCCCGACAACGGCGCCAAAAACTTGTTAGGCGATTTACAAATGCCCACGCAAGTGCACGTATCGTTCACAAGTAATATAGTCTGTAAGACTGAATATCGTCGACAGAGACTGGTTACCAAGTACCAAACTTCTAAACTTTGGTTTCTATTTGGCAATAGATAAATTGTTTGGTTTTGTAATAAGGACTATCATTAAAGTGAAGTGCAGGAAACTAGACTAGATTTATAATACTAAAGGTTTATAACAGTTATGAAGGGAATAGGGCTTCCAATCTCCTCGACAATCCACTATTTCTTGTGTTAATGCAATGCTAATGATTCTCCTTCTTATTAAGATAACAGGTTAACTAGTATGTCATCATATTCCGGTTAGGATATACGAGAGCTCAATCTTGTGCATAAACCTTCTATATTTCTATGATAGATTTTACCACACAAGAGGATTAAGAACAGTAACCTTAAACACTACACAAGTATCGGGGTACTTTCGTCCACAATTTTAACCTGTGTCTAAACAATTACAGCATATTCAAATCTCTCGTCTCGGTTCTTGATTCGAAATCATATAGGTAATGATAATTAGTAGCTAATTAATTATCAAGCAATCAAAACAATATTGAATAGATCTTAATACGCTGAAGAAGAAATCATTAACTAATGCATTAATTATATGAACGAGTTTCAAGAAGATTCGATGGAAACGCTACTAAAGTAATTAGCTCCTAGCCATGAACATGCTAAGAACTAATACAATCCAACAATAAATGAAATAAATACAGAGAAAAGAAAAATAATGTGAACTAAAGTCCCAATTGTGGACTCCAAATCTGCCCTCGATGAAGTTGTTCTTGTGTTCAAGAATGGACTCCCTTTCTAAAAACTGATCCCTAGGGCTTTAAATAGGTATCAATTTCGTGCCCTAGGGACCCTATTGCCCTTGGCCAATTCCAACTCGGAACTGAAAAATTTAAATGCACGCATGATTCTGCAGTCATTCTTTGTAGTTTTCCGAGTTATCAATTTTTGATATTTTCTGCCTCGGGACCTCCTTTTATGCCCACTTTTCGCTCTTTTTTGTCATTTTGCATTTTTGAACCGCTGTAACTCAGAAGAAAGAAAAACAACCCTGAAACTGCACTAGACGCAACAAAAATGGATAAAATACTAATCGAAAATGACTCAAAATAGGTATATGAAATATGCCTAACATTCACTTTTTGGCTATCTAACCCGAATTGACCCGATTCGAATGGGTTCAGATCGGTTCGGCCCATTTCGATACCAAAGGCTACTTTTTCGAAAATCTATTTTTTTTTTGTTTTCTGAAAAGTGAAAACAACTTTGTCAGTGGGTGAACTCAAAAAATCTGAAAACAGATATAGATAGTACATTGAAACTTTCAGCAGATTAAAAACCTAAATCCAAAACAGTTAAAAACAACAAATCAACAATTTAGTCCCGCTGTTCCAGACTTCCAGCAGATCAAAAGTTCTAATAAGCCCAAGTCCCAAACAGTTTTTAAGTGTTCAACATAACAAACAAAGCTGAAATCATCAGTCTATTAGGCAATTACAGACCCAATTATCCCAAAGTAGCGAAAAAAATATAATAGATAGATAATAATATAATGGGTGCTTGTACATGTGTCGCGCCACTTTTCGGCCGCGACATTTTTCTAGCGAATCTCCTGCTTAAATAAAAAAAAATGTTAGAAAATAAAATAATAAAATGCTAAAAATGTTTAAAAAGATGCTTAAATATTAAAAGTGCTTAAAAGGTGCTAAATGCTAAAGGGTTGCTAGGGAGTCGCCACCTAATTAGTTTGGGTGAATTAGGACACCTAAATGTCAACTAGGCTAAAGTCAACATTAACTCCATTTTTTATGGTCTGCTAAACTTAATGAGATTCTGGGCAAGGGTTCTTTATTATCCTAAAGGGAAGGGGTCAGGCACCCTAAAGGATCCGCTAACTTGCGGTTGTCCGTTCAAACCTAGGAAATTATTATTGCTAAGAAAAGACATGTTGAAGGCATTTTGAGTAAATGAAATTGTATGTATAAGATATATTCTTAAAATTTGCAAGATTTGTGTATAAAAGACAAAGTTAGTTTTTGAAAAAAATATGCGGTTAAGGTACCTAAATACTATATTAGATATGCGTTATATATAATAAAAGTAATAGTGCAAAATCTATTATGACAAAATATTTATTTATGAGATAAGGTGTTAAATGGCTTCATGCTAACAACCTATGATTTAAATGATTTTTTTTTACGTGGATGCTAATAAAGATTTATAGCAAAATGGGTTTCTCATATTAGCTATCTAAATACTTATGCAAATGAAGATTATTAAATGGTTGCCTATAACTTAAGAGGTGGCAAACTACCTTCGAATTTATGTTTAACTACTCCAAGTGTTTTACTAGTAGCATAATGTTGAGCAATTATATTCTGATAAATGAATAGGCGGGATAAGAAAACAATAAAAGGTGACTCGAGGAATGACGATGTCATTCGCGGTGGCTTGAATTTCAAGGCGGAGATGAAGATGCACGGATGTAGGTCCTCGTTTGATGTAACTTCATGGCGATCTCATGATGAGACTCTTCGTTTAGCTCCGTCGTGCCATGCAAAAGAAAAGAAAATAAGGATTAGTATACGTTCCAATCTTTTGACAAATAAATAGACAGAATAATCACATACTCAAACATAAGTATAATTTAATAGTTATTATATGAATCCCAAAAAAGAGCTAACGGATCAAAGAAGCCTAAAAGCGTGGTCAACCACATCCGGGCCTTGGATACATAGCAGTGGCGAGGATGCAAACAAAGCCCAAAACGTGACAATTTGAGAATTTTAAAGAAAGCAAAGCAAGCCCGTATATGCGAGGAGCCCAAAAGTGATTATCACTTATCAATTAACTCGATTTATTTCAAACCGTGATCCTTAGCGAGCGTGACATTTCAAACATACTTACAAGAGAAACTCACAACGGACCAAATGCAAATAGATGAGATCCGGTGGTTAGCATCCGGTTCCCCATGAATGCTAACATAAAGAAAATAACTAAGAGGGCATTATGTATATTGATTAGTATATTTTCTCATTTTTAAACCACGTGAGGTCAAGAAACATGCTAACAAATAGTGAGCCAACTTTCACTCACACGGTGCCTAAATACCAATGATCTCCTAACACGCGTGATCAATCGATCATAGAAAGCTGTTTTGGCATATACTATCAGCGGTGATTCTAGCGTGAGAGTATTAGCCTACATATAGATTAGATTAGATTCTGGCGTTATCGGTCCCACGTGAGTTCGAGACATGGGGTCACATCTGAACTAGTTTTACTTGTTTAATACCTCTTAAGATTGGATTACATCCTTAATATACTTCTTCGTGAGATAGAGTTACAAAGCGAAGGCGAGATGCAAATGGGGATATAATACGACATGATATAGATAATGCAATATGTTAATGCGGCGTCATTTAGCGACTTAATGACGGGATTCAAAATAGCGCGGGACTTCTCAACATCGTGACATTTAAACACTTAGATATACATATTTGTTTACTAACGATTTAAGATAACATGATGCGATTCAACATTCAATGAGCGAGCCTGCATTAAGCATTTAACTTGAGTATTCCCAGACAAACATATCAATCTAAGATTATCGGGTGATCTATCTGAATATGAATCGAGGCGGTAGCTGTTTGAGATCCATATAGTGACACTAACAATCATAAAGCGATTACACTATAACAGAGCACATAAATTATCATACGAGAGCGAGATTCGAAAGGAATGAGTTTACGCCTCCTGACAATGACGGGCAGCGTATCAAGTCGTCGATCCGCTCGGGGTTTTTATTGTGATGCGTTTAGAAGAGGAATGAAAACTTTTACCTGATTCTTGACTGGTATTGCGAAAAAAGATATGCTTTTCGTTTTAATTTACATTCTTCTTCCTAACGATTTTTAGGATTCTTTGCTCGCGCCTAATTTCCCCTTTTTATTTTCGGGTGCCTTTAGTCGAGTTTTATTTTGCGAGAATGGATGCCATTTCCTTTGCTGGTTTCGACGGTTTTCTTCTCCTGGTCGTCATCTTTTCTCCCTTTTCTCCCCCCGGGGTGCTTTGCATGTGTACATCGATTGGTATTTATACCCCTGATCTAGGTACTTAGTTATGGTAACTCTGATTTTGGGTATATGGTAAGCTGCGATTTCGGGTATTTCCTACCATAATAGGTGCTGATTTGGTATTGATTCTGGACCATTTTAAGGGCTGATTCGTGGACGATTTTGGGAAAGATTTGGTATGCTTTGTTATTATGGTAAGTTTGAAACGATTTGGGAGATTTTGAGGGAATCTGGAAGATTCGTGACTCTTGGAGATGGTAAGGGGTGAGCTGGTCGTGTGTGCCTGGGTAAGGGAAACCCCGGATTCTCCGGCGAGAATCCCGGGCATGGCGGCGACGGGCCTGCTTCTCTTAGTTTTTTTTAGGTTTGAGTTTTCTTTTCGTTTTAGGGCTCGACGATGGGGATGAGAGGGAGACGCGAAAATAAGGGCTGAGGCGAGTTGGGCTGATAAGGAAAGGAAATGAAGGGCCTGGGTCACGGGTTTGGGCGTGGGCTTCTGATAAGGGGAAATAGAGGGGTAGGGTGCTGGGCCGTGTCGGGCTTGCGGGTGCTGGGCCGGTTTTAATTAATTAGGGTATTAGTTTTAGGAGTTAATTTTAGGTAGTAGGTATTTAATTAGTGGTAAGTTATTTAAATTGTGATTAGATTATTATTTTATGTATTTATTATTTATTATTAAGAATTATGACAGGGTTTAAAATTAATAAATATGGGCGCGAGACTCTAAGTGCGTAATTTATGCCTGTATTAATGTTTTATCGCTGCATTTTATTATTATAAAATTATTAAAATTATTGTAAAAAATTTAATGTAATTTTGTAGTTAATGACTGGACGAGAGGGTCAAAATTGGGTGTCAACAACATGATAGTAAAACTGTAACCACACACGTAAGTTTGCTATTCAGAACCATTTCGGATCGGTTTTGTCATGGATCTGAACCCGTACTGAATGGAGCAATCGGTACTGATTATTTTCGATTTCGGTTTGCTAGCAAGTCCAAACCGTTCAGTTAGGCCCAATTCGAATTTCGGCTCACACAGTTCGGTTTTTAATCCCATCCCTACCAAAAGGCGAAGGTATAATGTAATATATAGGTTCACATGAATTCAATCTTTGTCGAGATCATCTATATATAATAAAAAAATTATTAAATATTTATAATATTTAATAAAAATTATGATGTTATTATTATACATTAGAAATATTTGTAGGAATTCATAAAGTTCAAATTCTGATAAAACCTGATTTAAACATTTAAAACACTACTTATAAATTATATGATAGTTGTAAAATGAAATATGAAAATGCATAAAGATTTGTTTTGTTTGTTTTTAATCAAATGCGTGCTTGGGAAGTTTGGTAGCCTCTAGGCCTCTACTGGTGCTTTTTGTAGCGTTTCTTACTTTTGTGGTAAAAAGATTGGGTGGTTTTGTTGGGAAACAGCGAAGACATTGGGAAAGTAGTGAACTGCTAGCAAATTGCGTCTCTTTCATTTGGCGGCATCGAAATCCCTCGCCCCGGGCCTCAATCCCGGTCCGATAAAAATTGGTGAATGAGGTAAATCATGGTGACTCAGCGGTCCATTAGGTGGGAGACACAATGTTTGATGCACACAAAGAGCCATCTCCCACAAATGATGAATGAAACTTTCACACTGCGGCTGTCAAGACTCGCACATGCCTACTTAGGGCAATCTATGTGAGTGATGATGTGAAAAACGGGAAAATAACAACAATAACTATTTGTTAGAAATTTGAAAATGATCAAATATGAGGGCTTGCTGAGTCGATCAAATTCTTGATATATCCTTAAGATAATATTGTCCTGTATATCCTTTCAACGGTTGTAATGACAACTTATCTCCCAAGATAAAACAACAATCAAACAAATGAGCAAAGGAAACTCAAGTGTTTGCTTTGGAAGAAAGATCTTTAAGTGTTTGTGATTGAAAGAGAGAAAGAATACTTTCAAAAAATGTATTGTGTCAAGTGTGTTTTGCAAATGAGCCAAATACCTCATTTTATAGTGTTGAGAAGAAGACCCTCCAACTAGTCAATTTATGGCTTTGAATGACCAAGTAATGACCATTAGTATGGATTCTACAATTGATCAATAATGGCGAATTCAAAGCGAATAATGAGAGTTAATCTCCGAAAGTCAACTCAAACGTCGATTTTATTAACCTCAGCGAATGACGATCGCAGCGGGTCCAAAACTTGAGGCGCATGTATGAAAGTGGCGTGTAGCGAAACTTCAGAGACTTGGCGCAAGGCCTCAAAGATCGTACACTTCTTTCTTTATTTACCAACGTCATTTGGACAATTCGTATACGTATCAATATCTCTTTCATTAAGGAAATTACGATCCTTGACACTATGTGTGCAAGTGTGTGAAAATAAGATTTTCTACGTGAAATCCCAATTATTTGAGTTATAATTAATAAAATTAACTTTATTTTACGTTTAATAAATATTTCCAACCATCTACCATCTTGGAACCTGCCTACTTTCATTATGAGTAGGAAATTATATTCCTAAAAAACAGATAAGAGTAGTTTGTTCATGAATCAGTATAAAATAAGGATTCCCATAAAATAAAGGGAAGTAATATTTTACTCTAAAAGTATAAAAATATCAAACAAAAATCCAAGACTATTAAACTATGCTAAAAATGTCAAACAAAAATCCAAGGATATTAAAGTATAATATCTACGACGAGGAAAGTATGTCACGGCTCACAGCATTCGCCAGATTTGGGTGGGAGACTAAGAGAGCAGTGACACTGACACGCGTAGGGCAATTATTTATGCTAAGTAGGCATTTGGTCGTAGAAACAAAAAAAAAATCTTTTGAAAATTTTAAAGTTGGAGCTATATTTTTGCAAATAATATTTTATTATTGAAATATAATTTTTAATAAAGTTTTGATTGTGTAAAAAGTGAAAAATAAGATTTTGGTTATTTTTTAAATTCTAAATATAAATTGTATTTGAAATTTTATGACCAAACACTAAGTTAAAAGAAAAATTAATTTTTTTTTGAAGAAAAGTGTAATTCTAATGGTTGGTCCTAAGACTTTGGTCTCCCCTTACATCTTTTGTTTTTTCTAGCGGTTCTTTTGCCGTTGCCTTTAAAAGTAACAAAAGAATGGTTTATACTCAAGTTCATTTGATGTGATACTTTTTTCTTAATTTATTGTTAAAAGTCACACATCAAAATGAAATGATAACATGAACTATTTATATGAATTTTGACAATTCTCACCCTATAAGCTAATTTTTTTTGGGTTGAGTTAAACCCAAAATTCATTTTTTACATGGTATCAGAGGCAGACCATTTCAATTTTTTGTTCACCGATGTTGGGCCCCCAAATTATATTGTTCACGCTCCAGTTAACGAGGTATGAACGTGCGGGGGAGTGTTAAGAGTCTCACATCAAAAATAGAATGAAAACATGAACTCTTTATATGAACTTGGACAATCCCCACGTACAAGCTAGCTTTTGGGTTGAGTTAAACTCAACATTCATTCTTTATATTTATTTTATCTTAATTAAAAAGTTTTATAATTATATGAATATTATAAGATGTTTTAGTTTATAAGCAAATATTATAACGTTAAACTAAAAAAAAAATCTATTTTTCTCTTATATTAATTTAATTTATGTCACATTGAATGTAAGTAATATTGTGTGGAGTGGAGGCCCCATTGTTTCTCTAATGCATCAATCACTCAAGTTTCAACACCACCCCTTTGCTCTCGACGCCTCATTTGGTGAGCCCCCATTTTCCCTTTCACTGTCCCACTTGTTTATAATCAGTTAAATTATCGTAATAGTTGTGGTTCGATATTATAAAAGCAAATTAGAAAATTCAACAAATTAAAAGACTAATTCTAATAAGAAGTTATAACAAATTGAGGAGCTCATGGCAACAAAACTCTGTGAGCTAGTATTGACCAGTGTTTTAAAAGGTTTAGGTGTGAGGCGAGACGTTTTAGCATGCGAGGTCAGTGGTGAATCCAAAACTTTTAATTATGGGGTTTAGAAAAAATAATAAAAGCTAAATATAAAAATAATATTGTCATTGAGAATTGATCCTAGAATGCTAAAGATAAATTTAAACACCGTAGATCACTTGAGCCAACTTTTGGCATTTGTTCACGATGTTTAAAAGTTAATATATGTACATAAACACAAAACATTTATCCTATATATACATTGTAAGTTTTTGTCGAGGGTGTTCGGGTGAACACCCACTAAATCCGCCCCTAGGCGAAGCGTAAGCCTCGAGGCAACGCCCCATGGATCTTTAAATTTTTAATTTATAAAGTAGTAAAATAGTAACACAAAAATTATAAAAAAATAATTAACAGTTTAAAAAAATTAAAAACATGATTATAGAAACTCATAGAAAATAAAACTTTCAACATGATTTTACAAGTATAAATAATATAAAAGTTATTATTATGAGATGCAATCAACTCTAACAGCTTAACTTTCAAATAATAAAAGAATCACAATTTTTAAAATATATTACTATCATACTATAATCTCCCTAAAAACAATAACCTATAAAATTTATCAAAACTATAACTAAAACATTGCTCCTTAATCAATTAAACAAAATTACTTTCAAATAGCGAATTAATAAAATATGATAATTTTGAGACATATGATAAAAATATGAAGGCAAATGACAAGTGAAGATGTAAAATTCGACTATGTATTTTTTAAACAGTGTTAAGTGATAATCATTCTCACAATGTTCTCAAATAGTAAATATACAATACTACGATTTGTTATTTGAGTTACTCTCAATCTTCTTATTTCTATAGATGAAAAAACTATTAAACATCATTAATTTATTAAAGAATTATGGGGTCAATAATATTAATTAAAGAATTTGACACATAATTTGTGCAAGAACTATTAAACGAGTCCCGCGTTCGATGTTATGCGTTGTTTAGATGATACGGTCGGACGCTTAAGACGTAAATCTCACATAATTAAGCCTCACATGTAAGTCCCAATATGTTTTGATAGTGCGCGCCCCAAAGCAAGCCCGAGACGAGTTCCAATTTTTTTTTTTTAAAGTTAATTAAGTCTATCGATTTGACATGATGTAACGAGAGTTTTGTGTTAGAAGAAGAATCACTCCCGAATTATAATTAACTTTTTTTTTTGTTGATGAAAGAATCCGCATCCGGTGCTCTTTCGAGTGCTAATTAACTTGAGTGTAGAAGGCATAGTTCTTCCAAAATGGTAATCCAAATTTACTTTGGTCAAAGGCATACAGTCAAAAATACTTTTATGTTACGAAATTGCTTAGTTAATGTCAACTACAATTTACACAAATGTATAAATAATTCCATAATATAAATATTAAAATCAAGATATTTCGTGCATTTTTTAAATAAAATCAGACTTCATTAATTTACAACCAATTTATGATGTTCCTCCCATATAATGACAATCAGATTACAACCAACCATTTTCCATTCCTCGTCCCCTCTTAATTTGGTTGATAACCAGCCAACACGATCTGATGTGGACTATACTTCCTTTTATGATAATAATTTTTTTCAAACCAACTGAGTTTATTAGTCATTTTCTCCGACAACAACAACATATTCGGTGTAATCTCAACAATTGAATTTTGAAAATGATAGAATATACGCAAATGTTACCCCTACATCAAAAGATAAATAAGTTATTTCCGAAAAAAAGAATCACCTAAGTTTTACGATCGAATTTTCGAATGAAAATCTTATCAATAAAAAGAAACTTTAATGACTTACCTTTTACCGTAAAAATTTACTCGCATCCAAGTTAAGTCATATATATTCTTATTTTTACTTTAATTTATTATAATTAAATTATTTTATTTAATATAATTTTCAACAACAACAACATATTCAATGAGATCTCACAAGTGTGGTCTAGAGATGATAGGATGAACCAGTGCTTTAAGATGGGGGCGGGGGGAGACGCGGGACGAAACATTTTTTGTAGCATGGGGCGAGGCGTAAGCCTAGAGACACGGGGCGAAGACGTAAGCCTCGAGTAAGTCTCATGGATCTACGAGGCGTATGTCTCATGTATCTTTAATTTTATAATTTTATTACTAAAAATTAAGAAAAAGTAAATTTTCATTAAAACTCTACAAATAAATTCAAATAAATCATCAATAATATAACGAAATTATTATAATTATAATTTTAGAAATGTAACAACACAAAAATGATACTAGCCTAGATAATCTTTAAAATAAAATCTTCAACTACTTCATTATTAATCTCCACATCTATTAGTCATTTCCACCATTAACTAATATTTACACTTTTTAATATATATTTCAAGAAAGGAGAAGGATAAAAAGTGTAATGAAAAAGGTTGCTTGAGGAATATAGTGATATAAAAAATTTATCCCGCCAATTTCAGACATAATCATTTAAAAATTATTTATAACAGTGTTATTTATATATTTTAGGAAAAAACATTACAACATGATAACATAAATTATAAATATCATTACACTAATAATAAAAAATATAATCTATAGTAAAAATATTTTTAAAATAAAAAAATAATTTTAACGCCCGAGCATACACTTTTGCGTCCGGAAATTACACCCCAAATTTTAGAACGTACGCCCTATGAATCTACGCCTTTCATTTGTGTCCCAAACACTTTTTTATGCCTCGTTCCTGAACTCTCTCCGAAAACGCCTCTGAAAACACCGAAATGGACACATACCTATCTTACCTAGATATTTGCGATAAACTCCAGATGCCATGACCCATTAGGCTAGAAAGAAAGGAAAAAAATGGTAGTAAAGTGGCATTATATTGGGTAATTAATTTAATTTAATATAATTATCATGATAATTATTTACCGAGATATCCTACTTTTAATAATATAGATTTGAAACTTACTGGATAACACGTTGTGAAATTTCACTGAATATGTTGTCGTATATTTAAAACTTAAGGACCTAAAATAAACACCAACGACCCCACATATATAAAAATATGTTTATCACAAGCAATCAAACAAGGGAAAAGAGGACCAATAGGGCACGTTTGGTACGTTGTATTACGCTGGACAAAAAATAATACATCGTTTGGTGAGCGTTTTCAACCGGACTGAACTGTATTATTTCTAAAAATAGTACACTACAACTGTTATTTTTGAGACTCATTATATATTAATACTCTAATACCGTCTATTATATATTAATCCAGTTCAATTCATTACAATACAATCTAATATAAAAATATATACAGTCCAATGCGACGTACCAAAGAAGCCAATAAGGACATATGTTGATTTTATGGTGTATTTTCTGTTCAAAGATTTTGTTTGGTGTATAAATAATGAATATTTTTCCCGAATTTAAAAATTACTACTAATATGAGCAGTTATTATAGTCCTATAAAAAAGTAGAGAATCCCCAGCCACTTTTCTTTCCTATCTCCTCCACCGCCTTCTCTTTTCTTTTCTATCTCATTTGTTCTTTCACAAAAAAAAGAAACAGTTATGGCCGGAAGCGGTGTGGTAACAGTATACGGTAACGGTGCTCTAACTGAGACCACCAAACAATCCCCTTTCTCCGTCAAAGTCGGTCTCGCTCAGATGCTTCGCGGCGGCGTTATAATGGACGTCGTTAATGCTGAACAAGCCCGCATAGCCGAGGAGGCTGGCGCGTGTGCTGTCATGGCCCTTGAGCGCGTCCCTGCTGATATCCGCGCTCAAGGTGGCGTAGCCCGTATGTCGGATCCTCAACTTATCAAGGAAATCAAACAGGCCGTTACTATACCCGTTATGGCCAAAGCCCGTATCGGTCATTTTGTTGAGGCCCAAATCCTCGAAGCTATCGGAGTTGATTACGTGGACGAATCAGAAGTGCTTACCCTAGCCGACGATGAGAACCACATCAACAAACATAACTTCCGTATCCCTTTTGTTTGTGGGTGTCGTAACCTGGGTGAAGCCCTACGCCGTATCCGTGAGGGCGCAGCTATGATACGCACAAAGGGTGAAGCGGGTACAGGCAACATCATTGAGGCCGTTCGTCACGTGCGTTCCGTGATGGGAGATATTCGTGTGCTACGCAACATGGATGATGATGAGGTGTTCACTTTCGCTAAGAAAATTCAAGCACCGTACGATCTGGTGATGCAAACAAAACAATTGGGTAGGCTTCCAGTTGTCCACTTTGCTGCAGGTGGGGTCGCAACACCAGCAGATGCAGCGCTTATGATGCAGTTGGGTTGTGACGGTGTGTTTGTCGGTTCGGGTATTTTCAAGAGTGGTGACCCGGCTAAGAGAGGAAGGGCTATTGTCCAAGCCGTGACTCATTACAGTGACCCACAATTGCTTGCTGAAATTAGCTGTGGACTTGGTGAGGCTATGGTTGGAATTAACCTTGATGATAAGGTGGAGAGGTATGCCAATCGTTCTGAGTGATTCAGATGGTTGTAAGTTAAGAAAGTCTTTATTTAAGTTTCAAATGTTTACAGTTTTGAGGTTTAATGTGCCTCGTCTTGTGGTTTGGATGAGCGTATGTTATACTCTTTGGGATATGTTCGTCCGTATATTTTAGTTTTGATTTTCTGGCCAGTTGTTATAACTTATAAACCATTGGAATTAGTTATTATCTTAAAAGTTACTTTCTTTATCGAAGGAAATTGGAATCAAGAAAGAGACTTTCTCATATAATAACTATTAATACTAATTGGTATTCTACATTAGGTTTGGTATTTGACGGGAGTCCTTTAAGTTTGATTACCGTTTATATGACAGGAGACATGCTAGAAATATAGAGAGCTTAATTTTAGAAAACCTTGCTTAGGGGAATTGACATGAAAATTGGTATAGTCAATTAGAACTAATTTGATAACTATAATGCATCTAGTCTAAGTTTGAGATAGTGGGTGTACCTAAATGCTGGGATTCGTCCGCCTTATGTTACTGCTGAAAAAAGAAGATTCGTGGTGATTCCAAATGCACCCTGGGTTTATTTCCAGCGTGTTCATATTAGCTGTGAACTTTATAGAACCTGGTTCTGTTCATCTTGGTATTGTTCTGTGTTCACTTATTTTCAGCTTCTTACAATTCTCTCTCGAGAAAGAAAATCGATTTGCTATTGGTCTTTTAGGTCGTGATGATTCCAATGATCATAACCGTGATAAAGCTTGTTTCTCTCTTTGGAAATTCCATTAGAACTTGGTTTTTGCTCTGTTTGTATTTTGATTCAGTGAGTGGGGGGAGTTTTATATATAATCATCTTTAGATTATTTATTGTCGTGAAAGAAACAGCTTTTGTGCCACTGCTAGTTTGTTGACCGGCCTTAAACTACAGGATATGCTCAATTTTGTCAAATGACTTTGCAACGTAGCATGACTATACTCAAGGAGGGCTATTTAGCCTATAGAATGTGAAATTCTTGAACAAATATGCTTTATTTCACCCTCGGCTTGCTGGACATGCACATTTATTCTTCTATCACTTCTTGCGACTCCTTGTTTACTATTATGATACTCTTAGTCGAAGAGCTATATTTTGCAAGGGATGTGAAAAGTGGAATGGTCATGTCCTTCCAGGGATACAAGGGGCACGAGAAACCATATCCTGTGTTGTCCCTTTCATAAAATTGGCATAGAGAAGATTAGCATGGTAATGCAAGTAGGCCAAGTACTCTTTTGAACATAACTAAAACACCCGTGGTTCCACCGACTAATCACTAGTCTGTTATTGTTGTGCATGTTTTAAATTACTGAACAAGAAACATGGGAAAGAAACCTCATTTTGATTTAACTTTCTTCGAAATCCAGCAACTTCTTTGTTTCAGAGCAAGAATCATAGTATCTTGCTCAAAATTGACAAAGTGACCTTCATGAAATGTTAACTTGACCAATGCTGGACGTTGTATTCTTAAACAATCTCCTTCATATTTGGCATTCCAAACATAAGAGTATAGCAGAAGGCACGAGGCTCGTAGGCCTAGACTCTTTAGCTAGCTTGAAGAGGAAGCAAGCATAAAGGTATTTACCTAGAACACAAGATTCCTTCATGAAATGTTAACTTGACCAATGCTGGACGTTATATTCTTAAACAATCTCCTTCATATTTGGCATTCCAAACATAAGAGTATAGCAGAAGGCACGCGTTGTGTAGGCTCGTAGGTCTAGACTCTTTAGCTTCAAGAGGAAGTAAGCATAAAGGTATTTACCTAGAACACAAGATTGAAATGCAACAAGAATTTCCAAGTTTATTCTCTATAGTTCTCATGAAACAAAGGCTACTGCTAGTTTGATATATTCAACGTTTACTAGAGCTAATGATAATGAATCAGAGACGTCTGCTATGGTATGAAGTAAGAAGGGAGCGATAGATTGATTAAACGATCGACATATATAGTAGGTCAAGAATGGAATGAGGAATCAAATGTTTGTGTTCTTCGACTAAGATTGTAATGTATATCCATATTTTCGCTTCCCTGTTTAGCCATCTACGTTAGCTTAATGAAATTCACAGGTTTGGCCTTGTTTTTGTGAAGACTACCGAATGCCTTTGTAAAGCATTGGTGTTTTTCAGAGTTCTTAACTTGGAACAACTATGTGTTCTAAGTACTCTCCGTGCACAACAAATGCTATAGAAGAACATTCCAATAAACTAGATATGGTGAACCTGCTCAATTAGCTATAAGTTTTGTCTCAATAGGCAAAAGTTATATATGTTGCTCAATTATTCACAGGTCATTGATTATTATGCAACTGAAGTCAGTACAACTGAAAATCCTATTTATTACACTACACGTTACACTATTCTTCATGTCTGTAACAGTTCGAGGTGTCCACATTTCCTGCCTTATAGGCAAAACAAACTTATATACACACTACGACTAGAACTGAGATGGACTCTAAATGTTATTTTAATTTTTTTGTCAAGAGGGGCCAAAAGTTCAAAACCACCTTTTATGGTATCCTATTCCGTAAATTTTTCATGAAAGAATGACTTTACAAAGCCCAATTGAATCTGTCTGCGCATTCCTTTTGGATTTTTTGGAAAAATTAAGTTGGATGTCCATTGAAGCATCTAGTTTGTCATTTTTAACCCAACTATACACTAAGAACTCATATGTACCAAATTTCAAGGGCACGCGTGATAGCGGATATTCGGCGAATATGAAAGCTACTAGTCATGCTATTGCAGCGGGCCATAATTCACCAATAGCGAATTGCCAGGTTTTATACATCATGTATATATATATAATGTATGATGATGTATATGTAAAGTTATAAAAAAAGTTGAGCAATTTATTATAGCTATTAGCTATACATTACATATGTATTTTTTACAAATGATGATACAATGGACTACATGACTATGAACTAGATCTTTGGGTTGTATATATGAATTATTTCCCGTTTAAACATGCAAAGCCCAATAATATTAGACAAAGTTCCAACGAGCTCTACTTGGTTTTAACTTCCCTCTCCTCTGCACACTTGCATTGTATATTGTTAAGAGTCTCACATCGGATATGGAATGAGAAATTGACTCTTTATATGGACTTGGACAATCCTCATTCTATAAACTAGCTTTTGGGGTTGAGTTAGGCCCAAGATCCATTCTTTACAGGGTATCAGAGTCAGACCCATTTCAATTCTTTGTTCACCGATGTTGGGCCCCCAAATTATATTATTCACGCTTCAGTTAACAATGTCTGGGCGGGCGGGGGAGTGTTAAGAGTCTCACATCGGATATGGAATGAGAACATGAACTCCTTATATAAACTTGGACAATCTCACCCAATAAGTTAGCTTTTGGGGTTGAGTTAGACCTTTAGATCCATTCTTTACGTATAAATATTTTGAACCTTTGTGCATTCTGTTGGAAATTTGCCATTGGCGGGAGTTGCGACCGACCAACTTTAACAGCTTAAACACTAGTGTTACGTATGTTGGAGAATCCGATTCTTTACGTCGTGATCTACTAAATGCGTGAATAAGATGAGGCCAAGGATCGTAAAATTTTGTTGAGAAATGAAAGAGATATTGATCCACGAAGTGAGGTATTTGACGCATGGAAAAGTGTGGTTTGGGATCAATTCTCCCTCATCGGTGGAGGAAGAAAGAACTGTTGAGTTTATAAGACTCAAAATTGGTTTGGGGTTTGGGACCCCAAGGGGTATCCCACGTGTTTAAAGGAGGGAGGATCTAGATATGCTTCGGTTCGAGGAAAGCCCACACGCGCGCCGCTCTCCGATTCGGGTTCGGGTCATGGGTCTTCTAATATTATCATTTTGGACCAGAATTCTTTCATATGTATAGTTTGGTACCTGAAGTTTCCAGAAAGTCAGAATTGGGCAGAGAGATCAATTCTTTGAAGGTACCTTTCCTAGAAAGGGAAAATACATAACCTCTCGCAAACGAAGTTATGCACATAGCTCTCAAGAATCGAGAGTCGTCGACGGCCCAGATCTAGATGATCCAGATCTAGCGGATCTCGAGGTGGCTGAACATCCGAAATCTAGTGTTCCAGATTCTCAGAACTTGGAGACTCCAGAGATGGATCTAAGGAGAAGTAAAAGGGCCAGGAAGGATAAATCCTTCGGTCCTGACATTGTAGCTTATATGGTTAATGATGAACCAAGGACAATTGCTAAGGCATTGTCAACTCCAGAAGCACCGCTCTGGAAAGAAGCTATTGAGAGCGAAATAGACTCCATTTTGCATAACCATACGTGGGCGTTGGTTGATGTTCCTCCGGGAAATAAACCGTTGGGTTGTAAATGGATACTCAAACAGAAATACAAAGATGATGGGTATATAGACAAGTACAAGGCCAGGTTGGTAGCCAAGGGCTATCGACAGACAGAAGGCTTTGACTATTTTGACACATACTCCCCGGTATCCCGGATGACATCCATACGGGTATTCATTGCGATCGGTGATCTTGAAATACATCAAATGGATGTCAAGACAACCTTCCTGAATGGTGATTTGGAAGAAGACATATACATGGATCAACCCGAGGGGTATGTGGTTCCAGGACAAGAGACAAAAGTGTGTCGGCTTGTCAAATCTCTGTACGGGCTTAAACAAGCCCCGAAGCAATGACACGAAAAATTTGATAGTACCCTACTATCGAAGGGTTTTGCTATTAATGAGTGTGATAAATGTGTCTACACGAAAGGTAACTCTGACTCGTTTGTTATGACATGCCTGTATGTAGACGACATGTTAATCACAAGAAGCAGTCATATGGTAATCCTAGAGACTAAGAACATGTTGAAACAATGTTTCGACATGAATGATATGGGTATCGCAGATGTCATCTTAGGGATTAAAATCTCTAAGACGTCTGACGGACTGATCTTATCTCAGTCTCACTACATCGAGAATGTTTTGAGAAAGTTCGAGATATTAGACAGTTCACCGATAAAGTCACCAATGGATACAAATCAAAAGCTTGATAAAAATCTTGGTGCACCTGTATACCAGGAGTGATATACACAGGTGATCGGTAGTTTGATGTATATAACAAAGCCGACTCACGATATTGCTTATGCAGTCAATAAGTTGGCTAGGTTCACCCGTAATCCGAGTGATAATCACTGGAAGGCGTTGAATCGGGTATTACAATACCTGAAATACACGTTAACTTACGGGTTACACTATTCGAGATATTCAGCTGTACTAGAGGGGTACAGTGATGCAAACTTAATATCTGATATAGAGAACACCAAGTCCACCAGTGGGTATGTTTTTACAATTGGTGGCGGGGCTGTGTCTTGGAAATCATCTAAGCAAACTTGCATCTCCCGATCCACAATGGAATCAGAGTTTATCGCTTTAGACAAAGCAGGAGAATAAGCTGAGTGGCTTTATGACTTCTTAGAGGATGTTCCGTGTTGGAACAAAACCGTACCTTCGGTAATGATCCACTGCGACAGTCAGTCGGCTCTAGTAAGGGCACAAAATGCTATGTACAACAACAAGTCTAGTCATATTCGACGGAGGCATAAGACCGTTAGGCAACTGATCACCACGGGTATAATATCCATTGATTACATTAAGCCAAAGGATAATATAGCAGACCCATTGACAAAGGGCTTACCCAAGGATCAAATGACTTGCTTGTCTAGGGAAATAGGCTTAAAACTTAAAATATAAGGACCAATACAGTGGTAACCCAACCTTACTAACTGGAGATCCCAGTAATTCGGTTCAATGGGAAAACTAAGCTGTAAAAGTTCAGTTGATCGCTTCAGTGGTAGCATGAGCACTTCAGATAGTGATTTATGTAAAGAAATACCAACTCCAAAGCCGTTCCCATGATAGACGTTAAGTGCTATCTGCAGTATGGGTAAAAGGTTAAGTTTTCAAAAACCTATAATGATCCTCAACAGTTGAGGTTAGGTTTTTGGGAAACTTTTAATGGTTCGTAACACTTGTGAAGTGGGGTATTGCAGGATACCTTGTAGGAGACCACCTATTTAAGTGCGAGGACGGGCCGCCTAAAATGAACGCTCTTAAGAATCCAGGAAGTTGTGCATGGCCAAAATGGACAAAACAGTACGAAGAAGAGAGTAAGGGAATTTGTTGTGTTGGTACTATTGACTTGGCTTACACTAAACACTGACGGTTCAAGACATCACGTTCACCGCGCAGTAAGTTAGTCCGATGGTATTCAACTATGAAAGGTTCAAAGCTGAAGCTACCTCTCCTTATGCAACATCGGTCCGCTGAAATATTGTTGGAAATGGAAAAGGTGTGAGTGCGCCAGAGGGGATTGTTGGAAATTTGCCTTTGGCGGGAGTTGCGACCGACCAACTTTTACGGCTTAAACACTAGTGTTACGTATGTTGGAGAATTCGGTTCTTTACACATGCATGATCTACTAAGTACGTAGATAACCGCAGGGCCAAGGATCGTCAAATTTCGTTGAGAAATGAAAGAGATATTGGTCCACGAAGTGAGGTGTTTGAAGCTTGAAAAAGTGTGGTTTGGGATCAATTCTTCCTCATCGGTCGAGGAAGAAAGAACTGTTGAGTTTATAAGACTCAAAACTGGTCTGGGGTTTGGGACCCCAAATGGTATCCCATGTGTTTAAAGGAGGAAGGACCTAGATATGCTTCGGTTCGAGGAAAGCCCACACGTGCGCCGTCCGTCCGGTCCGGCTCGGGTCACGGGTCTTCTGATATTATCTTTTTGGACCAGAATTCTTTCATATGTACAGTTTGGTCCCCGAAGCTTCAAGATGTACAGTTTGGTCCCTGAAATTTCCAGAAAGTCGAAATTGGGCAGAGAGATCAGAAACGCCACAACACTCACACTCAATTCAACCATTTATTTTGGCTGAATTACTCCTCCTATAATGGCCAATTCGTTGCTCTTTCTCACCATTTATTTTAGTGGTATTACTACCTCCATAATGGTCATTACTTGGCCAGTAATGACACTTATGGAGGCAGTTCAACAGCCTCTCCCTCACTTATATAACAGCCACTTTGCAGTTTGCACCATTGTTGAGAACACCTCACAATAGACGAAAAACACAAAACATAATTCTTCTTCGTACAATCTTCCCAGCATCATTTCGTTACTCAAAATTCTTCACGGTAGCACTTGAGTTTCTTTTGCTCAATTGTTCCATTGCTGTTTTATCTTGAGAGATAATTGTCCAGGATGTATAAAAGATACATACGGGGCAATATTGTCTTAAAGACAGAGTGCCACACTCGACTCAACATTCACAAAACAATTTCCATTTTTCTTATTCAACATCTTTGTAATTTCAATTTGTTGTTGAATTATATTTTCAGTTCTTGCAAATCTTAGTAGTTATTTGTAATTCACCTTTGTAACCAACACATTCTTGTATGTTAGAACTTGAAGTGAACAAATAATTAGTCCAGTCATGTGAATAACATATTGCTAACAGTATCATCTCTAGGGTATTCTCACTGATCTTACAGTTTCTCGTAGTTCACCAATATAGTAAACAAAGAAGAATAAGGTCAATTTAAAGAAGAGATATTCAAGGTAGGTTAGCAAATCACTCATCCTATTAAAATCGTTTTAGCTTCAGTTGTTCAGCTACATTAATTCATAGCAAAATAATTTTTGCATAAAAAATGTGAAATAATACCTATTTTAAAATGAGTAATTAATATTATGAGTATAATAAGAAAAACGAAATTGTTTCTCTTAATAGTTGATATGCTAGAAGTGACAAGTAAAAGTGAAAATATATTTTATAATATTAGATAAATAAAAATAAAATATATTTTTAGAATACTGAATAAGTAAAAGTGAACTAAGGGAGTACGATAAAGACTAAAAATAGGCCTATCATATACTAGGCTCACATCTGATGGGAAAATCACAACGGGGCCTAACTTAGATATTTATCGAATTTGTACCCGAATGGACAAACGTGGCCTAAACTTAGATACTGAATAGAATTATTTCCCGTCTTTTTTAATAGATTCATAAAATATCCTATGGTTTTGTGGAGAAGCTTAATTAGTGTTGATGTCACTTTCCTTAATTGGGATGCAATTAACTTTAGAATTAAATTATAGAATATTATCATATCTTCTATATTATCATTGATAGAATATTAACATATTTTGTATATCTTTTATATTAAGTAAATTTATATTTCAATTTTAATTAGGAAACTTTAGTTACCTAATTTATAATTATGTAACACTATATATATTGTACACAATAATCAATGAAAGACAGTCAAATTAATTGTGTTCGTCAATTAAATTAAAAGAAATGTTTAACTAATTTTTCACAAAATAAGTCATTTTCTTTTCTAGTGTTTGGTCGCCAGGAAATTTTCTTCACATGAAAAAATAACTTCATTACTTTAGAGCAGAAGTCATTTACACTTACCATAATCTCAATTATTTTACTTTATATTAGTGTAATTAAGGACATGTTTGGAAAAGCCACTCATATAATTATAATTAAGTGTAATTATATTGTTTGACATATTTGACAAATCAAGTAATTATATAATTAGCATGTAATTAAGTGTAATTGAAAAGTGGTAATTATACTCTTCAATTCTCAAGAGGGTTTAGAATTAGGTGTAATTATACCCTATAATACAATCTAACTTTTTTACTTTCTTTTATTTTTCTTTTTATTTTAAATTATTTCCTTTTAATTTATTTTTTATTTTTACATTTTAGATTGTTTTGTTTTTTATTTGAATTATTTTATATTTTGAAATATTTCTTTTCTTTTTCTTGCTTTGCTTTTGCAGTTGCTTTGCTTGTGCTCTGTCATGAGCCGAGAGTCTCTCGGAAACATCCGCTCTACTTACTAAGGTAGAGGTAAGGTCTCCCAGACCCACCCACGATGTGGAATTTCAATGTATATGTTGTTGTAAATATTACAATTTTTTTTTACATTTTGAATTATTTTATTTTTAAAATGATTTTATATTATTTAGCTTTCACTTTATTTCTTCTTATTTTCCAACCTTTACTTTTTTGTGATTTCATATAATTGCTCATTTCTTTTTTCTTATTTCTTCATTTAGCGTAACTATATTATTATTCTAGTTTTTAAAATTACACTTTCTAATATTAGAAAAAATGAGTCATTAACAAACTTGATATATAAAGAGTGATGTTATTAAAGTAAAATTCATTGTTGAATGAGGTTATAGACTTACAAAATGTGTTCTTTTATTTTTTATAATTAATTTAATTTACATATTATTAATTTAAAATTATACTATTACCTTTATAATATTATTTACAAATATGTGATTATTCATTAATATATTTTAAGAAATATTTTATTAAATCATCTATAAAGGCACATATTTGTCAAGTATTATTTTTTATTTTAAAACTAATCTAATTATATAATTACACATGTGCAACCAAACAATATATTTGTAATTATATTGTAATTATGTTATTACAAACAAACAGATACTTGTAATTATTATACTATATAATTATTAGATTATTAATTACTATCCTAATAATTACACTAATTTTAATTACGAGGTGACTTTCCAAACGGACCCTCAAGGCAGCTCACGATATATAATATGGACCCATGACAAACAAACACATATATATCCTCCACGTCAATTCGACTTTTCCAAAGTGCTTCATCACCCATCTCTTTCACCCTTTCTGTTTTGTTATTAAAAAAAAAAATTATTCTCATTTTATTTTTATATGAGAGCGTTTGATTATGTACAAAATTTTATTTTTGAAATTTATGATCTAAAATAAAATTTTAAATATTTTAGTTATAGTTCTCATATAATTAAATTATTTTTAATATAAAAAATATAAACATGATAAAATAAAAAGAATGTCATATAAAATAAGAAATAATAGTACTCTTATTTAGTGTCATTATCGATCGACCGGCTGGTCCGGTATCGATTCTGGGACCGGTCCGATAAGCTTACGGTCCGAACGGACCGACCGTAAGGTTTCGGTCTGAACGAGATCCGGCCCGATCAAACCTTATCGTCCGGTTCTCGGTCCGGACCGGTAAGAATTTTCCGGGTCGGGTCATTTTTTTTTAAAAAAATTTGAATTTCCAATACTGAAATTGACATTCTCGGACGCGGTTCCACGCAATTTTTACGTTGAAATCAATTGTACATCGCGAGATATTTAGATTTGAAAATGGAAAAAACGTAACGATTTGGGGGAAAGGTGAAATTGAGGGGCAAGATGGACGTTTTCCGAGCGCAAAGTTATGACCATATAAAGTTTGATCAATTTACAACTAATTAGAGCGGAGGGCTGGGAACTTTGGTGGGGAGGTGGTGGGGCGGAGGATCGGGGGACCGGTTACCGGGTATTTTACCGGGTTACCGGTCCGGTTCCTTATCGGTCCGGGTATTTTTTTGATACTCGTATCCGGACCGTTAAGGTTTCGGTCCGGGTTTACCGATCCGGTTTCGGTCCGGTTCTCGAGTATATCCGAACCACTAACAGCCCTACTCTTATTTGAGAAACTAAGGTTCCATACGTCTTCCTCGTGGACCGCCGAAACAAACGAAGAGGTCGGCGCACTCGAATCTCATCCGGCCGGTTTGAGTGATTGCATAGTTTCGTGAAAATTTATTCGCCTAGGGAATTTATATTATATTAAAAAATATTAGCAGTTAAAAATACAAATAAAATTTTAATCATTGATTAAGAACTTATTAGGAGTCTTTCTCATTAATATCAATATATAGTATACAATATTAATCATTTATACACGAATCCTAATTCTAATTACAAGAGGAATTCTAGTCTTATCATAATTATATTTTCACAATATATAAAATATATTCTAATTATAAATAAAAAAATTATATTAATTACTATACACGTTTACAATTTATTCATGTGTTTTGAGTGCTTATAAGCTACGGGTCGTTTGGTATCATGATGGGGTAGATAAGAATATATTATGAGTTGGATATTCCATAATAGGAGTATTATTATCTAGGGAAAAGGGGTACATTTGCCCTCCAACTTTGAGAAAAGGGGCATATTTGCCCTCCGTCAAAGTTGGGGGACAAATATACCCCTTCTGTTAATAAACTTCCACCATGTGGACATATTTCATCACCATTAATCGCGATGCGCGGTGGAATCCACGTGGGCGCCGCCACTGCGCCACCGGATGACCCGTTAATTACCCGACCGATTTGAAATAAATTTATTGATAAGAAGCTCCATCTTGGAAGTTCTCGTGCTTTAGAAATTTTCTCTGGTTCCTTAATGGTAAACTCGTATAATTCGTAATAATACGAGCATTAGTATCGTTGATGTATCAAGTCCCGATAAACAGTGAAACTAACCCGCTTCTTTGGGAGAACATTCTTTGGTAAAGGTCACTTCGTAACTCAATTCACTAATTTACGGGTCGGCATCGCATGGCGAGGAGGTTGAGAGTCATATTGTGCATTGTCGGTCCAAGCTCGAGCATCGCGTAATTTATAGTCGCCCTTCTGCATTTAGAACTAAGAATTGGTCCAACCTCTTCAATCTCGAGAACAAAATCTTTTCCATTAAAAAGCAGTTTTGACATCCTCAACATGGTCACATTCCAGTTTTGTAATTAACGGGTCGGGTCATCCAGGTGGCGCACAGGTGGCGTCCACGTGGATTCCACCTGTGCATCGCAGTTAATGGTGATGAAATATGTCCACATGGTGGAAGTTTATTAACAGAAGGAGTATATTTGTCCCCCAACTTTAACGGAGGGCAAATATGTCCCTTTTCTCAAAGTTGAAGGGCAAATATGCCCCTTTTCCCTATTATCTATCCCATCTTTTTATATGAGATAGTTAATTCCATCATTTTAGTATAAAATGTTATTTCAAAATAAATTTATATTTAACGAGCCATAGGATAAAATAATCTCATATATTGTTAGAACAATTTTCTTCTCTTCTTTTTGTTGTAATTAAATTAAATTGTATTATAGTGTATCAGTTTTTTTAAACTGACATACTGCATAACTTATCCCTGAATGAAGTCAAATTTCAAAGTCTCCAATTTCCATCTACCAAATAGAGAGTGGTCAAGGCGGATCGGACCAGCTGGGATCGGACGGAGAGAGGAGAGGCGGGGCAGGCGGGGCCAGGGTCGGGCGGGGCGATTAGTGTCGTCCGGTGGCGATTGGTCGGGACGGGCGGCACATTTTTTTTTTAAATTTTCCACTAAATTAAAAATACTAACAAAGTAACATATAGTCATATAGTGATAGTCATATACTCATATTATAGTATTATACTCATATATATTTATAAACTAAATAATTAAACAAAGACAAGAAGAGAAACTGAGGTATTTATAGTTGAAAAATTGGGTTAAAGTGTAAATATAATAATTTAGGGGTTAAAAATAAATATAAAGGGGGTAGGGGGTTGAGGGAGGCAAAAAATGACCGTTGTCTAACGGCCAAAATGTAAAATGATCGTTATTGCAACGGTTATTTTTGGCAAGTGACTATTTTTGGGCGGGATCGGGACGGGACAGGGGCGGGTCCAAGCGGGACCGGGTCGGGCGGGACCATACCATATTCCGTCTCGGTTCGAGCTCCGAATCCGCTATTTTTTTTTATTTAATAGGGGCCGGGACGGTACTCACTGGCCAACCCTAGGCCCATAGCCCACATTTTTTTAATTTGCATTTCATCTTTGTTTCCATTTTCATTTGGAAAAGTGAGGTCACGAGCGGGAAACGAAATTTCTTCTTCTGATTTTTGTGTTCTTAACACTCGACAGATACCACGTTACGTGATTTCACTGATTAGTTGTTGAATTTTTGCGTTCTCTCTCTCCACATGTCACCCGCTTTGATGGGTCGTACGTTATTGTTGTAGTTAAAAGCAGGAGGAACTCCAGTTGCCTCCATTAGCAACTCATTTCTTGTTCTTGTGTTACTCCTTTCTCTCTACACATAACTTGGGTTTTTAAACCCTCTTTTATTTCTCACTCTCTCTCTCTCTCTGCAATACTTGAGGTATGCTTCTCATAGTTTCATTCTTCTAATGTATACTAATATTATTAACTAGTTGGATTGAATCACTCTACTTATGGAACTTTAGACGCCAAGTCAAGATTTTAACGTTATAATTCGGATTTTTTGAACACAACTTTAAGTGCTAATAATTAGCGGAGTTAGAGCCAGAATTTGAAGTTCATACATTTGGTATTCTAATCGTTTAAAGATTATGACGTTCTAAATAATGATTTTGTACGTATTTTGAGTTTTTTAATGTAAATATTGGGGTTGGACTAAAAGGTATTGGGTTTGGTGGGATCCGTAACGAAGTGCTACTTTCGCCCCTGAAAACTGGTTCTAAATTTAATATTGTTAAGAGTTCCACCCATTTAAATTCTTTGTTCATTGACCTCCAAATTATATTATTCATGCTTCAGTTAACAAGGTCCGGACGTGCGGAGAGTGTTAAGAGTCTCACATCGGATAGAATTTGAACATTAACTTCTTATATGGATTTGGACAATTCTCACACTAGAGTTACGCCCTACAATTTTTTTTAATACCAATACACTATTACTAGTTTTGTGGAACCCGTTTCCTGGCTTCTACCTCCGGCCCTGCCTTTAATTGTGTGCAAGAACCATTCTTTAATTAGTTCTTGGTTTCTTTAACTTTTGTATGGTATCATGAATATGATCTCAAGAAAGATACCTGGTATAATAAAATTGTTTACTTGATTGATCGCAGTAGCTGCAAATTCGCATAATTTGGACTTTGGTGCTCAAAGATTGGAACTTTGTAATCTCAAGAATGATACTTTGTTGCTAAAATCTGTAGACTAAGTGGTTTTCTGATAAGTTAACAAATTTATATTTTAATTTATGTTATACTATGGGGTTTCGAAATTTCATTTCCATTGGACAAGTAGGAAGATTATGCTTGCTGCAGATTTCTTTTTTTGATAATAGTTTGTACTGAATGTTTCTCTTGTACTATGTTGTAGAGAAGCAAAGACCAAATTGATGTGTAGTGGTTCCAGGAGTGAGATCTGTTCTGCTGACTTAGCCATGGAAGCTGAAATTCAGAAGCAAAAAGAACTCATCCCTGGTTTCTCCCTATTGCTCGAGCTATCGGCCTCGGACGATATTAGAAACTTCCAAAAGGCCGTAGGAGAGGAGGGTCATGACATAAATGAGACTGGTTTATGGTATGTCAGGAGAGTTGGTGTAAAAAAGATGGGATATGAGGAGAGGACACCCCTTATGATTGCTGCTACTTTTGGTAGCAAAAAAGTGCTAAACTATATGCTTGAGAAGGATTATATTGATGTTAATAAAGCGTGTGGTTCAGATAGGGCTACAGCGCTTCACTGCGCAATTTCTGGTGGCTCTGCAGCTTTGCTTGAAGTCGTCAAGCTCTTGCTTGATGCTTCTGCTGACGTGAATTTGGTCGATGCAAATGAAAAACGGGCTGCTGATCTGATCTCAGCTCGGAGTTGTTGCCTCAACTCTAGGAGGAAGATGCTGGAGCACTTGCTCGGAGGAAGCAAAGACGAGGGAGAACTTGATCAAGCAGAAGACCAATTGTCTACTCCAACTGCCTCTAAATTTGGGAGCGAGAAGAAAGAGTATCCCGTTGATCCCTCTCTTCCGGACATAAAGAACGGGATATATGGGACGGATGACTTCAGAATGTACATATTTAAGGTGAAATCATGCTCAAGAGCATACTCCCATGATTGGACGGAATGCCCCTTTGTTCACCCTGGTGAGAACGCTAGAAGGCGCGACCCTAGTAAATACCACTATAGTTGTGTCCCTTGTCCAGACTTTCGCAAAGGCACATGCCAGAGGGGAGACGCTTGTGAGTATGCACACGGTATTTTTGAGTGCTGGCTTCACCCAGCACAGTACCGGACCCGTATGTGCAAGGATGAAACAAATTGCAACAGGAGGGTATGTTTCTTTGCCCACAAACCTGAAGAGCTTCGCCCCTTGTACCCTTCCATGGGATCCGCTGTGCTTTCCCCTAGATCATTTTCCAATGGCGTGTCGTCATTGGATATCACATCGATTACTCCACTGGCCCTTGGTTCTCCGTCAACTCCACCTATGTCTCCTTCTGCTGGAGCTTCTTCTGTGGGTGGATCTTTATGGCCCTGCCAGTCCGGTCTTGCAACTCCAACCTTGCAGCTGCCTATTAGTCGGTTGAAAACCGCAAGTAGTGCCAGAGACATGCAGTTAGATAATGGTTTACATGGGTTTGAAAGTCATCATCTGATGGATGACTTATCTGCTCTTTCTTTACCATCCAGGTGGAATAGTTCTTCAGCCAAAGCTGCTGCTTTTGCAGCTTCTTTTAGTGATCGAAACGGTGAACTCGGTAGGCATGGTGGATTGGAACCCACTAATCTTGATGATATCTTAGCAACCCTTGATTCCAAATTTTTGTCTCAGTTACAAAATATGAACCAGACACATATGACAAGCTATTCTTCGGGTCGATCTTCACCATCTTTTAGGACATCAAATTCATATGGAATTGATCCATCTGGTGCTGCAACAGCAGCTTTGAGTTCAAGGTCCTTTGCATTTGCCAATCGAAGCCAGAGTTTCATCGATCGAAGTGCTGGAGCCCGCCTTTCTAATGCGTCCGCTGTGCCTTCTAACCTCTCTGGTTGGGGTTCACCTGATGGTAAATTGGAGTTGGGCATCCAGAAGGAAGAGTTCAATAAGTTGAGAAAATCTGCTTCTTTTGGTTTACGGAGCAGTGGCAATATGTTTCCTACGAGTGAAGCCTCATATTTAGACTCTTCTGTTGAGCCTGTGACTCCTAGACAATTGGCTATGGAGGATCAGCAGTATCGTTTGAATACTAGTCGAGGTTCTGATACGTTTCCAACATGGGCAGACCTATACATGGAGCAGGAGCAGATTGTTCATTGATGGTGAAGATTGGATTCGGGCGCATTCTTTCTTGGGGGTAATATCTAAGAAGTTCTTTTGCCATTTCTTGAATTTTTTTTTTCATATTCACCATCTTGTTGATGAAAGGATAATACCGATAAGCAGAGAGGGAGAGAGCTAGAGAAAGGTCTTGGGGAGGGTGGAATAATTCTGCTCCTTGAAATATTTGATCTTTTCTTATTTTTGAGTTCTGAATGTTGATTAATGTCTGCTTTAATCTCATCATTATAGACTATGTAACAAGGCAATGAATAATGATACAAGTGAAATGGTTCTGATTCAAGAGCCAAGTTATCAAATTACACTGTGTTTTTATAGTGGAATGGTTTAAATATGAATTAAGCATACCAGGAGATGAAATTGATTATTCAATCCCATTCTTGGTACTATTTTCTGTTTTGTGCTTCTTATAAAATGAAAGAACTCAGAAAATGTATGTATGTTCAGACATTCCTTAAATCTATTCAACCACATATGAGTAGTTTCTTGAAGTTGCATTTAATGCATATTGAAGCATCTGGTTGCTGGATTAGTTAAATGTTGTTCATAAATTGGAAAGAATTCAGAAAATGTATGTTCAAGAAACGAACAACTCGCCATAATACCCGTGAGAATATAGGTGATGATTGATAGGAAGTTGGATTGTTGGAAGACGAGTAAGCAATTCTTTTATTAGCAGATTATTTAGAAAGATTATTCAACATGGATAGTTTAATGCTCAAGAAATCATATTTTAAGCTGCACATCTCAAACAGTTTGAATGATTTCGTTTTACTGTTAACCTGATTAAATTTTTCCTCTTTCAGTCTATTCGACAAGAAAATATATCCGAAAATAGTTAAAGTGATCATCGACTAGCTAGCCAAATAAGAAGTTAAGATAGAAAGTCCAGGGACCACCAACGAGTGTGGTGAGATTCCTCCATTTTATACCTGAATTCAGAGGTTTCTGGTTCACGTCATGAATATTAAGAAATTTCTAGTAGAAAAAGCTTTTCATTTTATGGATCATACACAATATGAATCTGAATTAATTAAATCAATAAGTTACACATATAAAAGAACTAATAAAAATAAAAAGACAGGAAGAGAGGAGACAATTCCTGCCCGGATGGCTTAGCTCACTTTGGCAAATATTGATGGACTTACGTGCTCGAGCTCTAGCCTCTATGTCAAGTGACATAAATCTAGTATAAGTAGAGAAGAAAAAGGTAGAAGGACATGTTCATTATCCCTAATTTTAAAAAGGATTGGTCCTCAAAATTGATTCGCGCAGATTTCTCAATATAAAACTCACACATTGTCAAGTAGTAAGAAAAGGCGGTGCAATGAATATGTGATGCAATCTTTGGAGACAATTTACATTAAAGCTGGCCACTGGGTCAGGTCGGCCTGATCCCGACCCGGCACATCCCGATACACGCCCCGCCCCGATCCCCAAATTTTTTTTTGGTGTCGGGGTTCAAACTCGAGACGGGACCTGGGCTCGTCCCGATCCCGATAGTACCCGCCCAAACCATCCCCGCCCCCGTCACGCCCTGCAAGCCCCCTTTGCAAAAATAACTGTTGCAACAACGATCAAATTTCGATTTTGGCCGTTGTGCAACGGTCATAACGGCCATTTTTGGCCCCCACCCCATAAACTTCTACCCCCTTAATATTTATTTTAACCCCTAAGCTAGTATATTTACACTTTAACCCTATTTCTCAACTATAAATACCTCATTTTCCTCTTCATTTTTTCTCACAAATCTTCTTACCATCTCTCAATTTATCTCTCTACAATTCTACATTGTCTACTAAATATTATATTTTTTTGCTCATTTATCAAAGTTCAAAAATTGGGAATGAAGTTGACAACTAGCTTGAGGATCATCCATCGAGTAAAGTTTCAATTTTCAACCTCAATTACACGTCGACGTTACATCGGCATTTGGTACCTTCGTTCCTTCTTTAAATTATTATTGTTACTTAATTTTAATTATCGCACTTAATTTCATTTACTTTAATTATTTATTTGCATAATTATAATGGAACGCATGATTAAGGGTAAGGATGCTTCTTCTAGTAGGGGTAACAAGGGTGAGAATACTTCTTCTAGTAATCATATTCCTAGTCCCGATGATTTGATTGATTTCACTCATATAGATGAAACTGTTTTTAATGATATACCATTAGATGATGAGGTATATTCTGCATCTAAACCAGACTTTAATTTTGACGATAATGACACACCCACTAGTGCACCTCAACCTCAAACTCAGACCGACTCTCAGCCTCAAATTGGAATACCTCTTATTTCCCCTAGTACGAGTCGGGGCCCCACACAACAAAAATTAAAATAAGTTGCATGAGATTTTTTTATAGAGACAAAAAGAATCAAGTAGTTAGATGTAAAATTTGTAAAAATATTTATAAATTTAAAATCGAAAAAGATCAAGGTGGGACGGGAGGTTTATTGAGACATGTACAAGGCTAGCACACATCTAGATGAATCAATACCAGGCTAAAAATTAGGTGCGTCAATGCCCTATGTGTCGGAACAATGTCCACATAGTGTGCCCGACCAAGTACATGGTCAAATTAACCCCGACGACGGGGAATTTTTTGTCCTAAATATGATAAACACAAAGATAGGGAAAATATGACAAAATTAGTTGAAGGGGAGGGTTTGCCTTTTGCATTTCTTTTCTCTCATGATTTTATTCATTATATTAGAGAAATGTATAATCCTGATTTTAACGGTTTTTCTAGATCAACTGTTAGAAGAGACGTTTTTAAATTTGCAAATTAATATAAACAGTATTTAGTATTTACGTTATGCATTATATCATTTTAATGTCAAAGTGCCACTTCTGATATAGGCAATAGTACTAACGATAATGATTATTTAACTGTAACATGTCATTGGATATATCATAATTGGTCTATACAAAAACGTATTTTAGCATATATATATATATATTGATGATAGGCGCACTGAAACTTTTATTGCACAAAATATTCATGATATTTGTGATTATTATGAAATAATTGATAAAATTATGACTATTACATTAGAAAATGCTACTTCTAATGATTATGCTATAAGACTTCTACTAAAGAATTTTCTGATATTTATTATCCTACTATTTCAACTATGTTATTTTATATAACTCTAATATTTTTGTTACTTAATGAATATATGAAAAAACAAACTTATAAGACATTATTGAAAAAATGTTTAAAAAATTAAAAATATATTTTTTCTTATTCCCACTATTTATATTATTGGTGCTATATTAAATTCAACTATTAAAGTAGACGGTTGTAAAATACTTGTACAAACGATTTATTATTGTATATAAGTACTTCCAACAATCTCAACTAAAGAACCAACTCACACACCAACTAAAGAACCAACTCACGTCTGACATACACACAGAATACAAAAAAGTATATACATATTACCAAGAGCAAAATGCAAATAATCAACCGGTTTCTGTACCATCTTCTACTACTTCGCTACAACCTTATAAAACATGCGGTTTCTGCTGCTAGTATTCAAGGCCTTAGAAATAAAATGTATAGTGGTTCAACTTCTTCACAAGTTAGCGAATTGGATGTTTATGTTTTGCAAGGTGTTGTACCGTACGAATTAATTGCCAATGATGAAGGACATGAAGACTTGCTGAAATACTAGAGGGAGAATGAGAAGACATTTCCGACACAATCAAGGATGATCAGAGATGTGTTGAACATTCAAGCGTCATCAATAGCGTCTGAAAGCGCCTTTTCTGCGGGAATATTTCAAATAGGAGCACATACATTCAATGGCTGGAGATACATTGAAGATTACAGTTCTATTTAGAGACTGGATTCGAGCGGAGCGTAGAAGGTGCGGTCAAACGGAGATCAACGAAGAAGAAGACTACAACTACAACTGCAACGAAATCTTGTCTAAGGAAACATGAAGCGACGTCGAACAATTTGACCAACAACTTCCAATTCCAATCGAAGATCCTCAAGACATTGTGAGGAAATTAGAAAAAGTATGGTTAACTACGTAATTTTTTAATTGCAATTTTACTATGTGATTTACAACTTTTGAACAACACTACAAAGTTGCAATTTTGAAATTGTATTACAAAAAATCACATTTTTATTAAATAATATAAGAGGCACAAAAATAACCTTGTGATATTTTTATTACATTATATTGTTCAATTATTAAAGTGTTTATATATATATTTTTTTTAAATTAAGTGTCTAAAAAAACTGATCCCCTACCGACCCGATCCCGCTCCGTCCTCCAACACCGGTCTCCTTTTCCGGCGGATGTGAGACAGAACGAGACATCTGCCTGTCCCGCTAATCCCGTCAGAGCCCCGGTCCGGACCCTTCCCGTCCCGCCAGGACCCTCTCTGGCCTACTGGCCACCCCTATGTTTAAACAAGTTGCCATTAATTTGTTAATTAGTCAATTGCCTTATAAGTCAAAAGTAGGAAAAGAAGGGGAAAAAGCGTAGGCAATAATATAAAATGTCCATAGCCGCCCCAACCTATCTATTGGATAATGCATTGACGTTTACTTGGCAGATTATGGCCGGCATTGTGGACTTTAGATTAGTTTTTTTTCTCTCTTTTTAACTATTAAATCAGTATTTAATTAAACATCAATCCTTGTCTTTTTCCAAATAGACTTTTATATATATTCAAAAAACATCATAAATTGTATACTAAATTTGTTATAATTTATAACAGACGTCGAAAATATTATTTGACTTGTCAAGTAGTAATGATATTATATTAAAAAACTGTGATAATATTCGCTTTTTGGTCTCGGAAATTGGAAATTAAGTTTATTTGGTATGCATACATCTTTTAAATTAGGATGTTACGAGTAAGAGTTGAAAAGTTAGGAAAATATTTACCGAAATTGCATAAAATTTGCTAAAAAAATACAAATAATCCCAAAAGGAAATAAATTTCAGAACGACCTCCTTGATATTTACTCCACAAAGAGCAGGCAAGCTGGATCAAAGTCTAGTGAATCTTTGAGCCCATTATACGTGTGAAATGAGTATTTATTTTTTGTGCGGATTTCCCTCAAACGCACCGGTCTTTAATTTTTGTCCATACTATTATGTGTTGGTTGTGTATGATGTGTTGGAAATATTTATTAAACGTGAAATAAAGTTAATTCTATTTAATTATGAATCGGAAACGTTGTTTCTACACACGTGTACATACAATGCCAATGATCATAATTTCCTTTAAATGGAAAAGATATTAGTACGTATACGAATTGTTTGAGACGTAAGGTAATAGACGGTTATTGGTCAAATGACGTAGGTTTCACGTTTGTAAATGAAGGAAGAAGTGTATAAATGTGTTTAAAAATGAAACGAGTCATGGCCGCGGCGCCAAACTGCAGGGTCACGGCGCCAACTCTCTGAAGTTTGAGCGCCGCGACGCCAACTCTCTGATGTTTGGGCGCCGCGGCGACTCCCTGTAGGGCCGTGGCGTCGGTAGTCCAGAGGCTGCGACGGGAGACGAAAAGACATGACTCTGATTTTGAGGCATTAAACCTCCATTACATCTCAAATGAATTCAACCATTATTTGGCTGAATTAACACTCCATAATCAAGACCATTACATGGTCATTCAAGGCCATTACATGGGCAATTGGAGAGTCATATTCACAACACTATAAAATGAGGCCTTAGGCTCATTTGCAAAACACTTGAAATCTGAAATATTTTTTCCTCTCTTGCAATCACAAAACACACTCAAAGATCTTTATTCCAAAGCAAACACTTGAGTTCCATTTGCTCATTTGTTTGATTGTTGTTTTATCTTGGGAGATAAGTTGTCATTACAACTGTTGAAAGGATATACGGGGCAATATTATCTTAAGGATAGATCAAGAATTTGGTCGACTCAGCAAACCCTTCTATTTGATCATTTTCAAGTTTTATTACAATTTGTTGTTGTTGTTATTTTCCCGTTTTACACATTACCACTCACATGATGCATATGCAAAAGATAAACACTAATTATGCCGAACAAAATTTTACGTATGTGGCGCCAAAAATTATAAAGGGAAAAATTAAATAACTCAAATTTGGGCAAAAATTAAAGACGACCCAAAATACGCATTTGTGTGAATGACCCAGTCTATTTCGAGTACATTTGGGCCTCTAGAATGGGCGAGCTATATGAGTGTCCAAAGTATGAAGCTTCTTCTTAAAGCCCATTATACGTACAATAAGCAGTAGAATTGAAATAGTGCCTACTGATCAGTTTTTTGACATATTTTTTAAAATAATCATTGTCATGGAGTTTTAAATTTTCCTTCATGATAATATTATAAAGTTAAAAAGGGAAGCCCCGTGCACTAAGCTCCCGTTATGCACGGGGTCCGGGGAAGGTCCGAACCACAAGAGTCTATTGTACGCAGTCTTACCTTGCATTTCTGCAAAAGACTGTTTCCACGGCTTGAACTTATGACCTTCTGGTTACATGACATTAACTTTACCAGTTACTCCAACGCTATCCTTTAAATAATATTACAAAGTTTCACCTATGAAATTTGACGATAATGACTATTTTTCAATTATGACGTGGTAAAAAACAAGGCCGGTACCTAGAATGGACTGATCAAGTAAACTTTACTGATCGAAAATGCATTATCTCGATTGTAATAACTTCTTCACATATCAATTCAAGAACTCAAATGGCGATTTATTAATCTTAGAGGCACATAATTATCGCAATCACTCTGAAATATCATCGTAAATCCGTATTATCATTTATAACGTCTATATATAAGCAGTATAGAGTATGAAATAGTATTACTAATTACAATTTGCATTATAAAATTGAGCATTTTATTAGTCTACTATATAAGATATAGTACTAATGATTATATATATCTCAGGTGTGGCCATTCACCAGATTCTGCTAATATGAAATGTTTTGTGCATCAAGTCCTTTTAGTTCAGGTTGTGAACTAGTCGTGGCCTGTTCTTCTGACCACGTCCACCATTGGACCTGCCCTTGCCAGGATAGTGGTTGCGGTTGGCAGAGGGTGCACCATAATCCTCTAGCTCCACTGAAAGCAATGACCTCCTCTTCACTTGTAACATTGCCATCTCGTCATCTCCCTGCAAAGTGTTAAGAATATAATTAACTAAATATAAGTATACCGTCTCTAATATCTTAAATTTTTAGATAATATAATCATACACTTAAATATGGCATCAAAGTAGACATAGATCCTGCAATTAAATCTCAATGACACACATTATTAAGCAAAATTTCCATGTGTTTGATTCACGGGAAAAAAATTAAGCCCGCACGTGAAAAAATGTACTGAGAATATAATTAAGTAAAAGTGTACGTTCTCTGACAGTCAGAACTATCTTATTGTCATTTAATTCCGATTTTTTTTTATTTTTAAGTTTGAATAACAAACATTTATAATCGTGCATATGTTATGACATGTTTAAGATTACAATTTTTTTTTAAAAAATCACTTCCTTAAATTTAAATTATGCCACATAAATTAAAACATAATGAATAATACTAGTAGCTACATTTGCACGAGTCTTTGACGTTTTTCGATTGTCACTACCTATTTACGTACAAATGTTAACATGTTAGTCTTGTTGAGATACACCAAGTGTATACCACATATATACATTGTATATATATGTGGTTAGTTAGTTTAGCTAGTGGTTATTTCTGTAATAGTTACTTTCTGCAAAGCTATTATTATAAATAGGTTGTAATAACAATTCATTTGGGTTAAGAAAAAAGAATGCAGAAGAGCGCTTTGAGCTCCCCAAAAATATCTCGTTGTCTCCTGTTTTCCTTATCTCTTCTCGTTTAATCTTCTTCTCTTCTTCACTGTTCTTCATCAATCGATCCAAACTTTAACATGGTATCAAAGCCGGATAGATCCGAGAAGCGCGATTGAAGAAAGAGAATATCAGAATAGCAATTTCTGAAAATCAGAATTGCATTTTTCGTCTGAAAATCAAAATTGAAGAAGCAGAAATCTGCAATTGCAAACAGAAATCGCAGTCGATCGCGAATTGCAGTTGCATCGATCAGAAATCGAAAATCAGAAAAGCAGAGAAATCGCAGCAATTAAAAAAAATGAAGAACGAAATCGCGATTGCGATTTTCTTTCGGAAAAATAGAGAATCGAAAATCAAATTGAAGGAGATCGATTGAAGGAGTTCAATCGATCGAAAACAGAGAAGTTCGAAGAATCAGAGAATCGAACGATTTTCTTCTGAAAAATCAGAAAATCGAAATCGAAGGAGACATAATATGAGGTAATCTCTATAGTATATTGATCGATTTTGTTGCGAGTGACAACAGAATCGACAGAGAATCAAAGTCGATTCATTCTATTTTACTTACTGTTTTCGATTATCGCATTTGTCGATTTAGTCGAATTGAGATGTTATCGTTTTATGCGGATACACTCTACCTTTGGCTATCGTTGCGACGTCGCAGATCGCAGAGGATAGTCGAGTTTCTGGAACCTCAACTTCATTTATTTCGTGTTGGTGAATTGACGAAATTGGAGAAAATGTGTTGATAGTTGTTGTGGTGTTGTTCTCTGGTCTGTGTTGTCGTTCGTCGTTGTTGTTTTCTGTTTTAGATTCTAGAATTGTGTCGTTAGTTGCTTGTGTTGGCTGGTTGTTGCTGTTTTGTGTTGGCGTGTTGGTTAAAGTTGTATTGATTTGGTGTTGACGAATTAGAGAAAAGTGTCATTTGTTGGTTGCTGCCGTTGGTGAAAATGCAGTGCAGTTTGTTGGTTACAGCTGCTGGTGCCTGGAATGTAGAGTTGGATTGGGATTGTAGGTTGTTAAGAGTAGGAAATGTCTATCGATAGGAGGATCGAGGAGTTCTTAGCGACAAATAGACTAAGAACTGAGGGATACTTCGTCGGAGACGATATGGATTGAGTTGAAAATCAATTCAAGGATTCAAAGAGTTATTCACAGTCGATCAAGTGTTAGATTGACTATTTTTATATGTTTAGCTCAGGATAGGAGAATCGAGGTATTTCTAGCCGAAAATGGACTAGAAATTGAGGGAGACTCCAAGGCATGTCCGAGCTTATTATAGAAATTGCTATAGGAGAATCGAGGAATTCTCTAGTCCGTGCGAGACTAGAGAACGAGGGGTTCTTCATAGCATTAATATAGGAGAATCGAGGGATTCTCTAGTCCGAGTGAGACTAGAGAACGAGAGGTTCTTCGTTATTGATGTGGGAGTTGAAGCTCCTGATTGATGCAGTTGTGTTGCTGTTTAACCAATTGTTATTGCTACATATTGTAGCTCATGACATTTGCCTCTTTGGATTTGATAAGGTTGCTTTTTATTTCTGTTGTCATCTTCATGGTGATAACAATAATGTTGCCGATTGCTCATTGCTCAAAGAAAGCAGTAGGGGTGGCTAGAAAACAAGACATTCCGTATATAAAATGTGAGGTGTGTGAGAAGCTGGCGTATCAGCTATACCATCAAGTTCAGAACAAACAAGCTGATATCTCTCCAAAGAAGATATTGGAGTATCAGATAATAGAGATTGCAGAGAATGTATGTAATTTGAAAAAGGAGGAAGCTGTTTGGATCCTTAAAATTGACATAGTTGAACAAGGAGATAGGTTGGAGCTGGTTGAACAAGACTATGAAGGACAAGGTAATTCAGAATGCAAAACAATAGAGCGTGCTTGTCAGGATGTCATGGACTATTCTGATACAGATGTGGCAGAATATTTGTATAACAACAAACCAGACTTTGATTCTTTGAAAAGTTTCCTCTACAAGGATTTGACAAAAGCTTATAGTAAGGCACCACCTCCAGTTCATAATAATAGAGCCCGGGAGAACCTATTGCTGCTGTTAATGATGCATTTCCAAGCTAGGACTGAAAAACTCTGTTTTCAGTGCCTAGCTTGAGGGGGGCTGTTGAGATACACCAAGTGTATACCACATATATACATTGTATATATATGTGGTTAGTTAGTTTAGCTAGTGGTTATTTCTGTAATAGTTACTTTCTGCAAAGCTATTATTATAAATAGGTTGTAATAACAATTCATTTGGGTTAAGAAAAAAGAATGCAGAAGAGCGCTTTGAGCTCCCCAAAAATATCTCGTTGTCTCCTGTTTTCCTTATCTCTTCTCGTTTAATCTTCTTCTCTTCTTCACTGTTCTTCATCAATCGATCCAAACTTTAACAAGTCTAGTTAATATATTTCAGATATTCCGGCATGATGCTTCGCTACCTTAATCGTTTTTTAAGGCATCAAGTATTTGACTTTGAATCACGAAATTACCAAATATTTAATTTATCGTCGACCGTCAAGCCGAAGAATGCATATGTAATGCCTAGCATGCATGTTGGAGAAATTAAAAGGGAATATTTCTTATGAATTAGGAAAATATCTCTTATTGATTTGTAAGGAATTTTCCTTTTAGGGTATGTTTGGTACGAATACAAATATTTTTTGATTTTATCATATGTTTGGTTGGTAAAAAAATTTGAAGAACATTTCTCCGCATCTTTCAACACGCCAAATCCCACCCCAACTACTCCTAACCTCTACGTCACCTCCATCGTGTTTGCTTAGATTCTATAAACTAAATATTTTTGAGATAATATTTGTTGTTTACTTATTAAATATCAGAAAAATAAGAAAACTATGAAGGAGAAACCCCCACCTATTTTCTAAAATAATATTTTTCTTCAAAAAATATTTTCCCTCCTACCAAACATATCCTTAGTGGTCTAGTCAACAACAAAAAAAGAGTTGGGGCTTGTACACACAAGAGTTGGGCCGCAAGGCTTTGATTGCTCCCGCGACTTAGAGTCCGTTTGAATGGACTTATGATTTTTGACTTATAAGTCAAAATTCACAAGTTATGAATTCTAACTTATGATTTTTGGCTTATTTTTGTTATTTTAACTTTAAAAATAAGTGTTTAAAATATGTTTTTACCCAAACACCGTAAAAGTGATTAAAAACCATTTTTGCTTAAAAAAACTTAAAATAAATCAATCCAAACAGGCTCTTAATGTTTTGTAGCTTTGTGATAGAAAATATGACTTAGTTCATCGGTCACTTTTATGAAAGATATCATAAGTTCTATTCTTGACATTGTAAATCTTCAGTTTGGAACCCTATACAAGGGGCTAGCGCACAATGACTTTCTCTGATATACTTCTTCTATGAAGGTAATGTTATGAGACAACCAATTCGAATATACATTTAATATGGTGTGATATCACTACAACAAATCAGCTTAAGGAGGGCGACTGATTTATATAAAAAAGGACGACTTTAAAGTCGTCATTTTTAATTTCATCAAAGGGGGCGACTTGAAAAGTCGCCCTTTTTGGTATACCAAAGGAGACGACTTGAAAAATCTCCCTTTTTGATCCTCACTAAAGGGAGTCACCCCCTTTGGTTTATAAATATTTATTCTTTAGAAATTTATGTTTTTTGTTTTAGTTTTTATTTATTCTTTTGCTTCAAAATTATCTTAAATATTCTTAGTTAGATGAAGTTTAATTTGTGTTAGATTTTCATTAATAACATATTTTAACATTTTTTTATTATCATTGTCTATAGTTTATTTAGAATTAATATATTTTGTATAGTATAAAGGAGGGAACTAGCAACATTGATTGCTTATGAGAAATGATGCATGTTTACATCATTTGAAATTCTCCATGTATTGGGAAAAGTTTGATGAGAGAGATTTCATACACATACTACACAAAATATATTAATTCAAAATAACTATTGACTATTAAAAAAAATGTTATCCCTTTTCTAAAAAATGTTAAAATCTTTTATTAATGAAAATCTCACACAAATTAAACTTTATCTTACTAAGAATATTTAAGATAATTTTGAAGCGAAAGAATAAATAAAAACTAAAACTAAAAATTTAAATTTTTAAAGAATAAATATTTATAAACCAAAGGGGGCGACTTTTCTAGTCGCACCTTTTGGTGAAGACCAAAAAGGGCGACCTTTGTCGCCCCCTTTTGTAAGGACCAAAAAGGGCGATTTGAAATTTTTAGTTTTAGTTTTTATTTATTCTTTCGCTTCAAAATTATCTTAAATATTCTTAGTTAGATGAAGTTTAATTTGTGTGAGATTTTCATTAATAAAATATTTTAACATTTTTTTATTATCATTGTCTATAGTTTATTTAGAATTAATATATTTTGTATAGTATAAAGGAGGGAACTATCAACATTAAATTTGTGCCTGTTTTGATTAAATTAATTTTAGTAGCAATGAATTAGAGAATTCATCCCTTATTTCCGACGATTTTTGCGTCTAAAGTCCAATTCTTTCCTTAGTTATTTAATTGATATTCCGAAAGCATGGTATTTTGTAGATTTCTAACCAATTATAGTTATTTTTTCATAATTATCGTTCCTAACTTTTTTTAGGATATTTTCGAATATATTCGTTGTATTTAAATACATGTATAAATACCTCCTAAAGCTCATTTTTCAAATAAAATATGTTTCTTTTTAATTAGCCATGAATAAAAAAAAAATCAAAATTTATACAAAAATTAAATCCTTAAATCAAAGGGGGCGATTTTTCTAGTTGCCTCTTTGATTAAGACCAAAAAAGGCGATTAGAAAAGTCGCCCTTTTTGGTGAGGACCAAAGGAGGAGAGTAGAAAAGTCCCCTTTTTTTTTGTGAGGACCAAGGGAGACGACTATAAAAGTCGCCCTTTTTGATCCTCACCAAAGTGGGCGACTAGAAAAGTCGCCTTTTTGGTGAGCACCAAAAGAGACGACTAGAAAAGTCGCCCTTTTTGCTCCTCACCAAAGGGGGCGACTAAAAAAGTCGCCCCTTTGATCTAAGAATTTAATTTTTGTATAAATCTTGAAAAAAATTATTCATGATTAATTAAAAAAAATTAAAGTTAAGTTTTGCAATACACATGAATTGAAGTTATAAACTTGTACGTTTGGAGTTATGTTTTTAAACAAAAATAAAGAAAACTTCATTTATCACAAATAATTCTATTAAATAACATAATTAATAATTTAAATAAATAATATATAATCTGCTACAAACATATTGAATTTGATTAATAATGTAAAAATTGGTATATAGACAGTGTATGTATTTAAACTTTGTTCGTTGTTTCAATATCAATTAAGCACTTATTTGTTTTCATTCTTAATATGAATTTGATTATCATGGAAATATGCTTTTTCGTTGTATTTTATTTTTTAAAATATTTTTTGGCACGACCCGAATAAAGCCAGGAGATGAGTGAGCAATTTAACATATATTAATTAATAATAACATATTTATAAATAATATTGTAAAAATAATAGTATATTTTTAAATTAGATATGTTTTAATTTAATTATTCGATTTTTTGGATATCCGAAATATTCGGATCTGAATCCGATCCGAAAATTATGAATATGCGATTTTTTAGATATCCGAAAATAGCGGATATTCGGATCCGAAATTATTCAAAAATTGCGGATATATGATTTTTCGGATATCTGAAATATTTGGATCCGATCCGAAATTATCCAAAAATTGCGGATATCCGAAATATTCGGATCTGAATCTGATAAAAAATTATTCGAAAATTGCGGATATCCGAAAAATCGGATATCCGAAATATTCGGGTCCAAATCCGATCCAAAATTATTCGAAAATTGCGGATATTCGAAATATTAGGATCCAAAATTATCCAAAAATTGCGGATATTCGAAATTTTTGGATCTTAATCCTCTCCGAAATTATCCGAAAATTGCGGATATCCAATTTTTTGGATATCCGAAATATTCGAATCCGAATTCAATTCGAAATTATTCGAAAATTGCGAATATCCGATTTTTTGGATATCCGAAATATTCGAATCCGAAATTATCCAAAAATTGTAAGTATAAAAAAATAGGCATCTGGTTAGAACTGATCAAGGGATTTATGATTATGAGGAGCATAAATATAAGAAAAGTATCGATGGCTGGTTTAGTGGTAAAATGACGTAGTTCCACAGAGGAGGCCCGGGTTCGATTCTTGGCAAGGGGTGTATTTGTGGCAATCAATAATGCATAACTTGTGGTGTAGTGGTAGTATAGTACAGTGTCACAGTTCAGATCAGGATTCGAATCCAGTTGGTGCATTTATTTTTTTCAATTTTTTTGAGATACATAAAAAAGGGCGACTGTAGTCGCCTTATTTGAACCACACCAAATAGGGCAATTTTCAAGTCGCCTCCTTTGGCGAGTGAAAATATATCGTCCTATTTGGTGAAATAAAAAAGGGCGACTTTATGTGTCGTCTTATTTGGTGAAATTAAAAAAGGACGACTTTATGTGTCGCCCTATTTGGACTCCTTATATGGACTTGGACAATTCTCGCCTTACAAACTAGCTTTTAGGGTTGACACTACAACAAATCGCCTCTAAGAGGGCGACTAAAAAATGCCCTGGTAGTTAGTACCAAAAAAGGCGACATATAGTCGCCCTTTTTAATTTTATCAATTAGGGCGACTAAAATATTTCGCCGTGGTTGAAAATGCAAAGAGGGCGACACATAAAGTCGCCCTTTTTTATTTCACCAAATAATGCGACACATAAAGTCGCCCTTTTTTATTTCACCAAATAGGGCGACACATAAAGTCACCCTTTTTAATTTCACCAAATAGGGCGACATATAAAATCGTCCTTTTTAATTTCACCAAATAGGGCGACACATAAAGTCGCTATTTCACCAAATAGAGCGACACATAAAGTCACCCTTTTTAATTTCACCAAATAAGGCGACACATAAAGCCGTCTTTTTTAATTTCACCAAATAGGGCGACACATAAAGTCACCCTTTTTTATTTCACCAAATAGGACGATATATTTTAACTCGCCCTCCTTGAGTCCCACAATAAATGGGATTAGTTAAAGTTAAAATTAATCCACTTAATTAGAATTTAGACTATACTTGATTCTGTGACCTCTTTATATAATTTAGAATTAAAGATGAGTTTAACTAATAGAATTTAAAATATTTTAAGATAAATTAAAATATGAAAATTTCGAATATCCGGTGATTCGATCCGAATATTTCGGATGGATATCCAAAAAATCGGATATCCTAAATTTTTGGATCGGATTCGGATCATAATTTTACCAATCCTAAATTTCCGGACATCCGAAATATTCGGATCCGAATCCGATCCGAAATTTTCATATTTTAAATCATATTTAATTTACCTTACAATATTTTAACTTATTTTAATTTATTCGAAATACCGTGTGAACAACTCTAACAATATCCAACGAATTGTATTGCAACACATAATTAACTTGAATTAATAAATAATAGCAATAATATTACTATGTAAAGTTAAAAACTTTAGACTTCTAAAAATGTTGCACTATTATAAATAATAAGTGTAAAAAAATAGGCATCTTGTTAAAAATTAACTTTAGAACCGACCAAGCGATTTATGATTATGAGAAGCATAAATATAACAAGTATTGATGGCTGGTTTAGTGGTAGAATGACACACTTCCACAGAAAAGGTCCGGGTTTGATTCTTGACTGAGGTATATTTGTAGTGATTAATATTGGATAACTAGTGGTCTAGTGGTAGAATAGTACATTGTCACGGTTCAGACTAGGGTTCCAATCCCAAATGGCGCATTTAATTTTTTCTCTTTTTTGAACTATATCAAAAAGGGCGAGTGACGTTGCCCTATTTGATGGATCTCAAAAAGGGCGAGTGTAATCGCCCTATTTGAACCACACCAAATAGGGCGATTTTTTAAGTCGCCGCCTTTGATAAGGACCACCTTTTTTATGGATCTCAAAAAGGGCGAGTGTAGTCGCCCTATTTGGTTCCTTACCAAAGGCGCCGACTTGAAAAATTACTCTTCTTGATCTAAGACAACAGACATAATAAGACGACTTGAATGGCGACTAAAAATCGCTCCCTTTGATCTAAGGGGGCGATATTACACCCAGAGAAGGCGACTATACTCGCCCTCTTTGAAGCGATTTATTATAGTGTGAATTAGACCCAAAATCCATTCTTTACACTTATATTAATTTTCTAAAGCGTATTAATTTTTAAAATATGAACAAAGCAACTTCAGAAACTTGGAATGAACCTAGTTTATTTCAAGATCATCAACTCCTACAATTCCTGTACATAAGAGACAATCATGAAATAACAAGTGATAAAGACCCAATAAACAAGCCACATAATTAAAGAAGGGACGTATATACCTGAGATTGAATGGAGTTCCGTGCTGAAACACAAAATATAATTGATGAAATAACAAACAAGATACACAAGTAGTGGCGAATTCCAAAACCAGCCGCCATCTCTCTCTGTCGGAAAATAATGAGGCAAATAACCCAAAAATCGTCCTCAATTTATAATGCATTAATGTTGAAGAGATTTTTTTTTTGGTTGACGAAGGAACCCGCAGCCTAGCCGCTACTCTTTCGAGTCTTGTAAGAACAGCAGAAACTGTGATGGCACGCAAACCACGTCGGCGTATAAACCACACTCAAGCCCGTGTGTGGCGCTCAACCGAAGGTTTATGCGAGGATCGAACTTCGTGGCGCTGCGGTCATGCTCTCTTCTTCTGCACCAATCTGCTTCGCGGTATTAATGTTGAAGAGTTGACATTAGCATGGTGAGCTTTACGTGCCTACGATTTTGTTTGCAAATCATGATGTGTTTAATTAAAATAATCCGTCAAATTTGGGTTAACCGCTTCTCTTCATTTTAAGTAAAGATTTATAACCATTTCTCTTTCCTTTTATTTCCTTCAATTTATAACCCTTAAAATTTCTGTTTCCCCACCCATAAGTAGGCTGTTAGCGGTCCGAATACTCCCGATAATTATCCGAGAACCGGATCGGTAAATACGGACCGATATTCGGACCGAAACCTTAACGGTCCGAATATGAATATCAAAAAATTACCCGGACCGATAAGGAGTCGGACCGGTAACACCCCGCTGACGGGCCTTGACGGACCCTCCCCACTCCCTAATTATATTTAATTGCAATATTCCCTAATGTTCGACTATTTTACATGTTTTAAATATATGTGAGATAGACTTTATGTTTTAATTTGAAGCATTGATATATAAATTAGTTGTAAATTAGTGAAACTTTAAATTCTCATAACTCTGCGCTCGGACGTCCGTTTGACCTAAAAAAAATTATTTCGCGCATTTTTTCGGGACGAAACCAAACCAAACGGTCGTTTGATTCAGCCAATTTCTCCAAAAACGTCCATCTTGCCAATCAATTTCACTTTTTCCTCAAATCGTTACGTTTTCCCCCTTTTTAAATCTAAATATCTCGCGATATACAATAGATTTCAACGTACAAATTTCGTGGTAATGTGTCCGAGAATGTCAATTTCAGTATTGAAAATTCAATATTTAAAAAAAAAAATTGAACCCCGGAACCGAACCGAGAACCGGACCGATAACACCCCTACCCATGAGTAAATATTTAATAGTAGTCTCATTAGACCGTACATCTTTCTTGGTAGATTCAGATAATAGGTAGTAGCATAAACTAAAATATTATGGGGCTACAAAGATAATTAGTAAATCGTCGGGGATGTTATGATACTACAACAACTATTGCGATTTAATTTCAAATAAGTTAGGATGGCTCTATATATAAATTTTCATTGTATATATGTCCGTCCATTTAAACTTGTTTTAATTCAATATTATTTTAAAAAATTAGTTTGGATGTTATTCTTTCAAAATAAGTATTTTTAGTGAGAAAGAAATATACATAGTTTCACTATCTAGTTGAATGCTATATCAAAATGACATGATAATGTACAAGACACAATCAGACAAAACATGCATAAATATATTTTGTTTTGTAAGTGATAAGTATGGGCCTTGCTAATTCGATTCCAAGTGTCTGCATCACAAAGTCAAAAACTTAGTTTATTCAATTGATAGTGAAAAGAAATTAAACAAAAGTCTGTAATTGTTCAGGTACATTCAGGGCAGCAAAGTTGTAACAGATAGAATTCTCCATGCATAAAGTTTTAGTTGCTATTGGAACATGTGGCATTACGTGCAAATTAAATAAAAATAAAAAATGAGAAATAAGAAAAGTAGTTCATGCAAAATGCAAATTATAAGAGTATTACTTAATTAAGAACCATCATATTTCAGATTCTCACAACAATGACAAATTATAATTAATGATCTAAAGTTCTCTAAAGCGAGTGAATCAGTTTTCCTTATAGATCAAATCTCCTCTTTCGATAAGTTTGAAATTACTATGGGACTTAAAGATCTACGATTAAGTACTAGTTGTATTTAGGATTATCATTTCCTAGATTTTATGATTGTGCACACCTCGATTATTTTTTTGAATATCTGCTATGTTCCATCAATAAAAATATCAAGTAACTATATATGGCCATCAAAACTTAGGTAGATAAGAAAAAATAATCATCATTTCGAGTTATCTGCAATTCTTTCGGTTACTCCTTTGGACTGAAGCCTTCTTACCTCAAACAAGACACGTTATCTTTGCCAAATGCACAAACAAATATCACATGGTCCCATTTGTTTTCTTTCAGACACGACAGACTTTAAAATTTAGCACAACTTGCACCCTGCTTGCTTCAGAAATGTTTAATAATTTTAAACTTTGATGTTATCTTTTGTCCAAAGGAAATTAACCTGCACTTAGCTTTTTGAATGACATAACACATAAATAGACATCTGAACTTATCATCAACTGAGAAGTAAACACTCTAATATTGACAATGAACATCTAGACATCTCAATTTGGTTCAAATTGACCTTATAAACACACTCATCCTACATGATATTTCGTGCATGTTTATGGGGTCAACTTAAACCAAGTTGAGGTGTCTAGATGTGCATTTTTAAAATAAAAATGATTGCTAAATTAAGATGTCTTACTACGTATTTTCCCTTTTTGAATTGGATACATGTTTCAATAGTGTACAACGAAATGTTGAAATCAAGCGTAAGTTTAATTTTGAAATAAAACGACAACGCTCACAATTTTACAGATTAATACCTAACCAAACATCATTATGGTGGTGAAGGTTTGATTCTCCACCTTATAATTCCCTTCTCGTTGCCCTTACATAATAAAATATATATTTTTTAAAAATATCATTATTGAACATGCCAAGGTGACCATATAGCACACGTGGGTCTTAAAGTGATGGATTATTAGCCGACCCAAAACAAAGATCTTATAACACCGGTCCGTTTTCTCCAAGCAGAGGATTGAATTGAACCACGTGAGTTTAGGGTGGGCCTGACCCACTGGGATTCTAGAGAGAATGGCATTTGTCGGCCTTGTTCCACATAACTGCAGCAAGTCAGCGGATTATTTGCACCGTATGACCCTGTTTTAGAGGTTCTTTAAATTCTATTGGTGTTAATTGATTAATCTAAATTTTAATTTTAAAAATAATTATATAAATATTTTAATGCATATTAATTTGTCCAATAAACAAACCGAAGCAGAATTTATAATGGCATTAAACAGGTTATTTGTGCGAATTTCCTGCAATTAATAGTGTGTTTGACTAAACTTTCAAATCAATTTGAAAATAACTTTTGTTAATACTAAAATAATAATTTATACTTAACCAACATTCTAAAAGTATTTGCAGGAAAAAAAGTATAGTTTTCAGATTTTTCAGCTCCTGAAAAATTACTTCTATGACCTTTTATATAGATTTGGTGTATGTTTAATGACATAATGTGTTTGTTGTAATAACTCATGAATTATGATAAACTTAGATTTGATATTACGATAAAAGTAAAATAGACCTTGAGCCTAACATAATCCAAAAGCTAATTCAGAAAGTAAAGAATCCCCAAGACCTCATTACCCATCAGTGTGGAAACTCAACAAAGCCTCGATAGTTGGAAAGAAAGGAAAGCTGTATGGATTAGGACTAAAACGAATAATGTCACACCAGTATATCGGAGTGAATTAGCCTAGTAATTAGCATTAGAATCTATAATTCTACGAGACTAGTATATAAATGACGGAGTTATAACGAAAAGCTCAATTTACTACTTTTATCAATAGTTTGGAGACACGCAAGAAAAAATGCAAACAAAGTCTTATTAATATTGGGTCAGAAGAAAATGAAGTAAAAGATAGAAACACTACACACCGTTTTGCTAAAACTATTGGGTTCACTTGAATCCATTGAACACAGATTCCATTTACCTATGTGGAGAAATGCACATGTCGATTTCAGTGTTGGTATCAGAATGTTTAATTACTTCTTGATTTGTAGAGTCTGTCACACATGACTTGTCAAGTGTGATTAATTGGCTGACGTGGTTTGCAGGCTATTACGTCAGTCCGGAGTTTACCCTGCGCACTCGAAAGAGTAGCGGCTGCAGGTTCCTTCGTCAAAAAAAAAAAAAGAGCTTACATACAATTTTCTCACACATATTCTAACTTGTTTTTTTTCAGCTCGGTGTTTAGTATTTATATTAGAGCCCGATTACATTTAAATTCGTGTCGCATAGGCCCATTCAGAAAAGTACTTCCGATAAAAAAAATCATACTCAGTACTTGTTAGACATATTTTATATACACTTTTTGAGTCATTTTTAGTTAGTATTTTACTCATTTCGTTTGTGTTTAGTATAGTATTATGGTCGTTTTTCTTTCTTTTGAGTCACAGCGGTCATAAATGGAGAAATGACAAAAAGGAGATGAAATGAGCTTGATTGAGGTAGAAAGAAATCCAGGGAAGTATAGAAGAAATCAAACGAAGTCCGGACGAGAAGTAGTCTGTAAACTGGACTGGGTCCACAAGGCAATTAGCACCGCGGTGCCAGAAAGCAGCACCGCGGTGCCATAATTGTTGAGAAGCCGCAGGATTTTCGGTGCCGCGGTGCCGAAGCGGGTTTTTCACGTTCTGGGTCGAATTTTGACACATTTTTAGGATCCGAAAGGACAAATCTTCCCAGCTATAAATCCCTAAAACCCTAACCTCATTATTCATCTGGGGTCTTACATCTCACATCATACTTTGGAAAGGAAAAGGAGGCTACAACACAAGATTGAAGACAACTTTGGTTCAAGTTTCTTTTATTTTCTTTGTTTTTATTTCAGTTTATGTTGGTTTGTATTAGTTTTTAGCGTGACTATGACTAGAAGCTAAACACTTTATTAGGGCTTTCCTTATGAATCGCTTGAAACTTTTATTCATGAATTAATGCAGTAGTTTGATTTCTTCTTCACTTGATTAAGATTTAGTCAATATTTGGTATGATTGTTTGATAATTAATTGATCACTAATTATCATAACCTATATGATTTCGAATAAAAAACCGAGAGGAGAGATTTGAATATGTTGTAATTGACTAGACATATGTTAAAATCGCGGACGAAAGTACCCCGATACTTGTAGCATTATAGATTACTGTTATTAATACTTCTACGTGGTAAATCCTATCATAGAAATATAGAAGGGTTTTGCACTGGTTGAGTGATTATATGTCCTAACCGGAATATAAGACAGTCTGGTTAACCGATATCTTAACAAAAAAGAAGAATCATTCTAGTCGCATTAAAGATTGAATAGAGTGGATAGTCGAGGACATTGGAAACCCTAGTTCCTTCATAACCGATTTAAACCAAAGTATTATCATACATAATTTATTTTCTGCAATTACTTAGTCTTAGTTATTAGATAAAAATACAAACAAATTAACGTTCACCAAATAGAAACTAAAGCTTAGATAATCGGTACTTGAAAACCAGTCTCTGAGGACGATATTCGGTCTTATCATAATATATTACTTGTCAACGATGCGTGCGTTTGCGTGAGAATTCGAAATATCGCTAACAGTACTCACACCCGAGATCCCTGATTAAGTAAGGAACAATCTCATCTAGGGGTGTTATCGGTCCGGTCCGGACCGATAAGGTTCGATCGGAATCGATTCGGGACGGACCAAAACCTTATCGGTCGGGTTACCATCCGGGCCGGAAAAATTTTCAGTCGGTTTAAGTCCCAATTTTTATTTTTTTTAAAAAAAAAATGAATTTTCAATACATAAATTGATATTCTCGTACACATTACCACAAAATTTGAACGTTGAAATCTATTGTATATCGCGAGATATTTAGCTTTGAAAAGGAAAAAAACGTAACAATTTGGGGGAAAAGTGAAATTGATTGGCAAGATGGATGTTTTTGAAGAATCGACTGAATCAAACGGCCATTAAGTCATTTGGTTCGGTTTCGTCTCGAAAAAATACGCAAAATAAAAAAAAATTAGGTCAAACGGACGTTCGAGCGCAGAGTTATGACCATTTAAAGTTTCACTAATTTACAACCTATATTTTATATGTCAATGCTTCAAATTAAAACATAAAGTCTACATCACATATATTTAAAACATGTAAAATAGTCTAACATTAGGGAATATTGCAATTAAATATAATTAGGGCTTCTTTGGGGTGGTGGGGAGAGTGCGGGGAGAAAGTGGTGGGAGTGTGTTCTGGGTTATTTCTGGGTTCTGGTCCGACTCCTTATCGATCCGGGTATTTTTTTGGTACTCATATCGGGACCATTAATTTTTCGGTCAGAGTATCGGTCCGGATTTACCGATCCGATTCTCGGATAATTACCGGGAGTATCCGGACCGATAACAACCCTAATCTCATCCAGTGCACCACATCCGTACACATACTCTATCTTCAATACTTATACAAGGACATCGCGGGGACCATCTCAACCGAATGGGACAAGCTTTTCCACTTTTGTCCATAATCTACACATTTTTCTAACTAACAATTGCCATAAAACTAAAAACTCTACTAGAAGCTTCTTTCAATTTTGTTGATACTTTCGTTGGGAGTTGAATTGAATCTACTAACTTCATATTAAACTCATGTTAAATATAATAACATCACTGCAAATCACTGTCAAAAAAAGTGAATGATTCTTTTTGTTAAGAAACTCACGTCGGATATGAAATGGGAAATAGACTCTTTATACGAACTTGAACAATCTTCACCCTATAAGTTAGCTTTTGGAGTTAAGTTAGACCCAAAATTCATTCTTTACATGGTATCAGAGTCAGTATCATTCCAATTCTTTGTCCACCGATGTTGAAACCCCAAATTATATTATTCACGCTATAGTTAACAGGGTCTGGACGTGCGGGGGAATGTTAAGAGTCCCACATCGGATATGGAATGAAAACATTGACTCCTTATATTGACTCTTACAATCCTCACCCTACAAGCTAGCTTTTGAGGTTGCGGTAGACTTAAGATCAATTATTTACATGGTATCAGAGTCAGTCCATTCCAATTCGTTGTGTCCATCGATGTTGGAACCCCAAATTATATTATCAACGCTCTAGTTAACAAGATTTCGACGTGCGAGTGAGTGTTAAAAATTCCACATCGGATATGAAACTCTACAAGCTTTTGGAGTTAAGTTAGGTCCAAGATCCATTCTTTACATGGTATGAGAGTCAAGACCATTCCAATTCGTTGTCCACCGATGTTGGGCCCCAAATTATATTATTCACGCTCAAGTTAACAAGGTCTGGACGTGTGAGAGAGTGTTAAGAGTCTCACATCAGATATGGAATGAGAACATGGACTCTTTATATGGACTTGGACAATCCTCACCCTACAAACTAGCTTTTGGGGTTGAGTTAGACCCAATATCCATTATTTACATTTTTATTCTTTAAAGCAACACGTGAAAAATTGAACGGTTCAAATTTTAGGATGTTATTTTCAGAGGAGTTTTAATGATGATCAGGAAAATAGTGATACCTACAACAACAATATATTCAGTGTAATCCCACAAAGTGAAAACCAGAAAAATAATAATACCTATAGGATATAAAAAAAACTTAGAAATGAAAATGGATTATCTACCTGCTATCAAATTTATCGTAGAGGGGACATACACGGTTACAATATCACCCTCTTAGAGCTATAATTAAAGATCGTAAATATATGCTGGAAGCCAATAAAATCACGAAGAAACATATTTGGAGGGAGATAAATTAAAATGGAGACTTTTTGGTGATGAAGACCGCAATAAAGAAAAAATTAAGATATAGGGAAAAAGGGACGTATGAAATGAAAAACAGGGTGTTTGAATCGACTTTTTAAAAATGACTTATAAACTAAAAGCTAAAAGTCATAAGTTGGTCTTACCCTACTTTTGATTTTTGGCTTATTTTTGCACATTTTTAACCTGTTTGACTCTTGAAATTTTATTTCAACAAAATTTAAAATTTTATATCTGTCAAAATTAAACTGTTTGACTCTTGAAATTCAAACTAGATCACATAGAATATTATTTACACATCTATATAAGAACATTTTTTTACAGGAAGCGGTGTTATATTATACCCTGTTATCAATAGGGGCCTATAAAACCATAGTCTAAGTTCCAAAGTCCACCTATGAAATAGTACCTGTTTGATCCTACACTATTAAGCGAAGAAACAACATGTCCGAATCTTATAACTTTGAATCCTACCCTCCATTCAAGAATCTAACTCCGATAAAACAGAGCCACTTTTATTAGACGCTGATATCCCTGTGATTGACTATTTCAAATGCACCACCACAGCAAATCAAGATGTTGTTGATGAAGTGTATCGAGATTGGGGATTGTTTCGTTTGGTGAACCATGGGATTTCAGTTACCCTATTGAACCAAATTCAAGAACATGCTAAAAAACTCTTTTCGTTGCCCTATGAAACTAAAAAAACATTATTTTCCAGCAATATTGTTAGTCCTATGTCCTATTTTTGGGGTACCCCTGCTCTAACTCACTCTGGCGCCGAAAAAGGTCCCCAAGATAATTATCAGAGCCTACAATGGATGGAAGGATTCAATATTTCATTAGCTCAATTATCACATCTTCAGTATCAAGATTTATTGCTCGAAACTTTCAGGTTCGCTTTTTCTTCTTCATATTTGGTTGGTTTTTGCTATGTTTTTTGGGAATTTCGAAATATGAGAACGTGACTTCTAGAAAAATCAAACCCCTGATAAAGGGAGAGTATATTGAATTGTTGATCTAGTTGACAGTTAGTTAAATCAGTGAGACTTTTCAATGATGGAGCCTGGAAGGGTCGTAACCGCATTAAAGCACTAGATAATAATCAAATCATATCAATTGTAATCACATAATTAAGATATGATCGTAAATTAGGATCAATTCATTTAGGATGATAGATAGATCTTTCATAATATTAGCATTGTATATTTGTATATATACTTTACATATGAGAATGAAATAAATCAAGGAATGTTCTAGATGAGTCTTGGTACATGGACACAGGGGCAACGTCTCACATGACGACATCTCAAGGTAATCTCTCATCTTATTTTAATATGAGTGGTAATTAAAATATTATTGTTGGAAGTGAGCAGGAAATTTCAATTTGTGGTATTGGTCATGTAAAAATACCCTCCCCACACCCATCATTATATTTGAGAAACGTCTTACATGCACCAAAACTTATTAAAAACTTGATCTATGTACGACGTTTTACGATTGACAGCAATGTTTCTGTGAATTTTGATCTGTTTGACTTTTCTGTGAAGGATTTTCAGATGAGGATGTCACTAATGAGATGTAATAGCATGGGGGACTTGTATCCCATCACTCTCGTTTCCAACAATCTGGCCAAATCATCAACTTTTGTAGTTATTTCCCCTATTGTATGACACAATCGGTTGGGACACCCTAGAGCACCAGTTTTCAATAATCTTAGGAAGAATAATTTTATTACTTGTAACAAACTTTTGGACTCTTCTGTTTGCCAAACTTGTGTGTTTGAAAAACATGTTAAACTTATTTTTTCATCATCTACGTCTCATACGCTTATGTCATTTGATCTTATGTATTGTGATTTGTGGACATCACCAGTTTTGAGTTCTGCAGGTCATAAATATTATATGCTTATTTTGGATGATTATTCAATTTTTTTGTGGACATTTCCCTTAGGGGAAAAATCACAAGCTTTCACGATTTTTAAACAATTTAGTGTTTTTATCAAAACTCAATTTGAAAAATCTATTAATGTGACAATTAGAGGGAATTCATAAATGTCCAGTTTAATGATTTTTGTCATCAAAATGGAATGTCTTTGCGTCTTTCATGTGCACATACATCACATCAAAATGGAAACGACGAACGAAAAATTCGAACAATTAACAATATTATATGCTTATTTTGGATGATTATTCAATTTTTTTGTGGACATTTCCCTTAGGGGAAAAATCACAAGCTTTCACGATTTTTAAACAATTTAGTGTTTTTATCAAAACTCAATTTGAAAAATCTATTAATGTGACAATTAGAGGGAATTCATAAATGTCCAGTTTAATGATTTTTGTCATCAAAATGGAATGTCTTTGCGTCTTTCATGTGCACATACATCACATCAAAATGGAAACGACGAACGAAAAATTCGAACAATTAACAATATGATTCGCACATTTCTTGTGTATTTTTCCACACCATCAATGTTTTGGCATCATGCACTTCAAATGTCTAGCTATCTTTTAAATGTTTTTCTAGCAAAATATTGTCCAACGTGTCACCTACAAAAATGTTGTATCATCGTCTCTCATCTTTTTCACATTTGAGGGTGTTTGTGTTATCCTTTGTTTCAGTACACAACTATTAACAAATTGCAGGCTCGTTCCACTCCTTGTGTGTTTTTGGGATACCCACAAAATCATAGGAGATATGAATATTATGATATGCCGAATGAAAAAATCATTATTTCTCGTCATGTAGTTTTTTATGAGTCTACATTTTTATTTGTTAATTCTCATGTGGCATCTTCACCTTCATATGATTTTTGAACAACGGAATACATCCAATTTTATACCACTATCTCAATGCCCAAAATCAGGTGAGACCTACCCAACAAAACTCCCAAAATAGCATGGCACAACCACAAAACGGGACTGGACCAGTCCACGGTTCGAAGGCCACTACCTCTTTACCGATGGTCTCGGCCCAGTCCATTTTCAGTGAAAGTCAGGCCCAAGTGAGGGAGCCCACTGCTCCCTCACCCGCACACCAATCTAGACCTATAACCCGTGCATCAACCCAACCCAATAACCCAACAAAACCCCAATTTCAACCATATTTTAACTTGGGCCAAAATACCACCTCTCGGCCCAATGCCATACCCGAGACCCCTAATACCCAATCGATTATAACACAACCTCGGACTATTGAAACTCGTGCCATGCACGAGATGTTTCAGCCCAAACATCATTTTAAGATACTATCACCGGTCCAACCATCACCTCTACCAAAAAATATAAAAGCAGACATATCAGAACCGAATTGGAAAGTTGTCATGTTAGACAAAACTAATGTTCTTATTAAAAATAAGACGTGGGAATTAGTGCTCTGTCCATCTAATGTGAACATAATTAGGTTTATGTGGTTTTCTGTCATAAAAAGAACTTTGATGGCTCCTTTACGAGATATAAAGCTCGTCTTGTTGGTGATGGCAGATCTCAACATGTTGAAGTGGATTGTGGTGAAACTTTCAGTTTGGTGGTTAAGCTAGCAACTATCCGGACTGTTCTTAGTCTGGCACTGTCAAAATCCTGGACCATTCATCAGTTAGATGTCAAAAATACATTCTTACATGGCCATCCGCAAGAGACAATTTACATGCACCAGTCGTTGGGTTTCCAGGATTCTACACATCCGAATTATGTTTGTCTGTTGATTTTTTTTTTTATATGGTTTGAAACATGCTCTTCGGGCATGGTATAACAAGTTTACAGGATTTGTATCCAAACTGGGTTGTTCACACAACAAGTCCGATCAGTCATTGTTCATTTATAAGAAGGGAGATGACATGGCATAAATCCTTCTATATGTAAATGACATTATTCTCACAACATCATCTGCATCACTTCGCCAGTCTATGATGTCTCTTATTGCAGCAAAATTTACAATGAAGGACTTGGGTCCTTTAAATTATTTTCTAGACATTGTTGTGACTCAATATGAAGGTGGTCTCTTCTTCAGTCAGAAGAAGTATGCCGAGGAAATAATTGAAAAGGTCGTAATGTCCTCCTACAAACCATCATATACGATGGTTGATACAAATACAAAATTGAATAACTCTACAGGTACTCAATATAGTGATCTAACATATTACCACAGCCTAGAAGAGGCCTTGCAGTATCTGACTTTCACGAAACTCGATATTTCTTATGGGGTTTAGCAAGTTTGTTTACACATACATGATCCGAAGGAAGAGCATATAGGGGCCCTCAAGAGAACTTTGTGGTATTTAAGGGTACTCTTCATTTTGGTTTGCATCTGTATAAGTCATTCGTTTCGAGTCTCTCCTCCTATACAGATGCGGATTGGGGTGACTGTCCTGACACATAGTGTTCCACATCTGGTTATTGCATATTCTTGGGAGACAATCTCATTTCATGGTCATCAAACGACAACCAACGTTGTCTCGGTCGTGTGATGAGGCAAAATACCAATAGGTAGCCAATGCGGTTGCTGAATCATGTTGGCTCTGTAATATTCTGTTAGAGCTACATTATCCGATTAAAAAGGCAATCGTGGTTTATTGTGATAATTTGTGTGTGATATATTTATCCGATAATCTTGTCCAACATCAACGCACAAAACACATAGAAATGAATATATTATTTGTCCGAGAAAAAGTTGCACGTGGCCAAGTTCGAGTTCTCCATGTACCGTCCCGTTATCAGATTGCTGATATTTTCACTAAAGGTCTTCCGCGCGTACTATTTGATGATTTCATGGACAGTCTCAGCATCCGAGAACCTCCCGCTAAGACTGCGGGGATTGTTAGGATAATTATTGAGCATAATCAAATCACATCAATTGTAATAACATGATTATGATATGTTTGTAAATTAAAAACGATTCATTTAGGATGATTAGATAAGTCTTTCATAATATTAACATTGTATATTTGTATATATACTTTACATATGGGAATGAAATAAATCAAGGAATCAATTTTCCTCAATTAGTTATGCGGCTAAAATCATAAGCAAATTCAGAATGTGAAGACTAAAGTAATTGAATTCGACTAAACTCTTACTCGCACATCTCCATTTATGTGGCACCATTCGAATTTCGACAGTTAAATAAATTTGTATTTGACTGCATCTTTTATATATTTCTTTTTTCCACTTTTACTTATTCATTATACTAACATAGATGTCCACTCTTATTTATACAATTTGAAAAACCTAGACATGATTTCTTACTTAATTTCTAATTTACCCTTATTATTAACTATTGTATAATTATTTCTCAATGCACTTCCTAAAATATTAAATTTATTATATTTAAAGGGCGATATAATAAACTTATTATTTTTTATTACTTCTTAAGGGTGTGTCAAATTAAACATGGACTAGTAAAAATGAACGATGGAGTACCTTTTAAATAATTTGTGTTGGAAATTTATTAAACGTGAATATAGCTAATCCTAATATTTATGGCTCGAATAATTGGGGTCCGCACTTCGAAAACCTCGTTTCCACACACGTGTACACGTTGTACTAAGGATCGCAATTTTTATAGTGAAAGAGATATTGGTATTGTTACACCCCGTAATTCCAAGGCAATGAGATGAGAACGTGCGTAAGAAATTGAGATTTGAATTTTGGAAAAAAATTACTTTTTCTTAAGGAAAAATCTCATGAATTTGTGAAGAAAAATGTTTATTAATTGGAATTTGGTTCTCAAATTTGGTATTTGAGACTTTTGGAATTTATTGGATTTATGGATTTTTAATTTCAGATTTGGTCATGTGGGGTCCACACGAGAATTTTACGATTTTGTGGGGCCCAAAATATTTTGAGATATTTTGGCCAATTATAAATTTTTGGGAGATGAAATAATATTTGGACCAATGAGAGGGCGACATGTGTCACTCCGTTGACTTTGACTTAGTTTTGGATGAGATATTTTCATCAAGATAAGTGGACAAGTGGGTCCCATTCCACTTGTCCCTCATCTCATCCTTACACTTGTCCTCATCCAAGCCATTGGACTTGTTAGATATACATAGTGAAGGGCAAAACTTCATCCAAACACTTAGAGAGATTGCAAGAATAATTCTCTTAGCTCCTTTGCTCTATATTTTCGAACCACTCAAGAAAGCAAGAGCAAGATTATTAAATCTTCCAAGTTGTTCATATATACTAGATTAAGGTCCCTAACCAAGTGATTAGCCAAGATAATACACTATTTACCCTTAAAATTTCATAGGGGCCGAGAGATAGGTTTGAGATTTGAGGGTTTTCCGTCGACTTTTTGGTGATGGAACGTGAAGATAAGTTGTGTATAAGCTCATAGGGGTCGCATATATGTGATTGTAACTTGAAGAAGTGGATCGAAACGAAAACTACGGGCCATTGTTGAGCATTCTGCCCGGGACGATTTTTGGCACAAAAATGAGGTAATAGTTCCTGTTAAATTAAAGTAATTGGATATTACTTATTGTTATAATGTATAGATGAATTCATGTTAAGGAAGAAATGAAAAATAAGATGTGTATGTGATAGATATGGTGTTGAGGTCGAGACTTGCCATTTTGGCGTCTTGGAAGTGTTGGTCAGTTTTGTTGGTATTATCACGTATTGCATGTTAGATAATGAAGGAAATATTGTTGTTGATAGTTTGTATAACTTATATAACATGTTGGAACTTGATTTGGATTAAAAGGGAAATAAGGAAAATGGATTTGGATTTAAAGTGATGTTGGCCGAGAATGGCCCTAAAAATGTTGGTATATTATGGACTGTTTTGTTTAAATTGTGGGACAGAATTTTACACGTCCAGTTAGGCGTGTAATCCCCTTTGGCTAACTATTGGTTGCGCCTTAAATGTGGCTTGTTGGTTATTGAAATACGGGCCTTGAAAAAGGTGGGAAAGTACGTAGAAACAAAGGAAGTGCTGCCCAATTTTCCGTAGAATTAGAGGGCCATTATTTGGGATAAGTCCTACGCTTGATAGTATGTTATTGATAGAAGTGTTATCGTCATTATAGGTTGAAGTACTACGTGTAGCATATTCTACTTGGAGGGTGGAATAGCTAATAAGGTTGAAGTACATTGGAGCGTATTGCTACTTGTCGTTTGGGTTAGTCGTCACGAGGTATGTGAACTTTTTCCTTTTATCGACATGATTATCCTTGAAGTATACTTGCCTTGTTTTGGAGTATACATGACTTATTCTTGAAGTATACTTGCGTTGTTATTTGGAGTATACGTGACTTATTTTCTTGAAGTACTTGTCTTGTCATTAGGAAGTATTCATGTTATTGATTTCTATGCTAAAGTTATGTCTAAAATATTTCTAAGTTCTTACCATGTCTTATGGGAGATGTTGGTAAGAGACGTTAGGAAGTATTAGAAACTGGTATAACCTATTCACGGTTCAAATGAGTATTAATTTTAAATGTATGAGTGACTTGGTTTGAAATGAATAAGTTACTTGAATTACTTTAAAGTTATGAGATTTGATTTAAAGTTATGAGATTTGATTTAAAGTTATGAGACTTGACTTTCAAGGTTATGAGACTTGTTTTAATTAAAAGATTGTGTGACTTTATTTTCAAGTTATGGGACTTGATTTTGAAAGTCGTGTGATTTGATTATATGAAGTATAAGTGAATTGATTTTGAAGTACATGATACTTGATTTTGAAAGTATAAAGTCACTTGATTTTTGAAAGTTATAATACTTGAATTGAAAAGTACAAGCTTACTTGATTTTAAAGAAGAGGAGTAACTTGATTTAAAGTTATAAGTTACTTGATTGATTTAAAGAGAATACATGATTTGAAAAGAGTAAGTGATTTGATTTAAAGAGAAGTTACTTGATTTCAAAACCTTGAATTGAAATTCTAAAGGTGTAGTAACTTGATGTAAAAAGTATAGATTACTTGATTTGAAAAGTATAGATTACTTGATTTGAAAATGTATGGATTACTTGTTTCGAAAAGAATAAGTACTCGATTTGAAAAGTATGGATTACTCGATTTAAAGAGAATAAATGACTTGAGGTTGAAAGAAGAAGTTCTTGGTTTTAAAAGTATAAGTTACTTAAGTTTAAAAGTGTAAGTAACTTGATTTTGATAGCAAAAGTATTTTGGGGTTCATTTTCCCTAACATTGCATGAAAAGATTCTTTTTATAAAGAATAGATGTACATAGTACTTTTGGGTTTATTTCCCTAACGTTACATAATTTGAGTCTTATTGTAAAGAAGTAATTATACATAGTACTTTGGGTTCATTTTCCCTAATATTACATGACATGATAATGTCTTGACTTGTCTAAGAGGAAAGAGGTGGTAGTGCTTTGGTTCTCTAAAAATGAAGTTGTTATAACGGCTTTATTGAAAGTTTGTTATAACAAGGTTCGTGAAAAGTCAAGAGAGGGTTTAAAATGTTGAAAGGAAATCATGTGAGAATGTCCATGATTAAGTCCTTAATATAGTACATGATACGCGACACTTTGATTTTCAAAGATGTTTTAAAGTAATACGTGATGTCTAGTGCCTTGATTTGTCAAAACCATGTCTTAGAAAGATACGTGGTATGATAAGTGTCTTGATTTTCTAAACGATGATTTCAAAATTATACATGTATTGGATGCTACTTCCTAGTGATACATGTAGTACTTGGCTTTTCTAAATGGAAATTCAGTTTATAAAGTGAATGTACGGCGGACGTACAATTGTTGTAATGGACTTTAATCCTTAGTGATGCAAGGTGTGATAGTGCCTTGGTGTTATAAAATGAAAGACTTGTTAGTGTCTTGTTTGTTTTAGAAAGGAAGGCATGGTATTGCCTTGATTATTTTAGAAAGGAAGGCATGGTATTGTCTTGGTTATTTTAGAAAGGAAGGCATGGTATTGCCTTATTTGTTTTAAAAGGAATGCATGGTATTGCCTTGGTTGTTTAAAAAGATGGTGCATTCATTTTGTCTAATGAGAGTTAAAGATTACTTAACTTGCACATGTTGTTCATGATAGCCGTTAGTGCTAGTGTTATGAGTATAATTGTGGGGTAAACCCTCAAGATATTATACATATTTCGTGGATTTGCTCCCCACGATGCGAGTATTGCGTACATGCTCATTGCGGGTCCGTAGGGCCTATGTGGGTGAAATAGTCCTATGCGGGGAAATTACCTCATGCGGGTCCACACGACCTATGCGGGTGAAATAGTCCCAGGAGTAGGATTGCATAATGATACTACGGGCGGGTGACCCTAGATTGATCATAAGCTTCCTATTTTAAAGCATGTAAAGTTTACTCTTATTACTCTCATTGTTAATAAGGCAAAGTGTACTGTTAATTTGGTTATCATACTTGCCTCCTGCTTTATATTTGGACTGTACGATCTCCTTTACAGTGATACAGTAGTACAGTGAGATAAGGTACAGTTGGCTCTGATTTTATATGACACGGTAGGATCTGGTATTTGATTTTCATACTTGCCCTTCGCTATTCTTGCAGGTACTATGATTTTAATATCGCACTTTATTTCCGTTCCATACTTGGTACTGTTATCGACTTCTTCGGGGCTGCGTTCATGTCCGCAGGTCTAGGTACTCAGTTGTGGATCCGCGAGCTTAGGATCCTTGTTCAGCTTTATGGGATAGCTCCAATGTTACGGAGCTTGTCATTATGGCTAGGTATATTCAGAGGTACGGCGGGGCCTTGTCCCGTCATAGTATTTGTCCAAAATCTTAGAGGTCTGTATTCATATGTGGGTTGGAATGGCTAGAGTTGTATTTACATTGTTGAACAGTGTAGACCCTTTCGGGTGACTTATATTATGACAGTCTTATCGGCTTTGCCTTTGTTTTAAAAAAAAGAGTGTTATTTATCTTCCGCGGTTTATTGTGTTGTATGAATAGAAGGGTGCCCAGGTAGGGCACCAATCGCGGGCCCGGGGTTCGGGGCGTGACAGGTACATATACAATATGTTCGGGACATGAAATGATAGACGTTTATTGGCCAAATGACGATGGTTCACGTTGGTAAATGAAGAAAGAAGTGTACGATGTGTAAAAGATGAAACGAGTCAGAAAACCCCGCGGAATCTCGGAGCGCCGTGACGCCTCCAGCCAGCTCCGCGGCCCTGACTCTGCAGGGACTCTCTGAAGTTTTGGCGTCGCGGCGCCTCCCTGCAGGAAAGCGACGCTTCGACGGTTTCCAGACCGTTGGAGAAGAAATAAAACTGATTCTTTGGCTGAATTTGGAGCAATAACTCGCCATTTTGGCTCATGAATTCAGCCATAACTTGGTTGAATTGTAACCCCAAAATCAATGGTAATTACTTGGCATTGATGGCCATTATTTGGTTAATTGGGAAGACACGTTCATCACCCTATAAATTGATGTCATTGGCTCAATTGTAAGAACACACTTCAGAAAATCTTCTTCCACTCCTGCAATCTTTCATACACTCATAGGTTCTTCTTTTATAATAAACTCTTGAGTTATCCTTTGCTCAAGTGTTTGTGATTGTTTTATCTTGGGAGACAAATTGGCAATCGTGGTTAAGGTATTAATACGGGCCAATATTGTCTTAAGGATATATTGAACATCAATCGACTCAACCAACTTCTTTCTTGTTTCAAACATTTTGGGGGTCCTGTCCTAATTCGTAAAAGTGGACTCTTAATTGGGCTAAGACCTGCGAATTATGAGTCTTTACAGTAAATTCTGACTAATACTACTTAATAAAAAATGAAAAAAAAGCTCTAAAATTTTTCGCTTTTCGAGAGACTCTGTGCGGTAACACACCTCGCACGAATCCAAAGACGGCCCTTATCATCTTATTGTTTGTCTTTATCTTCTGCCTATCAATATAACCAATCCCGTTTATTTTTTCATACGTATACATAGCAAACCTAATAGATACTCTATATATATATAATAGAAATATCATGATATATTTAAAATTCTAAGTTCTAGCACTTTTATTTTTGAAACTCTGATGACTTAGTCAAGCCGTGTCAGACAAAGTAAAATTGAGGTTACCATTTTCCACTGGGTATAGCTATATCCACAGACACAATTAGTGTAATTTGACCAATTATAAAGAATTATCTATTATTATAGATCAACTTAACTTGATCACGTAAAAGTTCATTATACTTGCAAAACATAAAGTCTTTCTAATAGTATTATATTCTCTGTGTGGTAATATTGGGTCTTAATAGATCCTTGCTAGAAGAATATGGGAAGGAGCAGAGTAGGTTGGCTACAGATATATTCAAGGTTTTGGGATCAGACCTAAAATTGGGACCATTACAGTACCAGTCTTATCTCTCAGTAGCCACTGGTTTATTAAAGGTCTATCGTTACCCTAGATGCTTCGAGGCAGAACGAAGGGGCATTGACGTACACACAGATAGCTCAGTACTCTCTATAATCCACCAAGATGATGTTGGAGGCCTTCAAGTTTACAAAGATCATCAATGGCTTGATGTCAAGCCTCTTTCCAATACCCTAATTGTCAATATTGGTGACATGTTGCAGGTACTTTCTTGACTTTATTAGTTCCTAAGTTATTGATAAATTCTACTTTTGGTCTGTGTGTGATATATAACTCAATAAGTTTAATCTTTAATTAATCAAATGCATGTTTTTGATCTCTTCATGTAAATAATCGGGGTGAACAAAGAAAACCGACAAACCGCACTAAATCGATAATCCGAATCAACCCGAGAAAAAGACTTGACTAGTGGTTTGGTTTGACTTAGTTTGGTAGTGGGAAAAAATCCGGCTATAAGTGATTTGATTTGGTTTTAACAAAAAAAAAAGTCAAACCGAACCAAACCAACCTGAAAGTACATGTATACACTTTTAAAAATATTTTATACATAAAAGCATTTATTTATAATGTAATTTATAAATATTTCTTAAGTTTTTTCATATTTTTTGTCTTTTAACATATTATTTCATGCTTGGACTTAAAATTTTAATGGTACAATAAGTTTTATAGCCCATTAATATTAGTAACTCAAATAAAGCCCAAATCAATACTAATGGTAACAAAATAAATTCGATTCTAATACTAGGAATAACAATAATGTGTGATATGTACTATTAGTTTTGCATTGGTTAGACGGTAAAAAAATATAACTTAATTTCATTTTTCTTTAATATATAATCACGTAATTAATAATAAGTCGTACTTTTTTCTTTTAGTACTTTTAAATTATGATTATTGCTTAGCGATTTCGTTATTTCTTTGTTGAATATTTTAGTACAATGTCATCACTTATCTCACATTTTATGCCACTTTCTCATGAAACAACTTAATTACATAGTTGTATCTTACTAATACTAAAGAAATATTTGAAGCACAGTTATATGTTTTGTATGAAGACTTTATCGGGAAAAACCTGAACAACCCGAAGTTGAAAAACCCGACTTTTGTTGGTTTGGTTTGGTTTGGTATTTGAGAAATCTGAACCAACCCGATCCATGTATACCCCTACTAAATAATATGTCGTATTTGACTATTTATAGAACTAACGTCAAATATGGAGTAACAATACAAATTTAACATTATAAGTGCGTAAATAAATGGTGGAACAATTAATAATTATGATAAATTTGTGAATATTCACAAGTAAAGGAATGAAAACTGTACTTAATTGGAGATTTAATGTCCTTACTCATATATTATAGAGACTAAAATTATAACTTATCAATAATTGAGAGACTAAGTATTATTAATTTTTTTATAATACCGTGGTCTCGAAGCCAAATTCCGTACACCTCGATCGATTCACATAGTACCTACTACCTTCCACAAACACGTGTATGCACATGCATCAGACTTATTTAGTGGCGATATTTAGCAATGAATCCGTAGCTAGTTCCTTTTTAAAAAAAATGGATTATCTTTTTTATGGTTTCTCATTCGGTGTTCGGTATCCGTATTGGGGTCCGACCAAATTCAGATTCACGCCGAAAAATCTGACATTGAGGCAAAGCGCCCCAACAAAGGCGACTCCGTACCCAGAAAGACTCGGGCCCGAGACCTTTGGTTAAGGATGAAAATTATCTATTATTATATGTCAATATTAGAAACTATCAGTGCGCATAACATAAACTCTGATTTAATAAGATTGTTTGGATTGGTGAAATTGAAGGCAATGAGTGATGACAACTATATGAGTGTGAAGCATAGAGTAAAGGTGAACAAACACAAGGAGAGAATATCAATAGGTTATTTCGTGTTCCCTGCTGAAGATGCTGTCATTCAAAGCACTAAGTACAACCCCTTCACTTACGCAGATTTTCGAGCACAAGTGCAACATGATTTAAATACAGTAGGTCTCAAGACTGGTCTCCAAAAATTCAAATTTACAACTGATCAAAACTCTTAGTTATGTATCTTTATTTTGATAGGGGGAAAAAAAGAAAAATAAGGTGAAACAATTAATAAATTAATTAATTTGTACAAGGTACTAATTAAACTTTGGTTCAAATAATTTTTCTAGTCTTTTCCTTCCCTAGTTATGAAATGCGAGATTGTAAATTTACTTTCTTTAATTTCATTTTCAGTGTAGGACGTATGTAGGTACCATGGGAATTTTGAAAGTAAAATTTTAATATTGGAGGAATATTAAACCATAAAAGAGACTGAGACGGTGCTTTCGATCTATATTTAATGTGATATGTACTCTTTCTTTTTTTGTGTGTTTCAGAAAGAATAATGATTTATATATTTAGAATTAATTTACTTTTAAACTTCTTGTTTTACAAATGTTGTGGCTTGTTGAACACTACCACAAGTTTCATTTTTATTTTTATTTTTTGATTTCATAGCGGGAGCTTAGTGCATCGAATTGCCCTTTTTTTATTTCTTGAATTTCATATTCAATCAATCGAGTTCACGTAAATGAAACTTATCGTGATGTTGGGTTCTCACGGCCTTCTTTGTGCTGCTATTGAAGGCTGGTAGCCCACTAGGTTTCTACAGTTGGTAGAAATGACATTAGGTAGTCATTTTAGGGCTAATGTTTAAAATGTAACCAACTTTTTAAAATATTCAAAGTTTAGTTATAATTTAAATAGCGGCAGAGTCCCGCTTCTTCTTCTTATCTGCTTAAATAATCAATTTTTATCTCAAGCTTAGAAATAAGAACGCGATATGGGGAAGTTTTGAGGTCAATTTTATTCGCTGTTTTTTACTCAAATTATTTATGTGTGTGGGCCTGTGGGGGCTGAGAATAATTACGTTTTAGCGTAGGCCCAAAAACTTCCAAAAGCCCAAAGTCCATCACCATTTTGTCCAACATATGGTCACCAAGTTCAGATAACAGTTGATTGTAACTACTTTCAATCATTTACTCCATTGAAATCTATGTGGTCCCTTAGAAGGCCTACTTACTCATTACTCCCTTCGTACCTCCCGGCTTCTTATAAGTTGGAGTACTATATTAGGAGCAATATATAGTATAAATTCTTTTGCAGCATGACAGAATTTGAAATATTGTTATTAATGGGCGTTAGAAAATTTATTAAACGTGAAATAAAGTTAATTCTATTATTTATGACTCGAATAATTGGGGCCCCGCACGTTGGAAACGTCATTTTCACACACGTGCACACGTTGTACCAAGGATCGTAAATTTCCTTAATAAAAGAGATATTGATATGTATACAAAATGTTTGAGACATGAAATGATAGACGGTTATTGGTCAAATAACAAGTGGTTTCACGTTGGTAAATGAAGGAAAAAGTGTATTATGTCTAAAAGATTAAACGAGTCAGAAATCACCGCGGAGCCGTGAAGGGCCGCGACGCCTGTGACGTGAAAAATCACCGAGCCATCGACATGAAGCGCGGCTTCTACTCGATAAGACCGTTGGAGACGAAAAATAACTGACTTTGGAGCATTAACTCTCAATTATTTGGCTGAATTGTAATCCCAAATTAAGTGTCATTACATGGCATTGAAGGCCATTACCTGACTAGTTGGGAAGACATCTTCATCACACTATAAATTGAAGTCATTGGCTCAGTTGAAGAACACATTTGAAATCTGAAACTCCTTCCTCTCTTGTTATCTTTCATACACTCAAAAGGTTCTTCTTTTTAGTAAACACTTGAGTTATCCTTTGCTCAATTGTTTGTTGTTGTTTTATCTTTGGAGACAAGTTGTCAATAGTCGTTAAGAGATTCATACGAGACAATATTGTCTTAAGGACATGGTGCTAACACCCGACTCATCAATCTTTGTAGTAGTTGTTTTTTGTTTCCATTTCCAGATTGTAACTCTTGTTCTTGTTGCTTCTTTCTCATTTCCTTGTAACCACAATTACAACTCACAATGGGTCGGGTCCATTTAAGACCCATAACCTTATGATTCTTATTTCCAACAAATTTTGAAAAAGAAAAGCATAGTAGAAGAAATATCATAATGATGCCAAGACGGAAAGGGAAATAGCTAAAAGGGGCAGAAAATTTGTTGTTGCCTTGCATAGATCAAATTGGTATCTCCTTCTATTATTGTTGCAAAATGGCAGTTCGTACCTTTGAATTTTGAGAATTTTAAGTAACCATGACTCAGGGGCGGAGCCATCACAGAGCCGGGGGGGTCCGGACCCCCCTCAAAATTAAAAAAAGAAATTATACTACAAGTAATATATTTATAATATTAGGCCCACTGGCCCAGGCTCCCCTCACGATTTTTTTTAAAAAAAATTCACACCACAGTCCACACTCCACAGCACTTTCACTTTCAACAGAATTCTTCTTGGTCTCAACTCTCAACCCTCTTTTTCACAACTAATGAACTAAATAATTTATTCTACACTAATCTCAACTAAGCTACTTACAAAAATTTCAAGAGATTCACAAACGTATTTTGCGTCTCTCATTATTCCATTTAAAATCGACCACTCATCAGTCATCATCAAGGTAAATTTTATTTATATTGAACATTATATTTGAGGATATTAGAAGGTCTTTTAGCTTTGTTTGTTTATTGATTATGTGTTCATGTATATTTTATATATGATGTATACATATTTGATTTTATAGGGTGGATTTTGGATTTTAGGATTTATATTTGTGTAATTGTAAAATTAATTTTATTTAAGTCTCTTTATTGATTTATTTAATTTTAACAGCTATGGATAAATACCTAACTAAGAGAAAACCAACTTTGGAGTCATCATCTACTTTGGAGAAGAACAATGTTGATGGCTCTAAACAAAGTCGCATTGAAATCGAGTTACCCGTTCTTCCTTCAGACCCTGGATTACGAATTCATATCCTAGATTACGATCCTAACATTCGAGATGAAGTTCGAAGAGCATATGCTATAAAAGGGCCTTGTCAACCTTGGAACCATGAATTTCCTGAGACTAATTTTGAGGAAAACAAAAAGCCACGAAGATTCAATCCTGCCTGGTTTGATGAATTTTCTAATTGGTTGGACTACAGTATAAGCAAAGATGCAGCATATTTTTTGTCTTGCTATCTTTTAAAATCTAATGTATGAGATCAAGCAGGTTGTGACTCGTTTGTTGGCACTGGATTCATAAATTGGGCGAAAAAGAAAAATTGACAATTCATGTAGGAGGAGTTAATAGTGCTCACAGACAAGCTTGGAGTAAGCATCAAGTTTTGTTGGATAAAAAGCAACATCTTGAGGTTGTCATCTTCAAACATTCAGACCAAACTAAGATAAGTTATAAGATACGCTTGGTTGCAACAATTGATTGTATTAGATTTCTCTTGAGACAATGCCTTGCATTACGTGGTCATGATGAAGGTGAAGCTTCAATGAATAAAGGAAACTTTCGCGAGTTGTTGCAGGTTCTTGCCGATCACAATGAAAGCATCAAAGATGTTACATTGGAAAATGCTTCTGAGAATTTGAAGTTAACTTCACCTGATATCCAAAAGGACATTGTCAATGCTGCTGCAACTGAAACTATGAAAATCATTATTAGTGATCTTGGTGATGCATTTTTTGCGGTTCTTATTGATGAGTCTCGTGATGTTTCAAGTAAAGAGCAAATGAGTGTTGTGATACGTTATGTGAACATGAAAAGATATATAACTGAGAGGTTTTTAGGTATTGAGCATGTCCAAAGTACTACATCTCTCTCACTTAAGGTAACACTTGATGACATATTTTCAAGGTACGGTTTAAGCATCTCCAGATTGTGTGGGCAAGGTTACGACGAAGCTAATAATATGCAAGGGGGGAATTGGTGGCCTCAAGACACTTATTTTGAATAAAAATAATAGTGCTTATTATGTTCATTGTTTTGCTCATCAACTTCAACTAGTTCTTGTAGCCGTGACGGAAAAACATTTGGAAATCACTACTTTATTTTTCCTAGTAAACAATGTTGTCAATGTTGCTGGAGGTTCATGCAAGCGGCGTGATATTCTTCGAGAACAACAAGCTACCAAAATAATTGAAGCACTTGATTTAGATAAAATATCGAGTGGTAGAGACCTCAATCAAGAAAGTACCCTCGTCAAAGTCGGAGATACATGATGGAGATCACATTATGGTACTTTAGTCAGTATGATTATCTTGTTTTCGCTTGTGATAGATGTACTTGAAAGGATAGAGGAAAATGGAGCAACCCAGGACCAGAAATATGAAGCTAAGATTTTATCTGAAGCCTTGCAGAAGTTTGATTTTGTGTTCAGTCTACACCTAATGAGAACACTATTAGGAATCACAAACGAATTATCACAGGCACTACAAAGGAAAGATCAAGATATTGTTAATGCAATGAACTTGGTTAGAGTTTGCAAGCTACGACTACAAGACATGAGGGTTAATGGGTGGTATTCTTTAATTGATCAAGTTTCTTCATTCTGCAAGAAGCATGATATTGATGTATGTAACATGGATGAAATGTTCGTTCGTGCTGGACGGTCGAGACGAAAAGATCCGAAGATAACAAATTTACATCACTATCGTGTTGAGATATTTTGTGTCATCATAGATTTGCAACTTATGGAATTGGAGAGTCGTTTTAACGAGACTAGCACTTAGTTGCTTCTTTCCATGACATGTTTACATCCAAGTGACTCATTTTCTGCTTTTGACAAGAACAAGCTTATTCACTTAGCTATTTTTTATCCAAATGATTTTTCTGAGATGGACTTGATGGTACTTAATGATGAACTTGAGACTTATATTGTCGATATGCGTACTACAACAGAATTTTCGAATTTAAAAGGGATTAGTCAGCTTGTAGAGAAAATGATTGAAACAAGAAGACGTATTTGCTGAAATTAACATTGACACGACCTGTTGCTACTTCGACGGTAAAGAGAGCTTTTTCTGCAATGAAGATTGTGAAGAATAAATTACGAAACAAAATGGGAGATCAATGGTTGAATGACAGCATGATTACCTATATTGCGAAAGACGTATTTGCTGAAGTTGATAATGAAGATATCATAGATACGTTTCAGAAAATGAAAACTCGCTGAGGTCATTGTTGAATCTGTGATTGTCATGATGTTTAATACATATTAATTTCTTTAATAATATATTTTAATTATGTTTAAATATAAATAGCCCCTCCCCTAAATCAAAATTCTAACTATGTACAAATTTCCATTTCAAGTTCACATGGGTTTATTCACTTGGCCATACCAAAATCAGGATGGCTTACTTTTAAAAAATTATTTACACCATGATTACAATTGTAATAAGTGGTGCTCTCCCCCAACATGAAATTAATACACATAGTAATATTTTTAGAATATAATTCTATGGACCAATATTTATATATTCAGATAATTACATGTAAATCGCTATAATAAATATTGTTTAGGGGTTAATATAGTAATTTTGTTGTCATGATTTTTTTACAATATTTTTATCATAGCTTATTTACCCTTGCATTTTTTCAAAACTGTTTTGACAAATAAATTTTCTTCCTAACCGAGGATTTATCATAAAAAGATTCTCTACCATAGGATTTTTTTTACATATATCCTACCTTCTCCAGATCTGACAAGTTAGAATCTCATTGGATATATTATTAATATTATTGTTATTGTTGCGAATCTCATTGCTCATATGCATGCAATGACCATTTTTGCAATACAACGGACTAGCTAATTGAATCGACATTCTATAGTAATATATTTTTTTTTTGGTAAGAAGTGGTCAGTAGCGGAGCTAAAAATTTTGTTAAGCGTTTTTAAATTTTGAAAAAGTAATATATATTAAGCATGCTAAGGATGTTCAATATGTAATACACATCTATAATACATAATGATTGATATGTCTACGTGATATAATTTTTAGGACGAGATTGAACACCTTTGGTGGGCTATGCGGCCGCCACTGAACGTGCCTTTTTCACCAAACTATTACTACAAAATTATTCAGTGTTATAGCATTGGTATCCATTTTAATGAAACATAGTACGATCAAAAGGCTAGATGTTGACATGCATATTATTTTTATTGAATATACATGTTTATACAATATACATATGTATACTTACATATATTGAATCTCGGATTTTGTAATTAGCAAGCCAAGCCCACGGGTTGGCAGAATGTTAATGTAATATTGTTGTAATATTTTAGTGTAAGTATTATTTGTGAGTGGTAATGTGTAGAACGGGAAAATAACAATAACAACAAATTGTAATAAAACTTGGAAATGATCAAATAGAAGGGTTTGCTGAGTCGACCAAATTCTTGATCTATCCTTAAAATATTATTGCCCCGTATATCCTTTCAACGGTTGTAATGGCAACTTATCTCCCAAGATAAAACAGCAATCAAACAAATGAGCAAAGAGAACTCAAGTGTTTGCTTTGGAAGAAAGATCTTTGAGAGTTTTGTCATTGCAAGAGAGGAAGAAGTATTTCAGATTTCAAGTGTTTTGCAAATGAGCCTAATGCCTCAAATGAGCCTAATGCCTCATTTTATAGTGTTGTGAAGATGACTTTCCAATTGCCCATGTAATGGTCTTGAATGACCATGTAATGGTCTTGATTATGGAGTGTTAATTCAGCCAAATAATGGTTGAATTCATTTGGGATGTAATGGAGGTTTAATGCCTCAAAAACCAGCCCAAGAGTCATGTCTTTTCGTCTCTCGTCGCAGATTTTAGACTACCGGTGTCATGTCCCTGCAGGGAGGCGCCACGGCGCCCAAACCTCAGAGAGTTGGTGTCGTGGCCCTGTTGGGAGGCGCCACAGCGCCCAAACTCCAGAGAGTTGGCGTCGTGGCCTTGCAGAGAGGCGCCACGACGCCCAATATTCAGAGAGGTGTTTGGCGCCGCGGCGATTCATGACTCGTTTCATCTTTAAACACATTTATACACTTCTTCCTTCATTTACCAACGTGAAATCATTCGTCATTTGGCCAATAACCGTCTATTACCTTACGTCTCAAACAATTTGTATACGTACCAATATCTCTTTCATTTAAGGAAATTATTATCATTGGCATTGTATGTACACATGTGTGGAAACAACGTTTTCGACGTGTGGGGCCCTTAATTTTCGATTCGTAATTAAATAGGATTAACTTTGTTTCACGTTTAATAAATATTTCCAACAATCCCCTCTTGGAAGAGATTTTGGTGCACGCACGTGGTGTCTTTCTAGCAATCACTTGGCGGAACGATGTTGCATCCGGAGAGGTAGCCGGAGGTTTGAACCTCCATAGTGGAATACCATCGGAAATATTTACTGCGCGGTGAACGTGATGTCTTGAACCGTCAGTGTTTAATATATGCCAAGACAATGATACCAACACAACACATTTCCTACTCAATCTTTCTAGTGTTTTGTCTGTCGTAGGCCGTGGACACACTTGGATTCTTAAGTACGTTCATTTGAGGCGGTCTATCCTCGTACTTAAATAGGTGGTCTCCTACAATGTATCATGTAATACTCTGCTACACAAGCGTTAGGAACCATTAAAAGTTTCCCCAGCCTAACCTCAATTATTGAGAATCATTAAAGGTTTTGGAAACTTATCCTTTACCCCTCTACATGTAACACTTTATGTTTATCACGGGAATGACCTTGGATTATATTTCTTAAGAAGAAATCATTATCCGAAGTGCTCTTGCTTCCACCGAAGCGCTCAACTGAACCTTTACAGTTTAGTTTTTCCATTGAACCTTATCCCTGGGATCTCCAGTCTGTAAGGTTGGGTGTCCACTATATTGGTTCTTATTGATTGGGTTTTAAGCCTATTCCCCTAGATAGGCAGAACAACTGATCTTTGGATATTTCATTCGTCAAGAGATCTGCGATATTTTCCTTAGATTTTATATAATCAATGGAAATAATACCTGAGGTGATCAACTGCCTAACGGACTCATGTCTCCGTCGAATATGACGAGGCTTGCCATTGTAAATAGAACTTTGTGCCCTTCCTAGAGCCGACTGACTATTGCAGTGGATCATTACAGAAGTCACGGGTTTATCCCAACATGAAATATCTTCTAAGAAACCATGAAGCCATTCAATTTAAAGTGAGTCTTGCCAATTTATTGACTTCTAACCAATGGTGTCGTTGCAGGTGAATTGTCGAACATCTCAAATTTCTTCAGCACATTCTTGATGTAGTGAGATTGAGACGAGACCAATCCGTTAGTTGTCTTAGAGACCTTGATCCCTAAGATAACATCTACGACACACATATCTTTCATGTCAAAACATTGTTTTTAGCACAATCTTAGTCTCTAGGATTACCCTGTGACTGCTGTAACGCCCCATTTCAACCGGAGTCGGAAACGGGATTACTGCTACATGGTTGGATTCCTAAAATTGCATTTAAAGGAGTCGCCACCTAATTATTATAGTGAATTAGGACACTAAGAGTGTAGCATAAAATACTACGAATGATCTCCATTTTAAAGGTCTGCGAAAGCTATGTGAGATTCTAGGTAAGGATTCTTTATTATCCTAAAGGGAAGGGGTTAGGCACCCTCTAAGATCCGCTAACTTGCGGTTATCCGTTCAAACTTAGGCTTAATCATTATATTAAAGATGCATGTTTAGAAAAACATAAAATTACTGAGAAATGTAGATATATATATATATATATATATATATATATATATATATATATATTTTACAAAATTCGCCTAAAAATAGTTTAAAAATGAATGAAAATGGTTTATTATGAAAGTACATATTACATGTAAAATTTAGTTTTTCATGGAAGTATATAGCATGAATCTATAAAACATTTGTTTTGAAATGAATAATAAGAAAAGATTTCCATTGTAAGAATGAATTATTATTTTTTATGAGTTTGATAAAAATTGAAAACTTATTTAATTCTATAATATCAATGATGCATAAAACAACTAAGTTATTTTGAAAAGTTTAAACATACCTAACGGGCCTAAAGATAAATTAAACTAGCGGGACATTTTATTATTTAACTACCCCCCCTCCTTTAATAATTATTAATTCTAAGTCTACCTATTCTAAACATTTCAATAATTGTATAAGGTTATACAATTACATAACCAGAAGAATAAAATGACGAAATAAATAAGACAAGAGGAAAAGAGTTTGGCGAATGAGACGAGTGACGATGTCAACTCGCCCTATTTGTTTGGAAATCACGAGGCCGGAAGATGCAATGTGTCGGACGTGGATTTCATGGCGAGTCTCATAATGAGACTCTTTGTTGCTCCCGATACGTTTCATGAAAAATAAAAGAAAGAGAAGGATTAGTATATATCTAAATTTCATCAAAACAGCAGACAAATGTTGACATGAAATTTAATTTCATCTTTCGGTAATTCAAAAGAAGAAACAAACCGGACCTGGTTATATAAAGTAATCCAAAGGGCATCAGTTCCAGCTAAGCTTTGATAAAGCAAACAGGGCATGGATACAACAGGCCCAAACCAATTCTTTTCATTCACTTTTTATATATAAAATCGGTCCAAGTATATGATGGGCCCAAATAATCCAACTATCATTATATAAGCATACTAAATCGTGAGAAAAGACCAGTAAGCCCTTTTATAATTTCATGTAAATGACAAGGAGGCGTATACGAGACAGACGTGAGGAAGATAAGTGACATAATGAGTGTATTTGTTATTGAGAAGAAAAGAGTAAGTATGTTTCACATAGACTTCCCTAAGAGCTATAATAGGATGAATACACTCTCTATCAATGGATGACTAAAGAATGCAACACATATTGTAACATGCAGTGTTCATGTAATCAGCGACTAAAAAAAAATCAGCAAGGATGAGTATTAACTAACATGGTATGCATATGATTAAACAGACCCCTGAACTAACAGGAAAATCATTTTTTTTCAGTAACTTAACGACGCATAATGGCCAAGACATAGTGAGTGAATCCACCTAAAGGCACAAAATTAAACTATGAGCAATTCAACACACAAGAGAGGGAGTAACCAATAATTTTCTTGGCTGGACGCAGTTGGCTTTAACAGGTGTCGTCAAGGACATTCAGAGAAACTGTGGGCAACTTAGGCTCAGAAGATGAATGAGGAGCAACATGTAAACTAGAAGAGGTGCACAACATTTTATCCAACACAGATTGCATCCTATATGGAATATGTTTTGGCCCCGAAGGCTTTATTACAACACAAGTAACACATACCCGGATGAGGAGGTGAAACATAAGAAGAAAGCTAAGCTTGGATAGTATATCATAGATGGGTCATTTTACCTCTTTGAACAAACAGGGCAAACACACAGCCAACTTAATGGGCTGGTTACAAGTGAAAATGACAAGTTGGCAGCTGAGTAACAATCTAAATTAAATACCCCAGTCGCTAACACAGTACAATCATGTTGAGCAATTCAGCAAGTTTTCTTACGACACAAATAACCCAAAAGAAGGTATACCCTGTTATGATATAGACAGATAAAAACAAATGGATAGGTAATTCAGGAAAAACATTTTTTAGGATGTGTAGATGAACAAGTAACCACTTGAGATGAGATTTCAAAAGATTCATAGCCATTTTCTACTAAGCTACGTATGTACACATGATCGAGCATTTGAATCCAAAGTTGAAAAGAGAAGTTAGACTCTATACTACAACACTAATTTACTAACATTTAGACACCATCACATCAGTTACATAAAAGTCAGATATCAATACTTTACTCTAGTGTACAGACCTATAAAGTAGTATTTGAACTTAGGATTAATTCCACAATGCAGAATGATCCGAGAAGCAACATGTCAACATTAAAACTCCTTCCTGCTATCTTTTAAATTCTTGTTACAGATTTATGCTTACAATCAGTAACAACCGAATCTGTATCGTTCAATCATAAAGAGGTTTGGACGGATTTACAAGTGGTTTCGGATGTCATGAATCATGAGGATGAAACAAACATCATACTAAGTCGTTTAACTAATCTTAGCTATTCTAAAACCCATTACAGTCTACAGATTACAACTAACACAGAATCAGACATGAATTCGACAGTTCCCACAAACATACATATCCGCACGACATCATATCTACTAAACAGAATAAATCCAAATTATATATTCAAGTAAACCACAGGTTACTACGCAATTCATACATAACGATAAACATAGAAAAGAGATGTATTAACGGACAAAGCTAAACACGATTAATCGGCAGAAAAAAACAAAGCATGTCAAACACAGAAATGAACTAGGGTAGAGAGGGAGTCGAATTTACCTTCTTTGGGCAGCGAACCGAGGCGTCGTCTCGACTCATCGAATCCACTCGAAGAATGTTGTTGTTTATGCGATTTAAAAAAAAAGCAAAGGTTTAAGAGTATTATTTTCGAATTTGAAAGCTTATGAGTGAAAAAGAAGGTTTTCTTTTTTGATTTCTCAATTTGTTCATAGCAAAAATCTGAACTTTGTTCTCAGCTTTTAGAAAACGCAGCCGTAAAAAAAAAACCTCCCCTTAAACACAACCTAAAGGGTTATATTTATAGTCCAAAACTTAGGGGTTTCAACAACTGCTTCAAGAAATTTTTCGTTTGAAATTCGAAAATCCAAGGGAAAGTGTCCGTCGATTTGACAAAACGAGTTCATGAAAAGGGGCAAAATCTCACCTTTTCAGAAGGATTTGAAAGAAAGAAAACGTTGGGACAGAGATACATGTTTATTTGGTGGGCAAAGGGGAGGTGTGAAGGCGATTGGTATTTATTTGATGAATAAATGGATGTGGGTCGGTTGCAGGGGTGAGGCGTTGCAGGCGTGGTGATGGGTGATGTGAGAAAGGTGAGTGGCGATGGCGATGTGGTTTATCCGGCGTAAAAGGGAGATGTGGCGCGGCGGTGGTGGTCTTTGGTGAGTTCGTCGATGGCGATGGACTGGTGGGTATAGGGTTCTGTTGGTTTGGTTGGAAAAAGATGAAGAATGTTTAGTTAGGGTGTATTTAGTTAGAGAGGAGTTGGGATTAAAGGCTGAAGGTAATGTTGTGGGCTGAAAAGGTTTGTGGGCTGCGCGGGTGTGGGCGGGGTAGTTATTTAGGTGGGCTGATTAGGTATTATATTGGGCATTAGTTTTAGGAGTTAGTTTTAGGCAAAATTAATTAGTGGTAAATTAGATTGTTTAAATTGTGATTAAATTATTTAGGTGTTTTATTAGTCTAAATTATTACAAAAATAAAGACGGGCGTGCTATTTAATTAGTGCTTAATATTTTATAATGTGAGGCCGTTATTAAAATCTTATTTATTATGCGTATTTGCGATGTTAAATTAAAATTGAATGGAGTTTAGATTATTATTAAATTATTTAAATGTTAAATGCAGATATGACATTTAAGGTTTATTAATGCTTTTATAAATGTGACGCTATTAAAACGCATGTATTAGATTGAAATTAATTTAAATTACAAATCATAATTATGAAATTGCCTTTAATAAATGTGAATATGCTATTTAACACGATGACATTGTTAAATTATTTATATTATATATTATTTATTGTCATTTAAGAATTATGATAGAACTTAAAATTAATAAATACGGGCGCGAGATTCTAAGTGTGTAAGATGCGGTGTCATTATTAAATTGTTTATTTGTGCCTGCATTAATATATTATTGTTGCATTTTATTATAAAAAATTAAAAAATTATTTTGCAAAATTAGTGTAACTTTATAGTTAAGGCCTGGACGGGAGGGTCAAAATTGGGTGTCAACAGCTTGTCCCTCTTTGTATGGAGATGATGAAAGAATCTTCGGACAAAGACGTTGACTCATAGCCAATTTTGTCTCGATCCTTAGAATTAAAAATGTTGGGCGATTAAGACGAGACTGACGCAAAATTCAAAATTTTGTCCCAGTGTCGAGTTATGACGACGCTGGGATACCATGGTGATGCTGAAAAAATTTAAGGCGGACGAACGTAGATTCAAAATTTGTCCCAGTGTCGAATTATGATGACACTGGGTTGCTGTGATGCTAAAAAATTAAAGCAGGGCGGATGCTGATTCAAAATTTGTCCCAGTGTCGAATTATGATGACACTGGGTTCTGTGACGCTAGAAAATTAAAACCAAAGAGGGAGTAGATTTAAAATTTGTCCCAGTGTCGAATTATGATGACACTGGGTCATTGGCGTTGCAGGATGCTGGAGGAGAGCGGATCGACGTTCGAGGTACAAATTGCTTCTGTCAGAAGAGGTAGTTCCACGTTGTGCTCTTGTTCCTGTATGCTAAGACTTAAACAAACGGTTAGTGCATAACTGTTAAGGCAAATGATGATGCAAAATTTTAAAAGCAATGTAACTGTGAGTAGAAAATGTTATCCTGCAAAAATGTGATGCATGTTGTGTGGATGCGGACGTGTTGCGAATGCGGATATGTTGTCCTTACTCCAACTGCCCCTGTAGACTAAAGCTCAAGAAAGAGTTAGTGCATAACTGCTAAGACAGAGTAATAAAACATGAACAAGAATGCAATTTTTAGAGTAGAGAAAGTGTCCTTGCGTAGAGGTGATATACTCATGACGTCGTTTTCGGACTTGGCGTCGTTTTCGGACTTGGCGTCGTTTTTGGACGTGGCGTCGTTTTCGGACTTGGTGTCGTTTTCGGACATGGCGTCGTTTTCGGACTTGGCGTCGTTTTCGGACTTGGCGTCGTTTCAGACGTGGCGTCGTTTTCGTACTTGGTGTCGTTTTCGGACATGGCGTCGTTTTCGGACTTGGCGTCGTTTCAGACGTGGCGTCGTTTTCAGACTTGGCGTCGTTTCAGACGTGGCGTCGTTTTCGGACTTGGTGTCGTTTTCGGACATGGTGTCGTTTTCGGACTTGGCGTCGTTTCAGACGTGGCGTCGTTTTCAGACTTGGCGTCGTTTCAGACGTGGCGTCGTTTTCGGACTTGGTGTCGTTTTCGGACATGGTGTCGTTTTCGGACTTGGCGTCGTTTCAGACGTGGCGTCGTTTCGACTTGGCGTCGTTTGAGCGTGGCGTCGCTTTGAATTGGTGTCGTTTTGGGACATGGTGTCGTTTTCAGACTTGGCGTCGTTTCAGACGTGGCGTCGTTTTCAGACTTGGCGTCGTTTCAGACGTGGCGTCGTTTTCGGACTTGGTGTCGTTTTCGGACATGGTGTCGTTTTCGGACTTGGCGTCGTTTCAGACGTGGCGTCGTTTTCGGACTTGGTGTCGTTTTCGGACATGGTGTCGCTTTGACTTGGCCGTTTCAGACGTGGAGTCGTTTTCCGACTTGACGTCGTTTCAGACGTGGCGTCGTTTTCGGACTTGGTGTCGTTTTCGGACATGGTGTCGTTTTCGGACTTGGCGTCGTTTCAGACGTGGCGTCGTTTTCGGACTTGGTGTCGTTTCAGACGTGGCGTCGTTTTCGGACTTGGTGTCGTTTTCGGACATGGTGTCGTTTTCGGACTTGGCGTCGTTTCAGACGTGGAGTCGTTTTCAGACTTGGCGTCGTTTCAGACGTGGCGTCGTTTTCGGACTTGGTGTCGTTTTCGGACATGGTGTCGTTTTCGGACGTGGTGTCGTTTTCGGACTTAGCGTCGTTTTCGGACGTGGCGTCGTTTTTGGACTTAGCGTCGTCTTATGGCCGTATTGTGATGAAGATGACACCGGTGCTTAGGCGCAATAAGATGATGCGTGTCTGTGGACGAGATATAGAAGTCGTCGTTGCATAGACGAATAAGATTGCGTCGTTGAGTGGACGCGATATATGGGTCGTCGTTGTTTAGACGAAATATAGATAAGGCCGTTGCATAGGCGTAATAAGATGGACGTCGTTGATAGATGTAATTGAGCTAACGTCGTTGTGCAGCCATAATAAGAAGACGTCGTTGATAGACGGAATAAGAGGACGTCATTATGTGGACGCAATAAGATGGTCGTCGTTGAATAGACGTAATAAGAGAAACGTCGTTGTATGGACGCAATAAGATGAACATCGTTGAATAGACGTAATAAAGGATGTCATTGATAGCCGTAATAGGAGGACGTCGTTGTGTGGACGTAATAAGAAATAACGTCGTTGGATAGACGTAATAGGAGGACGTCGTTGTGTGGACGTAATAAGATGAACGTCGTTGAATAGACGTAACAAATGATGTCATTGATAGCCAAAAATAGGAGGACGTCGTTGTGTGGACGTAATAAGAAATAACGTCGTTGGATAGACGTAATAGGAGGACGTCGTTGTGTGGACGTAATAAGATGAACGTCGTTGAATAGACGTAACAAATGATGTCATTGATAGCCGAAAATAGGAGGACGCCGTTGTGTGGACGTAATAAGATGAACGTCGTTGAATAGACGTAATAAAGGATGTCATTGATAAATGTTCTGTAGAATAAATGCTCCGCAAGCTAAGCTTGAGAAAATTAGTGTATACTGTTTAAACGAAATGATAAATATATATGAGAGGTGTAATTCTATGGGTGGGATGTCGCCCACGATATGTCGATGATGTGAATCTTTGAGATGTTGTTGTAATGCATTTTTGTGAACCATATGGATTGTCATGATGTCTTCGTTATGCGTTTGTGCACTGCATGACCTGCAATTTGACTCTAGGTCCGAGCTGACGCGCTAGACTTTGTTGCGGGATTTGATTGTTGATGTATGTCTGCTTCTGCTGCTTCTGCTAATATGAAGAAACTGCGCTCAAAGAAAATTTGTGAGTTTGAGGGGGGGTGGTTGATTCGCATTGACTTTGTAGTTTTGACTCTTGATGCTCGGACGTCTGCCTTGCTCGACTCATAACCCCGCACAGTTCCCTACCTTGTCCCAGTTTTGAATATGCGAATGGCGTTTGGCCTAAAAGTGGGTGTGTATTCTCGTTTTATGATTCAAAAATAAAGGGAAAGTTTCCTAATGGTGTGACCGAAGCCGATTTAGGCCGCCTACGTATCCCCATGAGGGAATCAGGTCATGACGTAGTTCATTACAAGAGAAATTTGGTGAAATTAAAATTTCTAAAGGTGGGACCGAAGCCGAGACGGCCGCCTACGTATCCGCCAAGGGAATCAGGTCAAACGTAGTTCCAATACAAGCGAAATTTGGTGAAATTAAAATTTCTAAAGGTGGGACCGAAGCCGAGACGGCCGCCTACGTATCCGCCAATGGAATCAGGTCAAACGTAGTTCCAAATGGCGAGGTGTTGATCATTGGTGTTTCTCCCTTCTAATGCCTCAGCATCCTCTACGGGGACGAGTCCTAAGTTGTTTCGTTCCGGTGCCTCTGGATTAGTCATTTATTGGGTGATTGTGCTTCTACCAGTCAATGCGAATCGACCTTTTGGGGATAAGATAGGCAAAAATAATCCTTTAACAAATGAAGCAAACCAAGTTAGTATAATATGCAAAAAAATTGCAGGCAATATATACTAATAAGCAAATTGCAAATCAAGTGCGTGTTCTAACATGTTTGGGACCTCTTTATGTCAGAGGTAAGCCTAAACGTCACTTATGCGAGATTATGACGGATTCGTCCAAGTCGTCCAACTGTAATGTTTTTTGTTGGAAATGGCGACCAAATGACGGTGCACTTTTTTCCAATTCGGCATGTCATGTTTTAGGCTAGGATTTGTCTATCATTGTCACGCTACACACAGTATGCTAATGGTCGTTGGGTCGAGAAACCCGTCGACAAGTTTGGTGTTTTTCTAACTGTGGCGTCGATACCAAGGACCGACCCACCTAAGGTAAATGCATGCATGCCTTAATATAAAAGGGTGGTATAGCTCTATCTTAAGTTTTCTAAGATTTGGCCATCGACGAGTTCCCGAGTGGACTACTCGAGTGAGAAGACTACGCGCCACCGGCCGACCTGATTCTCCGTAAAATGTCAACTCTCCTAATTTTGGGTATTTGAAAGAAATTTGCGGGTGTGCAAAGCGCACCTCGCGTGTAGTGTGTGATAGTGTTAATTTTCCGTAAGGGAGGAAATATGAGCGGAATGTCAGTTCAAGGAAAGCGGTAACAAATAGCAGTTAAGACAACATGCAAAATATATATGTAAAGCAGAATAATTTAGGCAAAACAATAAAAGCAAATAAGTGTAAAACATAAAGGAGCCAGTTTAAGGAAAGCAGTAAACAAATAGCAGTTAAGACAATATGCAAAATATTTATATGTAAAGCAGAATAATTTAGGCAAAACAATAAAAGCAAATAAGTGTAAAACATAAAGGAGGCAATTTAAGCAAAATAAAGGAAATAAAGCACAATAAATTAACCTATGTTTGTTGTGGTTAAGAACCTAAAATCCCCAGCAGAGTCGCCATGCTGTAACGCCCCATTTCAACCGGAGTCGGAACGGGATTACTGCTACATGGTTGGATTCCTAAAATTGCATTTAAAGGAGTCGCCACCTAATTATTATAGTGAATTAGGACACTAAGAGTGTAGCATAAAATACTACGAATGATCTCCATTTTAAAGGTCTGCGAAAGCTATGTGAGATTCTAGGTAAGGATTCTTTATTATCCTAAAGGGAAGGGGTTAGGCACCCTCTAAGATCCGCTAACTTGCGGTTATCCGTTCAAACTTAGGCTTAATCATTATATTAAAGATGCATGTTTAGAAAAACATAAAATTACTGAGAAATGTAGATATATATATATATATATATATATATATTTTACAAAAATAGCCTAAAAATAGTTTAAAAATTAATGAAAATTGTTTATTATGAAAGTACATATTACATGTAAAATTTAGTTTTTCATGGAAGTATATAGCATGAATCTATAAAACATTTGTTTTGAAATGAATAATAAGAAAAGATTTCCATTGTAAGAATTAATTATTATTTTTTATGAGTTTGATAAAAATTGAAAACTTATTTAATTCTATAATATCAATGATGCATAAAACAAATAAGTTATTTTGAAAAGTTTAAACATACCTAACTGCCTAAAGATAAATTAAACTAGCGGGACATTTTATTATTTAACTACCCTCCTTTAATAATTATTAATTCTAAGTCTACCTATTCTAAACATTTCAATAATTGTATAAGGTTATACAATTACATAACGTAAGAATAAAATGACGAAATAAATAAGACAAGAGGAAAAGAGTTAGGCGAATGAGGCAGTGGCGATGTCAACTCGCCTATTTGTTTGGAAATCACGAGTAGGAAGATGCAATGTGTCGGACGTGGATTTCATGGCGAGTCTCATAATGAGACTCTTTGTTGCTCCGTCGTTTCATGAAAAATAAAAGAAAGAGAAGGATTAGTATATATCTAAATTTCATCAAAGCAATGACAAATGTTGACATGAAATTTAATTTCATCTTTCGGTAATTCAAAGAAGAAACAAACCGGACTGGTTATATAAAGTAATCCAAAGGGCATCGGTTCGGCTAAGCTTTGATAAAGCAAGCGGGGCATGGATACAAGCCCAAACCAATTCTTTTCATTCACTTTTTATATATAAAATCGGTCCAAGTATATGATGGGCCCAAATAATCCAACTATCATTATATAAGCATACTAAATCGTGAGAAAAGACCAAGAAGCCCTTTTATAATTTCATGTAAATGACAAGGAGGCGTATACGAGGCAGGCGTGAGGAAGATAAGTGACATAATGAGTGTATTTGTTATTGAGAAGAAAAGAGTAAGTATGTTTCACATAGACTTCCTAAGAGCTATAATAGGATGAATACACTCTCTATCAATGGATGACTAAAGAATGCAACACATATTGTAACATGCGGTGTTCATGTAATGTCGACTAAAAAAATCAGCAAGGATGAGTATTAACTAACATGGTATGCATATGATTAAGCAGACCCACGAACTAACAGAAAATCATTTTTTTGAGAACTTAACGACGCATAATGGCAAGACATAGTAGTGAATCCACCTAAAGGCACAAAATTAAACTATGAGCAATTCAACACACAGAGAGGAGTAACCAATAATTTTCTTGGCTGGGCAGATTGGCTTTAACAGTGTCGTCAAGGACATTGAGAAAGCGTGGGCAACTTAGGCTCGTAAGATGAATGAGCAACATGTAAACTAGAAGAGGTGCACAACATTTTATCCAACACAGTTAAATCTATATGGAATATGTTTTGGCCAAACTTTATTACAACACAAGTAACACATGCGGATGAGGAGGTGAAACATAAGAAGAAAGCTAAGCTTGGATAGTATATCATAGATGGGTCATTTTACCTCTTTGAACAAGCGAGCAAACACAGCCAACTTAATGGGCTGGTTACAAGTGAAAATGACAAGTTGGCAGCTGAGTAACAATCTAAATTAAATACCCCAGTCGCTAACACAGTACAATCATGTTGAGCAATTCAGCAAGTTTTCTTACGACACAAATAACCCAAAAGAAGGTATACCCTGTTATGATATAGACAGATAAAAACAAATGGATAGGTAATTCAGGAAAAACATTTTTTAGGATGTGTAGATGAACAAGTAACCACTTGAGATGAGATTTCAAAAGATTCATAGCCATTTTCTACTAAGCTACGTATGTACACATGATCGAGCATTTGAATCCAAAGTTGAAAAGAGAAGTTAGACTCTATACTACAACACTAATTTACTAACATTTAGACACCATCACATCAGTTACATAAAAGTCAGATATCAATACTTTACTCTAGTGTACAGACCTATAAAGTAGTATTTGAACTTAGGATTAATTCCACAATGCAGAATGATCCGAGAAGCAACATGTCAACATTAAAACTCCTTCCTGCTATCTTTTAAATTCTTGTTACAGATTTATGCTTACAATCAGTAACAACCGAATCTGTATCGTTCAATCATAAAGAGGTTTGGACGGATTTACAAGTGGTTTCGGATGTCATGAATCATGAGGATGAAACAAACATCATACTAAGTCGTTTAACTAATCTTAGCTATTCTAAAACCCATTATAGTCTACAGATTACAACTAACACAGAATCAGACATGAATTCGACAGTTCCCACAAACATACATATCCGCACGACATCATATCTACTAAACAGAATAAATCCAAATTATATATTCAAGTAAACCACAGGTTACTACGCAATTCATACATAACGATAAACATAGAAAAGAGATGTATTAACGGACAAAGCTAAACACGATTAATCGGCAGAAAAAAACAAAGCATGTCAAACACAGAAATGAACTAGGGTAGAGAGGGAGTCGAATTTACCTTCTTTGGGCAGCGAACCGAGGCGTCGTCTCGACTCATCGAATCCACTCGAAGAATGTTGTTGTTTATGCGATTTAAAAAAAAAAGCAAAGGTTTAAGAGTATTATTTTCGAATTTGAAAGCTTATGAGTGAAAAAGAAGGTTTTCTTTTTTGATTTCTCAATTTGTTCATAGCAAAAATCTGAACTTTGTTCTCAGCTTTTAGAAAACGCAGCCGTCAAAAAAAAACCTCCCCTTAAACACAACCTAAAGGGTTATATTTATAGTCCAAAACTCAGGGGTTTCAACAACTGCTTCAAGAAATTTTTCGTTTGAAATTCGAAAATCCAAGGGAAAGTGTCCGTCGATTTGACAAAACGAGTTCATGAAAAGGGGCAAAATCTCACCTTTTCAGAAGGATTTGAAAGAAAGAAAACGTTGGGACAGAGATACATGTTTATTTGGTGGGCAAAGGGGAGGTGTGAAGGCGATTGGTATTTATTTGATGAATAAATGGATGTGGGTCGACAGAGGGGGTGAGACGTTGCAGCAGTGGTGATGGGTGATGTGAGAAAGGTGACTGGTGGCAGTGGCGATGTGGTTTATCCGGCGGGTAAAAGGGAGATGTGGCGGATGGTGGTTCTTTGGTGAGTTAAATCGATGGCGATGGGTGGTGGGTATAGGGTTACATTGGTTTGGTTGGAAAAGATGAAGAATGTTTAGTTAGGGTGTATTTAGTTAGAGATGAGTTGGGATTAAAGGCTGAAGGTAATGTTGTGGGCTGAAAAGGTTTGTGGAGTTCTTGTGGTGTGAATTTGGGTAGTTATTTAGGTGGTGATTAGGTATTATATTGGGCATTAGTTTTAGGAGTTAGTTTTAGGCAAAATTAATTAGTGGTAAATTAGATTGTTTAAATTGTGATTAAATTATTTAGGTGTTTTATTAGTCTAAATTATTACAAAAATAAAGAAGGCGTGCTATTTAATTAGTGCTTAATATTTTATAATGTGAGGTAGTTATTAAAATCTTATTTATTATGCGTATTTGCGATGTTAAATTAAAATTGAATGGAGTTTAGATTATTATTAAATTATTTAAATGTTAAATGCAGATATGACATTTAAGGTTTATTAATGCTTTTATAAATGTGACGCTATTAAAACGCATGTATTAGATTGAAATTAATTTAAATTACAAATCATAATTATGAAATTGCCTTTAATAAATGTGAATATGCTATTTAACACGATGACATTGTTAAATTATTTATATTATATATTATTTATTGTCATTTAAGAATTATGATAGAGCTTAAAATTAATAAATACGGGCGCGAGATTCTAAGTGTGTAAGATGCGGTGTCATTATTAAATTGTTTATTTGTGCCTGCATTAATATATTATTGTTGCATTTTATTATAAAAAATTAAAAAATTATTTTGCAAAATTAGTGTAACTTTATAGTTAAGGCCTGGACGGGAGGGTCAAAATTGGGTGTCAACAACTGCTACCAGTGATCAACAATTCGTTTACATAGAGGAATGTTATGCCTAATGAATCGGTCATAACTTATGCCTAATAAATCGGTCATTTCCTCTTCATGTAAACACACTCATCACACTTGTTAATAGAGACTCCTTACGATAGTAGGGTACTATCAAATTTCTCGTGCCATTATTTAGGACCTGTTTCAGCCTGTACAATAATTTGACAAGCAGACAGACCTTAGTCTCTTGTTCTGAAACCACATACCTCTCTAGTTGGTCTATGTATATTTCTCCTTCCAAATCATCATTTAGGAAGACTATCTTGACATTCATTTGATGTAATTCAAGATCCCGCAAGGTGTCGATAGTCATGAACATACGTATGAATGTCTTGTCTATAGACCCATTGGCATTGTAGGTTATCATCTTTGCTTTGTGACGTTTAGATGTTTCAGAGGCTCAATTTTTACTTTAAGTAAGTAAAGTGGCAAAACCTTATGCCATCATCTAAGAAAGTCACAAAGGGCTTGTTCCACCCTCTAGCTTAAACGAACTTCAAAACACATATTTTGTTATGTGTGAGTTCTAGAGGAGCGGTTTCCCTTTTGACAGATCTAAGGGAACTTTTGGTGAGTCTTTGCCTCTATGCCCACCTCACACTTATGTTGAGGGTTTATGTTGACAGAGAGAAATGATTCCAACTTTACCAATCTTAATATAGATAGTTAACACGTCTAATCTATGGAACCATAAATTAGAAGACACAAACATGTAAAAGGAAGGCTCAGTTTTATTGATAATAGAAGGCAGTACAAGTACAATATTTGCCTTAAAGATGCCTTCACATGCGAAGCCCCTTTTTAAGCAGACGACATTATAGGTGTAGCATTAAGCTTAAAGAGGTCTTCACAGACGAAGCCCCTTCCTACAAAAGTTTCATTCTTAGTGATTACAAATTTGTTAGCCTCTAATACTAGCCTAAAACCAGCATTTACTAACAAAGGTTTAGAAATTAAATTTCTGCGAATTTCTGGGACATGCATCACTTCCTTCAGAGTCAGATCCTTCCCGGATGTCATCTTTAGGACAACCTTTCCTACCCCCAGTACCTCTGAAGAAGAATTATTTCCCATGAACAACTTCTTGTTTGAGACTGGTGTATACATGGAGAAAGCGTCTTTATTGGAACAAATGTGACGGGTAGCACCCGTGTCCAACCACCATTGTGTCGGATTCTCAACAAGGTTTGCTTCTAGCACCACTGTTGAGAATTCTTCAATCATATCATCTAGGAGTGTGTCCTCGACGATGTTTACCTTATCCTTGCCTTTATCATGTTTTTGCTTGCGGCAGTCATTGGTCATATGACCAACTTTACCACAATAGTGACATGTTCCCTTAAACTTTTCAGTTGTTTGGGACTGACCATCCTCCTGGAACTTCCGCTTTTTGCTTGGATTTCCTTTGACTTCCGTCAGATTTGCCTTAGCCTCAGCGGGTTGTTTCCCCTTTGACATGACCTTCTTATTGTCCTCTTGAATCTGGAGTTTGACAATAAGTTCGTCTAAAGTCATCTCCTTCGTTTTGAGTTTCAAATAATTCATAAACTCATTCAACAAGGGAGTCATCTTTTCGATTAATGCCTCAACCAAGAATTGCTCGTTGGGCTTCAATCCTTCAAAGTCTAGATGATGTAGAATCATTTGCAATTCCTGGACTTGGGTTGACACACTTTTGTTATCCACCATTTGAAATTTCAGAAATTTCTCAATGATGAATTTCTTACTACCCGCATCTTGGGTGTTGTAATTCTTTTGTAGTTTGTCTCATAACTGCTTGACAGTTTCAACGGTACAATATACCGTGTAGAGAGGGTCGGACAAACTGTTTAGAATGTAGTTCCTGCACATAAAATCACTGCATTTACATGCCTCACGAACCATCTTCATGTCGTCATCAACATGGTTACCTTGGCCCCCTCCCGCCAAATTATTTGGTTGAGGGTCCGTGTCATCCCCAACTTGTGGAGGGTCTTCGGTTAGGAAACGTTTTAGTCTCATAACCGTCAGGAAAAACAACATCTTTTGTTGTCATCGCTTGAAATGTGTACCCATGAACTTTTCGGGACGTTCATGATGAAAACCAGCGGGAGTTGGAGCAGGAGTACTCCCTTGACCAGTAGCAAAGGCGTTGTAAGTACCTTGAGTAGGAGCATAGGCGTTGTGAACGCCTTGAGGAGCAGTGAGGCACTAGTTGTGCCAAACGCAGTAGGTTGGAAGGCATTTGGAATGCCTGGATTAGTGGGAGAGTAGGCAGTGTCATTGCCTTGAGTGTTGGGATTGAAGGCAGCGAGATTGCCTTGAGCATTGGCGTTGTTCAAAGCGTTGAATTGATCTTCAGCAGACATGTTGTTGTTGTTGAAATATCCAATATTATCTTAAGCTTGTGAGTGGTAATGTGTAGAACGTGAAAATAACAACAACAACAAATTGTAATAAAATTTGGAAATGACCAAATAGAAGGGCTTGCTGAGTCGACCAAATTCTTGATCTATTCTTAAGATAATATTGCCATGTATATCCTTTCAACGGTTGTAATGACAACTTATCTCCCAAGATAAAACAACAATCAAACAAATGAGCAAAGGGAACTCAAGTGTTTGTTTTGGAAGAAAGATCTTTGAGAGTTTTGTCATTGCAAGAGAGGAAGAAGTATTTCAGATTTCAAGTGTTTTGCAAATGAGCCTAATGCCTCATTTTATAGTGTTGTGAAGATGACTTTCCAATTGCTCATGTAATGGCCTTGAATGACCATGTAATGACCTTGAATGACCATGTAATGACCTTGATTATGGAGTGTTAATTCAGCCAAATAATGGTTGAATTCATTTGGAATGTTATGGAGGTTTAATGCCTCAAAAACCGGCCCAAGAGTCATGTCTTTTCGTCTCTCGTCGCATATTCTGGACTACCGGCGTCGTGGGCATGCAGGGAGGCGCCACGGCGCCCAAACCTCAGAGAGTTGGTGTCGTGGCCCTGCAGGGAGGCTCCACGGCGGCCAAACTCCAGAGAGTTGGCGTCGTGGCCCTGTATGGAGGCGCCACGACACCCAATATTCAGAGAGGTGTTTGGCGTCGCGGCGATTCATGACTCGTTTCATCTTTCAACACATTTATACACTTCTTCCTTCATTTACCAACGTGAAATCATTCGTCATTTGGCCAATAACTGTCTATTACCTTACGTCTCAAACAATTCGTATACGTACCAATATCTCTTTCATTTAAGGAAATTATGATCATTGACATTGTATGTACACGTGTGTGGAAACAACGTTTCCGACGTGTGGGGCCCCTAATGTTCGATTCGTAATTAAATAGGATTAACTTTATTTCACGTTTAGTAAATATTTCCAACATTATCTTAATTAGTCGTGTACACTTACCATAGTTAGTTCCACAGTGGTACATTGCCCCAAGTAGGCAGATTCGAGCCCTGACTGTCGCAGTGTGTGAGTTTCATTCCTCTTTTGTGGGGGATGACTTCTTGTGGGCACAGGACATTGTGACTCCTAGTGGGCCGCTGAGTCACCATGATTTACCTCCTCCATCAATCTCTGTCAGGCCGGGGTGGAGCTCTGTCGGCGAGGAATTTCGCTTTTTACTCTCAAAAATAAAATTTTGGAATTATATTTTGGAACTTAGCATATAAAAAATGATTTTCTATTATGAAATATTGTAATCTATTATGAAATATTGTAATTTGTATATACTCTTTTTATTAAAGAGAATAATCATTTCTACTCGATTTAGGCAGATTTTCCTTTTCTCAACTCGGGAGATAAAACACATAAAAACAAAAACAATAAACACCCGGATTACGTAGACTTTTGTTTTCAATTCATTCTTTTTAACTTCTCCAATCCCCATTTATTTTCTTTTAATTTAATGTCATCAATCTTTTTATCCATATTAACTTACTCCCTCCGTCCATTTTTTTATTACTTTTCTATTATAATAAAAATAAGTTCAATTTAACTTGTTCAAAAATCAAGACATAAATTATCACTTAGTTCCTAATTTAGCCTTATTATTAACTATAATCTTTTTCCAATGCATTTCCCAAGATATTAAATTTATTATATTAAAAGAGTGATATCTTAAAATTATTATTTTATTAATTACTTTTTAAGAGGTATTTTTTCAAGTCAAAGATGGACAAGTAAAAATGAACGTAGCGAGTACAATAAAATTAACATCCACAATAAAACATAAAAAAAAAAAACTTATTGTCTTCCGGGGCATAGTCCAGTGGTAAAGCCTGAGCGTTATAAGACGCTCTGGCATGGACAGCATGGGTTCGATTCTCCGCAGGCGCGAAGAAATTCTCGTGATATCGAATTTGACTTGTCTCATCGATCAACAGACGCCTCGTAAACTATTCAATGGAGCACATCCCGCGATTTACTGGTGATGTTATTGAAGAATCGGTGTCATCACCTTGAAAACGTCTGAATAATACAAATAAAATAGTCATGCGCAAATCTAAAAACCTGGACTATCAGAAAAAATCTTATGAGGATTGCAGGCACATAAGCAGTGGGGCCAATTATCTGCCCAATTTAATAAAAAAAAAATTATCTGCCTAAACTAAACTAATAAACTTCACTATCTTTGAAGATTGTGAAGCGGAGGACCGCCAAATTAAATAATCAATACAAGTAAAAAGACCTCACATAACTTGGCTCAATTATGTGGGACAAAAAATTCTCCCACACTATTTGATTTCCATTTATTATAATCTAAACGTGCATCACTTCCAGCATTAAAAATAATTATAGATGACGTATCCAACTTTACCAAGGAATCTAGAGATTCTTCATTAATTAATTTCAATTTCCAATTAAATTAGGCACACTATTTTCTATAAAATATCACATGGTTTCACAATTCCACTACTAGCCTCCACTTAGAAAGGGAATATATATCGTCGAAAGGTTCACATGTGTTTTCCCATCACATGAGATTTGGGAAGGATAGAGTGTACACACACCTTATTTCTATCTTGGTAGATAGAGCGGCTGCTTCCGGGAGACCCTCGGCTCAAGACCTGCGTAATCACAATCAAAGCAAACGTTATATAGCAAGATAAACGGTCACATGCAAAAAAGTAAAGCTATAGAAACATACTGGTAACAAAAATTGAATACGCCATGGTAGCACATTCTGTCAAAAGAAAGCAGTAGGTAACACAAATAAATAATATGAACAAAGTACACTAGAGAACACATAGCCGCAGACTATCTACTACCCTTCAACCCTAGTCCGTGTCCTCCATAAACCTCTATATAAGGTCATGTCCTCAGTAAGTCGCACATGCATCATATCCCGTCTAATCACATCTCCCCAATACTTCTTCGGCCTACCTCTACCCCTACTGAACCCATCCATAACCAACCTCTCACACCTCCGCACTGGGACATTTGTGTCTCTCATCTGCACATGTCCGAACCATCTCAACCTCGCTTCCCGCATCTTATCCTCCACCGATGCCACTCCCACTCTGTCTCGGATATCGACATTTCTAATTCTATCCCTCCGTGTATGCCCATACATCCATCTCAACATCCTCATCTCAGCAACTTTCATCTTTTGGATGTGCGAAGTCTTGACTGGCCAACACTCCGTCCCATACAACATAGTCGGTCTGACGACCGCCCTATAAAACATGTCTTTGAGCTTTGGTGGCATTTTTTTATCGCACAAGACTCCAGATGCGAGCCTCCATTTCAACCACCCTGCCCCAATACGACATCGTCATCAATCTCTCAATTTCCTTGAATAATAGACCTGAGGTACTTGAAGTTTCCTTTCTTTGGGATGACCTGAGTCTCAATCGACACTTCCACTCCTGTCTCATGGTCGCTCCCACTACTGAACTTGCACTCCAACTACTCTGTCTTGGACCTACTCAACCTGAACCCTTTGGACTCTAGAGTTTGTCTCCAAACCTCCAGCTTGACGTCACTCTGCTATGAGTCTCATCAATCAGGACTATGTCTTCTGCGAATAACATACACCATGACACCTCCTCTTGAATTTGTCGCGTCAGTCCGTCCATCACCAAGGCAAATAGGAAAGGGCTAAGCGTTGATCCCTGGTGCAAGCCCGTCGTCACTAGAAAGTGCTCTGAGTCTCAACCTATTGTTCGTACCTTGGTCTTGGCACCATCATACATATCCTTGATCGCCCTAGTGTATGTCACAGGTACACCTCTAACCTCCAAACATCTCCATAGAACCTCCCTAGGGACTTTGTCGTAAGCCTTTTTTAGGTCGATGAAAACCATATGTAGGTCTCTCTTCCTCTCCCTATACTGCTCCACCAACCTCCTAATAATGTGAATGACTTCAGTAGTCGAACATCCCGACATGAATCCAAACTGGTTCTCGGAAATAGACACGTCTTTCCTTACCCTCATCTCCACGACCCTTTCCCAAACTTTCATAGTGTGGCTTAAAGCTTGATACCCTTATAGTTGTTGCAACTCTGGATGTCACCTTTGTTTTTGTACAACGGAATCATTGTACTCCACCTCCATTCATCGGGCATTCTTGTCGTCTTAAAAATGACGTTAAACAACTCACTCAGTCACTCCAAATCTGTCATGTCTACGCTTTTCCAAAAATCAACTGGGATCTCATCGGGCCCGGTTGCTCTTCCCCTACGCATCCTACGAACAACATTCTTAACTTCCTCAACCTTAATTCTTCTACAATACCCAAAATATTGATACTTACCAGATTGCTCCAGATCTCCCAACACGATGTCATTATCTCCTTTTTCGTTCAAGAGTTTATAGAAGTAAGACTGTCATCTCCGCCTAATATGTGCGTCCTCCATCAGTACTTTACCGTCCTCATTCTTGATGCACCTTACGTGATCCAAATCACGACCAATCCTCTCCCTCACTTGGCCAGTCTGTATAACTTTTTATCCCCGCCTTTTTCCTCTAATTTCACATACAGGCGTTCAAAAATTGCTATTTTCGCTGCCGTAACCGCAAGCTTAGCCTCCTCCCTCGTCATCTTATACAACTCTCTATTCTTCCACTTCTCCACCTCATCCTTGCTTTCTACCATTTTCGTATACGCCGTTTTCTTTGCTTCCACCTTTTCTTGAACCACATCATTCCACCACAAATTAATACTCATTTTTAATTTACGAGTATTAGAATTTTCTTTTCTCAACTTAGTCGTTGGGAGATGAGAATCCTCATTATTTTTAGAGAATATTTATAACTTTTCAATCCAAGATACTTATATGCTATATATATGCTATATATCCCTTTTTAATTATTTTTTATTTTAATGTCATCCGATTTTCTTGCTCATTAAGTTGTACAAAACACTAGAAATCTAAACCCAATTGGACAATATTTGATTAAGGTTGAAAAAAATCAGTTCAGATTTAAAGTTAAAGAAGAGTATATAGAAGTTAATTGTGTTTAGAATTTGAAGTTCACTTGAAAAAGCTTGAAATTTCGTGAGTGAAAATTATTGTCTCGCTTCATCAATAAAATTCAAGGGTTTATCGAAAATAACTTCTCTACCTTACATAGATAGAGATAAAATTTGCATATATTTTATTCTCCTCAGACTCCATTATGTGAGACCACACTTGATATGTTATTGTTATTGTTTATCAACAACATTTTCAACTGACAATTTTCATTTCAAGTTAAAATAGAAATGATAAACAAACTTTTAAAACAATGAGTATTGATTTTCAAATAATATTTACAAATAATGAATGTTCAAATGGTCTACTTAAAACTCACATGTAGTGAGTAGTGACCGTCTTAGCCGTTCAAGAGAATCTGGACCAGCTAAATAGTAAATACTAATCAATTTTGTTGTAAGAGGTGTGGCTTTTTGACCAATTATTAAATAAACAATTATAGATTATACAATTGGCATTTTAAAATGAAATGTAGTACTATTAGGTGCTATTTAATTACCTCTTTCTAATTATTATTAGAATTTTCATTTTTTTTGGAAGATTAGTCTCCTAATTAGGAATGGCATTGGGTAGGGATGGGAGGTAAGGAGAGTGAAGCCTTAAAAGGAGGGAAATATTTAATCCTTTTCTACTTTAAGTCATTTGATTCTGCAATCTCCATTTATTCCTTTTAATTAGTGTCTTAAATTCGTGAATTATTAATATTTATAGCAAATTGAAAATTTACTTTTCTCATACTAGTGATAAAAATAAATACGTACAGGAAAAAAACCTATACTTTCTCCGTCCCAAAATACTGGTCGTCCTTCCTAAAAATACTTGTCTCAAATACTTATAGTTTTATTTAACCAGGACAAAATTAAGTAGTTTTTTTTTCCATTTTACCTTTGTATTAATTAGCAACATTTAAGAGGTTCTCATGGAGTAGATATTTATTGAGGAAAGATTAGATGAAATATATTAAGCGGGTGAAATAGTTGAAATGCTACCTTTATAAATATTTTTTAAGTGGCACATAAATGAAAAATGCGATAACTATTTTGGAACGGATGAAGTAAGTGATACTCGGGAAAAAAAGTAAAAGTAAACTAATCCCAAAACCAGAGGGGGTTCATGTGATTCGTTGTATGTGGCTATATCGTCACAAATCCAGGGACAATGGTGAGGTTGAACGCTATAAGGCGAGACTTGTGGCAAATGTCATGAGGTAACAAAAGGGAATTGATTGTAGTGAGACCTTCAGTCCAATGGTTAAACCAGCCACCAGGCACACTATTTTGAGCATTGCTATGAGAAAGAATTGACCAATTCATCAGTTTGATGTGAAACTTGTGTTTTTATATGAGGATTTGAAAGAAACCGTATACATGCATCAACCACCTTACTTTGTGCATCCTTCGACTCCTCAGTATATATGCCGGCTTCAGAAGTCACTTTATGACTTGAAACAAGCCCCCAGGGCTTGGTATTGACCGCTTTGCCACTTACATCTTGCAGATTGGGTTCATGCACATCAAATGTGATAACTCAATTTTTATTTTTCATCGAGGTAATGACACTGCATATCCATTGCTCTATGTGGATGACATTGTCTTGACTGCCTCCTCAGGTGTGTTGAAAAAAATGAGATTATCAACATACTCAAATCAGAATTTGTCAAGACAGCTCTTTTCCTTCTGGAAGGACGTTCTAGGTACGCTTAACGCTAGGTCAACATCCCTCAGATCGGACCCATGAAAGACGCTTAACTCACCCTAGACAGATTTGAGGAACAAAGTAGCTTGACCGGAAACTCGAAGCCACTAAAGTGAGGGCGGAAGTTGGGTAAGTTGAGTTATTTCTTGGGGATTTTCGTGACTAGATCAAAAAATGCAATGTTCTTGTGTCAGCATAAGTATGCAGAAGAGATTGTTTACAAGGCTAAAATGGAAAACTGCAAGATCATGCTCACTCCAGAAGACTCAAAGTTAAAGCTCAGCGCCGATGACGGGGATCCGGTGCTTGATCATTCTCTTTATAAGAGTCTAGCTGGTGCACTTCATTGTCTTACCTTCACTAGGCCCTATATTAATTATGTCGTTCAACACATGTGTTTGTTCATGCATGCTCCTAGGGAACCTCACTTTACCGCTATTAAATGTATCATTCGGTACGTCAAGGGTATTCTTAACTACGGATTACATCTTTATCCATCTGCACAGACCAAACTGATATCTTATACGGACGTCGATTGGGGCGGTTGTCCAGACACACGTCGATCTACTTTCGACTATTGTGTATTTTTGGGTGATAACATCATCTCATGGTCTGTAAAATGGCAATCCACATTTTTCCATTCGAATGCAGAAGCAGAATATAAAGGTGTTGTGAACGTTGTTGCCGAAATTTGTTGGCTGAGAAACCTCCTCTTAGAGCTTCATTGTCCCTTACGTAAGACTTGTCTATTGTGGTAACATATCTGCTGTTTACTTGTCTCGTAACTCAGTTCAACATCAGCGAACCAAACATATTGAAATAGATATTCATTTTGTTCGTGATAAGGTTGTCATGGGCCATGTTCGGGTGTTACATGTTCCTTCTTCCTATCAGTACGCATATATATTTACTAAGGGACTCTCTCGGCAGACTTCATATCAATTCTCAGCGTTTGACCTTCTCTCGTTCCGACTGAGGGGTGTGATAGAGAATATATTAATATTCTCCATATATTCTATAATTATTATTCTAGTGTAATTATATAAAGTAGAGATTCTTATCCAATTAGATTTGTAAATTGTAAATATTTATAAATATTGGATTAATAAGAAGCATCCGACGGAGGAGAATTACACTTTTATACAATTTCATATAGTACATTAATTTCTCTTATGGGTACACAAATGAATGTTTTGCATGTTGGCATGGCATTTTGTACACAACTTCTCTTTTCCCTTTTATCCGTAATATGCTATTTATATTGGGGTTGGATTAAATACTGATTCACGTAAAAAAAAATACTATTAACTACTTTTTTGATATATTTAACTTATTATAAATATCCTTTTTAATTTTCCACCTGGAAACAATATTTGTATTGAATTAGGATAAAATATTAGTCGAGTGTTTCCCGAAAACTGTCGTTCTAACTATCAATGTGGAGTTAAGGTCTGCGTACACTCTACCCTTTCCAAACCTCACGTTGTGAAATTTCATTGGTTCGCGTAAAAAAATATACTGTTAACTTCTTTTTGAATATATTTAACTTATTCTCAGATATCCTCTTCGGTTTTCGCTCGGAATTTAATATTCATATTGAATTCGGATTTAATGTTGATTCGCGCCAAAAAACATATTGTTAACCTCTTTTTGAATATATTTAACTTATTTTTAAATATTCTTTTCCGTTTTCGCTTGGAATTCAATATTAAATGCTTATTCGCGCCAGAAAACATATCGTCGACTTCTTTTAGAATATATTTAACTTATTTCCAAATATTCCATTCAGTTTTCGCCCGAAATATAATACTTTTAATAAATTCATATTAACTGATGATTCACGCTAAAAAACATACTGTTAACTTCTTTTGAATATATTTAACTGATTTTCAAATATTCTTTTCGATTTCAGTCATGTATTTGATTTTCATTATTTTAGGGAGCAGGTTGGAAAAAAGATCTGTCAGTGCCGGATAACATTCCGTTAACTCCTTTCCGAATATATTCGATTTTCTACTTGATCTTTTATATCTCTAATAAAATCCGACTAAATCCGATTTCGCACCGGAAACATTGAGTTAACTCCTTTTCGAATATATTTAAACTTAATTCTCAAATATCTTATTTTTTCCTCCCCAAAACTAACATAGAGAGAAACGTGGCAGAACAAAAGCAGAGTCCGTTTTGCTTAGTAAGCAAGAACTTATATATAAGAAAGAGAAAAAAATACAATCCAACAATTTCGCGATTGAGTTAATGCTATTGGATTCAGTTAATTTATTATTTTTTGTTAATATTATATATAATCTCTTGTAAATGTGCAAAAACTGTTTAGTGTTGTAACTGTTACTTCTCATTTGTATCGCTTTCACTCTTCAATGGCGGCCGAAAATGAACGAAAGCGCAACGTTGACGGTAAAATCAATCGGAAATTAGATGTTGATCAACAAGTTGAGGTAATTAAAATGCTCTGTTTTGCGATTTATTTTTTTATTTAATTTATTTTTTTGTACGGTGAGCGAAACATCTCAATTTTATTCAAGTATGTGGAACGAATACTTCTGATCACATTTTTTGTAAGCGGTTTGATTTATTGAGTAGTGTTAATTTATATGGAGTGTAAAATGTGGCAGGGTGAATTTTTGATTCTAGGTTTTTGATTTTTGACAAAATTATTGATTTTTAGGTTTCAATAATTGTGTTGTGTTATCTATTTTTTGTTGATGTACATTTGTATATGTTATTTAGGCATACAATTGAGTACACAGTAGATAGCAGTGTTGCAAGTGGGGTTTTTTGTTTAATGTTCATGAGGTGAAGGTTTGCTTACATACTACCCTTCCCAAACTCCACTTGTGGGACCACACTGGGTGTTGTTGTTGTTGTTGTTGAAGTGAAGCACCTGGAAATTGGAATTATTAGATAGAACTAGTAAAAAGGTGTATCAATGAGTTTATTTTTTGGGGTTCATTGTGTATATATAGCTCAATTTCAGCATCAATGGAAAAAAATATCAGGGAGTTCTATGGACTGGTTAATGTTTCCTTTCCAATTGTTAGTTTAAGGCTATAATTTGTTTCGGTGTTTTAACGGCTATAAAGTGTATGGAATGGGTCAAGATTGTTTTTCTCCACTTACCCTTTTGCCCCTCTTTAATTACGGAGAGTTTTGGCGGGGGACAATGATATGTACAGTGTTGTCAAAGGCGGGCTTAAGCCCTGAAGCGAGGCCCAAACAATGTTGGGTACTTCAGTGACATCATCAAGGCGCTAAAACATATGTTTCCCTGCCAATGAGAGTTTCCTGCATAGGAAACACTAAATATTGATATTTCACTTTATCGTATTTTTTTAAAAGAAAAATCTTTGTCCATATATGTTTGTTATTCTTATTTATTATTATTAGTCTTGGACTAAACATATATAGAACATTTGTATCTTTTCTCCATTTGCGCCGTTTTTCATTAAAGTCCATGCTTTATTTGCTCTTTGCGCAAGGCCCAATGGAACTTAGAGATTTTTGGTGCTTTTCACATTTGATAAATGTTTGTGTAATGCATTGTGATTTATGCAGGTGAGGAGTGTTGAAGACGGGTTTTTGGGTTCGTGGCACTCCGGTACTGTGATTGGTTGTGATGATTTGATTCGCCGAGTCAAATATGATCACCTTCTATGTGATGACGGTTCTGGCAACTTGGTAGAATTAGTAAGTGTTTCTCCTATGGTTGATGGGGTAATAATTCATGCTGATCAAAAGCTAGTTCATCGTGGTGGTGTAATTAGGCCTTTACCACCTCCACGTGAGTTTGGAAAATGGCCTTTAACCTATGGACAGTGTGTAGATTATTATTATCAAGATGCCTGGTGGGAAGGTGTGATATTTGACCGTGAAGAAGGTGATGAGGAGCGAAGAATTTTCTTTCCAGAAATGGGTGATGAAATGAAGGCTCAAGTGGACAGGCTTCGTATAACTCAAGACTGGGATGAGGTAACAGAAGAATGGGAGCCTCGTGGTTCCTGGATTTTCCTTGAAATGATTGAGAAGCTACACCCGTGCTTAATTTCTGTGAAACAAATTTGGTATGAAGTGCAGCTGAAGAATGAATATGATGAGTTTCTCAAGCTGTGGTGGATGTCTTCCTCGACAGATATTTGGAGGAAATTGGTGAAGGAAGTTCTGCATGATAATACCAAATTATCTATCAAGCAATTTTTTTCTCAACTGAACTCCTCACAGCTATTTGTAGAGGGAGGCCAATTGCTGGAATTCTCAGAACTTGCCCTTGAAGCTAAACTGAACCTTGAAACATATTCTGATAACTCAATTTCACTGTTTAAAGAAGCCGCTTCCAAATTAGATAGTGCGGTCACGCTGACTATTGATCAGGATTTTCCCCATCTTCAACTGCCTATGGATCAGGATGTTTCCTATCTTCATCTGCCTATGGATCAGGATGTTTCAGAGGGTTTTGCTCCTGCCTCAAAGTATGTTCAATTGTGTGGTAACGGTGAGTCAATTCCTCCTAGCCATAAAGAAGAATCATCTGTACCTCCGCCTAGTGATGATGCTGGTATTTTGTCCAGTACCAAGAGTAAACCACCGACCTTCACGAATTCTAAGCCTCGCAGGGGAAGACCTCCTGCAATGAAGAAGAACCCAGAAGCAATTGCTAAGTATATGTCATCTATGTCCTCGATGAGAAAATTTAAGAAGCCGCCTAATGATGACATTGCTGGTATTTTGTCCAGTACCAAGAGTGAACCACCGATATTTAAGCCTCGCAGGGGGAGACCTCCTACAAAGAAGAAAAAAATCGAGGGGCAGAACCTGGTCAGTGAACCTGACTCTTGTCCAGAAGCATTAATTGATAAGTATGTGCCATCTACATCCTCGGTAAAAGAATTTAAGAAGCATCTCTTATACCTGGGCTGGAAATTTGAACTCGTAATGGATTGTGGCATCATCAAGAAAAATTACGTTGCTCCTAATGGAAAGGTATGCGAGTCACTTAGTCAAGTTTGCCAGATGTTGGAAGAGTCAGAAGCTTGTGGGCCTGTTCCCCCAGTTGAACAAAGTAGTTTATATGAGTCAACTGATAACTCCATCCAGTCTCCTCCTTGCATGGAAGGACCACAAACATGCAGAGAGGTCCCTGAGTTGCCATCTCCTTCTACTGAAGAAACAATTATTGATCCTGAAATCAGCCGTCGAGCTGTAATTGACTATTCTTCATCGAAAGCTCAAGAAAAAGGTGCCTATCAGAAGTTGTATAATCTTGGGGTGAAGATAAGAGATACATCCCTAAAAGCTAAGAAACACCTAGCTGCAACTGGATGGAAATTCTATACTATTGGAAAGAAAGACAAGAAATTGTGTTTCCGTTCTCCAGAGGGAAAAACTTTTATCTCTCTTCGTAAAGCTTGCAAATGGTGCGTAAAAAAGTGGGAAGCTGAAAGCTACTTACCAGAGCAAGTGTCTTCTCCGTCTCTTATCTCAACGTTAAGAGAAGAACCCCTTCAAAATGGTAAAAGCAAATTTTATAACATGACCAAACCAAGAAAGAAGAGAAATCATGACGATGTAAAAGATACTCATACTGGTGGCTTGCCAGGGAAAAAACCCAGGCGTTCACTCAAAAAAGGAGATGGTATAGGATCTCATTCTTCAACCTGTGTGATGCGATCAAGTAAAAGAGCTCGGAAGGTGGCTCCTTCTTCCTCTAATGAAATACCTCGAACAGTTTTATCTTGGTTGATAGACAATAATGTAGTCCTGCCACGTGCTAAGGTACAATATTGCGGAAAGAAGTATGGTAATCCAATGGCAGAAGGACGGATAACTCGTGAAGGAATCAAATGCAATTGCTGCCAAAAAGTTTTTGGTCTTCGAAACTTTGAAACTCATGCTGGAAGCAGTTGTCATAAACCTTCAGCAAATATATTTTTGGAGGATGGAAGGTCTCTTCTTGAGTGTCAAATGCAGATGAAACGCAAACAGAGTGTAAAAACCACCACGAAAGAACCATGTGCTGTGAAAAAGGGTAGTCATTTTAGCACAAATGACTATATATGTTCTGTGTGTCATTATGGCGGTGAATTAATTCTCTGTGATGAATGCCCTTCTTCATTTCATCCTAATTGCCTTGGGATGAAGGTATCACTTTCTTTACTGTTATATTATATTTCTTTTTCTTAATCGTCACTCAAAAAGCTAAACCGTACTGGTTCAAGAGATGAAGAGATCATTATTTTGCAACCAATTGCTTAAACAGGAGGTTCCAGATGGTGACTGGTTTTGCACATCATGCTGTTGTAAAATGTGTGGTGAGAGCAGATTTGATACAAACAGAAACTGCATTACAGATAACACCGTTCTCATTTGTTGTCAGTGTGACCATAAGTGTGAGTAGCTGTTTGATCTTTCTCATATATTCCAACAACATTTTGTTATCTTTCTCATATCTCCATATATGTACTTCTTTACTGATTAAGATTTGATTCGATGCAGATCATGCTCGGTGCTTGAGAAGCAAGGGTCCTGGAAAGCTGGATAATTATCCTGAAGGAAATTGGTTTTGCAACAAGAGATGTGAGCTGGTATTTGAAGCCTGCTTCCTTACAGGGCAACTTTTATCTTAATCTTGCAACCTAGGAAAATATGTAATGCCTGCGAAACATAGTGATAACATGCTTAACTAGTGCTGTTTTCAATTTTGAGTGGATTTTAACTCGGTGAGATAATTTATCAGAGACGGTCGATTTCTTTCTCTTTTTTTTTTTGCAGATATTTTTGGGTATGAATCATCTTTTGGGAAAGCCAATTATAGTGGGTGATGATAACCTAACTTGGACATTGTTGAAATATATAGAGCCTGATGATTCTGGTTCTGGTATCGTGGATTATGAGTCCAGCGTGGAGAATTATAGCAGACTTAGTGTTGCTTTGAATGTGATGCATGAATGTTTTGAACCTGTCAAAGAGCCTCACACTAGGAGAGATATTGTAGAAGATGTTATCTTTAGTAGATGGTAAAATTCAGATTTCAAATGCTTTAATCACCTTTATTAAAAAATGAACGGGCGTTAATTGTTTCAACTAACGGCAAACAAAATCTGAAATTGCAGGTCAGAGCTAAACCGCTTAAATTTTCAAGGTTTTTACACTGTGCTGTTGGAAAGAAATGACGAACTGATTACAGTAGCGACTGTAAGGTATGTCATTTAAATTCTCAGGACAAATTACCACTAGTCCTGTACTCTTCCGTGTAAGCTTTTCCATGATTCTAAAAGTAATAAACAATTTTTTAATATAAATATATATACTTTTCATTTCAAAGGGTTTATGGAGAAAAGGTGGCAGAGATCCCTCTTGTTGCAACACAATTTCAGCATCGCCGACTTGGAATGTGTCGCATTTTAATGAATGAGCTCGAAAAGGTATGCATCTTTTCTTCATTTCAGCTTTGCGTGGTGGTGTACCAAAGGAACATGTCTAAAGAGGCCCAAGCATATTCTTTCTGATGCAGGGACGTTCATGAAAGCTACATAAAATATATAAAAAAAAATTGTTTTTTTTTTTTGCGAAATATTGGTTATGAGTTTCTTTCCTCATCCAGGGCCGTGGATTCAAGATTTTTAGGCTATGTATTTAAGCTGGTGACATACATTTTGTAGGAAAAGATTTTCTGGTATTTGGAAATGTTCGTTTATCTCATGGTAGTAACAGTCTTAAGGTTTATAAGTGATGCTAGCAGGCATATTTGTCATGTGATTTGCATTGATCCTAACAAATTTGACTCAGCTGGCTTAAATGTTTGATTTGAAGAATGGTCAAGTAGTCTATAACCCAGAGAATTAGTTATCTCGTGCAGCAGATGATAATTTTGAGTGTTTAATCGTATAATCCAAATATACTTGTTAAGTGTTTCTGCTTTTGTTTCATTAAATGCTATTCTGGCTTTTTTCTCTCCAGAAACTCATGGAATTAGGAGTTGAGAGACTAGTTTTGCCAGCTGTCCCTGCTGTGCTAAACACATGGACTGCTTCATTTGGTTTCTCAGTGGTGAAACAATCAGAGAGAGTAAACTTCTTGGATTACACTTTCCTTGATTTCCAGGGTACTATAATGTGCCAGAAGATCCTTCAAAAGACCCCTTCTCCTTCTGTGGTATCGAGTGTGTTAACAGGTATATGATCTTCTGTCTATTGTGAACAAAAGAATAATATTTTTTTTCCTGCTGCTGAAAGTTTAATAACCCCTGCAGAAGCGCAGCAAACACATTTTGACAATACAAACAGAAAAGACAATGTTGAATTGGATGAAAACATTGCTGTTTCCGAGGTGGACCAAGGATCTGTGGAGTATGTTTCCTCTCTCTTTTGTTCCGCTTTGAAAGGGTTAATGAAGAGACTAATCAGAACGCTGTAAGGTTTACATCCATGAGGAATAGAAATTACTGTTACAAGAATCCTGATATATATTTAATGATATGAACAAGTCAAGTAGACCCAATAACTGCACAACATATCAAACAATCATTTCTACATTCATACATTTTGTGTAGTAATCTCACATCTATTTATAAGGTCTGATTTGTAACAAAAACAATTAGTACGAGGCGTTCAGAAACTCTTCCTTTATCTAGTCTCAACTGTTTGTTTAGTATATTGTTAAGTGTCTTCTTTTGTCATTAGTACTCTATTTTCAAGCATTCTTTTATCTAAAGCAAGATAGCTCCCATGTCTGCTTTTGTATGAAAGATCTACCAATTGATCAAGCAGATTTTTTTCAAGCATTCTTTTATCTAAAGCAAGATAGCTCCCATGTCTGCTTTTGTATGAAAGATCTACCAATTGGTCAAGCAGATTCCTAACTACATATTATCCAGTTTCTACTTCATCTTTTGTCCTGATGTTTTTACCTGAAATCAAACAATTATCTCCAAAATGTTGAATAGAAAAGATTCTCTCACAAAGCGTCTTCTGTTGAGCTTTGTTCCTAGATCAAGGATTTATGATCATCTTTGATTTGAAACACCAGCTAATGATATTCCTGCAGAACAACAAAACCAACGGGATCGATTTGACTATCAACTTTGTGGATAGTTGTGGCAGTCTGTTGAACCAGCAATCTTGGTGAATCTCATATAGCTTTGACGACTTGTTCACTTTTGGAACAAGGCCAAAGCATGTTGCTAATGATATTCAAAGATCCTGCCCAAAGGTTATCTTCTCCTAAATAACTAGATTTGATGACGCTATCCATTTCATTTCATGGAGTAACTGGTAAAGTTGTTGCCCCGTGACCAGAAGGTCATGGATTCAAGCCGTGGAAACAGCCTCTCTGCAGAAATGCAAGGTAAGACTGCGTACAACAGACCCTTGTGGTCCGGCCCTTCCCCGGACCCCGCATAGCGGGAGCTTAGTGCACTGAGCTACCCTTTTTTAATCTCAAGTGTTACACTCATCACTTTTCTTCATTAATCTTGCCGAGAAGTCGATACAGATTATAATTTTGCTTCTTGCTTCAAGCTCTAACACACGATCTAGAGTGGGAAGAATTAATGAGACAATCCTATAATGTCCATGTAGCCTTCTCGATATAAGTGCGGTGCACAACACACCGACAAGGAGAATTCTACTAGTTACGGTTCCATAGACCTCCTAGGACTCTTATTATAACCTAGGTGCTCTTATGTCAAGTTTGTCACGCCCCAAATTCACGTGACTAGCACTCGGAACTCTACCTGACCCGAGCGAACCAATCCATATAATAATCCATACTTACGCACCTAAATCATGAATACAGAGTTTTTGAAAATTCCAATCCTTTTAAATATTGAAAACCACATTTCATTTTAAATGAAATATTCATAAAAGTAATAAAGTCTCCATGCATGTCATGTGAATAACCATAATTACAACCCGAAAGAACTACTATCGTCTATGTAACCTCTATGACAAGGATTAAGTTAGTCAGCCGAGACAAATCCTGGTGACTCAAAGAATATAACAATCTAAGTTCCACGAGAAGTGGAGTCTCACCAAAAGTATCCGACTGGAAGAGATGGAGCTGTTCTAACCCATGGCTCAGGATGGTCAACACATAATTCTGAAATCAAAGTTGAATGGCCAAAAGGCCTAAGCTCCACATGCCTAGTATGTGTCATACAACGTTCCTCAAAAGGTGAGTTAAGATTTAAAGAAATCATGTGATATGCATGGACATTGATACAAGAAGGAAACATTTATATCAATTCTCAAGTTAGACAGTGAAATGAAATATCAAAATAAATGCGTTTCAATGTCTTGGTTTCTAGCATTAAAGCTTAATGGAAATCATAGTGAGATTTTATCATTTACCGGAGCACTATACTGAGACCTACATACATAGAAACACCACGAGGTGATCAACATAGTCACAGGTATTTGATCCTGCTTGTCCGGGCAGCTTCCCATAGTGTCGTACGAGTCGACTTAATCTCATTACATTAAGCAATGATCATTTGCCCTCTCAATGGAAATTTTATCCCACAAACCTTGGCCTAACCTTGGAATGTGTCCCTACACCAGCACGTGTAGTTCCGTGGTAACAAATATAATGTTCGAACCAATCTCGTGGTCTCCACTGGTAACTCCCAAAATATTTGACATTTCCAAAATAGCTTCACAGCTTAAAAGTCTCAAAGACATCTATTTTATCAAATCATGATGTTCATAACTGATCCAACCATTTGAACAAAATCAAAGAAAGATCCTTTCTCAATTCATGTTAAAACAATCAACAAACAAGGATCATTCTTTAAAGACTCACCAAGTGTTATTTCAATATGTGAAGGTTTTCAAAATGTACACTTCACTTTTTATAAAAGTCGTGACAGTATATAAAAGTCATGACAGTAACACTTAAACTACTTCAGTGTAAGGAATGGTGCAATCCCAACCCGCTCGCCTCCACTACCTAAGATCACATTAAACCAGTTTGAAAAACCAATTCAACAATATGAATTTTGAGAAAAGCTTCAAGACGTAGTAAGTTTCAACATACCTCAAATAGCTTCCCAAATCTTACCCTAAAAGATCCGACGATTCCAACGATTCACAATCTACCTATACTAACTTACATATATCAATGAGACGTCACGATAACACCAACTAAGTGTCCAAAGAGGACTTCACAAGTCTAGTAAAAATCCCTATTCTCACCCAAGAGGTAGATTCTTGAGCTTTTAACTCTAAATCTCTCGTACGCAACAATAAAATATTCGATAGTTGAAATGCTAACAAGATTACAAAGAATAACGCTTAATCATTTTCACATAATTGACACTATTCATCGCCTTCTGCGCTTAATCCAACATTGGTGAAAAAATATACATTCTAGGTCTTGTTCGATCCATGGAATACTTAGTATTTCTAGCTAAAGAACACAGCAGTAATACCTTTCTCATCAATAAAATGGAGCAAGAGTTCAAGAATTTACCTTGAAGAAAACCCTGGCTTTTCTCCCTTCTTTGAGTTCTTGAACAATTTCTTGTTGAATCTAAATTCCAATGATGATTTGGTGTTATAGCTAGCATTTAAGACTTAGAAATCAAATTAAAATAACTCAAGGGAAGTCACCTGGAATGGGTGCTAAATACCTAGCTCGGCTCCCCTTTGAAGCTCCAAGAAGAAATAAATTTTCCTCAAACTTTTCTCTCTCTCCCCCATAAGGAATAATTATAGACAAAACTGAAGTTACAGATCTTGTGTGTCGCACAAACCGCACACAACATTTCAGAAATCCCTAATAATTACGGCGTGATCCGAAAGCGTCTGCTGCTGCTTTCCTTTGTTAGTAGAATGTTAGATTCTCATCTTTCTAACTAATCATTTTCTAATGATTAATCCAATCAATGATTACTTAATTCTTTATCCTTTCGTAGCCAATCTGGCACGTAGTCCCTCTATTTCCTATTTAAAATTCTCACTTTGTCTCATCATTGTTGCCATTAATCATTGTTCAATTATTGATAAATAATTATTCTCCAAATAATCCAATAACATTGATTCATCAATTAATTCAACCACTTATCTCATGGAGTTATAATTTATTCCAAGCTACACCAATGTTAATTACAAGTGTTCCCATGACTTTGTTATACTCGTGCGGGTCCCGCGTGACTTGTGTTTGATTAAATTGTATCCTTAAGCTCAATACTAGCCCGAATTAGTTGTAGAAGTTTATGGGCTTTACATCATGTAACTGCAGAGATCTGTTGCCTTACTTAGCACTTTCACAAGTGGTGAGGACGTGAGCTGTAGTTAGCGCGACTACTAAGATCAAACCTGCTTCCAGAACCTAAAAGATGGAGTAGCATTTGGGAATAGTCCTGTTCAGAATGTCATTTGAAATTAAATAAATAAATAAAGCAGAAGGAATAAACACAAGCACTAGATTGTCATTGCCAAGGTTTGTGTTCTATGATTTTCTTTTCTTGTAGATTCTGTCTTTCCATGTAGGAGTTACTAAAGGGAATAGTTTGTTTCTCTCTATTTCAGTTCAATCTACAATTTGGATAAATGGTTCAAATCCTAGAATACTATCTTTTGTGTCTCTCATCATTTTCCGATCTCATTTAGGACTGGCTGAAGAAAACTGATGTTGGTTCCTTTTGAAAACCTTCTTGCCTGAAAAGAATTTAAGTGATTAGTTATGACTTGTCAAGTAAGTTTGGAGAGGATATAAGTAATTAGTTACTATATAATCTTAAAATATGAAAAATTAGAGTTTTTTGCATTTTTTTAGTCTATAACGGCCAAATAAGATTTTAATGTGAAATGTTGTTATAGGTGTATAATAACGAGTCTATAAAAACCAAAAATATCGGGAAAAATGAGGCTGTTATAGCGAGGTTTGACTGAATATCGTATAAAATTGGGTGACAGTTTTAGAAGAGGTGTTAGCTTTAATTTTATCATATAATAAAACATAACTGTCTTCTTCTGCGGTTTAGTTGTCACCAGACCATGGCAATGTTTTTCATGTTGCTCTCATGCGCTACTTCATGCTTTACTAAATAACTTCATCCTAAGACATGCCATTGTAAAGTTGCTAATGTGCTTTTCACTCAGAACGGATCTGGTATCAATAAAACCAACTTTCGGGCTCCTCTTGCTACTACTCCTTTGCTCAGAAAATGTCATTCCATAGTTATTGGATCCTTGTCGTAGCTAAACATCATTTGTTATTTTTAGCAGGTGAACCAACAAGCTCGTCTTAGCAGTCTACCTTGCCAGTATGAAACTAAAATAGAGTTTCCAGCTGAAACTACTGATCATCAGAATGCTAGTAGCCTGATCAAATTCTACAACCTTAGAAGGATAGATCGTCCTGTAAAAGCTAAGCTTGTTTCAGAAGAGGTAATGTAATACTCAACAGTGAGCTGGTGAATTTTTAAGGGAAAAAGTTGAACCAGCAGTGGAATTGTGAGTATCTCTTACAGGGTTCTTATTTAAAAGACTTCAAAATTTGTGCTCATGTAACTTTTAGTTTCCTCCTTTTTAAAGGAGTAGGAGGGAATTTGTCAAGATTGGTATATATGCCTGTATAGATGATTAGTTCAAATTGCCCTCAGCAGATTTTGTATCGTTTTTGTTCCTGATATTACAATGCATAAAGCCAAAATGGCTTCCAAGAATGGAAGGAATATGACTCCAGATATGTAGTTTTGCCTAGAGCAGGTTCATTTCTTGACTGCTAATACTAAAAACAAATATGTTGCTGAGATGCAGTCTATATCCACACTGCATATGTTCAAGATATCTTTGATTAATCAAGAGTACAAGTTATTGTATTGTCTGGTTCACGGACCTTGTCAATTGTTCTCCTTCATTATTCTTTTTTGAGAAGCAATTTGCAGGGCCTACACTCCCCTCCGTTCTTCCTCATTCTAAATCACCTGACTAGATTTTGGATTCTCCCATCCGTTCTTCCTTTTAGAGATGCATGGAAGCAATTTGCATGGCGCACACTCCTCTTCATTCTTCCTCATTCTATATCATCTGAGTCTAAATTCTTCCTTCTCTCGACAAAGTGTCAGTGCCTTAGCAACAAAGAGATGTAGCTGGTAGCCACAGACAAGGGTCTCTGAGGGTCCTGAATCTGTACTTGGACAAATGTGCTTTCCAATTTATATTGGTTCAAGCCTTGTAGATGGTGTTAGATGGACACCAAGAGAAAGAAATGATGTCATGTGAAATGCAAATGCAAGCTTGATTGCCAATTGCTAGACAACGACCTCAAATGCTAGTAATTTTGTCTGAATTTAAAATTTAATTGTAATATATAGTTAATGAATTTTTAAAACATAACATGTCAGGGTCGGTCAGAGTTCTTACGAACTCGTATATTCAAGCCTACATTCACCCCCCCCCCCCCCCTTGACACACTGCCTCATTTCTTCTCTGTTATCCATTGGCAACATAGCCCTCTTATTGTTCTGCCGTTAACCAGCAATAAACAGGCATCAAATTCTTTCACCATTAACTTATTTTGGTCACTACAGTACTTCATTATTGCAGCAGCGAACTGAACCTTTCTGGCTTTAAGCAAGGGGTCGTTTGCTAGGATGGAATTGGATTATTAGTCTCATGGGATTGAAATTAATCTCATGTTTGGTTGGTGGGGTAACTCCTTTGATATCTCACTCAATCCCATTTACATGGGATAAAAGGTGGGATGTCCCACATAAACGGTGGGATTAGTTATCCTATCTTATCTCACTCAATCTCATATACACGGAATAATTTATCCCTCCTACCAAATGACCCCCGAGAGGAGGATATCAGCATTTACCAATAATTCTAGAGTTAAGTGTATTAGAATTAACATGAACGTGTAACATCTCGTCAAGAAGGGCTAATACCGATAAAGTTTATCTTGAATAATTAAAATTTTGAGTTTGCAAATTCAGCCTTTCCACTTTGCATTTACATGACTTTAAAAGTTTTCAAATAAAGAGTTATTACTAGCTTTTCCCCCCCATAAAGCATACAGTATCAAACAAATATCTTTGCCAAACATGCAAACTCAAATTTCCGGTTTCTGCACTCTGCTGTATTTTCAAGACCTTCCCTTTTAATTTTTGTTTTACAGTAGGTTCGCAGTCATCTATAATTAGAAAATATGATGAATCTTCCAGGCTCCAACTGTACTTCATTTCTTCTCTTTAGTTTATTTACAATTTTAAGTCGAACAAAGTAGATGTCTTATTATAAGCAAATTATGTAATCATCAGTATTCTCGCAGCCAGCATATAATTAGCTAATTTGAGAATCCTCCACAACCTTAGATAGGAGATTGAAAGGACACGGATTAGAGTAGAAGATTAGTAGGTAGTAGAGCATTGTCTCGCTTTTCTTTTCTTAGTCCATACTAGTAGTAGTATTTCTAATGTAGTTTCTTATTCTTAGAAGTAAAGTAAAGAACATTAACCATTCACAAGTTTCCTTTTTCTTCATTGGAATAGGAAGTGTGATTTATGCTTCGTTTTGTTTTATTGTAGCAAGAAACGTGAATTCCTTTACTTCTAACGAAGTTTGATTGAGGTGTGGGGCCCATTGCCATGCCCCAACTTGGAGACAAGAGATGTCTTCACATTACCCCTCCCCACCCTTGCTTTACAACAACATACTTGGTCTAATTCCATATACCGAAAAGGGTAACATGTACACAGACCTTATTACTACATTTATGAGGTAGAGAGACTATTTTTCTGATACCCCTCCCCACCCTTGCTTTCTTTTCATATAATTAGGGCGTCTTTGGTAATTCGAAATAAATATCATCCCAATAATATTTATTTATAATATAGGCATACCTTATAGAGGTTGGGGCCGGAAGCGTGACTGTGCCGGTGGGGTGGGGGAGGAGTGGGGGTGGGGCGGAGGGTGAGGGGTTGGGTTGTTTGGGTTAGTAGTCGAGTTGGGTTTTGGGGGACTGTGCTGGAGATACAAGGTGGAATGCCACTTGTGAAACATGTTTTTTTAGTTTTTACTCTGACTCTTATTTTCTAGAAAAATATTTATCAAAACATACAGTAAAGTTGAGATATATTTTCCTTCATACCAAGAACATACCCTTAGGTTAACCTTTATTTATTCTTAAATTTGTTTATTAAGTTCATATTCACTACCACAAAAAGTGTTAGTCGATAACTTAAAATGTTGAATGTGTTTGTAATTGCTAAATAAAGTTGGACCAGTTTTACAATCAATCAATTAATTATGCTTTTACTTTTTAGTTGCAATTTGTTATATGAATTCGTATCTAAAAACGAATTTTTTTCGCATGGTCGACATACCTCTTATCCTTCAGGATACAGTGAGTTATTTTGGTCCACATGTGCAAACAATTTTTGTTCCATATCAATACAAAGTGTCGGATTAATTATGAATAAACACAAGTACAATGTTTATTTTTTTGAAGTTAGATCTCATCGAAGCTGTTAGCGTGCTAGATGACAAAGGTTTGTTCCAAATCCTCAACTTGTTTATTGATTAAATAATTTCTATCGTTGAATTAAGCATCAAAAGTTGTGAAGTCAATTTCCCACCAAAACCTATTAAAGATTAGCTAACTTCAAAAGAACTCGTCCACAATTTGAATATCAAGCTATTATAACTTGAGTGCATGAAGCTTGATCGCCAGTAATCATTAGTCAATCAGTCATAAGAAGGTGAATTTCTTCCAGAGACTTATATACTTCCCTCTTTTCTTTTCTTTTGTATATCTAGCTTCCTGCTCACGCCAGACTATTTATGAAAATAGTAGTACCGGTCCCTCAACACTACTACCTACAAGGTCATATTTCAGAAAAGAACAAAGTGCTCCCACCATGTGGAGTTTTACAAAATGCACAAAGTAGAAAAGAAGAAAGAAGAGACTAGATGAAAGAGAAGGAGTTGTGTAGAAGAAGAGAGACAAAGAGAGGAGAAATGAGAGAGGGAGAGTTGAGAGAAGAATGAGTTTTGTTTTTTATCAACTGTCCACATACAATGTACTTATACAAGAATGAATTAATACTTAACATCAACTTACAAAATATCTAATCTATCAAAATATCTAATCACATCTAACTATGGATAGTTATATTCTCTAACCATAGTTAGTTACAACCTCTTGTATGCTATATCTCTACACCCCCTCAAGCTAGGATGTATGAATATGTTTTTCAATCCTAGCTTGGAAATAAGATGATTGTGTTGATGTCGACTCAAGGCTTTAGTCAAGACGGCACGGTTGTTCCTTTGTCGATATGAAATGTGTGTTGATCAGTCCACCTTGAACCTTTTCTCTAATGAAATGACAGTCGATATCTATGTGTTTAGTTCTCTCATGGAAGACTGGGTTTCAAAGAATCAATGGCGATTTATCGTCTCAGAACACTTCTCATCGTCACGACCCGAACCGACGGGCCGCGACTGGTACCCTACCTGGGTACCCTTATACTCACACATCACATATAATCAGCAGAAGCTAAGGAACAACTCATAATCACATACCAAACTTGTAAAATAACACTGGCAAACCGACAAGGCCGCCACTTTACATAGAATAGTCCAAACGAACTACAACTGTACATATGTCCCAAATACACATACAACCCACACCTGTCTACAAGACCTCTAAGAGTTTGATAAAGACATGTGACGGGACAAGGCCCCGCCGTACCCCTGAATATACGTAAGTCTATAATGGCAGATATGTACCAAAATGACAAGCTCCGGAACAATGGAGCTATCCCATAAGCTGAGCAAAGATCCTAAGCTCGAGGATCATCAAACTGAGTACCTATCTGGCAGATTGAACGCAGCTTCGGCCGCATAACAAGGTACCAAGTATATTACATAAAGTACAGTAAATAAGATCATAACTGGCCAAAAGATGACAGGAAAAAGTATGAAAATCAAATACCAGGTCCAACCGTGTCATATAAAATAGAAGTCAACTGTACCTTTTAAACATAGAGAGTCAACTGTGCCTTTTGAAAGTGAGAGAGTCAACTTTGTTTTTTTTTTTTTTTTAAAATGAGTCATATCAAAATCATGAATACTTGTCCATATAACCATCCTGACTGTATGTATAACATATCTCGGCCCTCTGGTGGGGGACTAGATGGAATCATCACTATAACGTGTCCCGACCCTCTGGTGAGGGACGTGGTAAACATATACTGCCCGACAATTACTGGGATGCGGTAACCACTTAGTCATCTACTGCCCGGCCCTCAGGTGAAGGACGCGGTAAACATATAGTCATATACTTCCCTGCCCTTCTTGGGACGCGGTGTAAAGTCATATACTGCCCGACCCCTTATGGGACGCGGTAAACACATAAGGTATACTGCTCGGCCCTTCTTGAGATGCGGTAAACACTTAACCCTATACTGCCCGGCCCTCCCTGGGACGCGGTGAACACCTATACTCATATTCTGCCCGGCCCTTCCTGGGACGCGGTGAAATGGAATAATAACACTTGCATGAATAGCTATCATGAGCAACCGGGTGCAATTTAAATCACCTTTTGACTCTCAATAAAACCTTTAAAATGAACTTTCATTTTAGAAAACCAAGGCACTTCCTTATCATGCATCACTTTGAAATCACCTTTTGAAAACTCAAAGGCACTATCATATTAAGGATTAAGATCCAATAGAACTATGTACGTCCGTCGTACACTCACTTTCATATAATTCACGCCAAAGAAAGAAGGAAGAGTTTTACATACCTCGAATATTTCCAAAATCATGTATTTGATTGGTGATAACGGATCCGAATTTGCCTAATTAATTCTTATATGGGCCGTGAGTAATTTATATCATGAAATCTTAACTAATCAGCTGTGAACTAAAAAATGTAAAACAAACTGGTTATATCTTAGTTTCTATGCAGATGTCGTTCTAATCATTTCAATATAATTCTTTGTCGATATCTTTTTTATTTAACCCTGCAATGGCTTATTTCGACACGTCTATTATAACATACCCAATTATTTATTAAAACAGTCTCAGCGCTTAATACTTATCAGTTACTTTAAACTAGCAAAGTCGGACCGACTCCAGCGATTACTAAGAACTCTTATGAATATTAACATCTTTCCTCATATGCCTTAATAAGGACTTAGGAACAATTTAGACATGATTTTAGCATATAATCAATAACATGAATACCCCTTAACTTCTAAGAGTATAATGAATCATGAAACAATACCATATGTATATTTCGTACGTAGAACATGCCAAAAGAAGAAATGATAGTTCACATACCTCATCGGTTATACCAACCTGACAACTAGAATACGTCTCAAGTAATACTTCAACCTATAATAACAACAACACGTCTATCAACTTCATGATACTAGTATACACTATACCACACAATGACTCTCTGTTCATATAAAAATTCAGGCAGCACTTCCCCTACTTATACATACGTTTTCACCTTACAAATAAGGTCAATAACATCAATAACCAAGTACCAATTAAGTACACGACCAAAACAGCAACCAAGGTGATTCACACACCTACTTATTTTAATCTGGCCTCTTAATCCATATAAAATAGTCCACTAAAAACAGTCCATAATCCAACACAACGAGGGTAAAATGTGAAGTCTTTCTACACCTTTTTATATCCTTATTCTTTTAGGACATATGTTAGCAATTACCACATTTAAACATGCATAATTGTAACTGAATTTTCAGCATTATAACACCACAAAACAGCCCCTAAAACATCATCAAAATGTCTCACAGTTTCACACTTTCATGCAGTTCTCGGCCAACAACCAATACCATAACCCTTTCCATAATTCTTTATTATCCAATTCAAGTCCCAACACTTTAATATTTCATTTCATTTTTCAATAACAAGATTTCCTTCAATCTAACATGCACTTAGTGACGATAATAACATTAACAACCAACGAATCCAACATGAATAAAACAGTTCATTAAATCAGCTAACATGCCAAATGTCACATGCACTTTTTATTCTCCATTATTCTTAATACAAGTTCACCTCTTAACTATAACAACATGTAATTTCCAATTACTTCAAGAGGAAGAAGAATTCTTACCTTATTTTTAGCCCAAAATAGTCCACTAGTCTCGGCATCACTGCCTTCTTTTCGCACCACTTCTCCACGTTACAATAACACACACGTATCCTCTACAATCTTGTAACCATCTTACTTTCTTGTTTCTCTTCCAAAAAGTTCATTTTCAAGCTTAGGGTTTCAAAGAAGTTTCTTGGCCAAAATTGTAACCCACTATTTTGGAGAGTTAACATTGCATAGAACTTTGTTAAGGAGCTTAATCTCGGAAAATAAGGTGATCTTGATCTTCTTGGCTCATGGATTTCGAAATCAAGGGAGAAGAGAGGTTAAAGAGAGTTTGAATGAAGAAGATATTTGTCTTGCAAGACTTGTAATATAAAGGTGTATGTAGCACAAGTGGAGGGGGGCCCTTGTAGACCCACTTGTCCACTTGTCTTCTCTTCACAATAATATCTCCCACACTTAGTCAATCTTGCAATACATATACATATAATTAGAGCTTTGTTACACAAGTTTTGAGGGACACGTGTCACCCTCTAATTCGCTCATAATTCTCTTCACAAAAATAATTCCATACTTAGCCCAAAATTCTTAATATTTTGATGGGCCCACAAAATTGTGAAATTTTCGGTGGACCACATATTATCAATGTCAAGACTTCATAATATAATACTAAGTCCATAAGTCTATTGGAAAGAATTTAACTACAAGTTAATAATTCCCGTCATCACATTTGTATCCAAAAAAATTCTATATAAGAAAATGAAAATATACTTTCCTTTCGATATTCAAATCTTATTTCCATAATCATGTTCTCACTTAATTGCTCTGGAATTATGAGGTGTAACACCTACTGGTTGAGATATATCAACTCCCAGTTCTTGAAATAAACCAACCAACTGCATCTTTCGATACAGCCAGGCCATAGCTGCACTCGACCTCATGAACTCCTTGAAATTGTGTCCTGTTTATTTGATTTCCATGAAACAGGTGAAGACCCATACATTGTCAAATACCCAGTAATTGATCTTCTAGTATTAACACACCTTCCCCAATCTGCACCACAATACATCTTAAGTTGGGGAACACATTCAGATGAACTGGACATGAGTATGCCAAGTCCTGGTGTTTGCTTGACATGCATTACCAGCCTAAGGCCTACCTCCATATTTGAAGTCTTAGGTGTCTACATGAACTGCCTGAGTAAATGAACTGCAAATGTGATGTCTGGCCTGGTAGTAGTCAGATATAACAACCTCCCAATCAGCCTCATGTATATGCCTGGATCTTTTAATAAAGTGTCTGAAATCAGTGGTGTTCCAGACTGTGCAACTATAAGCTTATCCAACTCAACAGTAGTAAGCTTATGATTAGGCTCCATGGGAAAAGAAGCAGGTTTGGCCCCTGCTAATCCCATATCATATATGAGCTCCAGTGCATATTTTTTTGGTGCATTAAAATTCCTTGTGAGCTTCTCGCAAACTCAATTCCAAGGAAGTACTTCAGATCTCCTAAATCTTTTATCTTGAAAGTTGCCTGTAATGACTCATTTGTAGACTGAATAAGCACTGAATCATTACCAGTTATCAGTAGATCATCCACATAAACTAAGACCACCACAATCTTCTCCTCCTTTTGTTTAGTGAAAAGGGAATAGTCCATATGGCTCTGTGTAAAACCAGATGCTAGTAAGGCTGTAGTCAATTTGATATTCCATTGTCTAGAAGCTTGCTTCAAACCATATAGAGATTTAAGCAGTCTACACACATATGTTTGTCTGCACTTAGTATCAAATCCCTCTGGAACAGTCATGAATACTTCCTCAGTCATATCACCTTGAAGGAAAGCATTATAAACATCCATTTGATGTATTACCCAATGCTTCACTGCTGCAATGGACACCACTGCCCTGAATGTGGATATTTTAACCACTGGGGAGAATGTCTCTTGATAGTCAATCCCTTCCTTTTGATTATATCCTTTTGCCTTGAATCTTTCAACCTCTCTTGATGCCTTGTACTTGATTTTATATACCCATCTACAACCAATTGCTTTCTTTCCTTTAGGCAGTTTAACTAGTTACCATGTACCATTATCCTCCAATTCTTTGATCTCAGACTCCATGGCTGCAATCCATCTGTGATCTTTAGCTGCTTCTCAATATCCTGATGGTTCTATGTCTAAGGACACTTTGGCAACAAACTCTGATAGGCAGAATGAAGACATGTATGTGTAATGTAATCAGAAATATAATACAAACAATTGGTAGATCATTTGTTTGTGATATAGTCCCTATGCCATATAGGGGTCTTGCTACTTCTTCCTTATTTTCTGACCATGGATTCTGTAGTTGGTCTTATTTGTGTTGTAACCTCCAGCCTCGAGTCAGACCGCTACTTCGGTATGAATAAATGGTTCTCAAAGAACTGCTCCAGCCTCGAGCTTCATCCACACTTTCACTGTATGAGTAACGGTTCCTCGAAGAACCAGCCTCAAAGACGTCTCTTGGGCCACAACATTAATAGGTCATTCCCCTGCAAAATCTTCTCCATTTACTGAAGTCATATTAGTAGAAGTGTTTATCAATTCTTCGTAGCAAAACTGTTCATGAGCCTTTATATATACATTCTCTACATGCTTGTCATTCTTAAAGGGAATATGTTTTCCCTAAATAATACATCCCTGCTGACAAAGATGGTCCTATTCTCTAAGTCATAAAGTTTATACCTCTTTTTTGTAGGTACATATTCCAGTAATACACATTTGACAGCTCTTGGACTAAACTTATCATGTGTATATAGTATAGTAGCAAAACATAAGCAGCCTATGACTCTCAAGTGACTAAGCTGTGGTGTTTTGTCATATAATATGTGGTATGGAGGTTTATTGTTTAGAATGGTTGATGGGATCCTATTAATAACACACAACAACCTCCACACACACACCCCATAATTTATCAGGCAGACTTCCTTGCAGTTTGATAGCTCTAGCTGTCTCAAGGAAGTGTCTATGTTTCCTCTCAACTACATCATTTGTTGTGGTGTATATGGACAAGAACTCTCATGCACAATACCAAGTGACTGAAATAACTCTCTACAATTATGATTAAAGAACTCAGTCCCATTATCTGATTTTATTTTCTGAACTTTAGAGTTAAATTGTGTGTTTACTTCAGTCAGAAAGTTTTTCAAAACAGTAGACACATCAGATTTCAGTCTTATTAGAAAGATCCATGTCCATCTAGAAAAATCATCCACAATTGTCAAGAAGTACTTCATACCATTGTGTGTTTCAACTCTATATGGTCCCCCAAACATCTAAATGTATAGATGGAAAGACTTTGTTGTTCTAGTAGTGCTAACAGAAAATGGAGACCTTGTCTGTCTAGCCAAAGGACAGATATCACAATTATTCAAAACTAAATCAGTATTATTTTTGAAAGAAGTAATCTTCCTCAAGACTGACATAGGGACATGACACAGTCTCATATGCCATGTCACTGCATCTATGTGTTGAGCAGCAGCCATACAACTTCCCACATCCTTCTTCTGATTTTGATCATCCAAACATAGAATATAAAGTCCATCTTTCTCACTACCAATCTCCCTCACCTTCCCAGATGACATGTCCTGAAACACACAACAAGATGGAAAGAAATTGACACTATAATTCAATTCCTTAGTCACTTTTGGCACTGACATCAAATTGAACTTGAAGTATGGTACACAAAGGACATTTTTGAGAACATCACCTCTTCCTAGTTTGTAATCACCAACATATGAAATTCTAGCTGAATCTCATGTTGGCAGCTGAACCTTTCCAGTTCCTTCTTTTATCAGATTGTTACATAGGTGTTTAGGATCACTTATCATATGGTTAGTAGCACCTGAGTCAATGATCCATTGCAGTAAATCTTCAGTGATGTGTATACCTGCCATGTTTGCACTGAGGTTCCTGCTCATGTCCTTCTCCTCCAGCATACTAAGAATCTGTTGTCTTTGGTTGGGAGTAAAAACTCATATTGATGTGGCTGCATCATCTTAACTCCAGATTGTGAACCACCTGAGTCTTGTCCTGCAGCTTCATAACCACATGTTACTGCATAAGCCTTCTTTTGCTTTGTCTTAAAATTATTCGGATAACCAATCAACTGGTAACAACCTTCTTCTAAGTGTCCTATCTTTCCACAATGGTTACATTTCATCAATTTAAAATAGTCCAGTCTGTAATGTCCCTTTATGTGACAGAAGTCACATGTAGCATTAGGATTGAAAGATTTCCTTTGTTTGTAATGTCCTCCATTGTTATTCCCATTCTTTGTTGTAAACATTGCAGATGATTCAGTATTATCACGTACTCCTATTCTGCTCCCGCCTGCTAAAAATCTTTGACTCTCTTCTTGATTAACCAAAGCATAAGCCTAATTCAAACTGGGAACTAGCTGCATCATAAGTACTTGACTCCTTAAATGATTGTAGCTTTCATTAAGGCCCATAAGAAACTGTAGTAACCTATGATATTGCAAATGGTTAACAAATTCCCTTGACCTGGGAGTCTGGGACAACATGATGATGTAGGTACGATAGAGTCATACTCATCCCAAATGTCCTTCAACTTGGAGTAATATCCTGAGACTGATGATGTCCATTGTCTCAAGGTGAAGATCTCTTTGTGAAGTTGAAAAGCTCTTGAGCTATTCACTTTGTCGAATCTTTCTTTCAATTCCTCCCATATGCTATGTGAATTAGCATTGTATAGCATTCTTGTCAATAGACTCTTGCTAACATTTTCCATTAACCACGATACCACAATAGCATTGCACTTGTCCCAAACTCTCGCCAAATCATCATTGTAATGTTCTCTTCTGACTGTTCCTTCAATGAATCTCATCTTGTTCTTCCCTAATAGTGCTAACTTCATAGCCCTGCTCCATATAGTGTAATTATCCATTCCACTCAATACAATCCCAACTGATAAAGAACCAGGCACATCCGACGGAAATAAATATAGAGGATGATTATGATCTATATTGTTTCTTAAATTTGTTGTATCTCCTAACACATTCGTTCCTCCCTCCTCGACAGTTTCTGATGTAGTCATATCTTATCCTTTACTGATTTCAGATATCAAAAGAAATCTATTCCTTTACTTGATTAAATCGACTAAATCGACTATATAATATGTGAATTTCTCCAGGTTTCAACAAAAGTAAAGGTTTACTCCTAAATCCTAATTGCATTTAACTCGATTACCTTTGATGCGACAGAACTTCTCTATATCCTTCGATTTTGTCCTTCGTAATCGATGTTACCTCCGATCTACAATTAATGAGTCGAATCGATCTCTATTGTCATAGATCTGCATTCCGATATCTGATCGCATTTCTCAGATCGTTGCATGCCATTGTCTCTTTGCAGAATTGGATTTTTTCTGCAACACATGCTCTGATACCATGTGGAGTTTTACATGATGCACAAAGTAGAAAAGAAGAAAGAAGAGACTAGATGAAAGAGAAGGAGTCGTGTAAAAGAAGAAAGACAGAGAGAGGAGAACCGAGAGAGAGAGAGAGAGTTGAGAGAAGAATGAGTTGTGTTATTTACCAACTGCCCACATACAGTTTACTTATACAAGAATGAATTAAGACTTAACATCAACTTACAAAATATCTAATCTATCAAAATATCTAATCACATCTAACTATGGGTAGTTATATTCTCTAACCTTTACAACCTCTTGTATGCTATATTTCTACACATCAGGATTCGAACTCACGCTGCAGCCTCCAACTGAATTTTAAGTTCATCTCTTTTGTCATCCAGCTATGTCCGGAGGACTTCTAGTTACCCAGATTGAATTTCTTTTCAAATAATTAAATCATTAAGCTAAGAATTTAGTAAAAGCTGCTTAGACGAGAAAAACTCTCCATTTTATCTTGTACCTCTTCTCCTAAACTAGCTAAGAATGTTTTCTTATTTTGAACACATTAACTTAAATCTTGAATTCTAGTTATCACCCACCCAGTATAGCTCAAGCATATGTAGTGTGTAGCTTTATGATTCCTTTGAATTTAATAATTTTAATTCAACTTTATATAAAATTAATACTACTCCTAATAAATTAAATAGATTAATACAAATCAAAACACAAGCCTATAATATTCAAATCTTAAATTCGGCCCCCAAAGTACCGTCGCACAATAACCAAGTCAGCCATCTTCACATGCACACTGCAACAAAAAAATCTCCATTTCCCTTCACCCATGAGCCCATCCGTCTTCTTTGTAAATATTTAAGACTGTCTCAAAATATTTATCACGTTTTCTTTTATTAAAATTATTTTAAAATTAAATTAATTTAATATTTTAAAATTAAAATTTAATTATTTTAAAATTATACAAATAATATTATAAATTATAATTTTTCTCATATTAATTATAAAAAATATAATTTAAATTTTATATAATTTAATTCTCGAAAAATGGAAAAAAAAAGACAAGCATTTTGGGACAAAATTCACAAAGCAACATTCTTTTTCTCTCTCTCTTTCTTACCCCTTTATGTATGCTTTGTCTCTCTATCTTTTTCACTTAATAACTATCCTTTTTCTCCATTTCTCCCAAATGATGCATCTCTCTTCTATATTATGCATTGTTTTGTTACATTTTTATGTAGCTTCATCAGTAGTATTATTAAGGCACCACCGTAATAATAACAACCCAAATCACAATACAAGTCCAATTCTTCAAGGAAATCAAACCTCATGTGCTCTGTTTATAGGCACTTGGGTTTACGATGAAACTTACCCATTATACCAATCTTCATCTTGCCCAACTGTGGATGCACAGTTCAACTGCCAGCTATATGGCCGACCCGATTCTGAGTACCTTAAATATCGATGGAAACCTTCCAACTGTGAGCTACCCAGGTACTTGTAACTTGATTTTTTGTTCAATAATGTTTTTATTTTGTTGAGAGTATCACATCGGAAATAGAACTCCTTATATCAACTTGGAGGATCTTACCTACAAGCTAGCTTTTGGGTTGAATTAGGTCCAAGATTATCAGAGTGAGGTCCATTTCAATGTTCATCCATGTTGGCCCCCAAATTATATTGTTCACGCTCCAGTTAACGAGGACATGAGTGGAGTGTTAAAAGTCTCACATCAGAAATATAATGGGAACATGGACCTTATATTGACTTGGACAATACTCACCCTACAAGCTAGGCCAAGATTCATCCTTTACAGATTTTTTATGATTTTTTGTTGTTGTTGGTGAATATAGGTTTAATGGAGTTGAGTTTCTGTTGAAAATGAAAGGGAAAACAGTGATGTTTGTGGGTGATTCATTAGGGAGGGATCAATGGGAGTCGTTGATTTGTATGATTTCAGGTGATGTACCAAAAGCTCAAACACAAATGTCAAGGAGTTACCCTATGTCTACTTTCAAGTTCCTGGTATTGAACTTGCTCTTCATTTTTTATGTCAATTTCACCAATGTTAATAGGATTTATAATGTGTATATGGGAATAGGTTCATCTCCATAGTATTTTTTTTCTTTTTATTATTTTTCTATTGAAACTTCTTTCATTCCTTTTAGCGAACATAATTATGTGAATCAAGCTTTAAACGTAACATCAAGCAGTTTTTCTTTCAGGCTCTGAGAAATGCATTGTTGGGACTGGGTTGCTATGTTTGTGACTTAGCTTGGCCAGGATTTGAAGTTTATGGGTTCTAGATTCTAGTTCTTTTTAAGTTACTTGGTTTTAGATTAATAATTTAATTTTTTAAGATAAAATGATAAATACAGATTTCAGTATAAAGCTACTAAGTTTGGATGAACCTGTAAGCTATACTTTAGTTCCGCCCCTAATTGTCAGGAATCATCATAAATTGATTAATTTTTTGCTGATCTGAAGAGTACAACATTCTTCCTCTTTTATCTGAATTTAGGACGGTAATATGAGCAAGTTAATGTTAAAGGGATTTATATTAAGGGTCTAATTAGTTTAGGATTATTGAGTCGTAATTGTTATTATTGTTATCGATATTTGCATTGTGAATTTGGTCCTAAAATTAAACCTGGTGTGATTGCAGGATTATGGAGTGAGTATTTCGTATTACAAAGCACCATATCTGGTGGACATAGACACAGTGCAAGGCAAAAGAGTGCTTAAATTGGATGATATTAGAGGAAATGCTAATGCTTGGATTGGTGTGGATGTATTGTGTTTTAACACTGGCCATTGGTGGACTCACAAAGGCCCTATGCAAGGGTATTTTCCCTCTCCCACATTTCTTCATTTTTTGTTCACTTTGGGCTTTTGATATTTGTGAATTATTTAACATGGTAAAACACTTTAACAAATTGATGTATTCAAAGAGTGCACATTCAAGTCATAAAAGATAACTACAAGTAACAACTACTCTATAAGTTAAATTAATTGATGTGTGTTTTGCAGTTGGATGAGATTGTCGATATCAGAGGTTGAGCTACATTATTAGCTACTAGTTTGGACGAATTCAGTAGCTTTTGATTAGAGCTTATATTTGTATTTGAAAAAATTATTATATAGATATAAATATTTAATTGCAAATTCAGTAGCTAAAACGAGCTATGAATGATGAATCTGATACTAAATTCAGAATACATAAACTTCAAATTCTGAATCGACCGTTGATTGAAATGAGGATGGAATTGGTAATATGCAGGTGGGATTCTGTAGAAGCAGGAGGAACAATGTATGAAGACATGGATCCATTAGTGGCAATGGAGAAAGGGCTAAGAACGTGGGCAAGATGGATTGATGATAATATTGACAGAAGCAGAACCAGACTCTTCTTTCAGGGGATTTCCCCCACCCATTACGAGTATGTTTAACTCTTTCTCTTGCATTTTCTTCTTAATTGAGTAAGTTTTATGTGATGATAACGTATAAAATTTACACAATCAAGTTACTTAAAAGTATTACTCTTAGAACTACCTTAAAAAATGAAAAGTTATCTTTTATTATAGATCAAAATAGTATAAGAATAGTTATATTATCATCGTATATAACTTGAATTCTTTATTATTTGTATTCTTCCTTAAAAAAAATTACTGGACTGTGGGTGTTCAGTAGATTGTCAGGGTTGAAAGCATTATTAGTAGAAGCTGTTGCTTTTTGAATTTCTCTTTTGGAACTATGCTGGCCTTGCCCCCACTATATATAGCTGTCATCGACTCATCGTATGCTTTAAACTTGGACTTAACAACATTGAATTATTGTGTTTTTGCAGTAACATTTTTGTATTAAATCTTACAAATATATTGGTTACATTTCCAAATTTGTAAAAATGGTAGATTAAATCTTAGTAATATTTTTAATGAATTCTGTTCACTACTTTAGACATCTATAACAGAAAGAGACTAGGGGAGAAAATAGGGCACGTTTGGTACGCTGTATTACGCTGGACTGCACTGGACAAAAAAATAATACAGCGTTTGATGGGCGTTTTCAGCCGGACTGGACTGTACTATTTCTAAAAATAGTACACTCCAACTGCCATTTTTGAGACTCATCTAGTATATGGGTCTCATCTGGACTGTACTAAAAATAAAAAATACAGTCCATTATATATTAATACTCTAATACCGTTCATTATATATTAATACAGTCCAGTCTATTACAATATAGTACATTCCATTACAATACAGTACAATCCAATATAAAAATATAAAGTCGACGTACTAAACGAGCCAATATAGTGGTCCAGTACTACTAGAGAAACGTCAGATTAGTTGAAAGAAAAAATCTTATTCACATTCGATGTTTACACTAGAGCACATTAATTTATTTTTTTCCTATTGACATGAAGTAATGGGTATTGCATTATTCTGAGTCACTTGTCTGTAGGTGGCATATAATTGAAACACACATGTGCAATGCCACTTGCTACTACTACTGATTTACTAAAACAACTTATGTACTACCAGAAAATTTAAATGTATAGTTAATTATTGTAACTTATTGCCAATTTTCTTTTTGTTGGCAGCCCGAACGAATGGAAAACGGGTGCATCAACGGGGAGTTGTTACGGGGAGACGAGCCCCGTAACAACCACCCCGATGATGACTGGCACGTACCAACGTGCGAACTCGGATCAATTGAATGTGATTCAAACAGTAATAAGGGAAATGAACAATCCGCCTTTCTTGCTGGACATAACATTGTTATCAAGTATGAGGAAAGATGCACATCCCTCTATATACAGTGGTGATCTCAACTCTCAGCAAAAAATTAACCCTAACAAACCTGATTGTAGCCATTGGTGCCTTCCTGGCCTACCTGATACATGGAACCAACTATTTTACACTGCCCTTTTCTACTAACTTATAGTACTAATGGTAGCATTTTTAGTTTTTGTTAGCTAGCCTATTGATGCAAATTCATTTTAGGAAGCACAAAATGTTCAGACTAGTGCTCTGCTTAGTTAAGATGATTGTTTAGTGAGCTTATTATAGTTACTTAACATGATTAACAGTGAAACTAAATCGGCATTGTAGATTTGTGCTGCTAATGAAAGATATTAGTACTCGGTATTATTGGTTAATGGCTACTTCATTTCCTTTACTAAGCAAAATCGTTTTTTTATTGTTTGGAGAAAAGCTAAATAGTTGTTACATTCCCTTAAATATTTGGGATCTGCTGGTTATATGGAGTAGCCTTTGTTAGAGAACATTTTATCTTCAATATGTGACTATGATGTGTATTCGAATTTAGTCGGGCCTAATACGAATATCGTATACTAGGTGAGAGAAAAAAACTCCAGAGTCGTGTCCCCAAATCACATTTATGTAGCCTCTATCGGTTGTCTATCTTTCAATCTGGTGTACGCAAATGTCCTTTATTAGGTTACTGTTTGGATTTTGTTCCTCTTTATATAAGTTGTGTAAATATAGCTCATGTAAAATTATTCTTCCGGACAATGTTAGAGTCTAATGTTTGCTTGTATATTGTTCAACCTTATATTAGATGTTATCTAATGTCTGTAATCAACTTACAAAATTTTAAAAGTGATCTAATTTTTTCTTATGAGACTTTCAATTTTCTCAATAAAAAATTTAGACGGTAATCTAAGAAGTTCATAAATAGCAAAAAAAAAAAATCATTTACTACATATCTACTCAAAAAAGACAGGCGAAGATTTCACGAAAAATAAATACTTCGAATCCACTCCGGTCCCCATCGTCAGAGTACGTTTATGAAATTAAATGGGGAAAAAGCCCAATAGGCGTTGATGTTGCGTGCACAATTAACAGCCTACTACTATATATACACCTAACACTAACAGATCCTCAGCTGAGATTTCATTTTGGGTTACATGTTGAGTAGGGCTTCTAGTAGTCCATATGTTGCACCCACATATGTATAAGCCCAGCCCACACTTGGTGAGTTGGCATGGCAGGCGTTTATCTCCGAGAAACTTTTGTAAAAATAGCGCCTATTGGGCATTGGTTACTTTTTGGTTACATCTTTAAAAAAATAATCATAATCATTGAATTTCAAATCCTACATGTGAAACTCCTTGAGGATATCTTGGAATTATACATATAAAATCTAAAATTCCATAACAATGATTGAAAAAAATGGTCATTTGTGAGTTTTACCGAAAGTTTTACAAAGTGGTCCGAGTAGAGAAAGTTGGGTACTTTGCTTCTTCGATCAAAGTAAATTTTGAACAAGTTAATCATCATCTAAGTTGCTTTTCATTTGTCTTTAATTTGTGGTTTTGCAATCTCAATAATAATACTTACTATGTCTCAATTTTAAGCTACTTGAAAGTTTCTAAAAATTCTCAATGAAGAAAAAAAGTGTTTTTATAACATTTTTCATTCATTGTCTGGCAAAATAATACGTCAGAAACATAAAAGCCTTTAGCAACAAAAACAACCGATCAACACGTAATTTGAAAGTCTTAGACATTGTTTTGCTCTTAATTTTTCTGCAAGCATTAATACAGGCTGCAGCAGGCAGAATGTTGCGTTGTCAAAAATTTGTCCTATTTAAGTTGTGCTAATCTTCTCAAGAATTTTGTCAAAATAAGAATTTTAAGAATCAGTCCCCCGGGGCACAGTCCAATGACAAAGGAGGGGACTTAAGTCGCTCTGGGCACTTGTAGTGTGTGATCGATTTCCAGTGAGAGCATTCTGCTCTCTTCTGGGGTGATCCTTGTAGGTACAATCAGTTGTCCGTTCTTAAACTCTGGTTATTGGAGCACATTCTGGGATTTACTAGTAGTACTGTTGAGGGATCGGTACTACTACCTTCAGGACTAGTTTGACGCAAGTCAAGAAACTAGATATAAAAAAAAAAAAAACTTAGGGTAGGTATGATATAAGCCTCGCCTAGGTTAAATGACATTTGTAAAGTGGCGTAGTCAAAACCAACCTTTGTAAGCAAGACTTGTATTTGCGTGTTTGACTCTAATTGCTAAATTTTGATTGTTGTTTCGTTTATATTACTCCTATTATTAACCAAAACATTCTAATGTACAGTACTAAAAGATAACGCGTTACATGAAAACTTTAACAAATTAAAACTGATCAATAATTTACACTTTTGCGTGTACGTACGTGAGTGTCAATCTTTTTTAACAGATGACAACAAAGAGGGAATGAAATATGTACCTATCTCTCTTGAGTTTCCACACTCTAATCGCATGGGGTATTATTCAATTACAAGACAAAGTAAATTAATTGATTGTTCGAGTTCATGCAATTGATACGGGCTAAATAGCGGTGGTAAAGGGGCGGATTGGACTAAATTTGGACGGGTCAAAATGTGTTAAGTTAGTGAACGGGTCATAATCCAATCCATCCAAAATATATAATCTAAACGAGTTGGATCATAACGTGTTAAATTGTGGGTTATAACCTAACTCGCCCAAGTAGATAATTCATTAATAGGATGACCTTCAATTTGTTAAACTAATTTGTTCTCTTTGCGATTAAGAACAAATTGAAATATTTTTTAAGAAAATGCATCCTAAATACTTTACCGGTTAGAAATATTATTGCAAAGAGAATTCCAACCGTAGATTCAATTTGTCATATTTGTCGGGGCGTTCGACTACTGAAATCATTCATATTATTAGGAGGTTGGTGGAGCAGTATAGTGAGAGGAAGAGAGACCTACATATGGTTTTCATCGACCTAGAGAAGGCTTACGACAAAGCCCTGGGGAGGTTCTATGGATATGTTTGGAGGTTAGAGGTGTACCTATGACATACACTAGGGCGATCAAGGATATGTATGATGGAGCCAAGACCAGGGTACGAACAATAGGAGGAGGCTCGGAGCACTTTCTAGTGACGATGGGGCTGCACCATGGATCAACGCTTAGCCCTTTCCTATTTGCCTTGGTGATGGACGGACTGACGCGACAAATTCAAGAGGAGGTGCCATGGTGTATGTTATTCGCAGACGACATAGTCCTGATGGATGAGACTCGTAGCGGAGTGAGCGCCAAGCTAGAGGTTTGGAGACAAACTCTAGAGTCCAAAAGGTTCAGGTTGAGAAGGACCAAGACAAAGTATTTGGAGTGCAAGTTCAGTAATGGGAGCGACCCTGAGGCAGGAGTGGAAGTGTCGATTGAGACTCAGGTCATCCCAAAGAAAGGAAGCTTCAAGTACCTCGGGTCTATTATTCAAGGGAATGAAGAGATTGATGACGATGTCACACATCGTATTTGGGCAGGGTGGTTGAAATGGAGGCTCGCATCTGGAGTCTTGTGCGACAAAAAAGTGTCACCAAAGCTTAAAGGCATGTTTTATAGGGCGGTCGTCAGATCGACTATGTTGTATGGGACGAAGTGTTGGCCAGTCAAGATTTCGCACATTCAAAAGATGAAAGCTGCGGAGATGAGGATGCTGAGATAGATGTGTGGGCATACGAGGAGGGATAGAATTAGAAATGATGATATCCGGGACAGACTGGGAGTGGCATCGGTGGAGGATAAGATGCGGGAAGTGAGCTTGAGATGGTTCGGGCATGTGCAGAGGAGAGACACAAATGCCCCAGTGCGGAGGAGTGAGAGGTTGGTTATGGACGGGTTCAGAAGGGGTAGAGATAGGCCAAAGAAGTATTGGGGAGAGGTGATTAGACGGGATATGGCGCAGGTGCGACTTACTGAGGACATGACCTTAGATAAGGGTTTGTGGAGGACACGGATTAGGGTTGAAGGGTAGTAGATAGTTGAGCGTTGTCCTACTCACGCCCACAAATAGATAGTTATAGTGTGACCAAGGTAGGCCCGACTAGCTCATCACACTTATAGAAGAAGTGTTGTTTATATTCCATGTAGTTGTTTTCTGCGGCTATGTGTTTCGCTAGTGTAGTTTGTTTATATTATTTATTTGTGTTAGCTACTGCTTTCTTTTGACAGAATGTGCTACCATAACGTATTTTATTTTTGTTACCAGCATGTTCATATAGCTTTAATTTATTGTCTCTGACCGACTATCTTGCTATGCAACGTTTGTATTCTATTATTGTCTCTGACCGACTATCTTGCTATTCCTATTCGGCCTTAGATGATTTTTATCACTTTATTTGGGTTTACCCACTTAAATTTAAATCTGAAGTCTTTGCCAAGTTTCTTGAATTTCGTGTCTATATCAAAACACAATTTGAAAAACCTATAAAACTGTTTCAATGTGACAATGGTTGTGAATTCAATAATTCTGTCTTTCACAAATTTAGCACTAATAATGGCATGGTTTTTTTTTTCGTGTCTCCACACCTCCCCTCAAAATGGTAAGGCCTAACGAATCATTCGCACCATCAATAACATGGTTCGTACTATTCTTTTTCATGTCTTTCTCCCCCTCTTTTTGAGTTTATGCTGTCAAAAAGGCCGAATGTATTATTAATATTTTGTCTACTCACACCCTACACAATCGAACACCCACCGAAATTTTATTCCATCGGATCCCCTCCTATGACCACCTATGGATTTTTGGTTGACTATGCTATCTGAATCTATCCTCCACAACCCCTCATAAACTGGCACCCCACACCACCCCATGTGTCTTTCTAAGTTTCCCGTCCAATCATAGGGGATATTTGTGCTATGACTTGTCTTTCCGTAAAATTCTAGTGTCACGCCATGTCACGTTTAACGAAGCAATCTTTCCTTTTACAAACATCCAAAAATTCTGAAACAAGGATTATACCTTTCTAGACGAATCTAAGGACTCCCCTCTTGTCCAGCATGCTCTCCGCCACAACCTCACTGTTCCGGCAGTCACATCTACCTCCTCTATTCTGACAATCACATCCACCGCAATTGTTCTGGCACTCACATCAACCGCCACTGCAACGTCCGTTACACACATACCCCACCAGGTCGCTGCCAGTCCCATAACAATAACCCACCACCGTCATCCAAATCTGATTGTACCACGTCACCGTTGTTCCGATCTAACCCCGTTCTCGGCAACTACCAGTCACCGGCACCACGTTGTCACCACCATCCCATGACCCCACAACCACCGTCACTAGTCACCCACACAACCACCGATAACCCAAGCCTATGATCCACCCATCATAGAAACCCAAACCCCGACCCAACAGTACATCCATCAAGCCACCAGTCATCGAACCTTACCCAACCCCAACCCACTACCGTCGACTCACCTACTACCGTCGAATCACCCAGCTCGTCGCTAATCGATCCCGATTATGGGTCAACCTTCCACCACCGACATACCCCCACCGCTTGGCCCTAACCCCGACCCGCCCCCAACCTCGCACACGCCCCCACTCCTCACCCCACACACACACAAAATGGAAACTCGCGCTCAATACATGATTTTCAAACCTAAGGTACACTTTAACCTATCCACCCAAACTATATTTCCAATTCCTAAAAACCCAAAATTAGTACAACTTGATCCTAATTGAAATGCGGTCATGCGTGAGGAATTTAATGCTTTAACGAAACAACACACTTAGAATTAGGGCTGCACAAAAATCGATCCGGATCGAAAAATTGGACCGGATCGAACCTGTTCTGACCGGACCGAACCGGACCGAGAAATTCGATCCGGCCTTCGGTCCTCATAATTTGAGTTTTCGGTCCGGTCCGGACCGATATTTTTTTATAATATATATAATTCCTAATATATATTGAATTATATAATTCCTAATATATATAATTTATAATATATATTGAATTATATAATTCCTAATATATAATATATATATATATATATATATAATTTCGGGTCGGGTTCCAGGGCCCGATTTTTTTTTTTAAAATTGAATTTCCAATACTGAAATTGACATTCTCGGACACATTACCACGAAATTTGTACGTTAAAATCTATTGTATATCGCTTAGTATTTAGATTTGAAAAGGGGGAAAACGTAACGATTTGAGGGAAAAGTGAAATTGGGCAAGATGGACGTTTTTGGAGAAATCGGCCGAATCAAACCACTTTAGCCGTTTGGCCACCCCGTAACGAAAAAATATGCGAAATAAAAAAAAAGGTAAAACGGACGTCTGAGCGCAAAGTTATGACCATATAAAGTTTGATCAATTTACAACCTATATTTGATATGTCAATACGTCCGGGCAAGGGTGGAGGCCAAGTGGGAGTGGTGGCGGAGGCCGAGAGGGAAAAGTGGGAGAAATGCGTTCGGTCGGTCCAATAGGCAAACCGACCGAAAATGACTGGGCCGGGCCGGACCGAGAAATTCGATCCGGTCTTCGATCCTAGTAATCTGGATTTTCGATCTTCGATCCGGTCCGATTTTAACCTTTTGTGCACTCCTACTTGGAATGAGAATAGAATGAAAATATTGTATTAGATCATTAACATGCATACGAGAGATACTTATACACATTCCCTACATCTTGTCTAGAATCTTCTAACTATCCACTTAATTACATTTAACTAATTGTAACGATCTTCTCAACCACCTAACAAACATAACAAACTCCTTTGTGCACCTTACTAACAGTTTTGTAATAGTGACATTTAATTCAAATTACGGAATTTTGGTGAACTCAAAGAATAGAGCAAATTACACTTTACACTTACTTTTATCTTTGACAACAATGCAGAAGAAGAAGGGGAGATTTTTAAATTTGAATTTCAATGTTTGCATTATTTCAAATCTGAGGCAAAAGGTATTTGTCAAAATTTAGGCGTTTTTCTTTTGTAAATGCATGTTCCTTTTGTAATAAATTTCCATATAAGGCAAAAGGTATTTGTCAAAATTTATATTAAATCAGATGATATCACATAAATTAAAATCGAAAAATAAAAACAAAGTATAATACGTATATAAAAAGTCACCGCTCCAAAAACACGGGGCTTTTTATGGGCCACACAATTTCCACTCTGGCTCCAATACTTTGACTGCCAGTCTTCCCACTATTACGCCAAATTTACTCCCCACATATAAATACGTCTCCTTCCCCATCACAAAACACATAGAATAACGGGAAAAAAATCGAACGTTAAAGAAAACGACAGATCGGAGAAATATGTCTTGCCCCGTCGCCCTTTCAAATTCGCCGGTGTTCTCGCCGTCTAGTGTTCCGTCACCGTCTTCTTTCCGTTGCAAAACTTCTTCTTCTTATTCACCTGAAACCCTAACGAGTTCATCTTCTCCGTCATCGCCGTTACGGATTCTTCGTATTCAGAAACCGGCGCCGAGTAACCTAATTAGAGCTTCTACTACTACTGATTGTTCTACTTGTACGATTTTGAAGAGGAAGAGACCGACTAGATTGGATCTTCCGGTTGCTTCGATGAGTTTCGGGAATTTTCCGGTGATTACTCCGGCTGGTGTAGAGAATTTGGTTGAGGTTGAAGGTGATGGTTATTCTGTTTGCTGTAAAAGAGGGAGAAAAGGTGCAATGGAAGATCGTCACTCTGCAATTGTCAATCTCCTAGGAGATTCCAAACAGGTATCTTTCACTATTAATAGTAAATTTTATGGCTCTCTTCAGTTTGTTTTAGCTTGTTTTGCTATAATTTTTAAATTATGTCAAATTTTCTGGACTTTTAGCATCAAATGGAGTATCTTTGCTAGGTTATAGAGTTTATATATTTGGAAGGAAACTGTTAAATTATTCTTTTAGGAGGGATGCAACACGTCCCCTACTAGGATAGGTGACCCCTGGGATGTCCTTGCATCCCTCCTTTTACCAAGGTAAGTTATGTGTACACTCTACCCTCCTCTCCGGACCCCACGGTGTGATATTATACTGGGTATGTTGTTGTTGTTGTATAGTCTTTGAATATTTACTAATGTTTCTCTAAATTTAGTTCTTCATAGAAATAAAACTTCAAGTACCAAGTTTGGGTGTTAGATCAGAAAGGTGATCACTTCTAGTTCCAAGGTTGGCCTAACCTAACTAGATTACAGGCTTATAGAGTTTTACGACCTGAAATGCTGCGTAAAGTATCTTTCTTGCTCGGTGACCCTTCGATGACTTATCAGCTGCCTTGCTTGAGGAATAGTTTCACAAAAAATGGCATGCTTACAGCTAGCTTTCTAACTCTTTGATTGATAAATAGAACTCGATCTCGACCTGAATTTCTCACACTAAGAGGAAATGCAGACTTTTTTAGAGGATGGATTATTTACCTTATTAGAATGAAAAGGGTTTGAATGTAGTGGGATGGATATAGCGAATATTTACCTTCAAACCCAAACTAATTAATGCTTGTTATAAGTTGTTTAAATCAGTAAAAACTAACAAAGAGCTTATTTGTAACAGGGTGTGTTTGGTATATTTGATGGTCATGGAGGAGTAAAAGCTGCGGAGTTTGCAGCAGAGAATTTGAATAAGAACATTATGAATGAACTAGGAAATACAACAACAGATGAAAAAATTGAGACGGCAGTGAAAAACGGTTATCTTAAAACAGATACTGAATTTCTCAACCAAGAAGTTCGGGGTGGATCGTGCTGTGTGACGGCATTGATCCAAAAAGGCAATCTAGTTGTATCTAATGCTGGTGATTGTCGTGCTGTTGTGAGCAGAGGAGGGGTTGCTGAGGCATTGACCTCTGATCATCTGCCTTCAAGGCAAGATGAGAAGGATAGAATTGAGGCATCGGTAAGCAATCTTATGCTTAGCTTTGACGATAAATTGACAAAAAATGGTCCCTTATATTTGGTAGTAGATTCAAAATAATCCCTCAAGTATCGTCTGAGTTGTTTGGTCCTTTTAAGTTTGTCAAAAGTGAGCATTTTTTATCTGCATCAAATATTACCAAAACACTGCTTGTAAAATTTAACCGTAATTGTGGAATTTTTTTTACCAGAAATTCCCATCAAAATTCAGAATCCGCAACATAAAAAAACTAAATAGAAAACAGAAATTGCACCTTAAAAAGTTGCACTAGACATAGTAAAAAAAGTAACAAACTACAAATCTCCCGTTAAGTATTTATATTTTCACAGTTCGGATCAAATTTCACAAAATTAGAGTGGTAAATATCTGACGGAGACCAAAACTGCTCACGTTTGACAAACTTGAAGGACCAAAAAGGCCAAGTGATATTTAAGGGACTATTTTGAACCTACCACCAAAGATAAGAACCATTTTTATCATTTTCTCTAGCTTTGTATTACCCTACTTGTTTAAATATGAATAGTGATTGATCTTCTTGTGCTTTTTGTTTCTGTAGGGTGGCTATGTAGATTGTTGTCATGGTGTTTGGAGAATTCAGGGATCTCTCGCTGTATCAAGAAGTATCGGGGATCAGTACCTTAAACAATGGGTTACAGCAGAACCTGAGACGAGGATTATTGGACTTAAATCCGAACTCGAGTTCTTAGTCCTAGCATCTGATGGTTTATGGGATAAGGTTAGCGACCAGGAAGCAGTAGATATCGCTCGGCCTTTGTGCACTGACATCAGCACTCAGCAGCCCTTGTCAGCATGTAGAAATCTCATTGACCTCTCTGTTTCGCGAGGTTCACTTGATGATATAAGTGTGATGATAATTCAACTGGGACAATTCTGTTGACGGTTTCCCTGTTTAGGTTAGGAAGATAATAACAGCCTATAGGAATTCATTCTCACTTACTAGAACGCGAGTTGCTAGCTAGAGATTATAACTAGAATAACAGTAGATCAGTTTTCTAGTATGAGGTTTTAACTCTGTAAATCTAATTGTTCTCGGATCTTTGTTTCCTCCTTAATTCACGTATATAATTCACTTGTTATGGAACTTCAGATCAGGTGAAATGATGGGCAAAACCCCTTTTTATCCATTTGCTCATTAGACAATGTTTATCTTATTACATAATATGCACGAATTCTGATGTATAGAGGCAATTTGCATAGTCTACAGGAACATTTTGTCCTCCAGTTCTGGTTAGCATTTTTTTCAGGAACTAGCTGTAATGGTGTTTCCTACATTTATTCAGATGGTGTTTCATCGTTTGGTCTTTTTCAAATATGCAAGTAGATGGACATTTTTCAAGAAATTGGACAAGTCTCATCAGTATTTTGTTCTGTAGTTGTACAAGCAATTTTCCAACCAAATGTCGTGGAGAAACTCTGCTGGCAATCGTTTTTTGATACTTTTGAATTTATATAATTGTACACCCCTGGCCTATGTTAAGGAGCAATTCTTACATGGTTTAGACTTGAAATTTGGCTGTGCAAGTGACAGAAAACAGAATTCTCGACTTACGAAGACTCCAAAACTTTTAGTTTCGTCAAGATCATTTTTTGCTTCAAGGATGTCACGATGGGACATATCCGCTTAAACTTGAGCGAGTTTGATTGGTCATATATTTATGTCTAGTTTGACCACCCCTATCAGTGTTGTAGTAGACCAAAGCATTAAGGGTGTGGGTAATAGAATCAGGATAGAGGTAAGAAAGAGATTTGGCAGGTAAAGTTAGGTTTGGTAATGGGGTGAAAATGTCCAAATGCAGTCAACAATTCAATTCTTTTGTCCTATTATGTGAACTAAAGACTTCCTATTGTGTGAACTCATATCCTCAATTGGATCAAGTCAACATGTGTAATTCCAAGACATCCTCAATTTACATGTTGGTGCATTTATGTTCTCAAGTATGGATTTTTTGTTACTCGTACTTAATCAATCATGATTTAATGATTAAAGTGTATGTAAAATATATCATTTATTTATTGATTTGATATAAATATTTAATGTAAGTAAATCTATATCCTTAAATAATTTGATCTAGTCTAATATTATCTCTTATGTTAGGCATTTTTTATGGAGTTAGATTCGTGTGTAAACGAAGAAACGACAGAATAACTAAAAATGGGGGTGCTAACTCGCTTTGATTGGCTTGTTTTATTCTAATTTTTGAAGTCAAATACTTCATTCTCACTGAACAGAAGGATAGTAGGGTCACACATTTTGTTTGAATTTAATGTTTTCTTGCGTTCCTCTCTCTAGACGCTTTTCTCACTAAAATTTATCAGTTAATTTGCGTATCTTCAAATTTGTTTGCGACTTTTATACGGAGTGCACATGGTTTTCAAGCTTTCTATAAGTAGAGCTAGGGGTGTCAAATTTGACTCAAACCCAATTGATCCGCTCAATCAATTCAGATTTTAATGAGTTTGGCATTGACATACTATTAAATGGGCTATGTTTGGGTTAGCTCAACTTAACTCATTCATCTTGAACAACTCAAATCAATCTATTACATTAGACCAAAGTAACTCATCTATTATTCTATTGTTTACCCGAGTCTTCTATTTCATATATTTTTACTTTTAAAAAATTTATTAAAAACATGATTTTTTTCTTACCTCCTCCTCCTAACCCCTCCACCCCATGCCCTACCTCATCCTTAAATTTCTTACCTACCCCCACCTCCCGCCCTACCCCTCCACCTCCACCCCATCCTCAAATTTCTATTTCAGATTTTTTGACTTTTATAAAAAATATGGATTTTTTTCTTACCTCCCCCTACCGCCCTAATTCCCCCTACCCCCCCCCCCCTACCCGCCCTACCCCAATCGCAAATTTCTTTTTTTTTTAATAAAAAATTATAAAAAAAATATGAATTTTTTTCTTACCTCCACACCTACCTCTTCCACCCCACCTCATCCTCAAATTTCTATTTAATATTTTGTTTACTTTTATAAAAAATATTGATTTTTTCAAACACCCTAACAGATTCTCTAGAAACAGTTTCTGCAGAACTACTTCTAAGAAACAAATATATTTTTCCAAAAGTTTGACCAAACAGACCCTTCTCTTTTAAATTATTACTCACTATTTCACTTAATTAGATCTTATAAAACAATCCTAATTTAACTAAAGCACGTCAAGTCAACGGTGCAAGTACTGATTTTCTTCTGCAAGGAAATCTGAGCAACAATGAATTCAAGATTCAAAGGGCTAGATCCAAGTATGTTTCCTTTGGAGAAATCGGGTATCGACCGACCTTCTTTTCTCCATTTTCATCGGCGAACAGTTTCGATTTAATTGGAGTTGGTACCTCCGGTTACCTCTATCTAATCTCCATTCTTTGTCATTATCCTAGTTGTTAAATTTTGTCGTTTCGATGTATTGATTCGTGACTTTACGTTATTGCATTTACCCTTCTTGTCTTTAGTTAAAGCATTCTTGGCGTAGTGATTTACTTGCCTCTAGATTCTTGTTAACTTGTGCTTTCACTTTGATCATTTTTCGTTTTAGGTAAATGTCTGATTAGTTTATTATTTTATATTTGTTTTAGTGGCTTTGGTAATTAATGATAGACTAGGGCCATGTTCTCGATCGGGGACGAGGGCTAGGGTTAGGGGTAAGTGGGTTAAGGGAGATGCTAGGTTGATAATAGGGTCTTGGAACATTGAGACTTTAACGAGGAAGTTCATAGAGCTAGTTAATACTCTTAAGAAAAAGATGATTAATATAGACTATGTCAAGGAGACCAAATAGGTAGGACCTAAGGCTAAGGATGTAGACCAAATAGGTAGGACCATATAAGTTATGGTTCTCCAGTAGGTCGAGGTATAGGAATGAGGTAAGCATTTTAGTAGACAGTGAGTTAAGAGATCATGTGGTAAAGGTAATGATGGTCAATGACAGGATGATGGCGATTAAGTTAGTAGTTGGAGGGTCCACTATGAACATTATTAGTGCTTCCGCGTCGAATACGGGCTTGGACGAGGAGGAGAAGAGGCGTTTTTGGGAGGATTTAGACGAAGTGATGGGTGGTATACCACCCACTGAGAAGTTATTTGTATGAAGAAATTTCAATTGGCATATCGGGTCCGTTTCGGGGGTTTATGATGACGTGCATGGAGGTTTGGCCTCGGGGACAGGAATGGGGAGACGTCTCACTTTTAGAGTTCGCTAGGGCTTTTGGGATGGTGATAGTCAATTCAAGGTTCATGAAGAAAGAAGAGTACTTGGTGACTTAATGTAGTTCGGTGTCTAAGACTCAGATAGACTTTTTGCTCCTTAGAAAGATTGACAACAGTCTTTGTAAAAACTACAAGGTTATCCCGATTGAGTATCTTACAACCCGACATAAGCTCTTGGAGATCAAGATGGAGAAGAATATGAGGGTTGTGGATGACAAGTTAAGAATCAAATGGGGGAGTTTGACCATGGCTAGTGCAAAAGAGATGGGGAAGAGGTTGATGGCCAAGGGGGCTTGGGGGAGTAGTGGGGATGCAACCGGTATATGAGACAGGACGACCAGTTACATTAGAGAGGTAGCTAGAGAAGTGTTTGGGGTCTCGCGGGGTAGCTGTGGTGGGCATCGTGGGGACTGGTGGTGGAATGATAAAGTTCAAGAGAAGGCGGAAGCGAAGAAAGTAGTGTATGCTAAATTGGTAGAAAGCAAGGATGACGTGGAGAAATGGACGAATAAGGAACTGTATAATATGGCAAGGAATTCGGCAAAGCTTGCGGTTACAACAACAGAAATGACGACTTTTGAACACATGTATGTGGAATTAGAGGAAAATGGTAAGGATAAAAAGTTGTACAAACTAATCAAGGCGAGTGAGAGGAGGGCCTGTGACTTGGATCACGTGAGGTGCATAAAAAACGAGGATTAAAAAGTACTGGTGGAGGACGCACATATTTAGCGGAGATGACATTCTTACTTCCATAAACTCTTGAATGAAAAAGGAGAGAGAGATATTGTATTGGGAGATCTAGAGCAATCTGGTAGATACCCGGATTTTGGGTATTGTAGAAACATTAAGGTTGTTGAAGTTAAGGGTGTTGTTCGCATGATGCATAGGGGACGAGCGACTGAGGCTGATGAGATCTCAGTTGAATTTTAGAAGCGCGTATGCAGGACAATTTTATAGTGGCTGACTAAGTTGTTTAATGTCATTTTAAGACGGAAAGAATGCACGAAGAATAGAGGTGGAGTACAATGATTCCTTTGTACAAGAACAAATGTGACATCCAGAGTTGCAACAACTATAGAGATATCAAGCTGCTAAGCCACACTATGAAAGTTTGAGAAAGGGACGTGGAGATGAGGGTGAGAAGAGGCGTGTCTATTTCTGAGAACCAGTTTGGATTCATGCCGGGGCGTTCGACTACATTCATCTTATTATGAGGTTGGTGGAGTAGTATAGGGAGATGAAGAGAGACTTACATATATTTTTATCGACCTCAAGAAGGCATACGACAAAATCCATAGGGATGTTCTATGGAGATATATGGAGGTTAGAGGTATACCTGTGACGTACAATAGGGAGATCAAGGATATATATGATGGAGCCAAGACCAGGGTACAGACAGTGGGAGGAGACTCGGAGCACTTTCCAGTGATGATGAGACTGCACCAGAGATTAGCTCTTAGCCTATTCTTAGTTGCCTTGGTGATAGATGGACTGACGCGACAAATTCAAGAGGAGGTGACATGGTGTATGTTATGCGCAGGCGACATAGTCCTGATTGATGAGACTCGCAATGAAGTGAACGCTAAGCTGGAGGTTTGAAGATAAGTTGTGGAGTCTAAAGGGTTCATGCTGAGTAGGATCAAGATGAAATACTTCGAGTGCAAGTTCAGTAACGGGAGTGACCATGAGACAGACATGGAGGTGAGGTTTGGTACTCAGGTCATTCTAAAGAAAGAAAGCTTTAAGTATCTCGAGTCTATTATCCAAGATAATGAAGAGATTGACGACGATGTCACACATCGTATTGGTGTAGGGGATGAAATGGAGGCTCGCATCTGGAGTCTTGTGCGATAAAAATGTTTCATCAAAACTTAAAGGCAAGTTCTATAGGGTGGTGGTTAGATCGACTATGATGTATGAGGCGGAGTGTTGGCTAGTCAAGACTTTGAACATCCCAAATATGGAAGTTATGGAAATGATGATGTTGAGATGGATGTGGGCATACAATGAGGAATATAATTAGAAATGATGATATTCGGGACAGAGTGGGAGTGACCTCGATGGAGGATTAGATACGGGAAACGAGGTTGAGATGTTTCAAACATGTGCGTAGGAGAGGCACAAATGCCCCAGTGTGGAGGTGTGAGAGGTTGGCTATGGACGGGTTCATGAAGGATAGAGGTAGACCGAAAAAGTATTGGGGAGATGTGATTAGACGAGATATGGCGCAGATGCAACTTACTGAGGACGTTACCTTAGATAGGAGGTTGTGAAGGACACGGATTAAGATACAAAGGTAGTAAGTAGTTGAACGTAGTCCTACTTAAGCTTACATACTTATAGTTGTAGTGTTATTATTGTAGTCAGCTTAGCCTATCATACTAATAGACACGTTATGACTTTATAGTACTTTATAATTTGATTTCTGCTATTATGTGTCCTCTAGTGTACTTTGTTTATCTTATTTACATGCGCTAGTTACTGCTTACTTTTTTCAGAATGCGCTATCATGGCTTGTTCGCTTTTGATATTATCATTTTCATACTGACTGGATGTGACATTTTATCTTTCTTTGCTTGTGTTTTTGCTTATTCCCTGTCTTGAACCGAATGTATCTCGAAAACAGCCGCTCTATCTACCAAAGTAGAGGTAAGATTTGTGTACACTCTACCGTTCTCAGACCTCACGTTGTGAGATTCCGATGGGTATATTGTTGTTGTTGTTTGTTGTTATAACTCGGCTTTGATTGTCCTTTTGGGGAATAAGCTTCATTCCTATTTATTTATTTATTTATTTATCGTGAGTTAATGAGTTTAACTTTTATACATTAACATTATATAAGTCATTCTTATACTCTCAAATTATGTTGATTATTTCAATCTAACAAGTTATCTACTCGCAAGGCAAAACATGTCGATTTGTCGCCTTGCGCTTGAGATACACGTGAGGCCAAATTCAAATATGAATTTGCAAATTCTCTTATATAATTGTATAACTATTTTTTATCTTGATCTTTACTACCCCGACCTTGTCATCTGTTTATATATACAGGTTCATATGTGACTTATCAACATACTGAAAATTCCTTCTTCCTCTTCAAATCAATTCTTATCCTTCCGATTTCTGGGAATTTTTTCCACTAGTGAAAGTGTTTGGGAGTTTTTTTTGAAACCTTGGATAGTGACCGGTCTAAACGACTTGCACGGTTGCACCACAATCATGCTTTCAAGACAGTAGCTTGCCACGATACAATATTATTTCTAATAAGTTTAATATTATTTTATTTCTGTTCTATATCAATATTGTTCTATTTTACTAAAAAAATTACACATTTAACTTTTAATACGATGGCATGGTGCAGTGTGATTAATGTGCTCCGTTGGAAGAATAATTTCATTGTTTCAACTTCAACTTAAAATAGTAATTACAAATTAATATTTGTTTTACAATTCAATTCACTATTTCATATTGAAGTTGAACAACTGATTTGAAGTGTAGTTCAAGATAAATAATGAGTTCCACTTCCACTCACAATACTACAATTTTTTTCCAATTGAAATTAATGTCCAAACCCAACAACTTTCAAATACTCCTTTTAATTTAATTTCAACCAGATATTCTCCTCAATTTTCTCTCATTTTTAACTTCTTTTGTTTCCTCATATTCTCCAAAAATAATTGAACTTCTTTTGTACCAATACTAATACAAAGTAATAAGGAAGATTTAACTTATGGTAACAAAAAAATCACGTAATTAAAAATGGTGACAAGTTTGACCAATCAAGGTCAAACTTGTCTTTAAAATGTGATTAACTAAAATTGGGACTGAATTATAATTTTTAAAACTTATAATCTTTTACAAAATACACAAAAGTCCATACACATTATACAAAAACCTTACAACACATACACATTATACAAAAATTCATTTTATTTCAAAAAAAAAAAAGCAGTTCCCTCGTCGTCTCTGTCTCTCCTCTCCGTTGCTGCTACAAAAAATCGGCGACCACCATTGTTGCTTCTCGTCCCTCTCTCTCCATTGCTGCTGTTGCTGCTCATTTCTCTGTCTCTCTCTCTCCATTGTTGCTGCTTCTCTATTCATTCTCAGGTAAACTTTTTTTTTCCACTTGGTTCAAAAGTTATGGTTTTGAAATCAGAGTGTAAAATGATGATTTTGGTTAGAGAATATGAAGAATGACATGAGTTTTTCTTGAATGTTGTTTGTTTTGTTGTATTTTTGTATATTTGTTGCACTTGTTGGGGTTTGTGAGTTTGTAAATAGTGGTTGTGGTTGTGACATTATGGTTTTTGGTGCTATTTTTGTTCTTCTCCTTGTTGTTTCGAAAAAAAGACTTGCAATTTTGTTGATGTTTTCCAACAACTGAGGTTACCTGTTGCAGCAAATTCAACACTTGTTTGACAGTTGCAAACATCTGCTGAGGTTGTATGGTTTGGTGTATTTTGTTTAAGTTATGAGTGAGATTTGTGATGGTTGTGTGTTTGTAGTGAAATATAGATATTTTGTAGTTAAATTTAGATGTTTTTGTTGTTGTTGTTGCTGTCATGCTATGGTTTAGGAATTTTTTTGATTTTATCCAACAGCTGCTGGATAAAATCAAAATAATTATTGAGGTTTTTGCAGCATCTGAAGCAGTTGTTGTAGCATATTAACAAGCTGTTGTAAAAAATCAAAACAGTTGCTAAGTTGTTGCTACTGTTTTTTTACTTCCAATGATTAAGATTACTGCGCAAGTAATCAGTTGTTGCAACAGATTAATAATATGTTGCATATTAATATGTTGCAACAACTGATTACTTATTGCAACATATTATTAATCTGTTGCAACAACTGATTACTTGTTGCAACATATTATTAATCTGTTGCAACAAGTAATCAGTTGTTGCAACATATTATTTTTTCCTTTTTACTTTGAATGTTGCACTAATCAATTAAAACTATTTTTCTATCTCTTGTGTGTAGATAAAACGACTCAAGTTAAAAGAAAATGAGAGAAACCAACTGAGGGAGAAAATAGTAAAAGAGATAAGGTGCAAACACCATTAGATGAACTTGTGATTGTTATTTGTCAATTAACATACGAGGAAAAAGTTAGTGAAACTGGGGCTTCAGAAAGAGAGGAAACTCACGACACATCTGTTGGGCATGAAGAATAAAGTTATAAAAATGAACAAAGTGAAGAAACTAGAGAAGAAAGTGAAAAGATGATGAAAAATCTGCTGAATGAGATTAAGAAAATGAAGAAAATGATGAAGGAAATGAAGAAGAAGTAAGTGAAGAAGAAGGAGATGAAAGGGATGAAGGAGCTGAAGGGGATGAAGGAGGTGAAGAAGATGCAGAAACTGAAAATGGTAATGAAGAAGAAGAAGAAGAAGAAGAATCAACAGATCAGACTTTGGTCGAGTTAAGAAGAAAAATGAAACATAATGTGGATGTCAATCTTGTTGAGTTTTCTAGTATTGTCATAGATCTCAATAGACCTTCGATTGAGGAGGTCGTCAAGAGTTTCAGCATTGACAAGTACGACGCGACGATGCCGCTGAATGAAAATAAGGATTTGTTCGGTGATTTTGTGGTCATATCAACCATGGAAAAGGGCTTTGACACCTTTAGGGGCATTCTCCGGCAGCAAGGGTTGAAGAATTTATTTAGGGCTAGCTGTTTTGGGTTCTATTTAGATTTGCCTGAAGATATCGGTGCCCGATTTCAAATGACAATGGTTTCTGAGCTTTTAAAGCGTAAGATTATTTGTAATAGAAAGGATGAGATTTGGATCAATTATTGTGGCATGTCGGTTTGCTTTGGCATGAATGAGTTTGTCATAGTTACCGGATTGAGATGTTATCCTTGTGAGCCTCTTCCTACTGTTGTATTAACCAAGCCAGCCCGGACGTCCAAGGCATCCAAGAAAGCAAAGGGTTCCAAAGCTAAGAATGATGTCTCTTTGGTAAACTTAGTTGGAAAGAGCTACATTCAAAAGAAATTGTTGGAAGACTTGGAGTCCAAAACTTTCTCAAAAAAACACAAGGAGGCATTGTGCTTAATTTGGTTTGTGCCCAATGTTCTCTGGGCAAGGGACGTATTACATACCACTTGGATTGATTAAACTTGTTGAGGACTATGATGCCTTCAACAACTATGTCTGGGGTTTTCAAAGATTTAGCTTGACTGTTGAATATTTGATGAAGGATTTGAAGCCAACGGGGAAGACACAAAACCTATATGGCTTCCCTTGGGCTTTCATGATAAATTTTCTTTAATGTTTTACCTTTTATTTTTATTTTTATTTCAATCACTATTTTAATTTTTGATAGCATCTTTTTTTCTAGGCTTGGGCATTTGAAGACATTCCTCACCTCATGCATCAAGTCAAGGAATACTCCAAAGAAGTTACCTATCTAAGAATTCTTAGATGGCTCACTGCCAGGAACAACACAAAATTGAGTGTTGACATTTTCAACCCCCCTAAGAAAGCTATAAGCATTAGAACACAACAGATGACTAGGTGTTGCAACAGTTTTTATAATATGCTGCAACAACACATGCATCTGTTGCAACAAGTTATGCATCTGTTGGACAATAATTAACCTGTTGCAACAAGTTACCCAACAGATGAATTTGTTATAACATGCAACTAGTTTTTTACAACAGATGAGTAACCTGCTGCAACAAATTACCCATCTGTTGGAAAATGTCCAACAGATGATAAGCCTGATGTAACAAGTTGATAATCTGTTGAAAAATTTCCAACAAGTACCACAGTTGTTGCAACATATCACTTTATTTGCTAATTTGATAATTTCTGAATCTGTTACAGTAAGTTTTTACAATAAGTATAATAATATGTTGCAATAAATTACTAATCTGTTGTACAATATCCAACAGATGAGCAACCTGCTGCAATAAATTACTCATCTGTTTGGAATTTTCTAACAGATGAGATACATGCTACAACAAGTTACCAATCTGTTGGACATTGCCCAACAGATGATAAACCTGCTATAACAAGTTGACAATTTGTTGGACAATTTCTAACAAGTACTACAGTTGTTGCAACATATCACTTTATTTGTTAATTTGATAACTTCTGAATCTGTTACAGTAAGTTTTTTCAACAAGTACAATAATCTGTTGCAATAAATTACTAATCTGTTGTATAATTTCCAACAGATGAGATACCTGCTGCAACAAGTTACCTATCTGTTGGAAATTGCCCAACAGATGTGTAACATTTTGCTACAACCTGATAACTTGTTTTAAATAGGTTTTGCTTTTTATGATTTAGCATCATTATGATATATCTATTTTTTTGTTGTAGGTTATGAACCCATGGCTTGTCCCAATAATAAGAGAGTTGGAGATGACATGTTTTGTCACCTTTGTGCCCATAGAATCTGTGTCTGACAAATTGATTGATGGGTTCAAAGGGGAATTGGCTGGAGTGACAGCTATCACTAGAGTTGATGATGTTGTAGTTGGTGGTAGTGGTCATGTTGTTGTTGGTGCTGGTGATGATGTTGTTGTTTATGATGGTGGTGCTGATGTTGTTGGTGGTGTTGTTCAGCATGTTGATGTTGTTGGTGGAGTTGGTGATGATGTCACAACAAGTATTGATGGGAAAAAATTAAGAGATGATGATGCTAATATTGGTGGATTTACTCCAGTTCCTGGATTGAGTGATTTTTCCGGGTTTGGTGGTAATTATAGTGGTGGTGGATTGAGTGGTAGAAGATTTGTTGATGTTGATGCCGGTACTTCTAAGGTGCCCTCATGTTCTTGTGAGTGCACCACTTGCAAGGACAAAATGAATAATTTGATTAGAAAGGTGGAGGAATTGGCGCAGGCCCAAGAAGCCACAAACACTTCTATACAGAGGTTGATATCCAAGAAAGATATCAAACCATCAAAGAATTTTTCCTCACCTTATACTCATGTTCATGCTCGGAGAAGGGGCAAAGCAATTTCCAAGGCACTTGCATCAGTTAGATCAAGAAGATTTGTTGCTACTCTCAGTAAGTCAATTGAGACTCCTCTTCTTGATGTTGGGCCAAAAGTGCTAAAGAAGGTGGATATTTTCAAGCCTGTACATGCCCAAAGAAAGAAAAAGGTTGAGACTGCAATCAAGTCCAAAAAGAGTGGGAGAACCTTGTACTCAATGCATGAATTTGGAGTAACAGACTTCAAGGCTCTGACAAGCATGGAAGTTTGGTGGGAAGATTGGGTAAGTTTCAACACTTGTATATATCTATCTAATTCAGTATGTTGTTGCAACAAGTAGATAATCTGTTGCAACAAGTTAACTAGCTGTTGCAATAAGTAGATAATATGTTGAATCTGTTGCACCAAGTTACTAACTGTTTTACTACTTTTACTTTAGTATGTAGATGAAGTCCTGCTTCTAATGTGTATGAGGCAAATCAATTTTCCTGAGTACTATGATTCCACTGACATAATCGTAGACCTCAACTTTTACAACAACATGTCCAAGAGGTACGCAGAATTGACAAAACAAAGTACATTTCCAAATGTCGTGCCTCTGATGGTTAGACTTGTTGAATTCAAGTGGGATGATGATATGCTCGATTATTATAGGGGTGTCAGACCCTACCCGAGAGGCTGCTCGTGGGCTGGTGCAAAGAGGGTCTTAACAGTGATGAATATTAATGCCACACATTTTGTCACTCTCGAGTTCATGATTGAAGAGGGAGTGGTAAATGTGTATGACTGCAACACTCCTGTCTACGAAAAATCTGATTTCTTTTGTTTCATGGAGCCGGTAATGGAATTGTGGCCCAAGTTATTGCTACAGAGTGGAATGTTCGCACACTTGCCTGCAAAGTTACTCAATGAATCGTGGGAATTCAATAGGCTACAGAATTTCCCCCACAATGTCACTAGTAGGGCATGTGGTTCGTGGTCAATTGCTTTTATGGAGGCTTTGCTTACCGGCACAACTGTGACAAAACCCGAAAGTCTAATCAGCGACAACTCTGTAGGGCAGATGCAATGGAGATGGGCATTAGGTGTCATTGGAAAGGTGTTGGAGCGCTAAGATGGGTTGATAAATAATTCATTAATTTTGCATTTTTTTGAGTAAAAAAGTGGCATGTTGAACAATTTAAGTATATATTATGATTTTTTATGACATTATGTAATTTAAGTATATATTAGGTGTTCAGTACTTTTCTAAGACATTTTGTTAAGTATATATTATGTGTTCATTATTTAAGTTGTGTTCAATACATTATGTTCAATGGTTTCAGTAATTTTAAACAAGTCACAAAACTAACAGATGTTGAAAAAGTTGCAATAACTGAACCATCTGTTGCAACATATCACAATTTTATTGCAACAGATTACAAACTTGTTGCAACAGATGGTTTAGTTGTTGCAATAAATTACAACTTGTTGCGATAAATCTAACTGCTGTTTTAGAAGTTGCAATAAGTTGATAATCTGTTGCAACATATGAGTCAGTTATTGCAATAAATCTTTCAATTGTTGAAGAAATTGCAACAACAGATGAGTCAGTTGTTGTAACAAATCTTTTAATTGTTGAAGAAATTGCAACAACTTACCCATCAGTTGCAACAAATTTATGATCTGTTACAACAGATGATTCAGTTGTTGTAACAAATCTTTCAATTGTTGAAGAAATTGCAACAACTTACCCATCTGTTGCAATAAGTTTGTAATCTGTTGTAACGGATGGGTTAGTTGTTGCAACAAGTTAATAATATATTGCAACAAGTGCATTATATGTTTCATCCAACAAGTAATATGACTTGTTCAACAACTATGTTATCTGCTGCAACAGATTATGTACTTGTTGCAACAAGTTATACAACTGCTGCAACAGATTATGTACTTGTTGCAACAGGTTATGCAACTGCTGCAACAGATTATGCAATTGCTGCAGCAGATTATGTAATTGTTGTAACAAATCATGAAATTGCTACAACAACTAGGATATAAGTCACATATGTTTAGTTATTAACAGAGAAAATTAATGATATTTAGTGTTAAACAAAGAGATTCAATGATATTTAGTGATCAATATATTTATCTACTAACATCCTTAATGGATTAGACGGGAATTTCATTGCTTTGATGGAAAATTCTAAGCGTATACTTCCCAAATCGAGCGATCGTTGATGTAATTTGATGAGAACTACTTGATTCACCCATATTTAGGTGTAAACAACGAAAATCAATGATACTTATTGTTTACTAAATGTTCCTAATCAATTTGATGATATTTTGAGTCAGGACATATGATCAACTAAGCGTATACTTCCCAAATCGTGTGATCATTGGTGTAATTTGATGAGAACTACTTGATTCACCCATATTTAGGTGTATACAACAAAAATCAATGATACTTATTGTTTGCTAAATGTTCTTAACCAATTTGATGGTATTTTGAGTCAGGACATATGATCAACTAAGCGTATACTTCCCAAATCGAGTGATCGTTGGTGTAATTTGATGAAAACTACTTGATTCACCCATATTTAGGTGTAAATAATGAAAACCAATGATACTTATTGTTTACTAAGTGTTCCTAACCAATTTGATGGTATTCTGAGTCAGGACATATGATCAACTATGCGTATACTTCCCAAATCGAGCGATCGTTGGTGTAGTTTGATGAGAACTACTTGATTCACTCATATTTAGGTGTAAACAATGAAAACCAATGATACTTACTGTTTACTAAATGTGAAGCTATTAAACAGGTTACTCATCTGTTACAACAGATAATGCACTTGTTGCAACATATTATTAACTTGTTGCAACAAGTTTGTGATATGTTGCATCAGATGGTTCAGTTGTTGCAAATTCTTCAACAACTGTTAGATTTATCGCAACAACTAACTCATATGTTGCAATAACTGAACCATCTGTTGCAACAAATTTACATCTTGTTGCAACAACCGACTCATATGTTGCAACAGATGGTTCAGTTGTTGCAACTTCTTCAACAGCTGTTAGATTTATCGCAACAACTAACCCATATGTTGCAACAACTGAACCAACTATTGCAACAACTGACTCATCTGTTGCAACAAATGGTTCAGTTGTTGCAACTTCTTCAACAACTATTAGATTTATCGCAACAACTAGTTCATATATTGCAACAACTGAACCATCTGTTGCAATAAATTTACATCTTGTTGCAACAACTGACTCATCTGTTGGAACATATCACAAACTTATTGCAACAGATTATCAACTTGTTGCAACTTCTAAAATAGTAGTTAGATTTATCGCAATAACTAACCCATATGTTGCAACAACTGAACCATCTGTTGGAACAACTTACTCATCTGTTGGAAAACCAAGTTAAGTTAGTTGCTGCAACAAGTCGATTACTGGTTGGCAAAATCCCAACAAGTTACACAGCTGTTGCAACAAAATTTTTACTTGGTGAAAACTGTTCAGAAATTGCAAAACCACAGAACATACATTGGTGATTTGAGCAAGATCAACATATCATTTAAACCAATTTTACTAACAAAAACAACATAAAAATGTCATAAAATCCAATTTCACAAACACAAACAATAGTAATTGACATTACAAATTTAACAACTAGAGAATAATTCGGTTTGAGCATGTAGTTTTTTTATGGCCACCTGTTTTGCATATGGATCATTTGTTTTTCCTCGTTGCAAGTGATTCCCCGAATCCACGTCTCCTCTTTGTCTGTCTTCTTTCCGATTTGCTCGGATCAACATGTGGAGGATGTATTTCTCTCTCTAAAATCTCCATAGGAACTTCCCAAGATTCTTCAGAAGGCACGGGATTCATTTCCTCACAGTATGCAATTATGTAATTCTCCACCCTGTAATATGGAGATGAGTAGTCATAAATCCGCATTTCAAAGTCTTCACCATATTGGACTCGAAGCGCTGACATAACATGTGGGCAAGGTATTTTGTCCAGGTCAAAAACTCTACAAGTACAAGATCTTCTTTGCAGATCGACTGTTGCAACTGAACCGTGACCGATGACGCTGAACTTGTAGTTGGCAATTTGATGGGCCAATAACTTATTACCCAAGTTGACAAAATTTGATATTTTTTTCCATTAAGGGAACAAAGATGGTTGGTGACTCGATGAACTCCATACGCCTCTCATGAAATTTCTCAGTAAACCTCCTGTTTATGGAATCAAATAGAGCAGTAATGATAAATTATCTTTCAACATTGAACATTGAGTTCACCGACTCAGCAACGTTTGTCGTCATAAAATCATACATGACAAAACAAACATATTAGTGTTGGAACATGTGGCTGAGGCTCAGCTGTGTCAAAAATCACAACAAGTACAATATTTGTCGCAACAAGTTACCTATTAGTTGCAGCAGATACATTACTTGTTGGAAACAGAAATGTGAAAATACCTATTTCCGGGGAAGAATGCCCTGCTCCATCTGTGAAATCCAAAGACGCTCAAGATGTTCATTCTACGAACCAAATCTCCGATTTGATTGAAATGGTCATGAAGACATCAATATTATGCGCTTTCGCTTTATAAAATTGAGATACGACCGCCCCATTGTGAAATGTGGTTCTCAGATTTTCCCCTAGGTGCCTCATGCAAAAATCATAATGACATGTAGGGAAGACAATTGAAACCGCCTTTTTGATACCTGGATGTCTATCAGAAATTATGCACAACTCAGGGGTATCCTCTATATAACTTCTCATTTGTTCAAAAAAATATTTGTACGAAGCATCACACTCCTTGTCCACTACACAAAATGTCACTGGAAAAATATGATTCTCCGCATCTTGTGCAACTGCTGACAACAACACTCCTTCGTACTTGCTCCTCAAGAATGTCCCATCGACAACTATGACTTTTTTCATTTGCGCAAAATCAAGCATCCAAGCCTTATAGGCTACAAAAAAGTACTTGAACTTTCCATTTTCATCAATATTCAATGCCGTCTTACTTCCTGGATTTGCAGAACGAAACATATAACGGTACGCATCAAGCACCGCATACCCGTGCTCATGTGTCCCCCTTGTCAAAGCCTTTGCAATCTCCATGCCCTTCCCGACCTTTCAATAAATTACCTTACAACCCAAATCTGTACGGATTGATTGACTCATATCTTTTGTAGATGGGTCTTTATCGTAAGGAAACTTATATTTGAAGTATTCACCAATGACTTTCGCAGTAGCGTGTGGATTATGGTTCGTAATGTGCTCAGAACCACATGTGTGATGCTTTATGTAGGTTCTAATGCAAAATCTGTCAGAACTTAAAAGTTTCACAAATTTCACCACCACTCAGACCGATGTACACATCTGAAACAATATACAATACGCGAATTAATCACCTTCTTGATTCTAAAATCTTTCTTCAAGCAGGCAAGTTTCAACCAAATGACTAGTTCTTCCTTGTTCTTGAATGACATTCCTTTATAAAAACCTGTTTCATCGTCTTGAACATGGCTAGACTGTATTGATTGTGTAGTGCCCAATGTATTGCTCACAACTTCGGGTATAAGAATCGGGTCAGCCCCACTTCCATTATCTGGGATATCCACATCCACCTCATCTAATTCATCATTTAACACATCTTGTTGGTCTTGAGATAAATTGTGGTTCTCTACCGGGCTTCCAACAACATATACCCTTAAAATGAGCCTAGCTACATCATTCAAATAAGCACGCAAACGAACCTGATCAGTTATCTTAAATGACAAGACCCTATGATTTTCAAAAAAGTCGTGCATGTAAGTGATGGAAAGATCTTTTGGTCCACAAGTTAATTCGCAATAGGTGATGATTAGGTTCACAAAATCATCGAACATAACATCTCTTTGGACAGTCATCGTTATCGTCTCTAACATGTCACTACCCTTCCATCGCCAAATATATCGATTGTTCTTCTCGATTCATTCACCATGACAATCAATCCCTATTGTTATTGAGTCCCCATTAGTGGTGTTCAAGGTACCTGGAGATATTTTGTTTAACAAAAAATTGGTCATGAAAGTATATACTAATCTATAACAAAATAAAATAACTGCAGCAGTTGTTTCAACATATTATTGACTTGTTGCAACAATTGAAACAAGTAATAACATAAACATTGCCACAAGGCATTAAAATGCCAATTAGGAAAAGAGAAAGAGAGCCCCCACTCTATAGCCATATAATCACACGCTGCCTCAATGCTCACTAAAAACCCTAGTTCCAAATAATCGCCATCCCATTCTAACTCCATTATTCTTTCAGCAGAATTTTAGTTGTATTTGTAGGTGTTTGGTAAGTATGTCGGACGACGAGAGAGAAGAGAAAGAATTGGATCTCACCAGTCCTGAGGTTGTTACCAAGTACAAGAGCGCCGCCGAAATTCTTAACAGTTAATCTCCTTTCTTCCTATTTTTTAATTATTTTTATATTAAAAAATCACAACAACAACGACATACCTAGTGTAATCCTACAAAGTGGGTATGACTTTGTGGGGCATTCCGATGGCCCTCGGCTAAAAAAAATTAGGTAGTCAATGCAGGATGTTAGAAAAAAAATATCACAACTGCTTGTGATTTAAAGCATATTTGAGAAGTTGTAGTCACAGAAAGAACTGTTATACAGCCCGAATAGTACTAGTGTTGTGGTATGAAGCACTAAGTTTTGTAATTATGGTTTCAATTTTGCAGAGGCTCTGCAACTGGTGTTGTCAGAATGCAAGCCAAAATCAAAGATAGTTGATCTCTGTGAAAAGGGGGATGGCTATATCAAAGAGTATGCACTTCTTCTGTTTTCTATACTTTCAACACATTTAATTGCCTTGTAACTCATTAATAATGATATCTTCTAAGTAAACTGATTGATGACTAAATCTTGCTGCAGGCAAACTGGTAATATGTACAAGAATGTGAAGAAGAAGATTGAGAGAGGTGTTGCGTTTCCCACATGTATTTCAGTTAATAACACCATGTGTCATTTCTCTCCATTGTCTAGCGATGAGACAGTACTGGAAGAAGGTGATATATTGAAGATGTAAGTAACAATTTACATCACTTTGAGGTGATTATCATTGTTTATCATGATTCCAAATGCTACTTTAGAAAAAAAACAAGTCTTTCAGCATGGAGCTAAACTTGAATTCCAACATCGAGTGCTGATAGCAGGAACTACATTCATATAAATAATTTGTTTTTCTCCAGGTCAAACTCTAACTTTGGGGCTTACCAGTCAACAATGAAATCAAAGGATTTGATTTGACCTTTTTTAATTGTATTGTGAAATAAGATAAACTGTTTTTTTGTCAGTAACATGTAGTTCTTTTTTGATGCAGTGATATGGGATGTCATATTGATGGATTTATTGCAGTAGTTGGACACACACATGTTATTCATGAAGGACCAGTTACTGGTAGAGCTGCTGATGTCATTGCAGCTGCTAATACATCTGCTGAAGTTGCTTTGAGGCTTGTGAGACCAGGAAAGAAGGTACTGTTATCCTAGATCTTTGTTTATTCTGATGCATCAACTGATTGCATGTTATTTATATGAGAGATATTGGTTGATACTTCTTTCAGTATCTTGCTTATACATAGTAAGAGATTTCTGTCTGGTATTAACTTATATTTATTTCTTACTTATAGAAAAAGAATTTTCTTCTTGAAACTTCTTCTAATGTCAAATTATGTGCACGATAGGGTTGGTCAATAATGATGTTGAACCAACTTTATTGAGCTGCAAGAGTACCAATGAGTTTAATTGTTAGTTGCTGAAGGTATATTCTAAGATTGGTTCATTGGATATTCTGAGCAGCACTTCATCTTAAAGCTCAACCTATTAGAGAAGGGACACATTTGTTCATATATTTATATTCTCAACATTTACTTTACTTTAAAGTATAATTTCCCTTAAGTTATGTGGCACAATTGGAAAGGAAGGTGCAGACATTTAGCTTTTGCCTCGGAAAAGGATATCTTAATCGGTAAGATTAATTCCTCAAGATAGTTCCAAGAAACTGGTTTTTATAGTAGAATGATTGAATGTGTGTTGGAGGGTTCACTATGAACATTATTAGTGCTTACGCGATGCAAGCGGGCTTGGAGGAGAAGGAGAAGAAGCGCTTTTGGGAGGATTTGGATGAGTTGGTGGAGGTATATCACCCACTGAGAAGTTATTTGTACGAGGGAATATCAATGGACATATTGGGTCACTTTCGGGGTTATGACGACGTGCATGGAGGCTTCGGCTTCGGGGACATGAACGAGGGAGGCGTCTCACTTTTGGAGTTCGCTAAAGCTTTTGGGATAGTGATAGTCAATTCGAGGTTCATGAGGAAGAAAGAACACTTGGTGACTTTCCGTAGTTCGGTGGCTAAGACTCAGATAGACTTTTGCTCCTTAAGAAGGTTGACAACAATCAAGGTTATTCCGAATGAGTATCTTACAACCTGACATAAGCTTTTGGTGATGGATTTGGAGATCAAGATGGAGAAGAAGAGGAGAATTGTGGATGATAGATTAAGAATCAAATTGGGGAGTTTGATTATGACTAGTGCAAAGGAGATGTGGAGAGGTTTATAGCCAGGGGGCTTGAGGGAGTAGTGGGTATGCGACCGATATGTGGGACAGGCCAGAGAAGTGTTAGGGGTCTCGCAGGGAAGCCGTGATGGGCATCGAGGGGACTTGTGGTAGAGTGATAAAGTTCAAGAGAAAGTGAAAGTAAAGAAAGTGGCGTATGCGAAATTGATAGAAAGCAAAGATGAGGTGGAGAAGTGGACGAATAGGGAATTATATAAGATTATGAGGAAGGAGGCAAAACTAGTGGTTACGAGAGCGAAAACGGCAGGTTTTGAACGCATGTATGTGGAATTAGAGAAAAAAGGCGGATAAGAAGTTGTACAAACTAGCCAAAGTGAGGGAGAGAAGAACTTGTGACTTGGATCACGTGAGGTACATCAAGGTCGAGGATGGCAAAGTACTGGTTGAGGACGCGCATATTAGACGAAGGTGACAACCTTCTATAAACTTTTAAATGATGGAGATAAAGACATTGTGCAATCCGGAAGGTATCAGAATTTTGGATATTGTAGAAGTATTAAGGTTGAGTAGGTTAAAAATGTTTTTCGCAGGATGCGCATGGGACGAGCGACCATGCCTGATCAAATATCAGTTGAATTTTGGAAGAGTGTAGGCATGACATGTTTGGAGTGACTGACTGAGTTGTTTAATGTCATTTTTAAGACAACAAGAATGCCCGAAGAATGGAGGTGGAGTACAATGATTCCACAACATAGTGGTATCAAGTTGTTAAGCCACACTATGAAAGTTTGGGAAAGAGTCGTGGAGATAAGGGTAAGAAGAGGCATGTCTATTTTTGAGAATCAATTTGGATTCATGCCGGTGCATTCAGTTACAAAAGTCATTCATCTTATTAGGAGGTTGGTGGAGCAGTATAGGGAGAGGAAGAGACTTACATATGATTTTCATTGATCTCGAGAAGATATACGACAAAGTCTCTAAGGAGGTTCTATGGAGATATTTGGAGGTTAGAGGTGTACATGTGGCGTACACTAGGGCGATCATGGATATGTATGATGAAGTCATGACCAGGAGTACGAACAGTAGGGAGAGACTCGGATCACTTTCCAGTGATGATGAGGCTGCACCAGAGATCAACTTTTAGCCCATTTTTATGGAAATGCACTCTTCCCCCAACTGGCGGATTTCAGCGCATGCTGCATTGAGAATCTCCATTTGTCTTGGTGATGGAGGTTCATACGCGATAAATTCAAGAGGAGGTGTCATGGTGTATGCTATTCGCATACGACATAATCCTGATTGATGAGACTCGCATCGGAGTGAATGTTAAGTTGGAGGTTTGGAGACAGACTCTGGAGTCTAAAGGGTTCAGGCTGAGTAGGACAAAGACATAATACTTGGAGTGTAAGTTCAGTAACCGGAGCGATCATGAGATAGTCGCGAAGGTGAGACTTGGTACTAAGGTTATTCCAAAGAAAAGAAGCTTCAAGTATCTCGGGTCTATTATCCAAGATAATGGAAGGATTGATGACGATGTCACACATCGTATTGGTGTAGGGGGATGAAATGGAGGCTCGCATCTGGAGTGTTGTGCGATAAAAAGATTCCACCAAAACTTAAAAGCAAGTTTTATACGGTGGTGGTTAGACCGACTATGTTGTATGGGCGTAGTGTTGGCCAGTCAAGACTTTACACATCCAAAAGATGAAAGTTGCGGAGATGAGAATGTTGAGATGAATGTGGGCATACAAGGAGGGATATGATTAAAAATGATGATACCCGGGACAGAGTGAGAGTGGCATCGGCGGGTGATACGATGCGGTAAGCGAGATGGTTCGGGCATGTGCAAAGAAGAGACACAAATGCCCTAGTGTGAAGGTGTGAGAGGTTTGCTATGGACGAGTTCAGGAGGGGTAGAGGTAGGCCGAAGAAGTATTGAGGAGAGGTGATTAGACGGGATATGGCGCATGTGCAACTTACTGAGGACATGACCTTAGATAGAGGGTTGTGGAGGACACAAATTAGGGTAGAAGTGTAGTAGGTAGTCGAGTGCAGTCCTACTTACGGTTATAAACGGGTAGTTGTAATGTTACTATTGTAGGCCCGCTTAAATAAAAAGTATGTTTTATGAGTGTGAACTTGTACTTTATTCGCAGGTCTTTCTCTATTTTGTTTCAACTGTGTTCTTAATACTCTGACTAATGTGAGGTGAGACCTCATGTCTTCCTTTGGTCTCATTCGAATGTTACGAAGATGTAGAGAAAGTAGAGTAGATGTTTAGGATATAGCTGCTGTATAGACCAGTGAAGTCATCATGGCATGAAGATGACAAGATAATGTCTTATATCTTATTCTTTTAGCAGTACCTTCCATTCCAGCAGTTCTTTTTATAGCTTTAAGCCATACTTCAAAGCAATAAATGTTTTGGTTCCTTGTGTATTATTTTTGTTACTAAGTTCCTTGTACATTGCAGAACTCGGATGTAACAGAAGCTATTCAGAAAGTTGCTGCTGCCTATGACTGCAAGATTGTTGAGGGTGTACTGAGCCATCAAATGAAGCAATTTGTTATTGATGGAAACAAAGTTGTATTGAGTGTGTCCAATCCTGATACAAGAGTAGATGAAGCAGAATTTGAGGAGAATGAGGTCTACTCCATTGATATTGTGACGAGCACTGGTGATGGAAAGGTATGGACGTGTGTTGCACCTTTGACATGTGAAAATTAAAGATACAACGATTTTTCCTTATGAATCTCACAGTTTACTTTCACGGGCCTTTTTATAAATTGCAGCCAAAGTTGTTGGACGAGAAACAAACAACTATCTACAAGAGAGCTGTGGACAAAAGCTATAACCTGAAGATGAAAGCCTCAAGGTTTATCTTCAGTGAAATCAGTCAGAAGTTCCCTATCATGCCTTTTACTGCAAGGTCCGATGATTTTCCCAATTTCCATATTCTGCTGTAGTAATTTAGAAAGTTGCATGATCATAATGATGTCTGATTATACTTATCAAAGAGAATGCTGTTTAGTTACTCTTTATTTTACTTGAACAGGGATTTGGAGGAGAAGAGGGCTCGTTTGGGCCTAGTTGAATGTGTTAACCATGAGCTTTTGCAGCCATATCCTGTTCTACATGAGAAACCTGGTTAGTACCATTTTAGCTGTGACAGTGTCGTGAGGTAAGGCTGGAAACAGCCTCAGAAATGTGAGGTAAGACTGCGTACAATAGACCCTGGTTCGGTCCTTCCCCGTACCCCGCGCATAACGGGAGCTTAGTGCACCGGGCTGCCTTTTTTTTATTTTTTATTTTAAAATTATAGTGTTGTGATATACTTTTATTGCTGAAGCAGTAGGATCAAATTGTCCAGTATTCGAGTTTAAATGGAAGTTGTCATAATGTCCCTTTCTTCTTTTGATATCTTATTTTGTTGCTATGCAGGTGATTTGGTTGCTCACATCAAATTCACAGTTCTTTTAATGCCTAATGGGTCGGATAGGGTTACATCTCATGCTCTCCAGGAACTGAAGCCCACAAAGACTATTGAGGATGAACCTGAAATCAAGGCCTGGCTAGCCCTTCCCGTTAAGACCAAGAAGAAAGGTGGTGGGAAGAAAAAGAAAGGTAATTCAAAATGCATTTTCAAAGTATAGTTACTGAATCAACGTCGCTTGTTCTTGAAATTGTAGAGTAAATTTTAGCAGTCTAACCAGTAACTTTTGAATTATAATTATCTTACTCGTGCGTGAGCAGGAAAGAAAGGCGACAAGGTAGAAGAGTCATCTCAAGCTGAGCCTATGGAAGGATAGTGAAGTGGCTCCAAATCTTGTTACTTGGCAATTTTGAGGTGCTTGATCGATCAACTTCACTGAAACTATTGGTCCAGTGTTGGTCGACTCGTTACCCTTGCTTCTGTTCATCCTTATAGCACTATGCTATACATGAGAGCATTTTGAATAACATTGGAAAACCCAAGGATATTTTGAGGAATATGTTTTTCTAAAGAAATTATTTTCTGAAGGACCAGACCATTTTAATCAATTAAATATGAGAAAATTGAAATAACATACCAAGCACGCACCTATAGAAAAAAAATCATATCCGAGAATTATTATTTTGGGATTATAATTACGAGTATAACTTGGATAATCAATCTCACCTTCTATAGAGTATTGTACCAATATTTTGGTATAAAAGTTGTTATTCTTTAGCTAATACCTCCAAGCGAAGCAGATACTACCCACAAAATTAACAGAAATTGTACTAAAGTTCATCTCTTTCACATCCTCTCAACAATTAATAACTTTTACAATACTGTACCAATGCGTATATAGCATGCGTGAAAACTAACAGTTTCTCAATGGGTCCTTTTGGTATAACTTATTAAAAAGAGCTTATAGGAGTAGAGCTTTTAGGAGTAGAACTTTTATGAAAAAATTGTTTGATGTTTGGTTGCCAGTAAAAAAATGCTTTTGTATAAAAACAAAAAAGTAGAAAGCCAAAATAAGCTATACTCAAGAAGCCTAAATTTTGGGTTTCTTCCAAAAGTGCTTTTAAAACCCAAAAACACTTTTGGATTTGTCAACCAAACACTCCAATTAAAGGCCAGAAGTGCTTTTGGTTTTTCAAAAACACTTCTGGCCTTCGGAAAAGCCCAACCAAACGGACCCTAAGTGTCCGTTTGGTACAGCTTATTAAAAAGAGCTTTTAGAAGTAGAGCTTTTCAAATAGATTTTTTTATCAAAAAGTGGTTAGATGTTTGATTGTCAATAAAAAAAAGTGTTTTTTATATAAAAAACAAAAAAGTAGAAGGTCAAATTAAACTCTACTCAAGAAGCCCAAATTTTGAGTTTCTTTTAAAAGTGTTTTTGGAACCCAAAAGCACTTTTGGATTCCACAACCAAACACTCTAATTAAAGGCCAAACGTGCTTTTAGCTCTCTAAAAATACTTTTAGCCTTTAAAAAATGCATACCAAACAGGCACTTAGGGCCCGTTTGGTACAGCTTATTAAAAAGAGCTTTTAGAAATAGAGCTTTTAGGAGTAGAGTTTTTCAAGTAGAGATTTTTATTAAAAAGTGATTAGGTGTTTGGTTGTTAATAAAAAAATTGTTTTTGGCTTAAAAATGAGAAAAGACAAAAGTTATATTGCCTCTACTGGGCAAAAGCCCAAAATTTTAGCTTCTCCCAGTAGAGGCTAAAAGTGTTTTTTTTTGGCAAAAATCACCAAACAATCTATTTTGGAGCCAAAAGTTCTTTTGACAAAAAAAAAATCACTTTTAACCTTTTGAGAAGCTGAACCAAACGGGCACTTAGAGTCCTTCAAGTCTGCGTTACATAAAACAAACTCTCACAAATTAGGTCACAAACAATAAGGGGTCATCCTCGTTTGGTAGGATGCCATTATATAAAATAATACATGTATTATTAATATCGCGTTTAGTATATTTTTTTAATCTAATTAGTTATACATCATATTTGGTATTATTTGGTAGGATGCATAAAATAATGCATGTATTAACTTTATGTATTATTAATACCGTGTTTGGTATATTTTTTTAATCTAATTAGTTATACATCTTATTTGATATTATCCTTAATACATAGCAATCATGATATTAACAATGTAATGATTTTTAATTCATGCATAAATCTAGATAAAAACACAATTGCCCCTGTTTCATATGATTATGGATTTCATCAAATTCACAAAGTTCACAGGTAAAAGATTTTTCAGTCCAATTTGTTCCTTATTTTTTCAGCTACTAATCTTGATTTTTACCTCTTGAAGTTTTGACTCTCTTTCCTTCTACTTTGCATGTTTCTCAAATTTTATTTTTTTCATTTTTTCTGTGAATTTATGATTTGGAGTGATCTGCACGCTGTTCCATATGATTATGGATTTCATAGAATTAAATATAATTTTGACTATATTGTTAGTAATTTGTATTGCAAAAAACCAGTAAACAATAATAATTGAAAATGAACAGAATCAATGTTGGAAAAAATATTTTTCAGAATATAATCGAGCTCACTTAGTTCAAAGTGTGTCCTTAAGGAAATTATTTCCTCACAGTACTCGAGGTTGATGGAATATCTCCTCCCAGGATAGAACGATTATCTTACCAGAATAGTAGTACTCCAAATTCAGGTAGCGGCGAACCACTCAACGGCAGTGTATCACACATAATTTATTCATGCAGAAGAAGAAGGAGTTTTTTAGTTCAGAAAATTAGTAAGTAAAATTCGGAGGAATCAAACGAATATATGGTCATGTACTATTTTTGAAGGTTTGCAACCCTTCTGAACAATCACAAAAATGGTGGGAAATAAAATAAAACCGGAAATCACTAATTTAACTTCGGAACTGGAAAGATCTGCAGCCTCTCAGTACATATGGCACCGCGGTCCTGCATGATTTTTTTTAATTAATTAATTAATTAAATAAATAATTAAAATTAAAGAAAATTTGGTCCAAAAGATTATCAATCAATCATTTGACCAAATCTGAAGCCGAGCCGAGCGAGCGACAACGACGACGCGAGGAGTCCTTGTCCCCTCAACCCTTTTAGTGACTAGAGAAGGTGTAATGTAATATGTACACCCCTCTTTTCCTTTTTTTCCCGATGTGGGACAATTGTTTCAACCAAAGCAAAAAAACCTTTTACATTTCCTTCACTTTTCATTCCATCATTTTCCATTCACCAATATCAAAACCCAACAATCCCCCACATGAATGGAAAATGGCCATAATATAAAAGAATGTGCGGACAAGTGTGATATACAAGCGGGGATTGACTGCATCTGGATAAGTAGGTTTCCCTTTAAACTTTTCGTAGTGAACTTATATCGGATATACTCGATCAATCGGTAGATTTGATATCTTTAAACCGTCGAACTTTGTTGTATACCTAGACAACATAAGTCACACAATCAACCCTCAACTGTTTATGGTTCTCACAGTTGTGTTCGTTTCAGCCATGAACACCGCCTGGTTTCATGAGTGCATAGAGAATGGGCTTTCACTGTCATTCTACTTTAAAGCGGTTTACACTTAACACTCACATATGTGATTTCTAAACATGCGGTCCTATAGCAACATTATCTGGTCATACACTGCCAGCTTTAGATAATCATTAAAAATCTTAATGTTTTATTAACTCATTAACAAGCCATAAAGTTTTATCCTTATTTATGAACTTTGTCTTCATCCGATAATGAGTTGAGTTATTTGACAATGTTGAACCGTCAGTCACAATTTTGTTTCATCTCCTTGAACCTAACTCTTGGGATCTCCAGTCTGCTAGGTAGAGTTACCGCCATGATGACTTGTCCTCGGCCTTAACCCCATTCTCATTGATGATCTACTAACTCCCTCTCTAGATAAGCCTTTTGTAAGCGGATCTGCCATGTTATCTCTTGACTTTACATAGTCAATTGTGATAACGTCACTAGAGAGGAGTTGTCTAACGGTATTGTGTCTCCGTCGTATGTGACAAGATTTTTCGTTATACATTATGCTCTCTGCCCTACCTATTGCTGCTTGACTGTGACAATGTATACATATAGGAGCCAAAAGTTTGGGCCAGAATGGAATATCTTCGAAGAAATTCCGGAGCCATTCAACTTCTTCATTGGCCTTGTCTAAAGCTATAAATTCAGTTTTCATTGTAGAGCGGGCGATGCATGTCTGTTTTGATGATTTTCAAGACACTGCTCATCCACCAACGGTGAAAACATATTCACTCATGGATTTAACTTTAGATGATCCGGTGATCCAATTTGCATCACTATATCCCTCAAGTACTGCGGGATATTTATTATAATGCAAAGCATAGTTTTGGGTGTGTTTTAAATACCCCGAGACTCGTTTCATTGTCATCCAATGAGTTTGATTGAGATTACTCGTGAACCGACTCAGCTTGCTTATAGCACATGCTATATCTGGTCGTGTACAATTTATAATAAACATCAAACTTCCCAAAACCCGTGCATAGTCCAATTGTGAGTCACTTTCACCTTCATTCTTTTGAAGTGCAAAACTTATATCAATTGGAATCTTTGCAACATTGAAATTTAAATACTTGAACTTGTCAAGTACCTTTTCAATATAATGTGATTGTGATAATGCTAGACCTTGTGGAGTTTTATGGATCCTAATTCATAAGATCAAATCAGCAACCCCAAGTCTTTCATGTCAAATTTGCTAGCGAGCATACGCTTCGTAGCATTTAGATCGATAATATCTCTACTCATTATCAACATGTCATCAACATATAGACAAACAATGACTTCATGATTTGGAGTATTTATAATATAAACACATTTGTCACACTCGTTAATCTTAAATTCATTTGTCAACATTGTTTGGTCAAATTTCGCATGTCATTGTTTGAGTGCTTGTTGTTGACACCCAATTTTGACCCTCCCATCCAGTCATTAACTATAAAATTACACTAATTTTGTAAAATACTTTTTTATGATTTTTTATAATAAAATGCAGCGATAAAACATAAATACAGGCATAAATAAACAATTTAATAATGGCATCGCGTCTCACGTAGAGTATTAAGCACTTAGAGTCCCGCGCCCGCACAAGCTCAGCTACCCTTTATTTCCCTTCATCGTGTTCCTTAGCCCCTAAAAACAAACAGACCCACAAAACCTAAACCTAAAGGAGCGATCGCCGCTTTCACCCTCGCCCCATCGCACATGCCGGGATTCTCGCCTGAGAATCCGGCGAGTCACGCAACCATATCGTCCTTACCATAACGGGAACAACACGAATCAGCCCATAAAATCGCCCAAAATCAACACCAAATCACTCGAGAATATTAACTTACCTTAACCAACCCTCAATCGATTTTACACCTCAATCATTTCCTTACTCATCGTTCAAATCGCACGAATGATACACAAATCTCGTCCATAATCAGCCCTAAGGTTTACCTAATAGGGAACCCAAACCATGGCTATATAAGCACATGCAATAGGCCTTTATAGGCAGGGAAACACAGGGCAGAGACGGGGGAGAGCACAGTAGAGTTAATTCAGGGTAACACAGCACCCAGACCTTGAGTTTTTCATAAGAACAGGAAGTTTGAATCTCTTTCTTAGTTCCAGCAAAGAAACCAACAACTAAATCTCGCCCTTCTATTTCGCATCGCAAACCCAAAGCCTGTCGAGTGGACCGACGACTTGACACGCTGCTCCGGGTCGCTGTCCGGAGAAGGTAAACTCAATTTCCTCTCGGTATTGTTTCATTGAAATTTTTTGGTCCTATGCGTTAATTGATTAATATTTAAGTTTGATATGTTGTTGTGAATTAGTTGCTAATTAATTTGTGTGCCTGCCCTCATTCGATCTGATAAATACACGTTTAACGTGGTTTGTGCGCATTTTCCTATGTATGTGTATCTGTATATAATTTGCTAGCCCACTGATATGATCTGAAATTGTTGGTAATACTTGTTTTCAAATACATAGATCTTTTCACATGTCCTGTTTGTTCGGTAGTAGTATATCCAGAATTTGGGCATGATGGCTTGGCCAAATAGTTCCCCCGCACATCTAAAATGCCATCTTTAACTGATTATATGTCCATCCCTATGTCTACCTGTCTACTAAACTGATTATATGCTTCCCATATCTTCTTAAGTGTTAAAACACATCCATAATAATGTGTAATACCTCTTAAGATATATTTTGTGTCATGCTTATCTGTTTAGTGGTCCAAATAAGCGTCTGATAGCATCTTGCATTTAATGAACCCAACTTAGGTCATATTAAGCCATGGTTCCCTGTTGCATTCCATCTTGGTGTATAATTATGTCTTCATATATCGATATACATAGGTTATGATTGGGCATTAAAACTGTCAAAGGGTTCAGTTGAATTGATTTGAATAGGCTTGGTATGTACAGAATGTCTATGCCCTCTGATAGGTTGCATACCTATTTTTTAAATTACCCATGTCAAGCATTCTATTACCAGTTGTTTAAGTATACATGTTAGATGTAGTCTTGAATACTTGCATTTGTGAACCTGCGTCTAAGTTGGCCCATCATATGTTGGGGTGAGCTCTCTTCTAGTTTTGTTATATCTCTAGTCTTGGGTCTGTTCTATTCTCTTACATGTGCTTTTGGAAACATGAAGCCTAGTTCATGATTAATTATTGTTTTGATTGTTGTTTGGGCCAACATATTTTCACGCATGTAAACCACTGTTTTGGGCTCGTTTTTCTTTCAAATTGCTGAAATGAAATGATTCAAATGTGCTAAGGAGTATGTATTTGAGTCAAGTCCTTTTTATTTAATTCTCGTTATTGGCTGCCTATTGCTCCTTACTGTTTATTTACGGTACACAGTTTAAGTGTAAGTTATATATTGAACTTTATGCTCAATGCTTATTTATTAGTTAGTAAATTTTGGACGTGTTTAATTATATCTAATATTATTTGGGTGGATGCTAATCCTTATCATTGTTTTCTTACTTTCACATGTAATGCAATGCCTTGGAGCAAAAGGAAGAGTCTCAATACGAGACTCGTCGCAATTCACGAAGACCCGCATTTATGTGCTTCACCCTCTCCGCGTCATAAATTCCAAACCATGGGTGAAAAGACATCGTCACCCTTCGAGTCATCTTCTTTATTTCCTACCCCGCCCCATTATTTATTGTAATTAATTGTCTAATACTACATCAATAGGATACTTAATGCCTTTAAGTTTTGACTCGCCCTTAACCTTGCCATTAGAAATGTATTCCCTTTAAGTTAATTCTTTCAGGTTTGCCACGACTAAAACTTTGCCAAATGATAATCGTCTTTTGCACTATGCCACATAAATCAAATTTTCAAGTAAGTGCATACATTTAGTTTATAAATTAATTTCGCATCATTTATTTATAAATAAAAGTAAATGAACGCTTTCAAACTTTACATGTAGCACAAGTCTTTTAAATCCTTTATAAAATGCATGCATCTATGATAAATCAACTTTACATCATCTTTTATAAATAATATAAATACCTTTAGATTTTACATATGTTGTTATAGCATTAGCCTTGTAAATCTCTATCAATATGCATTTTTCTTTTCTGAAGCCTCTTTCAAAACAAGCATTTTTAAACATAATAATTATCCTAGGTTTGGCAGGACAACCGCAAGTTAGCGGATCTTAGAGGGTGCCTAACCCCTTCCCTCTAGATTAATAAAGAACCCTTACCCAGAATCTCACTAAGTTTAGCAGACCATAAAGAATGGAGTTAATGTTTTACTTTAAACTAGTTAAACATTTAGGTGTCCTAATTCACCCAATTAATTAGGTGGCGACTCCGCGAACCCTTTAGCATTTAACACCTTTTAGCAACATCTTAGCATACCCTTAGCATTCTAGCAACCCTTTAGCATCTTTAAACATTTAGCACTTTTAACTATTTAGCCATTTTTAGCATTTTATCGTCTAACACACTTTTAATTGAGCAGGAGCCATATTTTATTTAAAAAATGTCGCGGCCGAAAATGGGCGTGACAGAAATGGCGACTCCGCTGGGGATTTTAGGTTCTTAACCACAACAGACCTAGGGTTATTATTTGGCATTACTTTTTGCATTTGATTTTGTGCGTTGTATTTTGTTTTATTTATTTTTGCTACCTGCTTTACTGCTTTCCTTAAACTGGCATTCCGCTCATATTTCTTCCATTCTGGAAAATTCACACTATTACACACTCACGCGCTGGTGTGCTTCGCGCACCCGCAAATTTCTTTCAAAAAATATCCAAATTTTTAGGAGAGTTGGCGCCTGCGCGGAGTTAGATCGGTTCGTCTGATCAGCCGCGTATCCTTCTCACTCGAGTTGTCCGCTCGGGAACCTTGCGTCTAGAAAAGCCAAATCTTAGAAACTTAAGATAGAGCTATACCACCCTTATTTTAGGGCATGCATGCATTTACCTTAGGTGGGTCGGTCCGGCATCGACACCACAATTAGGAAGACACGAACTTGTCGACGGGTTTCTCAACCCAACGACCACCAACATATTATGTGTAGCGTGGCGATGATAGACAAATCCAAACCTAATCATGTCATGCTGAAATTGAAAAAGTGCCGTCGTTTGGTCGCCATTTCAACAAAAGCATTACGGTTGGGCGGCTCGGACAAATCCATCATGACCTCGCATATGTGGCGTTTAGGCTTACCTCGGCATAAAGGGGTCCCCCTGCATGTTAGAAAACGTTTGAATGTACTATGTGCAATATATCTGCTACATACCTGCAAATTACGTGCTTTATGCTAACACCGTTTGTTGCATTTTTTAGAAAGATTTAACATCTTCCCCAAAGGTCGGTTCGTATTTGACTCAACAATGTCGGAGCATCCACACTTTACCAGGTCCAAGGCAAGAAATGATGATATGGTAGCTCGGGGGCGTCTGAGCCAAATGGTTTGGGAATTATTCCTGTCAGCGAAACAGAACCTTCAGAAGGGAGGAATAACACCAGTCAGGAAGAATGTATTGCACAGCTGCTGCAACAAATTGCTGATATGCAGGTTGAGATGGAGGCTGCGGAATCTGACCAACCTATCCATTAGTTTGAATACCACATGCGGATCAAAGGGCCACTACCTCACAAACCATTCGGATCGACCTCGCGCACATATCTCCCGAACTCCCACAAAGGCTACCACCACCGATCAAACCGCTCGCCCGGCCCAATCCTCAACCCCACCTTCAAATGATCCTCCCACTACCCATGCACCTCGGCCCGCTTACTTCACCATAATCAGCCCTAATCGCCGGGCCAATGCCCACGCACCACACCCATTATCGGCCCACCAAGAAACAACCCATACGGTGACTTATGCAATGCGAAACCCGCCTTTTACCGTCCGTGCCGCGAGTGGATCATTACGAAGAAATGGAGAGGAAAGTCCGAGCCAAAATGGACGAGGACGTGGCCAAAGAAATTCATAGTTTGAAAGAAGCAGTTCGGGGCATGCGATCGGATAAAGGTCACGAAGGACTAGACTACGAGGACCTGCATGCGTCGAGCGAGCCGCTGGGTACAAGGTGCCGAAGTTTGAACTATTTGATGGGAAAGGGAACCCCCGTGCACACTTGAGGTCGTATTGCGACAAGCTAATCGGGGTAGGGAAGAACCCAGCAGTCATTATGAAGTTGTTCATTCGGAGCTTGACCGGCGAGACACTAGATTGGTATACCAGCCAGGATCCGCGGAAATGGCATAGCTGGAATACATTGGCCCAGGATTTTGTGGAGCGGTTCAGGTTCAACACAGAAACCGTTGTGGACAGATTCTATTTAATGAAGTTGGAGAAAAAGCCTACAGAAACGTTCAGAGAATACGCCATGAGGTGGCGTTCAGAGGCAGCGAAAGTACAACCACCCATGGTGGAGAGTGAGATGACCACACTATTCGTACAATCTTTGAAGGATGCAACCTACTATGAGCGGATGATAAGCGTCATCGGGCGGAATTTTGCGGAAGTTGTTAAAATGGGCGACTTCGTAGAAGAAGGTATTAAAACTGGTAGGATTACAAATATGGCAGCATTACAGGCAACTAATAAGGCGATTCAGTCAAGGACACTCGGGAGTACTTCACAAAGGAAGAAAGAGACAGTTTCCCCTTCCATGTTTGTACAAGAACGCAAACCCGAAGCATTCATAACATACCAAAACTCATCATACTACCACAACTACCACACACAGCCTATATATAACGTTTCCCAAACACCCGTTTATCCTGCCCCGCATAGATCCACCCATCAAGCCCGCCAACAAAATAAAGCACCCAATGCACCCAGACCAAATAAGAATTTTGAAAGAAAACCACCCAAAGTTCGCACCCCACTAGCTGAACTCATACCTCAAATATATGAAAGGTTGCGAGCTGCAGGCCTAATCCAACCGATTCCAGGAAGGATTCCTGACCCTATCCCAAGATGGTATGATGAGAACAAGCGCTGCGCGTATCACTCCGATAGCCCAGGACATGACACTGAAGGTTGCCACTCCCTCAGGGACAGAATCGAGGCGCTGATCAGAGAAGGGGTAATTCAGCTAAAGGATCCTGCCCCAAATGTGCATGATAACCCTTTGCCAAACCACGACCACGTCAATGCGCACCTGATAACCTTAGATGAGAATACACTCCTATGCCATGCCCATTCCGCCTCTCGATCATTTATCCGAGCATGCACCACGCGAAGCCAAGAGGAGATATCGATAGCGAGCATGAAGACCAACCATCCACGTCACGAGCATGAAGGCGTATTGGTTGGACTTGCCCCTTGTTTTGGTCCGCCTAGAGCCCGGATTAGAAAAGCAATTTAGTTTAGCAGAATAATTTAAAAACTCATATTTAAGCTTTAATAATGTTTTCTTTTGTTTTGCTTGTAATGAACTACGTTCGACCTGATTCCCTTGGCGGATACGCAGCGTGCCGCTTCGGTCCCACATTTAGAAATTTTAAGTTCACCCCAAACTTTGCTTGTAATGAACTACGTCATGACCTGATTCCCTAATGGGGATACGTAGGCGGCCTAAATCGGCTTCGGTCGCATTAGGAAACTTTCCTTTGTTTTGAAAATGACAAGAATACACATACTTACTGGCAATTACATCGAGACCCATTTTAGGCGGACACTTTTCAAACCGGGACCGTAGGAAACTGCATGGGGTTGCAAGTCCAAACAGGCGAGCACACGGATATCGAGGACAAGGCGAAGTCGAATCTGAATCGACCCCAAAACTCACAAATTTTCTTTGGCGCAGTCTTTTCATATTAATGAAGCGAAAGTGCAATAGCAAGCGTAAAATACGGCGAAGGTTTCTTCAGATAGCGTAGCGAGCAAGAAAGCGAGAGGATGACAACAATCCAAAGTCCGCGGCAAAGCGGCAGAAAGAGGCATCAACAATCAACAGTCAAAGTTCAGAGTTCCGCAATCAAAACCTAGCGCATCAACTCGGGCATAAAGTCAAATTGGCAACCCACGCATCGCACACAGCAAAGACATCATGGCAATTCGTCAGTTGCAGCGTTTAGCATGTCCGTGCAAGGACAACATCTCAGGGATGACATCTCTACCAATAAAATTGCACTTCTCATATGTATTTATCATTTCGTTGAAACAGGTATACACTAACGTTTTTCTCAAGCTTAGCTTGCAGGAGCATTTATTCTACGAGCGGCGAAGAACACGTCAAGACAACGGCGTGATCGGAAGTCCACGCAACGACGCCAGCGGCGAATACGTCCGCATAACGACGCGTGATCGGCAAGTCCACGCAACGACGCCCGGCGATACGTCCGTGCAATGGCGTTATCGGCCAAAGAAGTCCACGCAACGACGCCCGGCAACACGTCCGGACAACGGCGTGAGCGGCAAGTCCACGCGCAGCGCCCGGCGAATACGTCCGCACAACGGCGTGATCGGCAAGTCCACGCAACGGCGCCGGCGAATACGTCCGAGCAATGGCGTTATCGGCCAAAGCAAGTCCACGCGCGGCGCCAAAGCAACACGTCGAACAACGGCGTGATCGCAAGTCCACGCAACGGCGCCGGCGGAATACGTCGAGCAATGACGTTATCGGCCGACAAAGTCGCAACGACGCCAAAGGCGGCACGTCCGCATAACGACGGCGTGATCGGCAAGTCCACGCAGCGGCGCCAAAGGCAACACGTCCGCACAACGGCGTGATCGGCAAGTCCACGCAATAACGCCCGGCGGAATACGTCGATAACGACGTTATCGGCAAAGAAGTCCACGCAACGACGCCAAGCAGAACACGCCCGCACAACGGCGTGATCGGCAAGTCCACGCAACGCGGCGGCAGCGGAATACGTCGAGTAATGACGTTATCGGACAAAGAAGTCCACGCAACGACGCCAAAGCAATACGTCCGGCGATGACGCGTTATCATCACGGAAGTCTCGCAACGACGCCAAAGAACACGTCCAAGCGGCGCTTATCGACAACAAGCCCAAAAATGACGCCATCATCAGCATATCACATCCACGCAGGGACGATTTCTGTACTCCCGAAATTGCATTTCTTACGCATGCTTTATTATTCTGTCTTAGAAGTTATGCACTAACTCTTTCTTGAGCTTTAGTCTACGAGGGCGATTGCGGAGACAACATATTCGCGTTCACAATCGCAACACGTCTGTGCAAGGACGAAAATCACAGCATTCGCAACATCGCATCAACACAGCAGGCATCACATTTTTGCAGGATAACCTTTTCTACTCACAGTTACATTGTTTTTAAAATTATGCATCATCATTTTGCCTTAACAGTTATGCACTAACCGTTTGTTCAAGTCTTAGCATGCAGGAGCAGGAGCACAACGTGGATTTTCTCTTACAGCGAACCGGGGCAATTTGTTGGGGGGCCAAGCTTCCCAATGAATGGCAGAAGCGGCCTCAAGCGTCGGTCCACTCGCTCTACATCACCATAGAACCCAGCACCATAAGCCATAGCGGTACACCCCAGGTTCAAGTCCGTTTATTTTATTTTATTCTTTACACCACAGCCCAGTGTCGTCATAACTCGACACTGGGACAACTTTGAGTCCGCGTTAGTCCGCCCTGGTGTTTTGACCATGGTAGCCCAGTGTCGTCATAACTCGACACTGGGACAATTTTGATTTTTTGCGTCAGCCTTGTCTACCTGCCCAACATTTTTGCAATTCTGAGGATCGAGACAAAATTGGCTATGAGTCAACGTCTTTGTCCGAAGATTCTTCCATCATCTCCATACAAAGAGGGACAAGTTGTTGACACCCAATTTTGACCCTCCCGTCCAGTCATTAACTATAAAATTACACTAATTTTGTAAAATAATTTTTTATGATAAAATGCAGCGATAAAACATAAATACATGCATAAATAAACAATTTAATAATGGCATCGCGTCTCACGTAGAGTATTAAGCACTTAGAGTTCCGCGCCCGCACAAGCCCATCTACCCTTTATTTCCCTTCATCGTGTTCCTTAGCCCCTAAAAACAAACAGACCCACAAAACCTAAACCTAAAGGAGCGATCGCCGCTTTCACCCTCGCCCCATCGCACATGCCGGGATTCTCGCCTTAGAATCCGGCGAGTCACGCAACCATATCGTCCTTACCATAACGGGAACAGCACGAATCAGCCCATAAAATCGCCCAAAATCAACACCAAATCACTCGAGAATATTAACTTACCTTAACCAACCCTCAATCGATTTTACACCTCAATCATTTCCTTACCTTACTGGTTCAAATCGCACGAATGATACACAAATCTCGTCCATAATCAGCCCTAAGGTTTACCTAATAGGGAACCCAAACCATGGCTATATAAGCACATGCAATAGGCCTTTATAGGCAGGGAAACACAGGGCAGAGACGGGGGAGAGCACAGTAGAGTTAATTCAGGGTAACACAGCACCCAGACCTTGAGTTTTTCATAAGAACATGAAGTTTGAATCCCTTTCTTAGTTCCAGCAAAGAAACCAACAACTAAATCTCGCCCTTCTATTTCGCATCGCAAACCCAAAGCCTGTCGAGTGGACCAACGACTTGACACGCTGCTCCGGGTCGCTGTCCGGAGAAGGTAAACTCAATTTCCTCTCGGTATTGTTTCATTGAAATTTTCTGGTCCTATGCGTTAATCGATTAATATTTAAGTTTGATATGTTGTTGTGAATTAGTTGCTAATTAATCTGTGTGCCTGCCCTCATTCGATCTGATAAATACATGTTTAACGTGGTTTGTGCGCATTTTCCTATGTATGTGTATCTGTATATCATTTGCTAGCCCACTGATATGATCTGAAATTGTTGGTAATACTTGTTTTCAAATACATAGATCTTTTCACATGTCCTGTTTGTTCGGTAGTAGTATATCCAGAATTTGGGCATGATGGCTTGGCCAAATAGTTCCCCCGCACATCTAAAATGCCATCTTTAACTGATTATATGTCCATCCCTATGTCTACCTGTCTACTAAACTGATTATATGCTTCCCATATCTTCTTAAGTGTTAAAACACATCCATAATAATGTGTAATACCTCTTAAGATATATTTTGTGTCATGCTTATCTGTTTAGTGGTCCAAATGGTGTCTACAATAGCATCTTGCATTTAATGAACCAACTTAGGTCATATTAAGCCATGGTTCCCTGTTGCATTCCATCTTGGTGTATAATTATGTCTTCATATATCGATATACATAGGTTATGATTGGGCATTAAAACTGTCAAAGGGTTCAGTTGAATTGATTTGAATAGGCTTGGTATGTACAGAATGTCTATGCCCTCCGATAGGTTGCATACCTATTTTTTAAATTATCCATGTCAAGCATTTTATTACCAGTCGTTTAAGTATACATGTTAGATGTAGTCTTGAATACTTGCATTTGTGAACCTGCGTCTAAGTTGGCCCATCATATATTGGGGTGAGCTTTCTTCTAGTTTTGTTATATCTCTAGTCTTGGGTCTGTTCTATTCTCTTACATGTGCTTTTGGAAACATGAAGCCTAGTTCATGATTAATTATTGTTTTGATTGTTGTTTGGGCCAACATATTTTCACGCATGTAAACCACTGTTTTGGGCTCGTTTTTTCTTTCAAGTTGCTGAAATGAAATGATTCAAATGTGCTAAGGAGTATGTATTTGAGTCAAGTCTTTTTTTTATTCTTGTTATTGGCTGCCTATTGCTCCTTACTGTTTATTTACGGTACACAGTTTAAGTGTAAGTTATATATTGAACTTTATGCTCAATGCTTATTTATTAGTTAGTAAATTTTGGACGTGTTTAATTATATCTAATATTATTTGGGTGGATGCTAATCCTTATCATTGTTTTCTTACTTTCACATGTAATGCAATGCCTTGGAGCAAAAGGAAGAGTCTCAATACGAGACTCGTCGCAATTCACGAAGACCCGCATTTATGTGCTTCACCCTCTCCGCGTCATAAATTCCAAACCATGGGTGAAAAGACATCGTCACCCTTCGAGTCATCTTCTTTATTTCCTACCCCGCCCCATTTATTTATTGTAATTAATTGTCTAATACTACATCAATAGGATACTTAATGCCTTTAAGCTTTGACTCGCCCTTAACCTTGCCATTAGAAATGTATTCCCTTTAAGTTAATTCTTTCAGGTTTGCCACGACTAAAACTTTGCCAAATGATAATCGTCTTTTGCACTATGCCACATAAATCAAATTTTCAAGTAAGTGCATACATTTAGTTTATAAATTAATTTCGCATCATTTATTTATAAATAAAAGTAAATGAACGCTTTCAAACTTTACATGTAGCACAAGTCTTTTAAATCCTTTATAAAATGCATGCATCTATGATAAATCAACTTTACATCATCTTTTATAAATAATATAAATACCTTTAGATTTTACATATGTTGTTATAGCATTAGCCTTGTAAATCTCTATTAATATGCATTTTTCTTTTCTGAAGCCTCTTTCAAAACAAGCATTTTTAAACATAATAATTACCCTAGGTTTGGCAGGACAACCGCAAGTTAGCGGATCTTATAGGGTGCCTAACCCCTTCCCTCTAGATTAATAAAGAACCCTTACCCAGAATCTCACTAAGTTTAGCAGACCATAAAGAATGGAGTTAATGTTTTACTTTAAACTAGTTAAACATTTAGGTGTCCTAATTCACCCAATTAATTAGGTGGCGACTCCGCGAACCCTTTAGCATTTAACACCTTTTAGCAACATCTTAGCATACCCTTAGCATTCTAGCAACCCTTTAGCATCTTTAAACATTTAGCACTTTTAACTATTTAGCCATTTTTAGCATTTTATCGTCTAACACACTTTTAATTGAGCAGGAGCCATATTTTATTTAAAAAATGTCGCGGCCGAAAATGGGCGTGACACATGTTTAAGTTCATAAAGTGACTTAACAAGTTTGCACACTTTTCTTTCTTTATCAGGAACCACAAAACCCTCAGGTTGTTCCATGTAAATTTCTTCCTCCAATTCTCCATTTAAGAAAGCTGTCATTTTGATGGATTTCAAGACCATATACGGCCGCCAGTGTCACTAACACCCGAATAGATGTTATTCTTGTTACCGGCGAGTATGTGTCAAAGTAATCAAGACCTTCTTCTTGTCTATAACATTTGACCACAAGTCTTGTCTTATATTTGTCAATAGTGCCATCAGCTTTCATTTTCCTTTTAAAAATTCGTTTTGATCCTAAAGGTTTATTTCCATGAGAAAGATCAACCAATTCTCATGTATGGTTGTTCAAAATTGATTCAATCTCACTATTGACTGTCTCTTTCCAAAATGCTGAATCAGAAGATGACATCGTTGCTTTAAATGTTTGAGGCTCATTTTCAAGCAAGAATGTCACAAAATCTGGTCCAAAGAAAATAGATGTCATTTGACATTTGTTACGCCTTGGATCCTCTTTACTTGGTGTACTTTCCTTTGGTTCTTCCCGCAGTCGTTTAGATCTTTCACTTGACGACTCACATTCAGTTTTATACGGATAAATATTTTCAATGAATTCAACATTATCTGATTCAATTACCGTATTAACATGAATTTCGGGATTGTCTGATTTGTGAACCAAAAATCGACACGCTTTGTTGTTTGTAGCATAGCCAATAAAAACACAATCCACAGTTTTTGGTCCGATTTTTACCTTTTTGGACAAAGGAACTTGGACCTTTGCTAAACACCCCCACACTTTGAAACATTTCAAGTTGAGTTTTCTTCCTTTCCATAGTTCATATGGAATAGATTGTGTTTTGTTATGGGGCACCCTGTTGAGTATTCGGTTGTCGCGCCCGATTTCGACCGCGGCATTTTCTAAATAGCGAATCTCCTGCTTAAATAAAATGTTAGAAAAAATAAATAAAAAGTGTTAAAATGTTTAAAAGGTGTTGAATGTTAAGGGAAGGGGTGCTTAAAATTTAAAAGGTGCTAAGGGATTAATTTTAAGAATAAAGGATGTTAAAATACTAAAAATGCTAAAGGTATGCTAAGGGTTCGCGGAGTCGCCACCTAATTAATTTGGGTGAATTAGGACACCTAAATGTTAACTGGTTTAAAGCAAACATTAACTCCATTTAATGGTCTGCTAAACTTAATGAGATTCTGGGCAAGGGTTCTTTATTATCCTAAAGGGAAGGGATTAGGCACCCTAAAGGATCCGCTAACTTGCGGTTGTCCGTTCAAACCTAGGGTTAATTATTTATGCTAGCAATGCATGTTTTGAAAAGTTTAAGTGAAGAGGTGCCTGCAAATTTTTTTAAAAAAAGTAAAAAAAAGGATGCGTTCCTAAAAAATGTTTGTAAGGTTTGTTTATAAAGTTAATTTCGAAAGAGATCATATAAAGTGTTATACATGAGAAGTTTAAAAATATAACTGTGCAAAGTTGACTAGTGATTAAAGGTAGGCCTTTGTTTGCAAAGTCTGTGGATAATAAATTATATAGGATTAATGAAAGAGTTATTAATTCTTTTAAAATGCATTAGTCTCATGATTAGATGTTCAGAAATAAATTAAGCAAGCTAGAATAATTAACTTAATGAGGAGCAAATTTCTAGTGTTGAACTATTTTTTTTTTATAGCGACTTAAAGCTTAGGCTATTCTAAATATATTAATGTTAGAGTAATGTTAGACAAGTAATTACAACAAATAAATGGGGAAATGATATAAATTAAAGGATGACTCGAATAATGGCGACGTCCTTTCGCCGCGGTTTGGGAATTTTCCTATGCGAGGCGGATGTACATAAATGCAGGCCTTCATTTGAAGTAGCTCAAGATGAGTCTCGCCATGAGACTCTTCATTTTGCTCCGATGCATTTCATGTAAAAAAAATAAAAAAAAGAAAGGATTAATGTCGGGATACAAAGATACAGATATAAAATAAATGATTTATAAAAAATATGTTGTGATGGGTAAAAGGCAAAACATGGGCCGAAACATATATATAAAAAATGAAGGGATTAGTCACAACAGCAAAATAATGGTGAACACTAAATACTCATGGTTGGACATGCATACGTGAGGATCCAAATATAGGTGATACCACAAATTAGTTTAATATGGCTATCTCCTTACAACATTGGATTCGAAGGTGACATATATACATATACATATCTAAGTCTTACAGATTATTATAAGAAAATCATTTTTTGGTGATCCATTTATCAAGCAAACTAACAGATAAAATAGATACGAGCTATGAAGGCATAGTTTAGACTTAATACAACATGGATGGCATGATTCTCAACTCAAACCGAGTCCTAATCTTTATTTCACATAGGCAAATGCAGACGACCCAATTAGCCTTTTCACTTAGCTCTCTATAAGCAATCATGATTTATTATTTCTATTTCGACAAGACATGGTCCAAAACACTGCATATCATTTGAATCGGACTTCATATTTAACAGATATTAGGCTAATTGGTCATTAATAGTTTCAACATAGATATGCGGAATATGCAACAGGATGTCAAAATGTCACACTTTAATTAAGAACTTAGAAAGGCAAAGTCCAGCTTTGTATATAAACAAAAGAAATAATTTTTAGATTTCTAGAATATGCAATGAGGATGTCAAAATGTCATATTTAGATTTCATGCTAACAATCTCATTCACTCCGACATTACATAGTTTCGCCAAAGGTAACAAATAAGAGGGTCTTAAGACTTTGGCCCAGAGTTCACCCAACGAGTGCAAGGAGTAGGAAGATTGGTATAGGACTCATAACACATTTTTAGCATTTGTCATGGGAGACCGACATCGTGAACATGAATCCAAACAATTTTGATATAGTATATACTTAAACACTAACATAAAAATGCAGACACACTAATAGATGTGCTCAGAAGCAAAGCTAAAACACAAACATGTATTCACAAATGGGCAGTTTGGACATATGTGCTTATCATGATACGCAGAACATCCTTTCGGTTTTCTTAACCGAGACTCATCAAGTCATCCACCGAATTTATCCGCTAGGCGGTTCAATAACAACTTATCCCATACATGATTATCCTATAATTGATCATCAAAATAAAGGCAATGCAGCTTTATAGTAAGTCAAGATCAACACACGTAAGAAACTGTGTAAGCTCAAAAATAGGACTTGGAGACAGGGAACATCTCATGGAACAGTTCAAAGGTCATATATCACAAAGTAAGCTCCTAGACGATCCCTAAACCATTGTATCAATTTCAACAAGAACATACATCCAGTCAAAGCTTCAAACTAGGACTCTCGACATCTGATTTACCTAACAGACATTCACATTCGTTACGTTTCGGATCTAAATCACAAATTTTTAGTTAAACTAAGAAGATCTAATAAACATGGAACTACGTGGTGATTAACCAAGCATATACGCATCTAGGTAGATTAATGCAGGCCAATCCGACATTACATTTAGAGCAATAACAGAAACAGTAATATAGCGAGCTTAGTTAAACACGAGCAGTCCAACAGAAAATACGTAAAACAAAGGAATAAACTAATCACATCTTAATATGGCAAACACGCAATTCGGGATAAGTACCATTAAATACATGACTAAGCCAAATAAGAAACGCATGAACATCTACCAAGACATAGAAATATCTTTGAAGTTTAAGAAACGATCGAATTTTACGACCTTTTCGCAAATAACCGAGGCAACAGCGTATCAAGTCGTCGATTCGCTCGGATTTTGGCTTTGCGATGCGAATGAAGGGATAAGTGGTCATTTCTTGATTTACGGTGGAATTGAAATAAGGGGGATTCGAATTACCTATTCTTGCGATGCTAGTGGCCTAGTCTGAGTCCCACAATTCCGGTGCTGTCGAGTCTCACCGTGAGCTCATCCTCGCTCTCTTGTCCTCTTTTTGATATGATTTTCTTCATTTTTACGGATCTTGGCTTTAAAATAAAGGGTTTTTCCTTGATGCTTACTGAGGTTCGAAAACCTCCCTCTTGCATGTATGAATCGCCATACTTATAGTCACGATTTAGGTTGAGAATTTGGTAAGTTTCAGACGATTTCGATGATTTTCGCGATTTGGAGTGCGATTTCGTGTGATTTTAGGACGAGATTTGGGGTGTGTTTATGGTAAGAAATCGTCGGAGAAAGAGAAGGTAAGGAAGGCTTGATTACGCCGGATTCTCAGGCGAGAATCTCGGCTGGGTGATGGGTAAGGTGCTGGCGGCGGTTTTGAAATTTTAGGGTTCTTCGTTTTCTTTAGGTTGAAGGAAGGGAGCGAGATAGGCGCTGAGGGAGTGAGGGGAAGGAAATAGGGCCTGGGTGAGTGGGCTAGCGGGTCGGCTGGGTCGCGGGTTTGGGCTGGGCGAAAATGGTTTGGGTAGTGTTATAATTATTAGTTTTAGGTGCTATGTATTTAATTAGGTAGAGTTTTTAAGTTAGTGTTATAATTATTAGTTGTAGGCTCTTAATTAGTGACAAAGTAATTAATTAATTGTGATTAAATTATCTAATTGTTATAAAATAAATGCGGGTATGTTATTTAATTAATGCTTAATGCTCTAGAATGCGGCGCTATTAAGATCTTATTATTGCATTATTGCGAAGTTAAATTAAGATTGCATTGAGTTTATATTAAATTACTTAAATGCCGAATGCAAGTACGATATTTAAGAATTGTTTAAAGCCTTATAAATGCGACGCTATTAAAAGCGTATATCAGATTAAAATTGATTTTAAATTACAAATGATTACTAATAAATGCGGCTATGCCACCTGACACGACGTTATCGCTAAATTATTTATTTTATGCATTTATTAATTATTTAAGAATTACGACAAAGCTTAAAGTTAATAAAAGCGGGCGCGGGACTCTAAGTGTTTAAAACTCTACGTAAGACGCGACGCCATTATTAAATTATTTATCTATGCCTGTATTTATGTTTTATCGCTGTATTTTATTATAAAAAATCATGAAAATTATTTTACAAAATTAGTGTAATTTTATAGTTAATGACTGGACGGGAGGGTCAAAATTGGGTGTCAACATCGGTTAGCTGTAAGGATAGCTTCCCCCCACAAGCTTTGTCGTAAACCGGAACTTATTAGTAAAGCATTCATCATTTCCTTTAATGTTCGTTTTTTTCTTTCCGCAATTTCATTTGATTGTGGTGTGTAAGGGACAATAGTTTGATGAATAATTTCATATTCTAAGCATATCTCTGCAAAAGGAGATTCGTACTCTCCACCTCTATCACTTATAATCATTTTTATCTTTTTATTCAATTGATTTTCCACTTCGTTCTTGTATTGCTTAAATGCATCAATTGCTTCATCCTTACTATTAAGCAAATACACGTAACAATATCGAGTGCAATCGTCAATACAAGTTATAAAATATTTTTTTCCACCGCGAGATGGTATTGACTTCATATCACATATATCTGTGTGGATTAAGTCTAAAGGATTTGAATTCCTATCAATAGACTTATATGGATGTTTAACAAACTTAGATTCAACACAGATTTCACATTTTAATTTATTACACTCGAATCTAGGTAATACTTCTAAATTAATCAATTTTCGCAAGATTTTGTAGTTGACATGTCCTAAACGAACATGCCATAAATCATTTGACTTCAATAAGTAAGACGAAGATGAATTCTTATTAAACGTGACTTTTCACATGTAATGTGAACGAGACTCTTCACATGTAATGTAAACGAGACTCTTCACTTGTAATGTGAACGTGACTCTTTACATGTAATTTGAACGAGACATTAGATCATTTGTTATGTCATCAGACTCGTTACCATCCATAATGATAGCCAAATTGATCATTTGTTATGTCATTAGACTCGTTATCATTGCCATACGAGAACATCTGATCCCAATAAATCACAAGAGACATAACAAATAATTAAAGTAATCAAAATTACCAAAATCCATACACTCATGTATGGCAATTCATTAATCGCCTTGTGTGCTGATTTGGTCGAGATCGTTGGGTTGGATTCAACTTTCATGTCTTTGACATTTTCCAGAATCTCATAATTGAAAATTATGAATCCCAATTCCGTAACTCAACAACCAAGACCATTCATCCCATGACTATTTGGAATCAACACTAACACTAATTTGAAGCAATTTCATAATTTTTCTTTATAGAACTTTCGCTTCCAACCTTGTTTGTCTATCATCCATCCAATAAATACTTTTCTTGCCATTAATTGTTTGTCACAGTCAAATCGACAAACTGTTTTAGTTAAAAAAAACAGAATAGCAATTAAATCACAAGTATAAACGATGAAGATTTTATTTTTTCAAATCGTAGTATAATTATGAACTTTGGTATTCCAACGAAGTTTTTATGTCTTCAAGTCAACATACTTTTACAACAGCACCGATGGAGTTTTTATGTTCTTCAAATCGTTGTACAAGTATGAACTTTAATATTCCAACGAAGTTTTTATATCTTCAAGTCAGAATATGAAATTTCATACGGAGTACAAAATCACACGACTTTTAGTCTCCAAAACAGAATACAGATTAATATAAAAAATATAATTTCCTTAAGATTGTTAGTAATCTGTATTGCAAAAAACCAGTAAACAATAGTAACTGAAAATGAACAAAATCAGTGTTGGAAAAAATATTTTTCAGAATATAATCGAGTCCACTTAGTTCAAAGTGTATCCTTAAGGAAATTATTCCCCTCACAGTACTCGAGGTTGATGGAATATCCCCTCCCAGGATAGAACGATTATATTACCAGAATAATAGTACTCCAAATTCAGGTAGCGACGAACCACTCAACGACAGTGTATCACACAAAATTTATTCGTGCAAAAGAAGAAGTAGTTTTTTAGTTCAGAAAATTAGTAAGTAAAATTCTGAGGAATCAAACGAATATATAGCCATGGAAATCTTTACGAAGGTTTGCAACCTTACGAGCGATCACAAAAATGGTGGGAAATAAAATAAAAACGGGAATCACTAATTTAACTTCGGAACTGGAAATTTCCGCATCGGCATCGCGGTGATGCAGAATGGCACCGCGGTGCCGAAAGATCTGTAGCCTCTCAGTACTTATGGCACCGCGGTCCTGCATGATTTTCTTTTAATTAATTAAATAATTAAAATAAAAGAAAATTTAGTCCAAAAAGATTATCAATCAAATCATTTGATCGAATTCGAATCGAGCGAGCGATGACGGCGAGAGGGGTCCTTGCCCCCTCAACCCTTTTAGTGACTAGAGAAGATGTAATGTAATATATACACCTATCTTTTTCTTTCTTTTTCCGATGTTAGACAATTGTTTCAACCAAAGCAAAAGAGACCTTTTACATTCCCTTCACTTTTCATCCCATCATTTTTTCATTCACTAATATCAAAATCCAACATGTATACTAAGGAGTTTGTTATATATATATAAATGAGAAATTTCGTACGAAAAGGAGGCTATGTAGTATGCCCCTATCCCTTCTTTTTACGCCAGTTGCTCTGCTCCTTATCCCTTTGGGGCTAGACCTCAGCTCAGATCATCCTTGGATGCTAGCGATCCTTGTTTAAAACTCAAGAAACTGCCTTTTAATAAATTGACTATCCTATATCCAAATTTTCTCTTTTTTTTTTTTGCCTATGAATTTCCATACTGCAAGCTAGCATGGCTGTCGAGAGAACGGATTGAATTAATAGGACAACAAATCAATCATCAGGGGGTATGTCCATCTTTATTTTACGGATGTACTAACATTGGGTACATAATTTTATTTTATTAAAATAATTTATATATAAACACAAGAAATATAAAAATGAAAGTAATAAAAATAGTCGTTGAAGATAGTAAAACTGTTAGCAATAAAAAAATGTACAAAGCTAAAGAATGTAGAGAATATTTTTGTAAATAAATAATTTTAAAAAAATTATGCAATGCTTTAATACACCAAATCAAACATTGAATAAGAAATAATTTCAACATAACTAATACCAACATAACTAATATCAACATTACTAATACTATCATTATTAATATCAACATTACTAATATACTCTATTCAACACTGTTTTTATACATCCTACCAAACGAAGAGTAGAAAATAAACATGTGCACTCTCACATAAATATATGTATTCACTCCCATAATATTATATGATTCTTGCGCTGAGAATAAAACCATGAACGTAATCCATATCTGTCTTATCCACAAATATTATTAAATTACGGGGGATATTTAGAAAAAAATAAAATAAAAAGTATACTTAATCATGAGTACATAATTAGGATTAAACTTGTTAAAAAGACCATCGTAAGACTAAGAACTAAAGAATCATCCTATCCACACATGACAATTGAATAAAGTTGTAAAAGAACATACGAAAAATACTTATAAGCAACAAAAGTTTAAATCACTGATTAAAACTTGGATCATAAATTAATAAAAACTTATTTTAACATAGCAATAAATTTTATAGAACCATTTTTGTTCTCGTCTATGCAGTAAAATGCGTAAGGAAAACCAACTAGAAAAAAAATAAAGAAAATAAATGGCTCCATAAAGTTAATCAAGTATTCATGATCAACAAAGATTGTGGTGGGATGTATATCATTTCTTTACCCTTAATCAAAGATCTTGAATTTGAGTGGAGCATGAAAAAAATTCTATTATGAAACGCTTCTCCCTTAAATATAGTTTACCCGATGTGAATCGTAATTGGTATGGAAAAAATCATCAAAAGTGAGTCACAAATATTAAAAGCCTCCTCAAAAGAGGACATAAATGAGATGGTTAATTTAACTATCATATTTTTGTTTGGTTTTTGTAATGGGAAAAAATAGATTTTTTCGTTGATGAAGGAATCCGCAATCGCTACTCTTTCGAGTGCGCACATGGTAAATCCCGGACTGACTCAATAGCTTGCAAACCACGTCAGCCGATTAACCACACTTGGCAAGCCATATGTGACATGCTCAACCAAGAAGGTTTATGCAGGGGATCGAACTCGTGACCTTGCGGTCTCGCGCTCTACTGCTACACCAACTTGGCCACCCTTGCGGGTAAGGAATAAATAACTAAATATAGATCGTATTGCTTCTAGGGGGTGTCAATGGAACAGGGCAAAAGCAAGGCGGGGCAAGTTAGGGGCTTAACAGGGCAGGGAAGTACTTAAACGGGGCGGAGCAGGACATGGCGGGTCAAAATACATTTTCAGAAAATTGTAATAAGGCAGGGCATGTAATAGGGCAAAACAAAGAAAATATTTTTCTAGTTTCATATAATTAAAAGTTTAATTAAAAGTGAATGACACATTTATTCTTTAACTTCGCCATCTATTGACATATTTAAAACGGATAAAGAAAGAAAATTATGATTATTTTTTTAGCATAAAACAAATCATTTTTTTACAATGAAGCAGTTGGTGGCAAAGAGCAGTGAAACAATAAATATAATATTAATCAACTTCATTCTTGAAATACAGTAATGTTTACACTAGTGTTTGTTGAGTGATTAAATAATTTGTAATGATGTGAGCTAATGAATGATAAAATTGCCTTGGTATTGCATTCCATTTTCGGATTTTCATAAATCTTCAATGTAACACGTCCATATACATTTATTAAACCTGATAACAAAAAGTGTCATAAAATAATTTCTTAAATTATAGTGAAAGTCATGTTGAAAAGTGAAAACAAATAAAAAATAAAAGAAAACATAAATGGATCAGGATAAGACTTAGTGGGACATAACACATTTTTTGGACAAAGCTAAACCGGGCATGACTAGGGCTGTTAGCGGTCCGGATACTCCCGATAATTATCCGAGAACCGGATCGATAAATCCGGACCGATACTCGAACCGAGAAGTTAACGGTCCAGATACGAATACCAAAAAATTACCCGGACCGATAAAGAGTCGGTCCGGTAACCCGATAAAATACCCGTTAATATATGTTAATAATTTAATATTATAACTCCTAGTCCACACTCTAGTGTCCACTGTCCAGTACTCCAAAGTCCACAGGTGACAGGCCCATAAGTCCATAACCCAATGGCCCAGTCAGTGTAGCCAGTCGATAGAATTAAAGTATTAAGTCTTATAATTTATTCTCCAAATGAGAGCATCAATGAAGGTAGAAATTGTTGAAATGCTACTATGTGGAGGTGATTGGGTTAAAGAGTTATATGAAATCAAGAAAGGACACGGTAGAAAGTATTGTATGTATTCCTTTATTTATTTTTTCCTTTAACTTTATATAAATGTATACATTTTGTTCTTTCTAATGTTTTTAAGATTTTGAATCTAGCTTCAAGTAGAAGAAGAGGAACATTTAGAGTACGACTTCGCCAAGGTAATATTCTTGCTCAATTGATTTATAAGCTATTTCCTTTAAGTTTATTAAATTGAGAATTCGTAATACTAACTTTTTCAATATTTTGATTTTAGGAGGAAAGGGGAGTAGCTACTTCAACAACTTAAGTCAAGATTCAAAATGCATCAGGAAAAAAAAGAACTTAGTTAACATCAAGATTCAATATTCTGTAGCTTTTGTGTGTTGACTGTTGAGAAAAAAGAACTGGAAGGATTGTTCATTCATGTTGTTGAAACTTAGTTTTTGTGTGTTGAGTGTTGACTGTTGAAAAAATAACTGAACGGATAATTTAATATGTTCTATTTAAACTGGAAGGATATTTTGTACTTGTTATTGAAACTTAGTTTCTTCATTGAGTTGTTGAAACTGAAGGATTGGTAATTTTTGCATTGTTATTCACTTTTGTTGAATTGTTAAAATTTAGCTTACTGAAAGTAAGTTTCTAATATATTAATTGATATTAGTAGGCTTTTTATTTTAATGTTGGATTCCAATTCTATCAAGAATGCATTTCTATTTTTTTTGTGTGGCTAAAATCAGACCTGTTTCGATCCTAAAAAGAGATTCAGAATCGGATCGGAGCAGGACGATGCATATCGGTCGGATCGAAGCCGGGCCGATAATATTTCGATCCTGCATCGAATCTCATCAGGGCCAAAGCGTATCGGTCGTAACCGTCGAACCGATAAACTTAACGGTCCGGAACCCGGTATGTGATACCCGAACCTGACCGATAACAAGCCTAGGCATGTCGACATATCAAAATGTCCCGCCCTATTGTCACCCTAATTGCTTCCCCTGTCCCTTTTAACATAAAACACACGTCATCTATTAAAACCCTAAATCTACAATTGACTTCATAAGGCTCATAGTAGGGCACTTATTTAGTCCCAACACTAAACTCGGATCCACGGTGGTTGCCAACTACTCCTATATATACAATCAGATATAGTATTAGTTCCACTTCCTCCCTCGGTGAGTGCAATTTTTTTTAATTCGTCTTTGTTGTTATTGTTATTTTTCGTTTGAATTTGTATTTGCGTTTTATAAGTGTTGTTCGTAAATCTCGTAGGCTAGGTTACCTGGTATTTGCATTGTCAATTTGTACATCTACTTAGGGTTTAGCTGTTTGAACCGGCTAATTGAGTATGTCCATAGTTGTTGTTTTTATTTTGAATCTGTATCTGAGTTTTACAACTGTAGTTCCTGAATCTATCCTGCTAGGCAAACTGATATTTGCAATGTCAATTTTTTTTTTTGGATTTGTAGTTGTACTTGGGGTTTAGCTGTTTGAGCCGACTAATTGAGTGTGATTATTTGTTTTGAAATTTTAGGTTTTCTGATTTTCGATTGAAAGATGTCGAATTTGGGCGGTGGAGCAGAAGCACATGCACGTTTCAAGCAATATGAGTACAGAGCCAACTCAAGTCTTGTTCTAACTACAGATTCTCGTCCCCGTGACACTCATGAACCCTCTGGTGAACCTGAGTCTCTTTATGGAAAAATAGACCCCAAATCATTTGGTGATCGAGCTTACAAGGGTAGACCTCCGGAGTTGGATGAGAAACTTCAGAAGGCTAGGAAGAAGAAGGAGCGGGAACCACTTGTCTCTGAGCCCACTAGGCAAAGTAAGAAGAGACGACTTCAGGAAGAAAGTGTTCTTACTTCAAGTGAGGAAGGTGTTTACCAACCTAAAACCAAGGAAACTAGGGCTGCTTATGAGGCTATGCTCAGCTTGATTCAGCAGCAACTTGGTGGACAGCCACTGAACATTGTGAGTGGGGCAGCTGATGAGATGCTGGCAGTGTTAAAAAATGACAACTTTAAGAACCCCGAGAAGAAAAAGGAAATTGAAAAGCTGTTAAATTCCATCTCGAACCAGATGTTTGATCAGTTGGTGTCAATTGGGCGACTCATTACTGACTATCAGGATGGTGGCGATGCATCAGCCTCTGCTGCAGCTGATGGCGATGAAGCTCTTGACGATGATGTTGGTGTAGCTGTTGAGTTTGAGGAGAATGAAGAAGAAGAAGAAGAGAGTGACCTTGATGTGGTACCTGATGATGAAGAGGAGGACGGTGATGTGATGGAAGCCAGTGGTTCTGGCGCTATGCAGATGGGCAGTGGGATTGATGATGATGAGATGCGGGAGGCGGATGAGGGAATGGCCTTGAATGTTCAGGACATAGATGCTTATTGGCTTCAAAGAAAAATCTCTCAAGCTTACGAGCAGCAGATCGACCCGCAACAAAGCCAAAAGCTTGCTGAAGAGGTTCTAAAAATTCTTGCTGAAGGCGATGATCGTGAAGTAGAAACAAAGCTGCTGGTGCATCTCCAATTTGATAAGTTCAGTCTCATCAAATATCTTCTGAGGAACCGTCTAAAGGTAGTATGGTGTACCCGTCTTGCACGGGCTGAGGACCAAGAGAATAGAAAGAAAATTGAAGAAGAGATGTTGGGGTTGGGGCCAGATCATGTGGCGATATTAGAACAGTTGCATGCTACTAGGGCTACTGCAAAAGAGAGGCAGAAGAATCTGGAAAAAAGCATTAGGGAAGAGGCTCGGCGTCTTAAAGATGAGTCTGGTGTTGATGGTGACGGAGAAAGGAAGGCACTTGTAGATAGAGATCTTGATAATGGTTGGTTAATGGGGCAGCGCCAGTTTCTTGATCTTGACGACCTTGCATTTCAACAAGGCGGTTTGTTGATGGCAAATAAGAGATGTGAGCTTCCAGTGGGGTCTTACAGGAATCATAAGAAAGGGTACGAGGAAGTTCACGTGCCTGCATTGAAGCCAAAGCCACTAGCCCCTGGCGAAGAGCTTGTGAAGATATCCTCCATTCCAGAGTGGGCTCAACCAGCGTTCAGTGGGATGACCAAATTGAACAGGGTGCAGAGTAAAGTATATGAGACTGCCCTCTTTTCTCCAGAGAACATTTTGCTCTGTGCTCCAACTGGTGCTGGCAAGACCAATGTGGCTATGCTCAGTATACTTCAGCAAATTGCACTAAACCGCAACGAAGATGATGGAACATTCAACCACAACAACTATAAGATTGTATATGTGGCACCCATGAAAGCACTTGTTGCTGAAGTGGTTGGTAATCTCTCCAGGCGTTTGGAACATTATGGTGTCGCGGTGAAAGAGTTGAGCGGTGATCAAACATTAACTCGTCAACAGATTGAAGAGACTCAAATTATTGTGACCACCCCAGAGAAGTGGGATATTATAACCAGAAAGTCAGGCGATCGCACATATACACAACTTGTTAAACTACTTATTATTGATGAGATACATCTCCTGCATGACAATCGAGGCCCTGTCTTGGAGAGTATCATCGCAAGAACTATTAGACAGATTGAAACCACAAAAGAGCATATCCGGCTTGTTGGATTGTCAGCAACTCTTCCAAATTATGAAGACGTGGCTGTGTTTTTGCGAGTTGATCTGAAGAAAGGACTCTTCCATTTTGACAATAGCTATAGGCCTGTGCCGTTGGCTCAACAGTATATTGGTATCACTGTTAAGAAGCCACTACAGAGATTCCAGTTGATGAATGACGTTTGCTATGAGAAGGTGATTAGTGGTGCAGGAAATCATCAGGTGCTTATTTTCGTCCATTCAAGGAAGGAAACATCTAAAACAGCTCGCGCAATACGGGATACTGCACTTGCTAATGACACCCTTGGTAAGTTTTTGAAGGAGGACAGTGTAGCTCGGGAAATTCTACAGTCTCAAACTGAGCTTGTCAAGAGCAATGATCTCAAAGATCTTTTACCATATGGTTTTGCTATTCACCATGCGGGGTTGGTTAGAACCGATCGGCAACTTGTTGAGGATCTTTTTGCTGATGGCCATGTGCAAGTGTTGGTTTCAACTGCCACTTTAGCATGGGGTGTCAATTTACCTGCACATACTGTCATTATAAAAGGTACCCAGATATACAATCCTGAAAAAGGAGCATGGACTGAACTCAGTCCTCTTGATGTTATGCAAATGCTTGGCCGTGCTGGAAGGCCTCAATTTGACACGTATGGTGAAGGAATCATCCTTACTGGACATAGCGAGTTGCAGTATTATCTGTCCTTGATGAATCAGCAACTCCCTATTGAAAGTCAGTTCATATCTAAGCTGGCCGACCAGTTGAATGCTGAGATTGTCCTTGGGACAGTCTTGAACGCGAAAGAGGCGTGTAAATGGCTCCTATACACTTACCTCTATGTTCGCATGGTACGGAATCCCACACTTTATGGTCTAGCTGCTGATGCTCTTAAAACTGATTATGCTTTGGAGGAAAGGCGTGCTGACTTGGTAAGTCTTGTGTATTTTCCACTTGCTGATTGTTTTTTTTTCTTTACTTTTATTTATATCTAAGTTTCATTACTGAAGTTCCAAGAATGCACTGGAAAATACAAAGAAAGGTTTACAATATTACTATCACTGTTCATCCCCAGATACTCCAAAAAGTCAAAATACAGAGACAGATTTTCTATCCTGTTGTGTTCCTGAACCACAAATATAAATTGTGAAGAAAATTATTTTTAACAAAATATGTGTTTTTTTTGTCGTTCAAAGCATCTCTTATTCCTCTCTAATCAAATTGTCCACATGATACACAAATGAATGTTTTCCAGATCTGTTCCCGTCTTTGACAACTCTCACAGATCTATGTGCTGACATAAAATTCATAGCATTTTGGTGCTTTGTGGGGGGGGGGGGGGGGGCTGTAAATATGCACTCTGATACATAAATTGTCGGCTTTTTGCTTCAAGGGAGATTTTTCTGTTCGGTTATTTTCATGTTACTTTGGAATTGTGATCAAGTATTATAGTACAAAATTTATGAGCTTTTGCTTCAAAGGAGGTTTTCTGCCAGATGCTCAGTTTGATTTATCCTCAGTGTTTATAATCTTACATTACGTTGATTCCATTATGGGCTTTGCTTTAGAGGAGAAGTTCTGTTGGTGGTTTTGGTGGTTTTCAGTTTGTGTTACTTCAAAATTGTGACTAGGTACTCCCGGTACAAAATTTATGAGTTTTTGCTTCAAATGAGAATTTCTGTTCTTAGTTTAACAATAGTTAAATCATTGGTAGCTGCCCTTCTTGGTGAGTTGATGCCAGCTAGTTGTTTATATGGAGAGCTAGACTCGATTAGTTTGAATGGAACAGAGCAGAGACTAACCTTTAGTAGAATTGTTCCTATGATAATCAATGGTAGTAACATTTAATGCACTTTGAAATTGCTGTTCTGTCTGATGGTGCGTCGTGTGCTGGTATTTTTGACATTCAAATTGTATTTTGTTGCCATCTTAATGTTGAAGAGCATCTATATTTCCTTTGGAGTTTGAAATACTTACTTGCATGCAGGTTCATTCTGCTGCTATATTGCTGGACAAGAATAACTTGGTCAAGTATGACAGGAAAAGTGGATATTTCCAGGTGACTGACTTGGGTCGCATTGCAAGTTATTATTATATAACTCATGGGACAATTTCCACCTACAATGAGTATTTGAAGCCTACCATGGGTGATATTGAGCTTTGTAGGCTTTTCTCTCTTAGTGAGGAATTCAAATATGTAACAGTCAGACAAGATGAGAAAATGGAATTGGCGAAGCTTCTAGATCGTGTTCCTATTCCGATAAAAGAGAGTCTTGAGGAGCCTAGTGCCAAGATCAATGTTCTATTGCAGGCATATATTTCACGGCTGAAGCTTGAAGGGTTGTCTCTGTCATCCGACATGGTTTATATAACTCAGGTATGCTGTGTTGTATATATAACCTCTTACTTTAGTTGCTTAATATTTCTTTTTTCATTCGTTGATTTAGTATTATCTGATAGCAAATTATCTAACTTAGTTCTTTGCTTTTGCAGAGTGCTGCGCGTCTGATGCGAGCCCTTTTTGAGATTGTTCTGAAGAGGGGATGGGCTCAGTTAGCTGAGAAGGCCTTAAAATGGTGCAAAATGATAAGCAAGAGGATGTGGAGTGTACAGACACCACTTCGCCAATTCCATGGCATACCAAATGAGATCTTGATGAAGTTGGAGAAGAAAGATTTGGCTTGGGAGCGTTATTATGATCTTTCGTCACAAGAGTTGGGAGAGCTTATCCGGTTCCCAAAGATGGGGAGGTTGTTACACAAGTTTATTCATCAGTTCCCAAAGCTGAACCTCGCAGCACATGTTCAACCAATTACCCGGTCAGTCTTGAGGGTTGAATTGACTATTACACCGGATTTCCAATGGGAAGACAAGGTTCATGGTTTTGTAGAACCTTTCTGGATAATTGTTGAAGATAATGATGGGGAGTATATTCTTCATCATGAATATTTCATGCTGAAGAAGCAGTATATTGATGAAGACCATACTTTGAATTTCACAGTCCCAATATATGAGCCATTGCCCCCTCAGTACTTCATTCGCGTCGTCTCTGACAGATGGCTAGGATCCCAGACTGTTTTGCCTGTCTCTTTCCGCCACCTGATTTTGCCAGAGAAATATCCTCCTCCCACCGAGTTACTAGACTTACAACCTCTGCCAGTTACTGCATTGAGGAATCCATCATATGAAGCACTTTATCAAGATTTCAAGCATTTCAATCCGGTTCAGACTCAGGTTTTTACAGTGTTGTACAATTCAGATGACAATGTATTGGTTGCAGCTCCAACTGGTAGTGGGAAGACTATTTGCGCCGAATTTGCCATATTGAGGAATCATCAGAAAGGGCCTGATAGTACCATTCGTGCTGTGTATATAGCTCCACTAGAGGCTCTTGCCAAGGAGCGGTTCAGTGATTGGAAAAAGAAATTTGGGGACCATCTGGGAATGAGAGTTGTTGAATTAACTGGGGAGACAGCAAGTGATCTGAAGCTGTTGGAGAAGGGTCAACTAATTATCAGCACACCTGAGAAATGGGATGCTTTATCTCGTCGCTGGAAACAACGTAAGCATGTTCAGCAAGTCAGTCTTTTCATTGTTGATGAATTGCACCTGATTGGTGGTCAAGCTGGCCCAATCCTGGAGGTGATCGTTTCTCGGATGAGATATATCTCAAGCCAGGTTGAGAACAAGATCCGCATCGTTGCTTTGTCAACTTCCTTAGCTAATGCCAAGGATTTGGGAGAATGGATTGGGGCTACATCTCATGGGCTCTTCAACTTTCCACCTGGTGTAAGGCCTGTGCCACTGGAAATACACATTCAAGGTGTTGATATTGCTAACTTTGAAGCCAGGATGCAAGCCATGACAAAACCCACATATACTGCAATAGTCCAACATGCAAGGAAGGGAAAACCTGCAATTGTGTATGTTCCCACAAGGAAGCATGCTCGCTTGACTGCTGTAGATCTGATGACTTATTCAAGCCTGGACAGCGAAGACACACCTATATTTCTGCTACGATCTGCAGAAGAGCTGGAGCCTTTCGTGGGCAGGATCGGTGAACCTATGCTGCAAGAGACACTTAAGTATGGTGTGGGCTACTTGCATGAGGGGTTGAGTGCCACTGATCAGGATATAGTGAAGACATTGTTTGAAACTGGATGGATTCAAGTTTGTGTGATGAACGGTACAATGTGTTGGGGAGTACCGCTATCTGCGCATTTGGTGGTGGTCATGGGAACACAGTACTATGATGGTAGGGAAAATGTGCACACTGATTATCCTGTTACTGATTTGTTGCAGATGATGGGCCATGCCAGTCGACCTCTTGTGGATAACTCTGGGAAGTGTGTTATCCTCTGCCATGCACCACGCAAGGATTACTACAAGAAGTTTTTGTATGAAGCATTCCCAGTTGAAAGCCATCTGCAACACTATCTCCATGATAATTTGAATGCTGAGGTAGTGGTTGGAGTTATTCAGAACAAGCAGGATGCTGTTGATTACCTTACATGGACCTTCATGTACAGAAGGCTGACACAGAATCCAAATTACTACAATCTTCAGGGTGTTAGTCATAGGCATCTGTCTGACCAACTCTCGGAGCTAGTGGAGAATACCATCAGTGACTTGGAGGCAAGCAAGTGTGTTACTGTTGAGGATGAATTTTTGCTTTCACCTTTGAATCTCGGAATGATAGCGTCATATTATTATATCAGTTACACTACAATAGAACGTTTTAGCTCCTCTGTGACCTCCAAAACGAAGTTGAAGGGCTTGCTGGAAATATTGGCCTCAGCATCGGAGTTTGAACAGCTGCCGATACGACCAGGTGAAGAGGAGTTGATAAGAAGGTTGATTAATCACCTGCGTTTCTCTTTTGAGAATCCGAAATACACAGATCCTCATATCAAGGCTAATGCTCTTTTGCAAGCCCATTTCTCTAGGCAAGTGCTGGGTGGAAATCTTGCTTCTGACCAGCAAGAGGTGCTTCTTTCTGCTACTAGGCTGCTTCAAGCAATGGTTGATGTTATTTCCAGTAATGGTTGGCTTAGTCTAGCACTTCTAACAATGGAGGTGAGCCAGATGGTGACACAGGGAATGTGGGAACGTGACTCGATGCTTCTCCAGCTTCCACACTTCACAAAGGAATTGGCTAAGAAGTGCCAAGAAAATCCAGGAAAGAGTGTAGAGACAGTGTTTGATTTAGTGGAGATGGAAGATGTCGAGAGGCGTGAGCTCTTGCAAATGTCGGACTTGCAGCTTCTGGATATCGCCCGGTTCTGTAATCGGTTTCCAAATATTGATTTGACGTATGATGTGCTGGACAGTGATAATGTTAGTGTGGGAGACGATGTAAGTGTGCAGGTCACCCTTGAGCGAGATCTTGAGGGTAGAACAGAAGTTGGACCTGTTTTTTCACCTAGATATCCCAAGGCCAAGGAGGAAGGATGGTGGCTTGTCGTCGGGGATACAAAGAGCAACCAATTACTGGCCATTAAGAGAGTTACCCTCCAAAGGAAGTCTAGGGTCAAGCTGGATTTCGCTGCGCCTGCAGAAGCTGGAACGAGGAACTACACACTCTATTTCATGTGTGATTCTTATTTGGGTTGTGACCAGGAATATAGCTTTACACTTGATGTTAAAGGGGCAATGACTGAAGATGACGGTTAAAGAGAATGATGTAGCTTTTTTTCCCATGAGTACTTTTCCTAAATGCTTGATTTACTACTGAGACAAGCTAATGGTGATTAGTTATGTTGCTTTCAGTTGTACTAGATCCATCCTTTTTGATAAGCTAGACTTTAATGGCAATCTGCAGCTGCTTTATAAGCTTCAGTAACTGGTTGGAAATTCTGGTGAAATGGTATGTCATGTTTATTTAATTATCATTATTGTTTTTCTCAGTTGAGGTTTCTCCTCTCTCCCTTCCCCGTGTCTTCCTCATCCACTGGGCAGGTATGTTGATCTGATCTTTGATCCCTGAATAAATCCTGCCGTCTGATGTATTTAGCGCCTACTTGAACTATAGATTTTGCAGTTAGGAAGATGATTGGGCCCTCTCAACTGAAATTTTAGTTCTGTTTGTAAGAGTGGGAACAAGGTTCAGTGGTTGCAAGCATTATTATTCATCCTCCTTTTCCTTTGCTTACTCCGCAAATTTCAATCGTGCCTAGGTCGAATAAAGTAATTCTTAATTATTCTTTTCTAGATTTTGGTTCTTTTTAGACCTATTTTGTAGGACTACGAAGAAATAATTGAGTTACATATTCCGGTAGTGTCTGTATTTGAATTTGCTACAAATTACTGCAGACTGACAGGGGAAGATAGATTGGTGAAGTGAAATGCCTTTTGTAGTGTTATTTAGGCTAAAGACATAGATTTACCCCTAAAGTATATCCGAAATCTCGATATTACACTCAAATTATTAAGACCACCTATTAACACATGACAATCTTAAAAGTGAATTTAACTCCTTCCAAGTTGATGTGGCATAAAATATAAACTTAATTGAAAAAGAGGCGCTTTTTAGTAATTTTTTCAATGCAAAATCTATATTTTTGTAATCTCCATCCCCCACCCTCCCTTTCTTCTTCATTGCAAAGCCTCTCATCTCCTATTTAACAAGGAATCAAATTTTGAAGAACCAAACTTTCTGAAGAAATGGCAGCAGAAGTGGCTGTAGTAAAACTCATAACCTAATTCAACACCATTAACACCATCACCACTTAGAATGTCAGCCACCACTACCCCACCTACTTCAAAACCTACCAAGAAAGCTCAAAAACAAAGAATCAATGTTTGATTCCCTTTTGACACCAAAGTTTTACACTACTGATTTTGATAAAATGGAACCCTTTTCAACACTAAGATCAACAAGAACTTGAATGAAATTGAAAAATAAATGAAATTGAAATTGGAAGTGCTGATTTTGGGATGAAATCTTATTCGAGTTACCGTTGTTTTGGGATCCATTTCATGTAGGAAGTATTGTTTCCATGGTTGAGGTTTGAAATCTTGTACTAATTTCCATTGGAAGCCATTAAAAGAAGCTTCAAAGCTTGGTACCAAAAAATGGGTTTCTGCAATGAGATTTGTTTTCGAGCGGAATTGTTGCAATAAATTGGCTACATTTCGTGGAGTTTGTATATTAATTTTGAGACTGATTGTGAAGATTTGTGATGATTTTGAGTAGAAAATCGTGAAAGCGAAGAAGAAGCATTGGGTGACATGGATTTTCTTTAAAATAAAATCTGACATAATACCTGATTGTGGCAGTGACGTGACAATGATGTGGTGCAAGTGTAAAGCACCTCTCATTAAGTGACTGGTTATATGAGTGATAAGGTTAAACTAAATTCACTTTTAAGATCGGCATGAATGTAATAGATCGCCTTAATAGTTGAGTGTGATATCGAGATTTCGGGTATATAACAGATGACTTTTATATTTGCACCTTTTTATGAATTTTTTATTGTCTTCTTTAATTCAACAGTTAAATTGAAGTTACTGCTTTGATGATCATATTTCTTTTTGCACTCATCTTCTTATTAAATTTACCATAGATGTCCCGATTTTTTTATGCAAATATAAAGAATAAATTGCAATTTGGTCATTTATGCTTATTGAGAATAATATATAAGGAATTTTGAGATTTTGAAAAAATTATTTAATTTTAGCTTAGGTAATGGCGCCTCGTCACCGGATCATTGGAAAAATTATTTATAATTAGGTAATTGTAGGGATTTGTTGGATGTAAAACACACAAGTAAGGCACAGCGGAAGTTTAAAATTTTGTTTACTTACTTGCTCCAACAAAGATCGTCTGGTATGATTATGCGATAATTCAAATCTGCAAAAACATGAAAATTTACAGTTTATGCTTTTAATGCAGTCTCTACTAAAAGGTGCACACGCGATTGTCAATCCGGGTGCAAGCCTTGCTTCAGTATATTCCTTTGCCCAAGAAAGCTAGGAAATCTTGGCAGAGGTTTGAGAGAATTTATTTCCTGAACTCTAAGTTCAGAAAGTGAAAAATGAGTTCTACTGAAATTATGGGTTAAGTGTCAAATATATAGTGAGAAAACCCTAAACCTAATCAGATTTGGATCAGGCTTCAAAACCCATCCAAATTCAAGATGGGCGTCGAACTGGGCCCATTATCTTGCTTCCTTTATTTATTTTCTCAGACGTTTTAGTTCTAATTAAATCCAAGACTTAATTTTAACTTAATTAATTAATTTTCATCAAATGAAAATTATCCCATAATTCATTATAAAATAAAATATCTTGATTCAAAATCCGATATTTTACATTCTCTCAATATACCCTTAGACCGAAAAGACAATCGACTTAGCGACTTTGTGCCTTCACACACCCAAGACTGACCAAATCAAGGTTCACACTAACTCTGCACGGCACGCGGTGACCCCGATATGTGAAAAGACGTTTACAAGACTCAAGTAAACAAACCTCATGTGAGATGATAAATTTCTTTCATTCGCGACACACTCGATCAAGCTTAAGATTTGCCAAGTGTCTATCCAATGGCGATCACTTTATCTCATCTATATTAGTCGACAACTAGACCATATCCTAGATATGTCTCTTGCGTTGCCAATGACTTGGTCGACCTAACATCTCCGGTAGTGAGTGTTCTCTCGAAATTCCAATCGAGGAATGAATCCTATTCTTGGCTCAACCACCACTCAATCTACTTCGTGTGCACCCAATACAAGCCGTCTCGCCTCAACCTATAAGGCATTTGAGCTTAGGGCGGGATCAAAGTGCATTACTCGTAAACAAGGTGATATTGACCTCAAGTCTAAGGACCTCTATCTCCCACGTCGCGATAATACTCTAGATATGTATAACAAATAGTTTATCGCCAGGTATGCCAATACTCCTCAAGAGTATCCACGTGTCCATCACTAGCAACTATTGCTGCGATAAGTGAGATATACTACATTCTCTAAGAATGTGATGCGGACCACATGGACTTATAACATATCATTGATATCCCATTCTCAATGATCATTAGTCTAGGCTATTTTAAGAACTACACTCTATCATTAATATCTCACACACTATTAATGACAATGTAAGTTCAAGGGATGCGCATTAATGAATAATATAAACAATCAAATAATAATTCAATAATTGCAAATGCCAAGTATATATTAATCTTATTAATAATATGAATGTGTTCAAGTACACGTGCTCAAAATGATTGTTTCTAGGACATATATACTTTCAATCTCCCACTGCCTAGAGCGATCACAATGTATCTAATGCCCATATTTTGAAATGACCATTATGCTTGACCAAGCTTAATGGTTTAGTAAATAGTCCGCTAGATTATTTTCGGTGGGAATATAGTCTATCTTTATTTCTTCTCGCTCACCATCTCCCCGAGAATGTGGTATTTCCTTGGTACACGCTTGTTTCTATTCGTTGATCTTGGTTCCTTAGCGAGCAATCGCACGATGTTGTCACAATAAATCGTTATTGGACAACCGGTACTGAACAACCCCTAATTCCTTTAAGAACTGGATATCGCGACGAACTTTCTTTACCGACTTCCGATCCGGCATGTACTCGGCTTCGTTGTCGAATCGGCGGTTGTAGCTTGCTTGGAACTCTTCCAACTAACTACTCCACCATTTAAAATGAAGGCATAACGGTGAGATTTGAAGTCATCAAGATCCTGTCAAAGCTAACATCGGTGTACCCGGTAGCTACTAGCTCTTCTTGTCCGCCATAGACTAAGAAGTATTCTTTAGTTCGTCTAAGATACTTAAGAATACTCTTGATCGCTTCGATGTTCCTCCCGTGATTCTCGCTGAATTTGCAAGTCATGCTAAGTCATAGGCCACATCCGGCCTTATGCAGTCATGACATACATGATTGATCCTATAGTGAAGATATGGGATTCTCTTCACGCGCTCAGTTCTCGCAGTGGAAGGACAATCCTTCCGACAACTTGATGCCTTGACCCATGTGAAGATTCCCTTTCTTGGAATTTTCCATGAGAAACGTTTTAGCACTTTGTCTATGTATACGATGTGATGTACCCCAACAATCTATTAGGTCTATCTCTGTAGATTCTAATTCCAAGAATGTAGCGAGCTTCACCCAAGTCCTTCATCACGAAGGTTACGGATAACCATTCTTTGACCGATTGCATGAGAGTTTTATTGTCTCCCATTATCAATATGTCATCTACATATATAACAACGAAGACAATGCTCTCATTTGTGCGTTTACTATAAACGCATCGGATCTTCCTTGCTTCTAACAAAGTCAAACGATTTGATTGCTTTGTCAAAACAAATGTTCCAACTCCTCGAGGCTTGCTTAAGTCCATAAATGGACTTTTGTAGTTTGCATCTTGCTTTGGGTTGAGTCTTAGATGTAAAACCCTCCGGTGTATCATATACACCTCCAATTAGATTACCATTGAGGAAGCGGTTTTAACATCCATTTGCCAAATATGATAATCATAGTATGCATTTATAGCAAGCAAAATCCGAATGGACTTAATCTTTCGGCAAAGTAAAAGTTTCATCATAATCGACCGTGCCGTTGATTATAACCTTTAGCCACCAATCTTGCTTTATAAGTCAGTATTTTGCCATATCGTCAATCTTCTTCAAGACCCATTTGCATCCTATGGGTCTAACCTCGTTGGCAAGTCAACCAAGTTCCATACTTGGTTTATGTACATAGACTCCATTTCGGATTTCATGGCTTCTTGCCATCTCGTGAATCAATGTCTAACATTGCTTCGTTGTAAGTAGTAGGCTCATCATCGTGAATATCTATCTCATTATGTGTTTCAACAAGGAGATTAAGTCTTTCAGTGCACGATGAGTCCTAGTGGTCTCTGAGTTGAACATTCTGCGTTTGATGTCTGTGTATTTTGATTTTGAGAAGATGTTTGTGTGTTGGACAATCCACCACTTTGAGAACTTTCAGAATATCATTTTGAATAGGATGATGCAACTATTGTGTCATCTGTCATCGTTGTGCATGAGGGTCTTGCATTTCGCAGATCCTCACAACACTCCCATCGGGTCGGCGTACTCTAAGTACCCAATCATCATCAAATACTCCCACTGAATCCTTGTCTAGGTTATTTGACAAGAGGTCATTCTCTACATTATTTTGTACTTCTTAAATTTCTTCAAGTTCTATTATTTTGTTGCAACTCTGTTCCTTGTAGATATAGTCTTCTTCAAGGAAAGTTGCATTTCTGGAAACAATTACTTTATGTTCCTCAGGAAGATAGAAGTAGTACCCTCTTGTTTCCTTAGGATACCCTACAAAATAATACTTCTCACTTTTAGATTCCAATTTGTCAAAAGCAACTTCTTTACATACGCAGGCACCCTGTGGTCGTGTGTTTAAGTCTTGCTTCTTGCCATTCCATATCTCATATGGAGTTTTCTCAACTGACTTTGATGGAACTCTATTCAAAATGTAGATTGAGCTTTGCAATGCATATCCCCATAGGTATGTTGGTAGAGCTGAGAAGCTCATCATGGATCTAACCATATCTAATAAGGTACGATTTCTCCTCAAAGAACACCATTCATTTGTGGCGTTAAGGTGTCCATTCGAATGGACTCCATGGCTTCAAATAATCTAGAAATTCTTTACTTAAGTACTCACCTCCTCGATCGATCGAAGAGTTTTAATACTTGTTTCAAGTTGCTTCTCTACTGACTTGTACTCATGAATTTCTCAAAGCTTGGACTTATGCTTCATAAGATACACATGCCCAAACCTCGAGAAATCGTGCGTAAAAGTGATGAAATAAAGAAAGTCTCCCTTAGCTTGAGTTGGAAAAGGCCCACATACATCGGTATGGACTAACTCAAGCACCTCTTTCGCACGTACTCCTTTCCCGAAGTGATTTGGTTGTCATCTTTCCTCTTAAGCAAGATTCGCAATCACCATATGACTCTAAGTCAAATGGTTCTAAGTAATCTAATTTCTCAATCTTGCTATCCTTGATTCATTGATGTGACCAAGTCTGCAATGCCATAAGTAGGTGGGATTTCTTTGATTACTTATTTTAGCTCTTTTATTTTGTATATTGAAAATTTCATGGCTCTGATTTAGAACATACAATCCATCCACAAGCGAGCATTTCCACAAATAAAACCTTTATAAGACAAAACATAGTTTCCATTGGTAATATGTGAGAAAACCCTCAATGTCTAACATAGGGATAAAAATAATATTTCTTGTCAAAGACGGACAAAATAACAATTATTAAGTTCTAAACAAAAGCACGAAGGTAAATCTAGTCTATAAGTCCCCACGCGTTGCGCATCAACTCTAGCTCCATTGCCAACGCGTGATCTACTTCCCAAGGTCCAACCTTTCACACACATTAGCCCGCACATTATTACAAATGTGCGAGCCACAGCGGTATCAATACCCAACGGTGAGAATTAGTTATAGACATATTTATTTCAATAACAAACATACCTTGTCCAGCAGGCGGCACTCAGGCCTTGTCTCCCAGATACTGCGATCTTCTTCCAATGTCCTTTCTCTTACAATTGAGGCGACATCAAGCCTATCTTGGCCTTCTTTCGAACAACTCCTTTAGGTTTCATAGTGGGTTTGGCGGCCGCCTTACCCTTCTTCTTCTCGCATATTCTTACCCTTAGGTTTGAACTTGCTAGATGAGCCCACCACGAAAGCTTTACCTTTGGAGTGGACGACTCGAAGGTCTTCAACATATTATGAAGTTCGGGAGACTTGCTTTCGTTCCATTCATGTTGTAATTCACAAAGTTCTCAAAGAAACCGAGCGAGTTCAAGATTAGATTAACGAAACATTCACAGCGGCCGTTCAATCGGCCAACCTCTCAATTAATCCAATCATCTTCAAAACATGTTGTGACACTTGACCCCTTCGTTTAGCTTACACTTAAAAGATCTCTCAACGGTTCATACTCCATTGTTTGAGGCGCGAGTCATGAGACTCTTCAAGTGTTCTAGCATCTCGTTGGGGCCCGTATTTTCATCTTGTCTTTGTAACTCAAGTCATGTAAGATAGCATAACACATCAGTCTTGAAAGATCATCAAGATATTTCGATAGTCGCTTTGTCAAACAGAGCATACTCTTCGTAATCTTCACAGGATCGTAGGAGTGGTGTATCAATACATACTCAATCTTTTCTAATCGCAGCACAAACGCAGATTTCTTAACCATCGGAAAATTGGCTCCATTCAACTTGTTCGTTTCAACCAACATTTTAAGTGATAGATTCGACATCAGAAGAAAAGATAGACTTGAAATTAATACTTTAATATAATTTCTATTCAACACATTCATTAACTAACTAACTAACATGGTCTTTAGTTTAATTAGCTCCACTATTTTAACATACTCTTTGACCCCATAAAGAATACTGACTCATATCAAATACGGCCATAATGGGCCAAGATCCAAACTCATGTTGTCTCGCGTTTCTTTGAGGTGATAACTTCAACAACACGATCTGGTAGGTCTAAACCAATTGCAAACAATTTGCAACTCTTGGTTGACCGAATGTTCTAAACAATTCGATCTGCGTCCTCTACCGTCCGACACTGGCGCCAAGACAAATAGCAAGTCAACCAGTTATGCGATCGCAATTATGTATCTAAGTGGGCTTAGCCTTCATCAAGAAAACACCTGGGTGTAAATACTCACGAAGGTTTATCACCTACTACAACATTTATACGCATCTATGAAAGTGCGAGTCCTCGTAGACTTAGAGCAAATCTTTGGGCATAAATACTCATCTCGTAGAAAGGATTTTGCACCACAATCAATTATAACTGACGACGTTCATTTTAAATGAGACTTGTATTAAATTTGGGAACATTTTAATTGTGGTTATGACGAGATCAACTATTATATCATACATCATATGAAATCCTATCATGCAATTTCTAAACACATTTAGATGAAACCATCAAACCCAATAGCATGATATAAGATGGTTTTAATCATATCTTTGGTAGCGCCTACCGGACAATTATAGCGATCGTTGAAAGTAAACAATTCTGGCGCCGCTACCTGCATAATAATTGCGGACTTATTCTAATTATTTAAATGACAATCAATTAAATAATTAGGAGAAACAATTAATTTGTGCACACATTATCAAATAATATGCTAAATAACAATAATTGTGGGTTAATTAATTTTGTTTCAATTTAGGAAATATTTAAATTCAAAATTTAAACTCAATTTTCAATTTTCGAAATTTTCTGCTCATCCAAACAGTCTCTTAATAATTCAGAAATTAAAATTTAATTTTCAGGGGTATTTCTGCAATTTTTAGAACCTTAAAATATTTACAGATTTACCCAGGGACCAAATCTGCTTTTCTGAAATTTACAGATTGACCCAGGGACTGAATCTGCTGATTTTAAAAACTTTTAAAATTCTAGAAAATATCTCAGGGACTAATTTGTAATTTTCAGAACTTAAAATATTTTCAGATTTGTTAAAGGACCAATCTACAATTTAAAACCCTAATTTTAATTGCAAAAGGTCCTTACACTATTTCAAATTTTCAAAATCAAATCCAACTCAAATCAAATTTGGGATTGATTTGGTAAATTGACTAATTAAAACACACCAAGCGATGGCACACGTCGGGACGAACTCACCTGGTTTTCACCACCGATTTGGCCCACGGTGGCGGACCGACGCCACGCCGTGATTCTAAACCGTCGGTGGTGTTCCTTTTCCGTCATCGTTGCCGTATAACACTACCACCATTAGATTCCTCGCCGAGACGAACACGGTGGTATTATTACTTTCGATTTCGCCGTGGTGGCGGAAACCGCTCGCCGTCGGCGGTTCCGGCAACAAATTTTTTCTTGTTCACGTCGTGAACGATCGCGATCATCGTTCGCCATGAAGCGATGCTACATCGCTCATCGCCCCAATTTTTTTTTTTTTTTAAATCTGCACTGTTCACTCCGGAGCGATCGCGACATTGTTCACGTCGAACGATGGCGTGATTGTTCATAGTGACGATGGTGACGATACGAATTTTATTTTATTTTTTTTAAAATTCCGAAAATCAATTCTAAATCAACACAATTAATTTCCCACATATTGTTATTAAAGATTATCGTATAATCATTAAACCATGCAGGCTCACGATATCGTAGGAATTTGTTGGATGTAAAACACAAGTAAGGCAACGGAAGTTTAAAATTTTGTTTACTTACTTGCTCCAACAAAGATCGTGCGTATGATTATGCGATAATTCAAATCTGCAAAACATGAAAACTTACGATTTATGCTTTTAATGCGCTCTACTAAAAGTGCGCACGCGATTGTCAATCCGTGCAAGCCTTGCTCAGATATTCCTTTGCCCAAGAAAGCTAGGAAATCTTGGCAGAGGTTTGAGAGAATTTATTTCTGAACTCTAAGTTCGTAAAGTGAAAAATGAGTTCTCTTGAAATTATGGGTTAAGTGCCAAATATATAGTGAGAAACCCTAAACTAATCGATTTGGATCGGGCTTCAAACGACCCAAATCCAAATTCAGATGGGCGATCGAACTGGGCCCATCATTATGATTCCTTTATTTATTTTCTGCACGTTTTAGTTCTAATTAAATCCAAGACTTAATTTTAACTTAATTAATTAATTTTCATCAAATGAAAATTATACCATAATTCATTATAAAATAAAATATCTTGATTCAAAATACGATATTTTACATTCTCTCAATATACCCTTAGACCGAAAAGACAATTGACTTAGTGTGACCCTTTAGGCCTTCACACATCGGCACTTGACCAAATCAAGGTTCACACGGAACTCCTAGACGGCGCCGGTGACGGACCCAATATGTGAAGTACGTTTACAAGACTCAAGTAAACAAACTTCTATGTGAGATGATAAATTCCTTTCATTCGCGACACACTCGATCAAGCTTAAGATTTGCCAAGTGTCTATCCAAATGGCTTGATCACTTTATCTCATCTATATTAGTCGACAACTAGACCATATCCTAGATATGTCTCTTGCATTGGCCAATGACTTGGTCGACCTAACATCTCGGTGGTGAGTGTTCTCGAAATTCAATCGAGGAATGAATCCTATTCTTGGCTCAACCACCACTTCAATCTACTTCAGAATGCACCCAATACAAGCCGTCTCAACCTATAAGGCATTTGAGCCAGACGGGATCAAAGTGCATTACTCGTAAACAAGGTGATATTGACCTCAAGTCTAAGGACCTCTATCTCCCACGCCGATAATACTCTAGATATGTATAACAAATAGTTTATCGCCAGGTATGCCAATACTCTCTAAGAGTATCCATGTGTCCATCACTAGCAACTATTGCTTGCGATGAAGTGAGATATACTACATTCTCTAAGAATGTGATCGCACTACATGTCGACTTATAACATATCATTGATATCCCATTCTCAATGATCATTAGTCTAGGCTATTTTAAGAACTACACTCTATCATTAATATCTCACACACTATTAATGACAATGTAAGTTCAAGGGATGCACATTAATGAATAATATAAACAATCAAATAATAATTCAATAATTGCAAATGCCAAGTATATATTAATCTTATTAATAATATGAATGTGTTCAAGTACATGTGCTCCTAAAATGATTGTTTCTAGGACATATATACTTTCAGTAATGACAAGCGGCATGACCTAAACTAAAATGTGTTCATGCCGTCTCATCACCTAAACTAAAAATTAAATAATTTCTCAATCTTAAGATTTCATATTATTCCCCATAATCGACCAAATTGCAACATATTTGTATAACGGCAGGGTTATATATACAACTATATTTATAACGAGGGTATATGAGCTCTAAATCGTAAAGTTGAGTGATATATTTGCACCTCTTATTTTTATTATATTCAAACAATGATATAGTAAAATTGTCATTTTATTTATATTTTTTAAGGCCGTGCCAAATCAATAACGGGATCAACTATCAGTCATACGTGATAACCAAACCATCTTATGTATATACTGTATATCTCGTGACTTGGAATCTTGGAAAATAAATAATCTGCTCCTTTAGTTGTCAAATATTTCATCTTGCGGTTCGTACATTAAGCCAACGAACTGTAAGCATTTTTAAAAAATTAATTAATTACAGTTCGCTTGTCAGCCAGTAATTAGTCTGTTTTTTAAATACTGCAAACGACGTTAATGGGATGCCGTGAAATAAAGTGATAGTCCGCAACATAACTCACGAACAACCACTTTTAGTATGTAATTTTTTTTACATACCGTTTTGATCTTTAAGCTTCAAAAACATGTCCTTTAGGCGCCGGATTGCATTTTATATGTTCAGTAGTAATTTGAAGGTGTTGCCTATTATTTATATTTGCACTTGTGGAGATTTAACTTTATTTTATTTTAAAAAAAACATTTATGTTCAAATTGAGTCTCCTTTATTGCAGTAAAAATTTGTTAGAACCGTAAGACTTTGAGATTATTTTCCTCAAATGACTTTGTTCCATTAGATAAGAATATATACATATTTTACAGTAACTAGGAAGAGTAAGTCTTGCCTGGATTAATCTAGAATAATCCTAAGAATATTTCTATACATTAATCTACCTACCATATAGAATGGATACTACATTAATGAGAGATAATACACCATATTCTAACAATATACAGAATATTCTTAACATTTATTAATAATATTTTATCACTCCCCGCAGTCGAAGCTGGAGGACGGCGAATGTTGAGACTGTCCCGAAATTCTTCAAAGAGTATCGGCGATAGTCCTTTTGTGAAGATATCAACAATCTGATGTCGCGTCGGAACCATATTCTAACAATATACAGAATATTCTTAACATTTATTAATAATATTTTATCACTCCCCGCAGTCGAAGCTGGAGGACGGCGAATGTTGAGACTGTCCCGAAATTCTTCAAAGAGTATCGGCGATAGTCCTTTTGTGAAGATATCAACAATCTGATGTCGCGTCGGAACATGTAAAACTCGCACTTGTCCGCGACTCACCTTTTCACGGACAAAATGAATATCTAACTCAATATATTTAGTGCGTTGATGATGGATGGGACTCCCGGATAGATAGATCACACTAATGTTATCACAATATACCATAATAGCCATCAGAATGGGGCAATGAAGCTCAAGTAAAAGATTCCGATTTCGGCGTAGTCGGATACAACATTCGCGCGGTACTCGAAGACTCGAGCGTGATACTGTGGGTTGCCTTTTAGAAGACCATGAGATCAAATTATCACAGAGGAAGACGCAATAATAGGAGGTGAAGAGTCTGGTGTCCGGGCAGCCTGCCCAGTCTGCATCTGTGTAAGTGACAAGTTTGATGATGGAAGATGGGTAAAGATGTAATCCATACTCCAGAGTGCCCTAAATATATCGCACAATGCGTTTGAGGGCATGCATATGTTCTTCCATCGGATTATGCATGAATAGACACACTTGTTATACTGCATAGGTAATATCCGACCTGGTGAATATGAGATACTGCAAAGCTCCAGCCATACTGCGATACAATGTAGGATCGATCAGCAAACACTTTGCTAGAGATATCACTCAACTTCGACTTTGTGTCTACCGGAGTTGCCGAAGGTTTGCATGAGGACATACCAGATCGTTCCACAATTTCAGATGCATACTTCTTTTGGGAGAGAAATAACCCACCTGCATGTCGTGTCACAACAATGCCTAGAAAATAGTGCAGTGGACCAAGATCCTTCATAACAAATTCAGAACCAAGCTGAGACATGATACTCTTGCGGAGGGAGTTTGAAGATGCTGTAAGAATGATATCATCCACATATAAAAGAAGATAAGCAGTATTATTACCCTGATGATAAATAAACAGAGAATTGTCAGAACGGCTGTGAGTGAAACCCATTTGTGACACAAAATCTACAAATCGTTTATACCAAGCCCTGAGACTTGTTTGAGGCCATACAATGATTTGTTTAGCAAACACACATGATTGGGATACGTAGGATCTCTGTATCCCAAAGATTGGTGCATGTAAACTGTCTCATTCAGGTTACCATGAAGAAATGCATTTTGACATCCAGTTGATGAAGTGACCATCATTTTGAAAGTGACAGGCTTAGAACTGTTCTTATGGTAGCTGGTTTGACCACTGGACTGAACGTCTCCCCACAATCCATGCCAACCTGCTGGGTCTTCCCATCACCTACAAGACGGGCCTTATGCCACTTAAAAGATCCATCAGGTTTTTCTTTATGGCTAAAAATCCACATAGACCGAATTATATTAGCATTAGATGGACGAGGTACTAAATTCCATGTCCTATTTTAATTAGAGCATGATATTCGTCATTCGTGGTCATTTTCCAATTCGGGTCTTTTAGAGCAGACACTGGGTTACGAGGTAGCGGTAATTTTGAGACTTGGGTGTGGAAGTTGTATTTGGTATTGGGTTTGACAATTCCATGTTGGCTACGGGTGACCAGACGGTTCGTTGGGCCAGTGGAGTGAGCTGGACGTTACTGTCCAGTGGGCTGCCACTGGCAGTGTTATTTATGTTTTTGACTGGGCTTGTGGTCGAGTTTTGGGCCAGTTGTGGAACATGTTGCGGTTGTGTGGGGAGGGAAGAATCGCCGAGGCAGAAGGCCCAATTTATGATGATGGGCGATCACGCTTTGGGCTGAGTTCTTTGGTCCAGTGTGCCCAAAGCCGAATTCCTCACATTTTCGGTGCTGTGAAAAAAATGTGTTAGATACGAAGCTTATTATCATCCAAAAAATCGTAGGTATGGGACCTAGTTTCATGAATTTTAGCAAAGGACAAAATTGTTTCATCAAAAATGACGTGGCGACTTACAAACATTCTTTTGGAAGAAATATCATAACATAGGTAATCACGATGATTAGTAGGGTATCCCAAGAAAACACATAGTTTTGTGATTGTTGTGGATGGAAAGAGAGGGTAGATAAGAATATATACATATTTTACACTAACTAGGAAGAGTAAGTTTTGCTTAGAATAATCCTAAGAATATTCCTATACATTAATCTACCTACCGTATAGAATGGATACTACATGAATGAGAGATAATACACCATATTCTAACAATATACATATTATTTTTAACATTTATTAATAATATTCCATCAAGAACAAGAAACCAAAAATGGTAACATAAGACCCTTCAGTCATGTTTTAAGGTTACCTTATTGGTTTACAATTGTGCTTTTAATTTAAAGTTTTGCATGGATTTTGATCATAATTGAAACACGAATGGCTCAATTTAAATTTTCAAATCATTTTGGGTAGGGGGGGGGGGGGTTGTCTCTACCTTTTTACAGTTATGATCTGTTAGAGGATTGTAGACATATGCCTTGTGTATAGTTGTGTTGTGCGGCCACTCTTTCTTCTGAATGGCTAGACAAATCACACCGAAGCTATTGACATTCGATGACTATCATTCCTCCTGAATAGCTAGGAGTCTAGTGGATCCTTTTTCAGTCAACTGATAGTTGTTAAGGAGATGAGTTGACTTCCATCGTTGGTCAATAATTAACTAAAGTGCTTTATAATTTTTCACTACGAAAAGGTGAAAGAAGTCCAGTCTCACTTTTTTTTTGGGCTTTTCTCAAAATTGGGATAGTCAAATCGCCTTGAGGCTTTTTCCCTGCTAGATCTCCGAAAAATACACATATTAAAAAAAAGAATCGATCGCCTAGAAGAGATAAAAAAAATCTTGTTATAAATCTTCAACACTTTATGATCTCTAGTGTTTTCTTAAATTGAATTTCAAATATTGATATTGACATTCAAAAATGCATTATCACGAGATTTCCATCACGAAATTCTTTTTTATCATCAAATTTCAGTGCTTATATCAAATTAATAAATGCAAAATATATGTCTGTTCTTACAATTAATTATTAATCATGATTTAGTTGTACATATTCTCACTTTAAATTTTAACGGCTAATAATAAATTATTTAATTTGATGTAAACATCACACATGAGTTAATTTGTGTCACATTGTATTGTTGATTTTCCATAGTTCGCTCTTGGTTGGTCGTTTATCTATAAAGGCACTTAATCCTTAGCGTTGATTATACATACTTGCCACAAACTAAGAAGCGTATGTAACATATTATTATGTGACTAAATTAATTAATCTTTCAGAATGTAATAAAATTTCAATTACTGAATTCAAATTTAAATTATAATACTTGCTTTAATTGTAGAAATACTTACATATTTTCCCAATTTTATAGAATTTTGCTACTATTACAAAGTTGAAGAAAAAAGAAAATAAAAAAGTTCCCGGGCATAGTCCAATGATAAAAGAGGGGACTTAAGGCGATACTTTTAGATACTATCACTTGTCCGTTGGCGTATGAAAATAAAAAGGAAATAAAAAGCGATTAGAATTCTAATTAAGGGTTGTTTATTTGAGGCTGCTGCGTAAGCTTCACGCTTTTGCGCTGTCGCTAACACTAATACAAATCCGTGCAGAATTCTTATATAAACCTTTTTTCCAAATTTTCTGTGTTTCTTTCTCTCTCTACAAACCCTACACAGCAATCCGTACATTAACAATGGCAAGCAACGAGCCTGCGCACGAGCACAGAGAAGAGGAAGAAGCCACCGGAGCCGATGACGAAGATACCGGAGCTCAGGTTGCTCCGATTGTCAGACTCGAGGAAGTAGCCGTAACAACTGGCGAAGAGGACGAAGATGCTATCCTCGATTTGTAATTTAATTTCTCTAATATCGTATTTATTGCTTTCCGATCTGCTTCAATTTAGCTTAATTCGTGTAAATTTAATGTGACAGGAAAGCTAAGCTTTATTGATTTGTAATTGATTTCTCTGATATCGTGTTTATTGCTTTTTCGATTTGCCCGTTTCAATTTCTAGGATTGATTAATTGGTGAAGAGCTAAGCTTTGTTGATTTGTATTTGATTCTTTAATATCGTGTTCATTGCTTTTCGATCTGCTCGCTTCAATTTCTAGGATTGATAAATAGTTTAATTCGTGCTAATTTATCGTGACAGGAAAGCTAAGCTTTATCGATTTGTAATTGCTTTCTCTGATATCGTGTTTATTGCTTTTTCGATCTGCTCATTTTAATTTATAGGATTGATAAGATAGTTTAATTATTGTAAATTTATTGTGACAGGAAAGCTAAGCTTTATCGATTTGATAAAGATGGGAATCAGTGGAAAGAGAGAGGTGCTGGTACTGTTAAGCTTTTAAAGCACAAGGAAACTGGAAAAGTTCGTCTTGTTATGCGCCAATCTAAGACTCTTAAGATCTGTTCCAATCATCTAGGTTTGTTTATTGTTCAAGTTATATTTGATTTTTACTTACATTATAAAACTTATTTATTCAATTATGTGTTTGTTACACGATGATCTAAGACTGTTAAGATCTGTGCCAATCATCTAGGTTTGTTTATTCTTCTATTTATGACTTTTTCTTACAATATTAATATTAAAATCGATTTATTCAATTATGTGTTTGTTATGCGACAATCTAAGACTGTTAAGATCTGTGTAAATCATCTAGGTTTCTTTATCGTTCAATTTATGACTTCTACTTACATTGTTAAAATTGATTTATTCAATTATGTGTTTCATTTTTGGTTGAGCGATCTGAAATATGGACTCTGATCTTATAAATTTCGGTGTGATCCAGTTATGTGGTTAACTTAACTAGATAATAAACGAATGAAAACACACACAAAAATATTACCAAAATGTGAACGGAAAGTGTCTAATTGGAGCATTTTATTAGGAGTTGAGGTGTTCAATTGGAATAGGGCTTAGTTTGAGTGTCTAAATAAAATATCCTGACAAGTTTAAGGGGATGGCTGTGTTAAGCCTTATTAAAATTGATTTATTCAATTATGTGTTTCATTTGGTTGGGAGATCTGTAATATGGACTCTGATCTTATAAGTTTTGGTGTGATCCAGTTATTCCGACGATGACAGTTCAGGAACATGCTGGAAACGAGAAGTCCTGTGTGTGGCATGCAGCAGATTTTGCTGATGGCGAATTGAAGGATGAATTTTTTTGTATTAGATTTGCATCGATCGAAAGTAAGAATTTCTAACTCTGGTACTATCATTTTCTACTAGATTCTAGGTTCTTATTTGTAGATGAAGTTCTGATTAGCCAAAATCTGAGATTTCCTTTCTTCGTAATTGCCTTTGCCCCTTGATTGCTAGTTATCATACTTGGCTTCCTTTGTACTATTGTTACAAAATTAGATTTCTGTTCGGAGAAAATTTCGTTCTCTATGGAGTGTGGTAATGGCTGCCTATTGTGGTTTTAGACTTAAAAGTATTTAGATCAATTGAGTATAGAAGTTCCAGTTAATTACTGTATTTTGGGGTGGGATTTATAGTTTCTCATTTTCACCAACTCTAGCTTGTCTCTATGATCAAAAGCCTGTGTAGTTGAAACTGCTACAATTGACCCCAATCTGGAAAATTGAATGTTGAATGTAGTGTAGATCACAAGGTTAGATCTTCAGGTCTGAAGTGTAAATGTTGTGCAATTCAGCCACTTGAGCGTAAATCATTGAAAAAAGGGTAAGGGGTAGGAATAAACTTTTTTAGGTGTTGCTACTTGTATTCAAGGAATCTATTCTTGCTATAATACTTTGTTCTAACTGTATTGCACTATGTATCATTTGATAATCCTCAAAATCTTCCATCTTTGGTTCAAATTGAATTTCAAATGGAAGAATGCCAAAGATATTTACAGCAAGATAGCTCGCAGCAACGACCCTTTGAGGCTATGATTGATGTTTGGATTGGTGATGGATCAAGGGAAGATTTAGTACCACCAAATTATGGTTGGGTATTTTGCTGGGATGGTAATGTTTCTACACACGTTTGAGGTGTGGGTGGTGACAGAATCTCTTGAGACATTTAGTTGAATTGGTTTGTACACAATAGTTTGACTCTTGTTGTTCCTCTCGTGCCTAAATTAGGTAAGGAATAAACCAAGACTAGGCAATAACAAAACTGTGCTGGTAAAAATGTTAGTAATAATAGTACTACAGAAGTGGAAGTATATCAAATGAAAAGGTGAAGGATAAAATATTGCATCATTCCAGGTAAGGGAGGAGCGGGTACCGGTTGGCCAAACAAGGGGGACCAGTGGTTGATAGCTGATGCGTGCGGGTGTTCAAAAAATAAAAATGTAATGACTGGGATTTGAACTTGGAATCTCAAGGTGAATTTTGACCCCCCTAAACCACTAAACCAACCTCTTCTCTTGTATTCAAGGTATTCAAAATTTATATATATACATAGAAAAAAAAGGCAGTGGTGCACTGAACTCCCGCTATGCGCATGGTCCGTGGAAGGTCCGGACCACAAGGGTCTGTTGTACGCAACCTTTCATTTCTATATATATACATAGAAAAAACAAATACATCATATATACGTTCTTGCCATGTGACCAGTAGGTCACATGTTCAAACCGTGGAAACCTCTTGCATAAATGCAAGCTAAGACTGCCTCCAGTAGACCCTTGTAGTCCGGCCCGTCCCGATACCCCGTGCATAGCGGGAGCTTAGTGCACCGGGCTCTTTTTTACCGAAAATAGCCTCCCTACCTCCCAAGGTAGCGATAAGGTCTGCGTACACTCTTAGACCCAACTGTTTGGGATTTCACCGGGTATGTTGTTGTATCTTATATATACATTGTAATTTTTTGTTGAGGGTGTTCGGGTGAACACCCTCGCCGGGCCCTAAACCACTAAACCAACCTCTTCTCTTGTGTTCAGGATATTCAAAATCTATATATATACATTAAAAAAACTTATATAACCCTCGCCGGGCCCTAGATCTGCCCCTGGGTGCGTGGAGAAGGGGGTGAAGGTTAGAATACATTAATATTTGTGAAGATAGGATTTTACTCCTAAATAATCCATTTCAATCTTCCTACAAGTACAAAACATGGGTTTATTGAATCAATGACATAGATGGATAGGCCAGAATTTTTCAAGTTCTGCTCCTCAGAACGTTATAACTTATTCTTTATTGAATCAATGGCATAACCTTTCAGATGCTGATGTTTAATAGTGGTTATATCATTACCAAGGTAGCTTTTCCACCTTTGTTCCCATTTGAAGCATGAATAGATCTTGGAAGAGTAAAATGCTTATGAAGGTTGATTGCCGAGACGTGGGAGTTGATGAGTCCCTAAATTCTTTTCCAATTATAAACTGAAGTGCTGACTCAAAATTATAGATGTACTAATTTTACCGTTCAACATCGCGCGCTATGATAAAGAGTATCTCTCTTGTGACTTAGGTTTTGTTACCCGTCTGATCTCTCCCATGTGTTAGGCCCTCGTAAACAGTAGATCCACGACTTTGCTGATGTGGGAAAAGCAAACCAGACGTTAAACTGAAAGGCATAAATTATATTTCTCTCTGCAAGGGAATACATATATATTCTTTTTTTTTAAGTGGGAACAGCATATTATTTTATACCTTTGTTTTGTGTTCAATTGTTTTGTTGTGTTTTTATTCTTATTATATTAAATTGGTAATACTATCATTATAATAGTATAAATATTATAAGGTACTAAGATTTAAGCCAGGTTGGGTCTCTGTTGGGATAAGGCGAGGGGGAATGATGAGAACAACAGTATGTATTAGTAGACCCTGTGTTTCAGCCCTCTGCTATTGTTCCGAAATTCCCAAATTCCAGAAACAATGTCATTGCAGGCCTTCATTGGTTTTGAATCTAAAACATTAGACTGCAAATCAGATGCACCGTTAGAAGGCAAAATGCCAGTCTACGGGCAATCATTAAAAAAATCACCATTTATGAGTCTCTGAACTGCCAGTGGTCAAAGCAGTTTATCTTTTCTTAGTGAGGTTGTTGAGAAACTTTGCATCATATTCTCTTCATTGAGGTCTGTGTTAGTGTTGACAGTGAACTGATCTTGGATTTCTCTCCATAATCCCTGTGACCTCCTTGGGTTCTGGTAAAAGAATCATAGTTAATACTGCATGCTTGATTACCTACTGAGAGCGATTGCTCTTTAGGGACTTCAGACTGGTGCTTCATAAACAAATAGGATTATTGGGTTATAAGGCTTGGGATGAACCTAACCGGGTGTGAAACATGATCTTTTAATTACCAGGTCTTTTAGGATTCCTCAACTGGATCATCATTGCAGTTCCACTCAACATATTGGAGTTAATTAATTTAAGGGATTAGAAAATTGCCCATGATTAGGGATATGTCAAACACTGGATGACAGGTGTCCTAGAATTAATAGTATGCATGATCATGTCCCTGATTCTCTTATGTTGCTGCCCCCGTGTTTATTTTTCTTTTTTCTCAGAGCAAAAATGATGTCTTAGTCTAATGTATTTCTTCTTAGATTGCAAGACCTTCATGGAGAAGTTTCAAGAGGTTGCTGACTCACAAAAGAAGAAAGAGGAAAATGAGGATGCATCTACTGCTGCTGGCCTACTTGAGAAGTTGAGTGTTGAAGATAAGAAGCCAGAAGAAAAGAGCGAGGAAAAAGCTGAAGAGAAAACGAAGGAAGACGACGTCAAAGAAGTGAAGCCTTCTGATAATGCAGAGAAGAAAGATGAGACTGCTTCAGCCTGAGAGATGTATTTCATGTACGCCAAATGTAGTTGGTGAGGTTCATAATACCTCCATTTTTGCCAACCAAATTTGGGTATAGTCTGGTCAAGTGCAAGGGGTGTTTACTTCTTGCTGTTGGTTTGGGTCGGGGTCGGTTTATTTGGATTTTGGGGTGGGGGTGGGTGTATGTTTGTCCGTCTCTGAGGTGTTTCAAATCTTGGGGACACTCACGTTAAGGTCGGTCTTGTTCTCTGGTTGAGGTATTGTGTTGGTCTGCACTAAGTCTTGATATTATTAGTTATATACCCGACTGTACGCTACTTCTAGGTTATCTGATGCATCCGAGGGTTATATGTTTAATTTGTGTTTCTTTGAATGTGCCTAATATATTTTTAAAATTAGCATGGCAAAGAAACAGGCTCTCTTGGTAATCAGCTGAGTCTCGTGATGGAAAATGCTCAACTTGATTTATAAAATGATCGATTGAAGAAATATACTGAAATTTGACGCGGTAAAAGGAAATAAAAAAACTAACCACCTCTCCAAGAAAACAATACAAGAAACCACTACCTTGTTCTTCACTCAATTTTCCCTACCTTTTTGAATCTTAACAAACCGACTTCATTTTATTATTACACACACAAATATATATTTTTTCTCCTCACCATTTTCCATTGTCATTTCTCCTAACAACAATTCTCTCAATACCAAAATTTCATAATATGGACAATTCAGTCCTGACGCAACCCTGGGGCGACATTTAGCCCGAAGGCTAGTTGAGATCGGCGTTCAAGACGTTTTTTCAGTGCTGCAACGATTTCAACCTCACACTTCTTGATCACCTAATTGCTAAGCCAAGACTAAAAAATATTGGCGGTTGCAATGAACTAAATGCTGGATATGTTGTTGATGGTTACGCGAGGGCTAGGGGCGTTGGTGCTGTTGTCACGTTTATTGTTGGTGGGCTGTGTGTGTTGAACGCAGTTGCTGGTGCTTATAGTGAGAACCTTCCTGTTATTTGAATTGTGGGAGGTCCTAATACTAATGACTTATGGAACTAATTGAATGCTGCATCAAACTATTGGATTGCCTGATTTCAGCCAAGAACTTAGATGCTTTCAGATTGTTACATGTTATCAGGTAAGATTAAGTCCTACTTTTTCTTCTTTCTTAAGGAGATTTGTAGTATAATTAATACTAGCGTAAAATCTCACCTAAATAATGCACTGTTTAGTTGGAAATATAAGATAAAATGATCTGCATGACTGCATGAGGAACAAATGACCTAAAAATGACTAATGCAGCGCTGGATTGACGGTATTATATAATATGTATTTAGGGGTGGCAAAATTAGCCCAAACCCAAATAATCCGCCCAAGATTTTATGGGTTTGGTCAAGAGTGATTTTGATGATGGGTTGGTTTGAAATTTGCAGTTGGCCATCATAAATCAACAACCCAAATGAGCTCATGATGATGCCTAAACTTGACTCATCAAAATACTTAATTTTAATGATTAGAATTTCATTCTAAATTAAGATTTTAATTTATAAATAATATTATTATTCATAACTAAGTATATTAAATATAATTAGAGGTGGTAGATGGGCCGTTTATAAAATAATTATTTATAAATATGAATTTTTCGTACCTCTCCCCGCCCCTACCCCCACCTCCCGCCCTACCTCCACATTCTCAAATTTCTATTTTATATTTCTTCACTTTTATAAACAATTTATAAAAAATGAAATTTCTTCTTACCCTCTCTCTAACCCCACCCACCTCACCCTCTTACCTCCACCCCGCCCTACCCCATCTCAAAACCCTACCTCCGCCCATATCCCTACCTCTCGCCTCCCGCCTACCACATTCTCAAATTTCTTTTATATTTTTACTTTTATAAACAATTTATAAAAATATGACTTTTTTACCTCCTACCATGTAGTCTCCGCCTTCACACTACCAAATTCTCAAATTTCTATTTTATATTTGTTTTTACTTTTATAAATAATTTATAAAAAAATGAATTTTTTTCTTACCTCCACCCCCTGCCCCTACCCCACCTCCCGGCCCTACCACATTCTCAAATTTTTATTTTATATTTCTTTACTTTTATAAACAATTTATAAAAATATGATTTTTGTTACCTCCACCCCCGCCCTATCCCCACCTCTCGCCTCCCTCCCCGCCTCTACCACATTCTCAAATTTCTATTTTATATTTTTTTACTTTTATAAATAATTTATAAAATTTATGTTTTTTTTACCTCCACCCCCGCCTCCCGCCCTACCACATTCTCAAATTTCTATTTTATATTTGTTTTTACTTTTATAAATAATTTATAAAAATAATTTTTTCTTACCCCCGCCCTACCACATTCTCAAATTTCTATTTTATATTTCTTTATTTTTATAAACAATTTATAAAAAAAGATTTTTTCTTACCCCCCTACCACATTCTCAAATTTCTATTTATATATTTTTACCTTTATAAACAATTTATAAAAATATGATTTTTCTTACCTCCACTCTCCCTCCCCCCGCCTACCACATTCTCAAATTTCTATTTTATATTTCTTTATTTTTATAAACAATTTATAAAAAAAAAGAAATTTTTCTTACCCCCACCCTCCTCTCAAATTTCTATTTATATATTTTTACCTTTATTACCAATTTATAATTTTTTCTTACCTCCACTCTCCTCCCCGCCCCTACCGCCCCCTCAACCCTACCACATTCTTAAATTTCTATTTTATATTTTTTTACTTTCATCAATAATTTTAAAAAAATATGAATTTTTTTCTTACCCCGCCCCTATCCACACATACCCCTTCCACCCCCACTCCATCATCAAATTTATATTTCATATTTTTTTTGCTTTTATAAAAAATGAAAAAAATCTTTAAAATATTATTCTTATTTAAAAAATAAAGATATGAAAAAATCAAATATCATACAAAATAAAATAACACCATAGAAGGTAAGTTTGAATTTTGTAAAAGTAATGGGTCAAGTTGGGCAATATGAGTTATGACCCATCATTTTAGCTTATCTTGACCCGCCCATCTTAGCCCATGTAAGTTTTGAGCGGATTGGACATTGACCCATCTACAGCTTCAGCCCATCTTGACCCGTCCAACTTCAGCCCAAACGGCCCATCGGTCACCCCTTATTGTGTGCGATAATCTCTATATCTATGCGCGACTTTGTTTGGCATATTTACTATTTGGAAAGTCAAAAAGGTTCTTTCTTTACAACACTTTTCTTAAATATTTTTTCAGTATATTGAGTTATTGACTATTTTGGGTTATAGTTACTTCTATGTAGTTTATAAATATGGAAACCTTATTTCAAGAACCTTGAAGAATCTATATCAGAATTCACACAAAAAGTTAAGTATTTTGACCCTTCGCCGACCTATGTCAAATAAGAAAGAGAAAGGCAATATGTATATCCACGAAAATTTCTATATCTTTCTAGCACAAATAACATGCTAAAAGTTTCCTACATATCCAACTAATTATATGTTTCCATGTTTGCTTGTGCTAGGCTGTGGTAAATAACTTGGAGGATGCACATGAATAGATTGATAGAGTCATTTCCAGCATAAGTTGCAATTTGCCAGCCATCCCTCATCCAACTTTCAGCAGAGATCCCATTCCATTTTCTCTATCACCTAAGTAAGCATTATCTAATTATCTATTTTAGCTTCATAAAGACCTTGCACGACAGTGGCGGATTTAGATTAGAGTATATATGTGAGAAAAAATTGGCACATATATGAAGACCAAAGGCCACCGACCCTAAATTTTGGATTCACTACTGTTGTATTGAGACTTTTTGTTTAACTTACAATTAGAATTTACTGACAATGGCGGATCAAGACTATATGTAGTGAGTTCGACTATATATGTGTGTGAAAAATAATTGCCACATATAGAAAAGAAAAACATATGACTCTAGATTCTGGATTCGCCACTGCTGCATGAATATTGTTCTTTAGCGTATCACTTAACAATTGGCGGGTTCAAGACTAGACACCGTGAGTTCGACTATATATATATATATATATATACCATTGACACTAGATTCTGAATTCTTCACTACTGCATAAATATTGTTCTTTAACTTACTCACTTACACGGATCAAGACAAGAAACAGTGAGTGTATATAAAGAGCATAACCCACTAACTCTAGATTCTGAATTCGCCATTGATGCATGTGAATTGTTTGTTTAACTTACAATTAGAACTTACAAAGATGCAGCAGTAGCCTTTCTTAGCAAGGCAGTGAAACCAGTCATGATTGGAGGACCAAAGTTAAGAGTAGCCAAAGCTTGTGATGCTTTTCTTGAATTGGCTGATTCATGTGGCTATGCCATGGTTGTAATGCCATCAGCAAAAGGGCAGTGGCAGAACAACACCCTAACTGACTTGGCACTCACTGGGGTGTAGTAGGTGCATCCTATTGTGCGGAAATTGTTGAATCAGCTGATGCATACTTATTTGTTGGTCCGATTTTTAATGACTACAACTCTGTTGGGTACTCACTTTTGGTCAAGAGAAAAAGTGTTAATCGTGCAGCCAGATAGAGTTGTAATTGGCAATGGACTGGCTTTTGGTTGTGTCCTAACGAAAGATTTCGTCTCTGAACTAGCAAAGAAAATAAAGAAAAACGAAACTACTTATGAAACTATCGTCGGATATTTGTCCCTGAAGGGACTCCTCTAAAATCGGAGCCTAACGAACCTCTAAGGGTCAATGTTCTGTTCCAGTATATACAGAAGATGATTTCAAATGAAACAACTGTGATACTGAGATACGAGATTCTTGGTTCAATTGCCAGAAGCTTACCAGTGGGTATGTAACTAATAACAACTTATCAGAGTGGTATCCATTTGATTTTCAGACATTAAACGAAAAAAGTTTGTGTTGTAGGTATCAATTCCAGATGCAATATGGCTCCATTGGTTGGTCTGTTGGTGCTACCTTGGGCTATGCACAATTTGTACCCAAAAACATATCATTTCTTGCATCGATGATGGAGGTTTTCAGGTAATTTTTCTCAAACATTTTCCTGGAAAATGTCATACAAGACACACTTAATATGTTACAATACTATTACTCGTGTAGGGACGACTGAATGTTAAGTGATATTTTGGATCATAGGTTACTGCACAAGCGTGTCAACGATGATTCGTTGTGACCAAAAGAACATCATTTTCTTGATTAATAATGGTGGCTACAGCATTGAGGTTGAAATAGATGATGGGCCATACAATGTGATCAAGAACTGGAACTATACTGGCTTAGTGGATGCTATTCACAATGGTGAAGGCAATTGCTGGACAATAACTGAATTGCAGGTAAGGACTTAAGAAGAGCTCACAGAAGCAATTGCAAATGCAACGGCAGAGAAGAAGGATTGTTTATGCTTCATTGAAGTTATTGTTCACAAAGATGAATAATTTTATCTACCAATAGCCGTCCACAAAATCCTCAATAAGTCTGTTAGATTAATTTTTGGAATTAACTACATAGATCTGTTTGCTACAGTTTCGATCGGTTGATTTAGCATTCTTACTCAACAACCATTTGTCAAATTGCCTGTAAAAATTGAATCAACAACCATTTTTTATTAGCTTTCTAGTCTAAATAACAGACCACAATATATATATATCAATTAGAATCATCTTATAAAATTTCTCTTTTGATCACTTGTTCATAATCAAATCTTTGTTCATCACCTCTTACACCATGTAGACTCTGCTTATAGTAGAATAAGGCAACAAAAGTTTTTCCTACAGCCTAAGAAATTTTGGAGCCTAAATTACTGATTTGATGCATTGCAGACACAAACCAAACCACCATATGGAGTGAGAAGGAACTTTCATGCTCAAAATATTGACTGTCAGGATTAAATAAGATTCATTCAAATTTTGTAATCAGACAAATTCCCACTAATTTAGCAGGACTAAGAACCAAGCATTGTTTTTTGAGTTAAATAAAAAGTAAACTCTCAATCATAACTTCCATTAAAATCCAAGATATAAGTTGGCAATTGCTTTTTGATATCCACACAGTTGTAGTCATCATTGTAACATATCCCCTATTACTGGTCCACTTTATCCCTTACACCCCTTAAAAATAATAATGAAAGATGATTTTTTACTACTTTATCCTTAACTCGCTCCAATTAATTAGACTAATCAATATTGATTAATTTCCAAGAGCAAATGATATTAGGACAGATATTTTAATGTGTACAAGTTATATGGGACAGAGGGAGTAGTATTCATAATACAAAATTAGATAAGATAAATCTGAGTGAAAACACTACTAAATATCATATGATTTATAACCAGAAAATTGCTAACAGAGTTTCAATAGACCTCAAAAGCAGGTAACATCAGCACTAGAACACTAGAGAACTTAATAGCAGCAAGTAATGAAAATTAGACGATAAAAACGAAACAACATAAGGCGAAAGAAAATGGTGATTAACTTCCTAATAGAGGCTTCTTCTACTTGGATCTCTGCCTCATCTTTCGGCGCTTCCTCTTCAATCTCCTCATACGCTTCTTCTTCCACTGCAAAAATGCATAGTGAGCATCAACATATAAATAAGACAAGACGCTGCGCAACAATCAGTAGCAGTGGATCTACTGCCTTCGACATCGAATATGTACATGTAATTAAAAATACTACACATACGCTAATCTCGTACGAATTTTAACAGATCAACAGTAGTAGCAGTGTTATTCAGTATCGATCGACTTAAAATTCTATCTGTCTGTATAAAAATGCATTTTTCGACATTGAATATGTACATGTAGTTGAAAATACTACACAAATACGTGTCATACGCTAATCAGTAGTAGTAACAGTGTTATTATGCATCGACCGAATAAAAATTCTAGATCCGTCTGTACAAAAATGTAATTTAAAAGGAAGAAAGGGATTGATAATATCGAGGAACCTTGGCTCTCATGGTGAATCAGCTACGACGGAAGTAACTATCTCTCTCTTTGGTTACTGACGAGAGCGAACCTAACGATCGAAGGAGAGATGCGGCACAATAAGAAGGGAATAGAGGGTTGGTGGAATATAAAAGGAAAACCTACAAGATATGATTCATGGGCTTGGGGCAAATCACTAGTATTTGATTCTGGTCCGAGAAATGGGCCCAACCGGCAGGTTTTTATATGTAGGATTTGCACCGAGTAACCAGTCTTATAAATAATATTTGACTTATATTAAATTTTTCAAAATATTTAAATTTTTGGTAATATTGGCAAACTCCAGATATAGTTGTTCGTCTTCCTATTCCTCTGCCTTTTCTACTTCTTCCTATGAATTTGTAAATGCCAAAATTAGGCCTTTTGGATTGAAAGTTTTCAAACTTTATACCTACTTATTTAAAGTCGAGACTGTCAAGCCTAACTTCAACTTTAAATATTTGAATTTAAAGAAAGATTTGACAATTTCAAACTTGAGACCCATATGTTTGAAGTTTGCAAACTCAAACTCAAACTCAAAATTTTCAACTTCAATTCAATAGGTATGTAGTTGATTTTGAGGCGCCTAGGTATTAAATTTATAATTGCGTTCCAACATGGATTCTTCAGTTTTCTTTAAATAAAAATTAGATATTTAAAAATTATATTAAAAAAACTACAAGTCACATACAACAATAACATACTCAGTGCAATTCGACAAGTGTGGTCTCCCTACAAGTCATACTAGATAATAATTTTAAATATATTTTTAGTAACACGTTTTTAAAATCATGATAGCGATGAACTAAAGTTTTGAATAAGCACATACAAGGCTTAATTTTAAATGACCATGACTCGTGATCTATAAATAGTTGTGGTTTGCTCTATATATCAAATTAAAACACTTCGAGGCTACTTTTCAATATTTAAAATCGTTTGTCATTCGGACATTACTATAAGGAGTTATGACCTTTTTTATTACGAACTGTCTAGACCATACTATGGGTGCGCCACGCAGATCGTGGCGCTTGGAGAAGCTCTGTTGGAGCAAAAGCGGTCTGTTTTGGAAACATTTGTCTCCTCTAGACTATGAGGGCATTGCAAATATAATGCAACAGGCCCGGGGTCACATTCGACGTCTGAAAGAGAATAAATAGGCCCTTCAGAAACGAAGGGAGCGAACGGTGTGGGTTGATATCATTTATTTTGGGTAGTATGGTGGGGCTGTATCGTGCCACCTTTAGTGGTCCCACACTAGGGGTGGGAGATAGGCCGTTTGAGTTGAAATTTGGCGGATCAAGATGAGTTGAATCAATAGATGGACCAATGTCCATCTCGCTCAAAACTAACATGGATTAAGATGAACTAAATGATAGGTCATAACCTACTTGATCCATTACTTTTAAAAATTTCAAACTTACCTTCTATAATGTTATTTTATTTTGTATGACATTTAATTTTATAAGAATAATATTTTAATTTTTTTTTTAAAAGCAAAAAAATAAAAAAAACCGAGGATGGGGTAGAGCAATGGCGGGGGGGGGGGGGTAAAAAAAATATTTTTTATAAATTGTTTATAAAAGTGCTTGGGTGGGGTTAGTGTAGGGGAGGGGTATGACAGATGGATAGTGTGGTTGTGGTGCGTTGATGTATTTTTATTGTTTCAAAATAATAAAGGAATTTTGTAAATAATTATTTATAAATAAATAACTTAATCTAGAGTGAAGCTCTATTCGTTAAAATTGAGCATTTTCGTGGGTTAAGTTTGAGCATCATCATGATGAGTTCATTTGGGCTGTTGATTTATGATGAGTCAACTTGGATTAGTCCAAACCAACCCATCATCAGAGTACAAACCATAAAACCTTGGGAGTGTCATTTGAGTTTGAGTTAATTTTACCGCCCTTACTCACAACCTTTAAATACCGGCTCGGGACACCTCATTTTGGTCCATATATTAGTGTCACATAAATGGGAAGAGTGACCTTTACAATTTTTTTTTAAATTTTATATTTTTATAAGAGATTTTTATTTTTTATATTTAAAAAAAAACATAAGAAATGTGAAAATTATTTTCTTGTATCGTAACTCGTAAGAGAGAGCTTAGAGATTGACAATCCGCATTTTCCAATATATTAACCTAACCACAACTGAACTGACTACTTGTTGGCGTAGAATTTTTATTAGGAAAATGGGTGGTGGTTCATCGAGGCATCCAGATAGTAGTTCAGATGGAGGAGGACAACTTTATGTTTCTCTTAAAATGGAAAATTATAAGCTTAAAGGCGAACTTATTCCTCATGTTTATGGTTCTGTTCCCCTAATTGGCTCATGTGATTCTTCTAAAGCTGTAATTGATGACTCTACGTGCCTTGTGATTTTTGTTTTTCCTCGTACCTATGTATTACTAACTGAGTTCATATTATTAGTACTAGCTAATGCAATTCTATTTTTTTCATGATCAGCTTCCCATGGAACGCGAATCCACTTCTATGTGGACTCAGTTTTGTTGTTCCTCCTAATCACGGTTAGCTCCTTTGGTCTCGCCCTTGTTTGGATGATTGTTACATATCGTTTCATAATGTATTATAGGAGTATTGTATTATTGTTTTGATGAACAACATTTGAATATATTAACACATATCAACAATTTGAAAGAAAAACTTGAAAGAAAAGTAGCCTATGAGGTAGAGCTATTATAAAAAGCTAGGGTAAAGGATAGAATATGATTATATTAGATAGTAAGCAAAAATTAATTGACAAAAAGAATAAGGTAATCACACCAAATCGGTCGTTACATAAGATCGGACTTTTCTTCGACATAATGATGAATTTAACAATACGATACAATACAATTTAAGTAACAATCAAAACAAACATTGTACTTAAACTAACAACACAATACAATAGGTAACAACCATCCAAACAAGCTGTAAATTTGTTTAATTCATGGAACGCCGCCTTCTTTTTTCCTTTATAATTGATGTTCATTTCATTTCATTTTTGGAATGGAGCATTTCTGATATAGGAGGATTAATATAGCCGACCCGGAAAACTAGCTTGGGATCGAGAAGTAGTTGATTGATTGATTCTTATTTGTATAGAGACATTGGACTTTAAGTTCATCTTGAAGCCAAAATACAACCATGAGCCTTGTATAGTGGAGGAAGGTCCAAACCGTCTACTAATTGCTGGGACACTACAAGGGGACGGGCGCTCAGCCTCGTTTAAGCTGGAGAACAGAGAGATTATTGAATATAGAGTGTTTGTTAAAGCAGACAGATTTTCGCCATTTGACCTTGCGGCTAGTTGGAGAGCCTTTCAGGAAAATCGCAGGCTTTCCAGCGTTCGAGACGTACCATATGTTAGCATAAATTCGTCACCAACGGCGGGTGCAGAGGTAAGATGTCTCCATTGTTTGACTGCTAATCGTAAATGTGGCTTTATAAACCATAGTGCTAGATGACTACTATCTTACTATCTCGTTGGATGATCTCTCCATGTGAATGAGTGTTTGTTTTAACATTTTGGAGCTCAGATGCCTTGTGCTTACGTTTGGAGCAAATGCGAAACTGTACTATTACATGCTATTGCGTCAGCTGATATCGTACAACTAAAGGGAGATATTATCCTCTTCTTTAGGAGCATAAAGGGGTTGCAAATTTTGATATTTAAGAGGTTTAAATTTGAATAAGGATACTTAGCCTATGCCTTTTTGTTAGCATGTGTAATTTTGAGGAAACTATTGATCTTGTTTCTTATCAGTGCTTCTAGTTTTTCTTCTCCTGTCTATTGGTCAAAGTATTCATGTTTTTAGCTTCTTCAGATAACTGTGGATGGATATTGGTTACCAGGCTTGTTTATATAGATTTTGGCAGTTGGATATGTTTTTCATATATGCCTTAATTATATTAATTACATTTTAAACATTTTTTCTCGACAGCATGGCTCTTCAGCAAATCTAGAGCTTGATCTTGAACATTATGTTGTCCCCGCTCCATCAACATCTGCAGTTTACGCAGCTAACTTGACAGAAACTCCTAGGTCACTAAAACGTACAGGGGTATTTTCTGGGACAGATGGTACTATCATTCCAAGGCCTTCCTCAAAGATGGTCACACTTCAAATGATCGGTCTGCTACAATAAAGGTTCTCGTGGTGCCTTTTGTTTCTGACTTGATATCTAATTTTACTGCAGGACTTGAGATTTTCTTGATACGTCTTTTTGATATGCAACCCGGATCTCACTCTCCCGAAGTGCTATCCTAAGTGCGTACTGGTTCATCACTGACGGGGGATTTCCGGTCACGTAAAAAACCCTCATTTTGTTTGTCTATCTTTATCCCATTCTTATCAAGACAGAATAAACTACCTAAGTGAGCTGAAATTCAGAGTTTTACTAATACTCTTGACTATTTTTTTGGAGCATGTGTTTCACTGTAATGCATTCTCATAATTTAAGAGAAATACACATTATAATCTTTTTAATACATGAAGTAAAATGAAAAAGCTATTCAACTCTTGGTACTTATATTAATCTCTTCCATCCTCCAACTAAAAATCTTGTATAGTAAGCATCTGTATGTGACACTCATATGACCAATCATAGATGCTATTTAAAAGTTTATCCGATGTTATGCCCGCCTGTGGAGGTATTACATATGCTGGAAACATGTATGTTATGTGACCATTGATCTCCCTACTTAATTTACCAACCTTATGCTCTTATTCGTTCTACATGTACTAGCATTTTCTTTCAAATTGTACCTAATTGGTTAAGAGCCACAGTTGATTTACATTATGCCGTCTTTTTATCATCCAGCAGATGGAAATAATTGTTCCGGATCCAACTAGAGTCCCCTCAGGGTCTGGCATGGTTGACTCCAAGTCCATGGTAATGTTCCCGTCTTTGCAAAAGCAAGATAGTTACAGGGGACTCCTTGTAGATAGGGGTGTGGGATCTCCAAGACTAGCCAAATCACCCAGTATAACCAGTTTTACTCTTGATCTCAAGCCTGATTCAGATGCCAAGGTGTGTAGAAATCTAATGTGTCCATTGTGAAGAATACTGTAATAAAATCTCTGTTGTGACTTGGTTTACACATCTGATGTATCGTTCTTTTAATTGCTTAGAATATGATGCCAGCTGCTGCAGGAGCCGTCGCAGCTGGAGCTGTAGCTGATCAGATTCTTGGGCCAAAGGAAGACAGACATCTAGCAATTGTTCTGGTATTTTTATTTTCTTATGAAGAACTGATTAGCACTAATTAGTTTTGGTGAAAGCTTGTCAACTTTGACGCTCATGCTGTGCTTTCGGATTGGCTTTCGTATGTTCTTGGAATAGTATCTTATGCAATGACTGATCTTAGGATTTGCATATGCTTCCTGTAGGTTGGCTTGCCAGCTCGTGGCAAAACTTTTACTGCCGCTAAGCTTACTAGGTATCTTCGATGGTTAGGTCATGACACCAAGCACTTCAATGTTGGGAAGGTAAATTGTGGTACTTGTTTCTTCAATTTCTTCCTAAATTTGCAAACATAAGGAAACTAACCACTTTTATTTTATGTGACAGTACCGCCGACTCAAGCACGGAAGTAATCAGGTAGTTAAATGCCTGAATTGAACTGTTTCCTAAATTTGTCCAGCCAAAAAGAACTGCCGTCTCACTTATAAGAAAACAGAAGAAAAAGAAAAGAAAAAAAAGATCTGCCATCTTTCTTGCATAGATAACTATGTTAAACTGAGAATTCACTTGCCAAGACGTCATTTAAGGTTCATTATCTGGTGGCCTTTTGGATTAGGTGGTCTGATTTCATCGTTGGTCAGACAGCTAGATGATTCACTTGTGGTTATGCTTGAAACTTAATTTTTGAATGAATTATACCAGTTGTTATCATCCTTGACATCTCCGTTTTTTTTGGGTGCTATTACTGTTTACTTCTCTACACGATGATGAAATAACTATTGTATGTCTTGGTGATGACTTATTGGAGCTTCTCCTCCTAGGAGGTTTAAGTTCATACCAATTGAAATACAATCTGTGAAACTTCATTTTCTTGTGTATCTTGTTGACGCAGACTGCTGATTTCTTCCGAGCTGACAATCCAGAAGGCTTGGAGGCTCGCAATGAGGTAATCTCTATCAATAGGTGTTGTTTATTGTCTGTTTGAGAAAATGACAGAGAGATTTTTTTAAAACTATTCTGAAATGTTGATTGTAATAGTAATAAGGGGTAAATGAACTGAGTATTCAACTTTTGAAGTCCGAATTTCTATAAGAAAGGAACTGATGTATACATAGAGAAAGCCGTGTGCAATGAAAAGTGCAAGCGCGGCTTGGGGACGGGTCTTTACTTGTTTATTTAATTTTAGATTAACATTTATTTTATTTAACAAGGAGCTTATCTACTCCATCCGACTAGTTCCGGGTTCGAATCCCGGGCAACCCACTATCATATCAAATTTTAGAAGCTTGAAATCGTCTTAATTAGGATTGACAATGAGGCAGGGTTTGAGCAGGGATACTAAATGCTATCCCTGTATAGACTCACCATAGTGCTCCTTCCCTCGCTCTTACCCCTCAAATCTCTTACCCTTGGCCTTGCCCCACCCTGCCCCATTTTGGCCTCCATCCTCTATCCTTTCAACGTTTATAAAATTGGCAGTGGCATACATAGGATTGGCACCTGCTTATTGTTATAACTCAGCTAGTACGCATGTTTGGATTGGAGGCTGTGGGGTTAAATAAGGCTTTACTTACATCCCAAACTGATAATTACTTTACATTATTATTCAAACAGTGTCATTCTATTGTGTGTGTGTGTGTGTGTGTGTGTGTAGGTATAAATATTATGTACACATACATTAGTTAGCAGTGTCGGATGACACCACTTGAAGCAATGGGGATTTAGAGGAAAGAGGCAAGACCAGGAAGATAAGAGGGTCAGCGTTGGTAGCACATTCCGCTTTGTGTTTGTGTATTTTGCTAATATGTATACAGGTGAGTTTACGACTTTTTAATTGGAAGTTGACGAGCAAGATTGCATGTCAAACATGATGGACAGGGCTGTTGAAATAGAGATTAGGTTCCACGTAATATAGTCAGAGGAGGTCTGTATCTACCCTTTCCTTGTCTATTGTTCAGCATCTATTAAGACGGGGGTTTTAAGTATCAGTTTAAGATTGGGAAAGAGAGGGATGGGGGAAGATAAAGAGAAAAAGTATAGATCGAGAGGTTCAGTCGTAACCCGTAGCAACAGCGATGGCTTTTCCCCCCTTCATGTTTTGTGTTCTGTAGAGAAATTAGGGTCCTCCTATGTTCTCTCTATTATTTGTTCTATGTCCTGAAAAGAACCATAAGGAGTGTCAGACTTTTCTTTTCTTTTACTAGGAGTGTTAGACTTTTCTTTTCTTTTACTAGGAGTGTTGGACTTGTTCTTCTGTATCTTGAGAGACCGGAGAGATGAATGAAAGAGAGTGGAGGATTGTCCTCTGGTGTTTGTAACCTGTTTTAAGAGAAATGAGAAAAACAATGAAGTAAGAGTCGGGGTCTGTTTTTGAGTGGTAAGAGTGTGAAACCTAAGTTCTGGTGCACTAGCTCACTTGAATCGAAACCCCAGATGAACTATCATGACTTGCATAAAAATTGTCAAACACCTATCCCTGACCCCCACAGTGCAAGGAAAAAGCGTCCCTGTCCATTCCCCATTTAGATCTATGATCTCTACCCGATTATGGGCAGCTCCGTGATTGCTCTGCCTCAACATCCCTAATCTTTGTGGCCCCTCCTGGCCTCCCAGAGAAAAGGAACATATGGATAGGGCTTCTGTCATATAACATGCATGGGAATTTTGCAATTTGTATCAATATTCTCCATTGGCAATCCAACACCCATTAATTGGACATTTGACACTTTTAGGAAAAAAATTGATTAATATTATATCTACTTTGTAAGAGTTGTAGAAAGGGACAGGTTGCTTTCACATCTTGCTGTAGAAGTTACTTTCTAGGATTTTGTGGTTCAGATTTGGATGGCCATAGGACCATATATTGACAGTATGACTGGTAATATTTTATGAAATTTCTATTGTTGTTGTAGCCATGGTAAGAGCTCATTATTGCATTGTCCCTAGGGCTAATGTGTATAGAACTTTGAGTTGCAGTGCATCATCAATCTCTCTTGTAGTTATATTACACTTAATTTATTCGTTGAATTGACTTTCTTCTTTTCACATAGTTTTAATACATCACATGTTACTAGGTAGCAGCCGTTGCAATGGAAGACATGATCGCTTGGATGCAAGAGGGTGGTCAGGTAAGTCTTCTGTTATTTTCATGGACCAATAACTGTTTCTGAGTTTCCAATAACTATATCCATTTCTGAATGCAGGTAGGAATTTTCGATGCCACAAATAGCTCGAGCCGAAGAAGGAATATGCTTATGAAAATGGCTGAGGGAAACTGCAAGGTGAAGTCTTACTGATGGACATCTAGTGTTTGTGTGTTACTGCTCTTATTTCCTTTAATATAACTGAAAGATGTTTCTCCCAAGGCTTTGGTCTAGTGGTAAGAGTGAGCACATGACGTATAGGTTGGGCGCACATCACAGATAAAAAACCTGGTATTTAATTGGAGAGGGGTGGACTCATAATCTGTCGAGCTTCGAACCATGCGCCACGACCCTCGGGGATGTCTTAGTTATCACAAAAAATAAAAAAGAACTGCAAGATGTGTTTAATTCACGTTGATGTTAGTGCAATTACAGGATTTGAGTTAGGTTCTTTAACAATAAATGATATTCACAAATAGTGCTTTCAGCTAATACTATACCTTATCTTGTTTCCATTGGTTGTTGGGGGAGGGGGGGGGGGGGACATAGAAGTCCATATTGCGGTGAAGTCAACATGCCTTTATTGCTCTTTTTAGATGCAGTTGCATGTTTCTGCATTTGTTGGTTGAAATATTCATAGAGAACTATTACACATGTATCAAACTTCTAGGCCGTGTTTTTAGTTTCTTACCACTTCAAAAATTGCAGCATCAGTGAAGTCACTCCACTTGTTGGCCAGGGTGCTTATGTATCTCAGTGCTTTAATGCGTCTAAGTACTTTCTTTTAACAGATTAGTTCTTCTTTCTTTTTTGTTTCCTTATTTATGTTTATTTACTACTGGTTGTAGAAAAGCCGAAAGAAAAATGTACTTTTTATGATGATACTTGTTGGATTTTATGGATCAATATGCAAAAGCTTAAGTTGTTAATCTGCTCTTAATACTCATTCTTGATGTCTGTAATGCTTTGCTTGCAGATAATTTTCTTGGAAACAATCTGTAATGATCCTAAACTAATTGAAAGAAACATACGCCTCAAAGTTCAACAAAGCCCAGACTATGCTGAAGAGTATGATAGCTTGCTGTATCTCTTGGTGTTCCTCAGATTAGTTAGAAAAAAACTTACATGGCTGGCTTTGTTAAACAGGCCAGATTTTGAAGCTGGATACAGGGACTTCAAGAATCGCCTTGATAATTATGAAAAAGTAATATTATTTATCATAGTTATTATGGTTTTTTGACATATTTATTTATAAATGCTTAGCATCATATTATGTACTGCTTGTCCTATTTTTTCTTCAAGGTTTTATGAGCCAGTAGAGGAAGGTTCTTATATCAAAATGATTGATATGGTCAGTGGTCATGGAGGACAAATACAAGTAAGTGACCTTATTTCATTTGTTTCTTGGTGTGCTGTTTATTAGAGGACACTCAAAAGGTCGATGTAAGCATTGATAGCAAACACTGTATTTTATATCCAAGGAATTAATTCCAAGGTGGATCTTATTTAAACATTTTTTTCTTGATTTCTTCATGATGATTTTGAGTTATTCCACTGGCAGTGGGCCACCTATGAGGCTTGGCTCAAGTGGTAGACTGTGCCTCTGAAGGGTTTTTAGGTCTGAGTTTTGATTCTTTTAACAAGGGGTTACTTTCGCCATATCAAGCTAACTTTGTGACTAGCGGTTTGATTTTTAATAACCTTGTACCTCTAACTCTTCCTATAAGGTGGTTTATCACCTTGAGATATCCTACATGCTCAATCTTCTGAAGGAATATGAAGTTGGATTTCTTCTGATTTCTTTAGGACTTCATCACATTTAACTTTAGTGAGAGCTATATATTTGGCGGTCTGGAGACCGGTAAACATTTTATACTGAGCGTAAGGACTCTGTATAAAATTGTTTTAGATGCTTCTTACAGGCTGACATAAAATTTTGAATATCAATTTCATTTTCATATGGGTCGAATTTTAGGAGTTGGAGAAAAGATGTAATCTATGGAGCAGATTCAGAACTGGCTACAGGACCTTCTCTTTCTTTCTTAATATGCCTGTGCAGCAGTTTTCAAATTTGTCAATCTTTTAGTCTGGCCTTGTTTGAGTTAATAGTTGGTAGCATCTCCTGTTGAGTATGAAGATAGGCTTATATAAGTTGATTAATGACTGACTTCTCAAAATTGATGGAAGTTTGTGCGACTGTCAAGATTCTTCTAGTTTTATCCGAGTTACTCGTATAAGATCAACAGCTGCTTTACTATAATGCCGGAGACATCCATGCACTTATGTATCATCTTACTTTCTTTTAATTTGATAGGCGGCTAGACTTGGCTGCAACTATAGACTAAGTTTATGTGCAATTCAATTTACATTCCAAGGGAGGAAATTGATCCTACCAGATCAGTCTCTCGCAATTATATATACAGCTTCAGACTCTTTAATGAATCATTTCTATTTGTGCAGGTGAATAATATTAGTGGATATCTTCCTGGGAGGATCGTCTTCTTCTTGGTAAGTTACTGTTCGTCCTACTGAGTGGTCTCTTTTCTCTTCCAACAGACTACTGTGTCTTTGAGGCATCTCCTGAATTATGTTGAATAATGTTGCTAGCAATGAAGGAAATGCTTCTATTTCTCGTAATGCCTATATCCTCTTCGGTACCTCACTCTCTACGGAATACGAACAAAGAAAAATAGAAGAAGCAAAGACTGCAATACACACATATCCACAGATGGTTACTGTAGTAAATGAACTTTGGGCCTAACTTAACCCTAAAAGCTAGCTCATGAGGTGAAAATTTCTCAAGACCATATATATAGACAACAACCCATTCTCTCCACCAATGTGTTACTCTTAATGGTTACCACTTTAGTTTAGTCTTAAAGACTCGGGATCTGTTCTTATGGTTTCAAGAAAAAGAGAGATAAAAATTCAGAGTTTGGTAGCAGAGTCGGTATTCTTTCTACTGGATGATATCACTACTGGTACACATTGGTAAATGGAAAATTTCCATGCTGTACAGAACATGCCCTCTTTACTGGTGTTCTTTCTATCATTTGAATGTGTAATAAGATCTGGCACATTCTTGTGATGGGGCTTCACATTTTCCCAAAAGAGTGATTTTCATATATGTCACGGGCCCTCCACTTATCCCAGAAAAGTAAGGAAAGAAAGAAAATTGGTCACACACACCAGCAGTCATTGCAACTTGCAAGATGGCAATTTGCCTGATCTAAACATCTTTTCGTTTACTTTGCTCCTCTCATATGCTCTTAATTTTTGTTTGAAGTGCCCACCTGATTGATATCATATGCAGGTCAATACACATCTCACACCCCGTCCAATTTTGCTAACAAGGCATGGAGAGAGTCTATACAATGTTAGAGGCAGAATTGGTGGTGACACTGCCATAAGGTTTCTATCCTCTAAACACCTTCAAGATGAAGTCTCTCTCTCTTAATATATATACATATTAATTTCCTTTATTTCCTGAGAAATAACAGATTGAAGTTACTATTTCTAATTGCTTTTTTGTTTGTTTACCTTGCATCTTATGTTTTTCTTGTTCTTTTGAGATAACATGTGTAATAAGCCTCTCTCTTTTACATTTTAAATTGCCAGCAATAGTCAAATGTTCAATTTTCGCTGGGACTATCATTGTTCTTCCAATTAGTGCATTCCACTGTGATTTAACTTGCCTTCATCCAATGGACTTCCTCCTTCCACAACCAAAAGCCGGGTTTTGCATTTGATCTTGTTCAATGAAAGAACAAAACCTAATAATCTCCATGCTTGAAGATTTTATTTTTTGGGAGGGTTACGGTTGTCTGAGTATTGAATTTCACAAGAAAAATCTATAATCCATCCAAATTATTGTGTAAGATAACAATTTTTTGAACATCGACAGAGCTTTTGAATTTTTGACTTATAAGGCTTAACTTGTATTTTAGCTACTTCAGTTGGCTAGATCGGTAGATCTTGTTGAAGTGTGTGACCATCTCATCTAAAAGCTTAAGTTGTTAGAGAGAACACACTTTTTAATATTTGATTATATTCTCAACACGCCCCCTCACGTGCTGGCCTGATTATTTTTTTCATGGTCCAAGCACGTGGAAATCCTCTTTTGATAATGGGTGGCGGTGAGGTTCGATCCTAAGACCTTTGGCATGCTCTGATACTATGTTGAAGTGTGTGACCATCTCATCTAAAAGCTTAAGCTGTTAGAGAGAGCACACTTTTTTGCTAGGACTATCATTGTTCTTTCAATTAGTGCATTCCACTGTGATTTAACTTGCCTTCATCCAATGAACTTCCTCCTTCCACAGCCAAAAGACGGGTTTTGCATTTGATCTTGTTCAATGAGAGAACAAAACCTAATAATCTCCCTGCTTGAAGATTTTATTTTTGGGGAGGGTTACGGACTTACGGTTGTCAGAGTATTGAATTTCACAAGAAAAATCTATAATCCATCCAAATTACTGTGTACAACAACAACAACATACCCAGTGAAATCCCACAATGTGAGGTCTGGGGAAGGTAGAATGTATCCAAATTACTGTGTAAGATAACAATTTTTTGAACATCGACAATGCTTCAGAATTTTTAATTTATAAGGCTTAACTTGTATTTTAGCTACTTCAGTTGGCTAGATTGGTAGATCTTGTTGAAGTGTGTGACCATCTCATCTAAAAACTTAAACTGTTAGAGAGAACACACCTTTTAATATTTGATTATATTCTCAACACGCCCCCTCACGTGTTGGCTTGATTATTTTTTTCATGGTCCAAACACGTGAAAATTTTCTTTTGATAATGAGTGGCGGTGATGTTCGATCCCAGGACCTTTGGCATGCTCTGATACTATGTTTGAAGTGTGACATCTCATCTCATCTAAAAAGCTTAAGCTGTTAGAGAGACCCATGTGACCAGGAGGTCATGAGTTCAAGCCGTGAAAATAACCTCTTGCAGAAATATAAGGTAGCGTACAATAGACATTGTGGTCCGGCCCTTCCCCGGACCCCGCTCATAGCGGGAGCTTAGTGCACCGGGCTGCCCTTTTATTCTCAACAGATCTATATGACACGTAATGGCTGGATTATAGATAACTCAAATGGGACACTTGTGCAAGTACAAATTCAAGAATATTATGGCTTTCAAATTACTAGAATGTCATGAAAGTATAGCTTAATAAGTAGTTGGCCTCCTCCCTAGTTACTTAAAGGTTTTAAGCAAGGTGCCCTTTAATTTAGCATGTAACAAACCATATAAAGATCTAGAGTTAGAGACTTATCTCCATTCATCATTACACATTCTATGTGCTGGGCGCAACAAGAAAAGAATATAGATTACATAAAGGGGTATTTAATACATCGCTCCCTTACTGCAAAAGCTTGAGTTTCTCCATGTCCAGGAACCATAATATGTTGCCCCCACGATTTTTAGAATTATGAAAAGCCTAAGAAATCTTGCTGGTACGTGAAGTTAAATCTGCATGGAGAGATGTAGTCCTTGGCCTTGCATGCCAAAAGCAATTGATAACTTTCTTTGAATTTGTTGCATGTATCCTGCAGGTTTACCACTATGATTGTGATGGAGGCTTTCTTACGCCATAAACAATTTTTTTTGGGAGATGCAAAAAATTAACATAGGGCATGGAGCATTCATGGGTTCTTCACATTCTTCTAATACAATAACTATCATAGGACATGGAGCCTTCATGGGTTCTGCAGATTTTACCGGTCTTTTAGAATTACTATTTACTCGTGTAGTTTAAAGTCATAAAATGAAGAATTTGCCTCCAGGGCACAAAAGTTACTCTTTTGATATTATTTTCTGCTATCTATAAGGATTGGATGATAAACTTCTGATGAAATATTCACTTAGTTTGTATATGATGTGATTTGGTTATTGTTAATCAAGTAATGAAATCTTTACTCTATTTGCTAAAAATTTCTTTTCCTTTATGACTGACAAACTTCTCTAACAGTGAAACTGGGGAGCTCTATGCGAAGAAGCTTGCCAATTTTGTTGAAAAACGACTGAAAAATGAAAAGGCCGCTTCTGTAAGTTCTACCTATTGATGATTCAATTATATAACGTTTTCTTTCCCCTTTCCTTTCTGTATTTAACTCGTGCTTTTATTGAAATTGGTAAAAAATGGGAACTGACCTACAGCTTCTGGTTGGGCTATCACTGGGTGAGTTGGGGAGGGTTGGGAGAAAGTTGGGCTTAAAGCAGTAGAGATAGCATTGGGAGTGACTTGTACATTTAGGAAAAAGCACTAACGTTGGAAAAGCATTAGAAGCCACTGAATCAGGTGGCTGCAACCTAGGGTGCTTAGCTTTCTGTTTTTGGCCTTTTATTGTGTTACTGTTAACGTAATAAGAAAAGCTAATTCTTCATTTTGAAACCCATTCTGAATTACTTTGTTTTTTCTGGCTAAAGAAGAAAGCTTCCTCTAATTGTTGATGAAAGCGCTTCCTTTTTTCCTGAATAACAACATCTCAATAAATAAATAAAAATTGAAGTTCCCTGCTTTGGATAGTAATCTGTGCCAGGAGCAGGAACCTTTGATCTTTTTCCCCAAGGCAAGCAAGCATTTTCTTTGGCTTGAAATTTTCAACTGATACTCTGATACACTTTCCTCTTTAGTCCGTCCCAAAAAGAATGATACATTTCCTTATTTTACAACAATTTAACTTTAACCTTTACCTTTTACGCTTAACGAGATAATCTATAACCACACAAATATCTTTAGCTTGTTTTAGACCACAAGATTCAAAAGTCTTCCTTTATTTCTTAAACTCCGTGCCGAGTCAAACAACAACAACAACATACCCAGTGTATCCCACAAAGTGGGGTCTGGGGAGGGTAGGCTGTACGCAGACCTTACCCCCACCTTGGAAGGTAGGAAGGTTGTTTCCAATAGACCCTCGGCTAAGAGCAAAATGCGTGCCGAGTCAAACTATATCACATGAATTGGGACGGAGGGAGTAGCTCTCTAGAAGAAGCATGGTTACAGCCTTCTGTGATATTTTGTATCGTCCTACTCATGTTAGATTAAGTAGCAAACTGCAAATGTCAGATGTAGTTTTGAAGTAAAAGAATCCCAAAGCAGTACTAATACTTCTATCATTTCTTACACAAACTTGAAGCAGGATTAATGGTTGCTATAAATCATGAAGCAAAGTGTGTGAAACATTAGCAGCCAACTTTTTCAGCTCATACGGGAAGCACCATTTTATGTCGCTTCCAGAGTATAAAAAATTAGTATCAGCGGTAACTACGCTACTCCTAATTAGTAGGACAGATGCCAAACTCTATACTGATCTTAAGATATAAGGAACCCCTATATGGAAAATGTGGTTTCCTAGCAGCTTAATTTCGCCTGTTTGCACAAAAAAAGGCCCACTTTCTCCTCAAAAAAGAAATCAAGAAATAATAAGATAAATTCAGGTATCTTTCACTTTTTTGTGGGGGTTGGGAGAGGTGAATTAAAAGAATTGGGCTTACGGTCTTGCAGCTGATCTTTGGAAATGTGCAATGTGATAATATCTCAAATGTCTTGCTTTTGAGCATTAAAAGCTTGCTTTTTCTGAAGAACATAATGCACATGAAGATCATCATAAGCATATACAGAGTTTTTCTTTTATAAAGTATAAGCATATAAAGTGTTTATGGTCTCTAGTAGTTATTAAGCTCAAAAGTTTCTATTTTTCTTATATTTCTCCGTGAACCTTGAAAAATGCATTTTAAGTTCCTTAATTGTTTGTGAGGGTTCCAGTAGGTGTGCTGACTGCACAAATCATTAAAAGTTGAAGATAGCTGGTAGTGCTTACTCTGCACAAATTGTTAGAAATATGCTAGAGAATGCTTTATAAAATTCTCTATTATATTTTTTTTACTTAGATATGGACCAGCACATTGCAAAGAACAATTTTGACAGCTAATCCAGTTGCTGGGTTTCCCAAGGTTAGCTTGTTGAACCATCGTTTGTTTGTTTGTTTTTAAATCGTGTCTTTGACTTAATAGGGTTCTTCCTTTTTCCTCACTCCCTTTTCAGATACAATGGCGAGCCCTTGATGAAATAAATTCTGGCGTATGTGACGGGATGACATATGAAGAAATAAAGAAAAATATGCCTGAAGAATATGAGTATGCTATAACTCTTCTTTACCTTTCGCGATGCACGCTTATCCATTTGTTTGTGACAGTAGTAGGATTTTGTCCAAGTAGAATTTTTGTGGTGTTGATAGGAACAGTCAGCAAACTATGAACACATACTGAAGGGCAAATATGCCTCACCAGCTACAGAAAAGTGATAGTGCTAAGACAGGGAATTGACCATAGAGTCTGTTTGATGTCTACTGAACAACTTAATTTCATATTGATTGCCCCAGTGCCAGTGGCGTAGTTCTTTATTTTTTCAGTATATATCTGTATATGCAATCAACTGAACTGCCCTGAAATGTAGTTTTAGAGTTGGAAAAGGTCTTCCGTGATGGAAAGAACATCACTTTTCCTAGTTTGTGAGTAATTCTCTGAACAACTGATGAAGGACTCACGAATCGAGTAAAAACATCTCCATGGAATCAAAAGACTTTTCTGCTTCATTATTTACTAACTGGCTGTGTGTTTCTCTCTTTCTCTTTGCATGCTTTTATAATAGTGTGTTGTTGACTTGTCAGAAGAAATGAAGCTGCTGTCCACCATTCTTGTGTAGTGATGCACTAATGAACAACACTATTTTTTATCTTAAATATCAATTGGTTAGTGTCAAATATTGCTTGTTGCTTATTTATACATGCAGGTCACGCAAAAAGGACAAGCTGAGGTATAGATACCCTAGAGGCGAATCTTATCTTGATGTCATACAAAGGTTTGTTATTTAACCCTTTGAACTGTAAGGTTTGCTACCGTCAATAAATTCAATCGAGAATTCTGCAATTTTTTCTCATTTCGTTCTAATTAACGTTCAATATGCTGCAGGTTGGAGCCGGTGATTATCGAGCTTGAAAGACAGAGCGCCAGTGGTGGTGGTATCTCACCAGGTTGGTAAAAGTTGCTGAAACATGAAATTTTCTCGCTTCATGCCAATAAAGCATGTGCATGACATTGAATGTTTTCTTTTTTTCTATATATCTTGTAGGCGTTATTGAGGGCTTTGTATGCTTATTTTGCTGATAGGCCTTTGAATGAAATTCCACACATAGAGGTAATTACTTGATTTTTGCATGTGAAGATTTTGAAGAGGATCGTTATATTATGTTCCACAATGAACAGGGATGCATAACCATTCGTGCTGATTTGGTATTTAAAGCATATTGAACATATCTTCTAGACTTACGAGCTGCGGGCTACATTTTCTTTCTTTCATTCCATCTGTCTTGCTAGATTGGTTAATTAAGTTGCTGAATGGAATGAAGTTCATTAAGGCTCCTCTATGAAAAATATGCACCCTGGTTTTAAGTAAGGGTAGATAAGACACTGACATGATTCTAAAAAAAGATGTTGAGCATAAACTTGTGTTTATGGGTGTTGTCTTATCAAGTTTGTAGAGTTGGTTGGTGCTAAATGCTAGTTGGAAAAATATTTCTGGGTGTGTTTGGTATGAGGAAAAATATTTTTGGAAAATGTTTTCTGAAAAATAAGTCATTTTCTGGCAACCAAACACCAATGAAAAATATTATTCATTACTCATAATTTAATCAGGAGTGTTGGATAGTGAGACACTTTCTTCCGGAAAATGATTTCTGGAAAATATATTTTTCCGGGAAATATTTTCGTTCATACCAAAGACCCCCATTACTCGTAATTTAATCAGGAAAATGGACTTGAAGTTGGATTCCTCTTCTTATTATATATATATTCTTGTGCATTTACTCAGTGAACTTTGAACTTGTCGAAAGAATTAATCATTTCATCATAGAAATTAAAACAAAAGCCTGTGCTATTTACTTTCCTGGTCTAGTATACAAAGAAAAATGCCATTTATTTTACCCTTTTCCTTCTTAAACTTCCAGATGCCACTTCACACAATCATAGAGATACAAATGGGGGTTACAGGAGTACAGGAGAAGAGATACAAACTGATGTAGGTCATTGCAACTTGACTTGCTAATTAGTAAATGCAGCAATTCTCTCATTCTTCAAATTGTAATTGATACCAGAAAATTGTATATTGACTCGAGTTTGACATTAAAATGTATCATTTTGAAGGGATTCATCTTTATCTTCTTCTTACTGCCCTCTACGATCCCTCATCTCCCCCCCCCCCTCCTCTCTCTAACTTGATTCTCTCCCCCAACGTTAAGATCACCAACCCCCACCCCATCCACCCCTTCCTGACGGTAAGACCCCAACAACGCCGCTGCGACCACTCACCGACGGTGACGATAAGACCTCAACAACGCCGCTCCGACCACCCACCGGCGGCGATGACCCAACAAATTAAACTTCCACCACAACCTCCATTTTTTCTGGCTGAGAAGCTCATCATCCGTGAAGGTGATCTTTCATTTTTTTGGGCGAACTATAACTCGATCGGATAACTCTTAAAACCGAGGAGACACCCACACCCCATTCGAAAGCTCCAGTTTTGGTTTGATTCGTTTGTTGTCTTACTGATTTTCGAAACCTTGTTTCTCGGTGTATACTGCTCCGATAGTAAGTGGTGAGTGACAAAAGGGAAAGATTTGTTTTTGCTCTCGAGTTCGTCGATTTTGTTTAAGCGGTGAAAGTTCGGAGTATTCTTGACTCTCGACACCTCAGTTCGCTGTCCTGAAACCGTTTTACAAATCTGGAGGGAAGAATTGTCGGAGGAGCTTCAGATCCGACTCTCGTTGGTTTCTCTCTTCTCCTTTCTTCTTCTTGTTTTTTTTTTTCTCCTCGATCTACACAAGTACTCGATTTTTTGGTGAAAACTCAAGTGAACAATACTTCCGGTGCCGGTGAACAGTAATTTTCGCCGGCAAATAAGTTCGATTCAACTTTTGTTATCTCTAATTATTTCATTTAAGAAATTCAAAACAGAATCAATTATTTTTTCCATTTCACCCTTAGTAGTTATTATTCTTAAAGACTACAAACACCTCAATTATGAGGTGATGTTATGATTGTTCAAGTAAATTTTCTCCTAATTAATGTCTCTTAGAAACGTATAAAAGAGAATTACAATAAATAATTTAAAACCTGGGCAGTAATGTCGAAAATAAATTATTTTCAGTAATAAGGAACTATCTCTTTGGTTTGTGAGTAATTTTGAGTCACTAATGAGCTCAAATATTCATGGACCAAATATCATTTTCTTCTATCTTCAGAATTCAGAAAGTCCTAAACTCGGCCCATATCAACAAGGCCCAGTGGTAAAAAAAAAAAGTCCCACATCGGAGCAGAGGTGAAGAAGAGAACGGCTGGGTCGACTATATAAAGAGCTCGTTCAATCCAAAGCGGCCAAACCCACGCACACAAACAGTGGCATACCCGTTTACTGAGTATCCAAGCAATTCTAGTTTTAGTAACGTTTTTGTGAACGGTTGTGTGAAGAATAGCTCGCCAGTAATTTTCGAGAATTTTTTCTTTTCTGGTCAGAGATTTAAAGATCATACCGAAGGTTTGAGAGGTTGTGCTGTCAATTTTTTTGTTAAACTGGTCTAAACTTGAGCTATTTAGAAATTAAATTTTTATTGGGTGCCCAACTATATTAATTATCAAATGGAAATCATGAGTTAATCTCAAAACAGTTTGAGACGCGTATTTTTAAGCCTGACTAGAGAATAATGTGGCATTAGATGACCACAACAATCTTGAGTATACATCCATTTTCACCACATACCTCTGATAAGTGTACTTTCAATATAAGAGATTCTTAGATTTGCTTTTTGCTATATCCTCCATGCAACAAGTTGAGGAAAGAGACGGTATAATTGATGCAAAAGGGTTAAAGACGTCACTTATGGTGTGTGCATTGACAAGCAGAACTAAGTTGACCTACAACATAAAACTCTCTCAATATCAAAGCCTATAGGATAATCTAGCAAAATTAGTAATAACATATCATGATCGGTTCAATTGTTAATAGTGCAAAATTTACATATTTTCATTCTATGTTGCTTATAAACCCTTGGAAGAATTAATAGAACCAAAGAACTGCTAATAAAGTCACTAACTTTGAACTAGAATGTTTTTGAGACTGTGTGAGAGATTGGCCACAATTCATACATTCAAATATTTCATGTGCAACAGGAGGATGGGTTTGCCCAAATATATCTACACACTGGCTTCTGAAAGCCAATGCGCTCTAAACCATTTATATGGCAAAACACATGCTTGCATATAGTATTATCAAAACCTACTGTGAGCAATAGCAGCTTTGTATGACGAACCAGCAAAGCTGCTTCTACCAGCTCCCCCAAGGCATGACCGATAAGGGGAGGATGAAACAACATAGGAAAGTCCCAAGTTGTCTTCTCAGTTCAATCCTTCACCTGAAGATGAATCAGCCTCCTGCATTGCCTCCAAGGCCATATCACAACTCTTCTAAGGAGCCATTTGAGTATTCATGACCTGCAACTCCGGAACTTCCATTTGGTAGCTGATTCGTGCTGGTGGGAGTTGAGTGAGGGAAGTAGGTCGAAGCAGAACTTCCTCATGTATACCGGTCTGAGCAGTGCTACTTCTTGTTGTCTTAAGACGGGCCTTCCTCCCCTGCAGCCAAGTGCATAGATGTATTAAACAACAACAACATACCAAGTGTGATTCCACAAGTGGGGTCTGGGGAGGGGAGGGTAGAGTGTATACCTTGCCCCTACCTTTGTTGGATAGAGAGGTTGTTTCTGATAGACCCTTGACTCAAGAAAAGCGTTATCCAAAACAAGTTTGAAAAATATAAGAGTAAAAAGATACGATGAAAAGAAAATATTGACGGCAAAATTAGTAAAGATAGCCAAAGTAAAAGAAACAACAATAGTAATAAATTTAAAAAGAATAAGATAATGCTAGAATAATAAATAAAAGAAGGGCAACTCGGTGCACTAAACTCCCGCTATGCGCGGGATCCGGGGAAGGGCCGGATCACACAAGGGTCTATTGTACGCAACCTTAACTCACATTTCTGCAAGAGACTGTTTCCACAGCTTGAACCCACGACCTCCTGGTCACATGGCAACAACTTTATCAGTTACTCCAAGGCTCCCCTTACAACAACATACCCAGTGAAATCCACAATGTGGGATTTGGAGAGGATAGAGTGTACGCAGACCCTTACCTCTACCTTGATAGGTAGAGCGGCTCCCCTTCAATAATAATAGTAGTATACCTTGGTAGGTAGAGCGGCTCTCCTTCAATAATAATAACCCTTACAACAATATACCCAGTGAAGTCCCACAACGTGGAGTCTGGGAAGGGAAGGGTAGAATGCACACACTTACCTCTACCTACCAAGGTAGAGCGGCTCCCCTTATTAACAGAAAATAATTTGGATCTACTGCTATAGGGTAATTTTGAGGGGAAAAGGGAGCAGATAAGTGCATAGAAGTATTAACATAAAATAATTTGGATCTACTGCTATGAGGTAATTTCGGACTGGGTACTGAAATAGGAAAAAATATACCTTTCCCATGCATTTCTCCAAGTGAGGAGCAAATCGCCCAGCCATGATAGATCGGCCACAATTCATACATTCAAATATTTCATTTGCAACAGGAGGATGGGTTTGCCCAAATATATCTACAATGTATTTGCCATTTGTTTCACTACTGTTACTAGGATCGGCTACCCTTGCCCGAGCTTGTGCAGACAACCGAAGTTCTTCCTCCTCTTCTTCTAAATTACGATCAAGGCCTAGTTTCGCTACGCGGTGACACTCAGATGCAACATCAACAATGATGGAATCAACAAGTTCATCAAAAATGTGAGAGGATAACTGCACATGGATCACAAAGCAGACTAACAGTAGTACATATCAACAAAATACGCGTGAAATAAAATACAGTAAAATGACCCGTTGACAAGATATCCTGGCTGTGAGCATACAACATAGGAACTTAGCTTAAATAAGGAGTGCCACACCTGTAGGACTGTGCCAACAGTTCATCACATAAGAAAGGACTCACTAAATAGTAATCTAATAGTCTAATATATTCTGTATACTTTCTCCGGTTTCATTGTTGCCGCCGACTTTAAACAATCAATCGGATATAGATAGATATCCCTTCAACATAGGTCATCAAAGGGATATCGAAGCCCCACCGAAATACGGAATTCGGGATCGTTCAAAAAACAGATTCTTATTCAAAGAGTGCATAACCGCACGGATAAGCTCATACTAACCTGTCAATTTGGGATCCAAATTCGAGATTTTCCTTGGGAGGTATTGGGAAGAATTTGGAAGGGAATAATATAAATCTAAGAGAAAGTAAACATAAAAACAAAAACTATATGTAGTCAATAGAAAAGCTGGGAAAGACGAGAACTAACAATCATGCTTGCGCACACGAAGAAGAACAATAGTCAACATATTAGCAAGATTTTCCTAATTTGCCTTCACAAGCAACTGAAGCATACAATTTTTTATAGCACTTAAGCAAGATAACCAGTAAATATAAGTTTCTGGTTTCATTTTAAGAGGTGGATTACCAGCGGTTGAGAGACATTATCCTCATTTGGTGCAGACATGAGTTTTGCCTCAGAAATCTAATGTGCACTAAAACTCACACCAAAAGGTTTGGTAGAGGAACAAAATCTGCACCCTATATAGACAACAACAGAACATGATTGAGAAGCGAGTAGGAGACCAATATAAACAAATAACAATGGAAGAAATAGAGTACGTAGATTAATATGTCAAAGAGAAAACACTTTTCCAAATTTCTAGCTGGATATGTCATCTTCTTGTTATTATATATGCATACTCTATGAGAAACAAAAACACAATCTTGACGAACATATAGATCCGTGATTTTCTCAAATTACAGACTTAGGTCATCATTATCATATGTCCATACAAACAAACAAAAAATCAATATGACTCTGACTCGTGAACAACAGCTTTTGAGCATTACCAAAAACTTATATGACCTGTGCAAGAGAAACCAACAACTAAAACTGCAAGAGATAGAAAGATCCAATCCAAGTCGGAAGTGGATACAGAATTTAAAGTTTATGGGTTCGTCTAGCGATCTCAAGTTAATATACAACAATAAACTGGTTCACAGTCACATATTTATAGATATTCTATGAATTTCTTAATAAAAATACAGGTTCTACGAAAATATAAATTCAAAAAGCTACTAGAATTTGACAATTACACTTGGTTGAGTTCATAGTTACTACGTAGGATGTTATTGTCTACAGATACAAACATAATCCATCAGCTAAATTTCATTCGGGTTAATTTAGAACTTTAAAGTGGATCTCAACAATGATCAATCAATTACGCCTTGATTTCAAACTAATTTATTTAGTGTTCCACATTCGTTCGGCCCCATTTTCCCCAAAAGTTTCCATCAAATTAGCAATTAATAAATGAATCCCTGCCAATAAATATAATTGTATATGAAATAGAAATGAACACCCATCAAAATCGATACTTACAGATCGAGAAACAAGTGAGTTCGTAAGAAAAAGGGTTCCTATCTGTTCTGAAGGCTTTGGTATTCGGGTGAACATCTAGTGTTTCGATCTCTACTGTGCTCCCCAGTGAAATGCCACGTGTATGGGACCCATTCGGATTGATTTAAAATCATAATGATTTGGAGTTTGAAATTTTATTTTGACAATCAATTTAAATTTCTCAATTTGTATTTTTTTCATTAATATAAAAATCCACAAGTCGTCAAAACCATCAAAACTTTCTCAATTCTCATAAAATCTTACTAAATGAGTAAATTATAGTTCATAATAAAATTAATACGCTACTAAAAATGTTTTCTAAAAAATACAACATCAATTGGTCGAACTTTAATTCAATCAAAAGGGAAATTGAAGATGTAGTGTAACTATTCTTTAGTATAATCCTTTCACATGGTATGAACAATCTCTTAATATACTACCAACTTACAATTTTTTTAATATTTGATAAAATAGTGATAAACATGATTAGTAAATATATCTACCAACTTATGAATATGATTTTATAAAATATAAACTTATGAGTCAAGTTTTACATTTAAAATTTTTTGAAATCATGATTTGAAATTCCAAATCACATATTTTTGGACAAAGCTACATAGAAACTTGGCTTATCCAACATAAGTTACGTAGGAATGAAGTTATGTCGGATAAGACAATTTATATATAACTTTGCCCGTAAAAGCATAATTTTCTATGAGACATTGCTTTGCAAAAAATATTTTTTTCGACTTTGATGGGTTCAAACCCAGACTCTCTAATTTCATAGATCAATAAATAATGGTACTTTGACCTATAAATTTTCATTAAATGAGAAGCAAGGGCAAAAATTAAAGACCATCAATTTAAAAACCAGTCCATATAAAGGACAATCTGCTCAAAAACAATGGAGTGTAAACGGCGAAAGGGGAAAAGATAAGGGGGGAGTTCATAAATAGTGCTATTTAACGTCTATTTTTGCAAAATATAGCAAGCTTTTGCATAGCAGCATTTTGATTTTAAAGCGTGGCGGAATTTATGCAAGCATACAAAATCTAATCCTAACTGAAATTGATACAATGTCTGATTATTACTGTATATGCTTTCAAAGCAGAATTAAATGTATATGTGTCCAACTGGATCCAATGTATGTATCTTCAAACTGTATGTGCACAATATTGGATTCAATACACGTATCTCTTTCTTTGTCGGATTTTTGCCAACTAAAATACTGATGAACTCCGGCGACCACGAATGGGTGAGGTTGGGGAAGTGGCGGTTAGAGTTTTTAATTATATGGATATTTGTATATATGCTATATTTGTATATATGCTATATTTTGTATTTATTGAACCTATCATTGTATTTATACTAAAACTATACTAAAACTAACATTGTATGTGTATACTACTAGATATACTAGTGAATATCTTAACACTAAATTTCAAGAAAATGTTGTTGTTACTTGTTAAAGATAAGTTGTTTAGATTTAAGGGGCTATTGGCATTCGTGGTTTTTGCTTCTTGTTTAATTACTTTTCAAAACAAAGAAGAATAATATTTCAAAAACACTAACAACCTTCTCAAAATACTTTCAAGCAACAAAATGTAGGTAATCTAGGAAAATCTGTTTTTGGGCATAAGTAGTCCATCTATGTAATCTTTATTATTAATTTCATTAACTTGCTAATGTCGATTAACGTATGACGTTATATCTTTGAGTAAAGAGTGATCACTCGTAAATTAAGTGAATTCATCCCCAACAAATACGATGCACTGAAACGATGCAGATAATGTGACGGAAGATTTAAAAAAATGTTGATAAATAAATAGTCAAAATTGTCTTTTAATGAGTCAGCACTGTCTTTTAACATGATTAAGATGTGATTGAAAGATAAAATGCGGTTACTAGGAAAAATGTGTACATTAATATTGTAGATAATCAGACAAATTTATTTTATTGCACCAAAGTTATTATTTAAGTGTAATGAAAGTCACCAAATTTCATTAACTAAAAAAGTTATTTAAATTTGTCTAAATATCACATAAAGCTACTACGAGAAAATAAAAGAAACATATTGACAGTGACATAATATAATTTCTATGTTACTTAGGCTACTTTTCGGTCATATTTAAATAATGTTGATCGAATTCTCCTTATAAAATAGTTTAGTGACTTTTGATACAAAAGATTAAAGTTGAGTGATCGATCATCCGTGAAATTACTCAAATATATGTTTGGACAATTTGGGTAAAAAGAAACCAAAACTTTTTAGAGTAAATATTACTATTCACTTTGTTTAAATGTGTAGGGGCTCACACATTTGGCTTACACATTTGTACAAATGTGTAGGGGCTAACTGATAGCAGGAAGGTCGGGCCTCGCGAGGTGGATCTGCGCGTCGGAAATGGAGCACGAGTTGCTGCTGAGCACGTGGAAACTTATAGGATAGATTTACCTTATGGCAGAATTTTGTTGTTAAACAATTGTTATTATGTTCCTTCTTTGACAAGGAACATGTCACGTCCCGAACCCCGGGCCCGTGACTGATGCCCTACCTGGGCACCCTTCTACCTTAACAACTAAGTAAACTGCGGAAAATAAATAACGCCTCATTTTTTTTTTAAAACCAACGTGCGTCTGAAAAGCGCCAAGTGCCGTATAATATACATAAACAAAAGACACTACACCGCATACGCAGTCCAATCCCACATATGAATACGGACTTCAAGAGTTTACGAAACATGGCGGACAAGGCCCCGCCAGATTCATAACCGCATAAAAGCCTCATCAAGGAACTATACCAAAAGATAAACTCCAACGAAGGAGCTATCCAAAACTCGGCGGTCCTACACTGCAGATCACCAAATCTGCGTCTAAACTCGCGCAGATTTAACGCGGCCCGAGGCGAGGTCTGAAGAATGTACCAAGTATGTGAGCGATGAAATGCATCAGTAATGAAATCATAATCTAAACAAAGCAGAGACATGTATGATAGCCAACCTACGATACAATACATAATTATATCAAGTCGTGACGCGTGCCTCAAAGTCACTATTCAAATATAACTATGGGTCTCACGCCGTAATATCAATCATGCGCCGTGGAATCCTTCCTCACCGCCGATCCATGATATAATGTAACACCAATAAGCATATCGAGGAGTATACCTCGTGGTCGCGTGCCGAATCCCACATCGTATAAGCGTGACCGTGGCGTATACAAACAACCGAACTAAACCCGCCTCGGTCACACGCCGGAATCCCATATCGTATAAGAATGTCCGCGAGTATCCTCGTGGTCGCGTGCCCCGACATCCCACATCGTATAAGCATGACCGTAGGGTATCCTCGCGGTCGCGTGCCCCATCCCACATCGATAAAGCACGTGCAGTGGTAACACAAACAAATCCGAATCTAACCCACTCGCGTCACGTGCCGGAATCCCACATCGTATGTCCGAGAGTATCCTCGTGGTCGCGTGCCCGACATCCCACATCGTATAAGCGTGACCAGGGTATCCTCGCGGCCGCACGCCCAGATCCCACATCGTATAAGCATGGCCGTAGGGTAACACAAATAATGGAAGCATACCCGTGGAATCTCACCTCACCGCTTGCGACGCCCAAGTAAACTTACAATAAGGCAAATGACCTCCAACCGAGAGTCGCGAACGTAATAAAACATAATACTCGACTCAAAGGCTATCACCGACATATAGACAATTCTCAATTAATCAAGCCAAAATACTTATCAAGGCACACATAGAATAATTCTCAATTAAACAGCCAAAGTACTTATCAAGGCACACATAGAATAATTCTCAATTAAGCGGCAAAGTACTTATCGTGGCACACATAGAATAATTCTCAATTAAACAGGCCAAAGTACTTATCGGGCACACATAGAATAATTCTCAATTAAACGGGCCAAAGTACTTATCAGGCACACATAGAATAATTCTCAATTAAAGCCAAAGTACTTATCAGGCACACATAGAATAATTCTCAATTAAACAGCCAAAGTACTTATCAAGGCACACATAGAATAATTCTCAATTAAACAGCCAAAGTACTTATCAAGGCACACATAGAATAATTCTCAATTAAACAGCCAAAGTACTTATCGGAACACATAGAATAATTCTCAATTAAGCGTGCCAAAGTACTTATCGGGCACACATAGAATAATTCTCAATTAAGCAGCCAAAGTACTTATCAAGGCACACATAGAATAATTCTCAATTAAACAAGCCAAAGTACTTATCAAGGCACACATAGAATAATTCTCAATTAAACAGGCCAAAGTACTTATCAAGGCACACATAGAATAATTCTCAATTAAACAGGCCAAAGTACTTATCAAGGCACACATAGAATAATTCTCAATTAAACAGGCCAAAGTACTTAGTACGTGCATTCTTTTCAAAAGACTCATTTTTATGTAAAACCTCAAGATACTAACACCCGTAGTATCAAGGTGTGTCTATTTTTCAAAGTAAGTTACTACACCTTTAGAAAACTCATTTCAAAGCTTGGAATCAAGTAACTTCAAATTTTCACAATCTAGGCAACTTATGCCTAATACTCAAAATAGACAACTTTCTTAACTTTCCATAAAGCCGTTATAACCAACTTCCCATAAAGCCGTTATAACCCTTTATGGTTTTAGACATATTCATTCCTTTTTATAACCAAGAGACTTATACTTAAAACCAAGTATCACATACTTACAAATCAAGTTCTTAACTTTCAAAATACTTCAAGTCTCTTAATATTTAGAAAACAAGTTTCTTCTACTTTTAAACCTCAAGTAACTCACACCTTTAAAACAAGTTACTTCTCTTAAATCATGTCATTTCTCCTCTCTTAAAACAATTAAGTAAATCACTCATTTGACTCCCCTAAAGTCATTATAACGACCCTTAGGTTTTAGAACTAAGGCACTAGCCAAAAGATTTGAAAACCACTTCCTTTTCAAGACTCTATGTACTTTAAGTAAAATACTCTTACTTTTAAGAATCCAACTTCACTAAGGCAATGGATTATACAACTTACAATTTAAACATCAAAGTACAATCAAGGAAGTACATAGAACAAATTCTATTTTAGGCAATCCAAATACAACCAAGGAATGAATCATTTAAGGAGTAGGACATACTTTCTTTATCTTAAGGAATCATGCTAGAAGAGGAGATAGTTCACATACCTTTTCGGCTAAATCCACAAGCTAAGCCGAATACGCCGTACGTAGAAGTGTCAACCTATAATGGTCACAACAAGACTATCAACTTCTAGTCTCTAACGTAGAATAATACTAAGTATACGGTCTCTAATTCTACGGAAAATCGGGCAGCACTTCCTTTGTTTCTACTCACTTTGCCACCTTTTTCAAGGCCGAATACAATAACCAACATGCCACATATAAGGCTCAAAACAACAACCAAATAAAGGGGATTACACGCCTTACAATACGTGTAAAATTCCGCCCCACAATTCATACGAAGTAGTTTAATACTCACAAGCCATTCTCGGCCAACAATAACACAACACAAGTCCTTTTCCAATCATTTTCCAATTCCAAGTTCTAAGGTCTAACATGTTATATAGCCATAAACAACTTCAACAACTACAATTTCCTTCTTTATACAACATGCGACGACTTAAACTAATAATCAACTTGAATTCCAATCTTAAGGCTAAACATGCTAGTTTTCGGATTAGGGTTCCAATAGCCAATATAATTATCAAACTTCATACTATATAACTCATGCTTGCTAATATCCATAGCTACAACAATAAGTAAGCCTTAATTGCTAAAACGACAAAAGTTATACCTTTATAAGCCCTTAAAACTTCCAAGATTCAAAGTCGCGCCTTAGCAATTCTTAGCTCATTTCCTTATGTTCCAATCCGCTCCAAGCACTCCTTAGAAGCCTATGAAGAACCCATCTTCAAGTTCCAACTTCAAAGTTGAAGAACTCCTTAAGTTTCCGCCTTGCGACTAATACGAAAACGCCGTTTTTCCGAAATCTTTCTATTGAGATATCCTTACAATACCCTTAGGGACATTGTGTTTAAGTCTTGTGAATAAAGAACCAAAATTGCAAAATCTTATCTTCCAAAAGACCACAAAGCCGAGAGCAACCTTTGAAGAACAAGGTGTTCTCTAATTTTTCTAAGTGTAGAAATGTCAAGTCTTGCTACTTAGGATGATATATAACACATTGGAGGGTTTAGATTAAAACACTTGTTAAAATTGGATGAATGGGATCAAGCCAAATGGCTCTTGACTTGGTCAACAATGTCAAGCTCTTAATTAGCAAGACTTTGTCATCTACATATTGGTCAAATGACCATTATACCCTTACTAAAAAATCGTCCAAGACCTTATGTGGGGGTGCCACGTGTGGCCCTCTCATTCGTCCATAAAATTCCGTAACCCTCGTGGGCCCCACAAAACGTAAAATCCCTCGGGTGGGCCCCACGTGACCAAATCCGTAAAAATAAATTTCCATAATGTTAATAAGTTCCATACTTTTCAAATAATGCATTTTGAGAATCCAATTCTCAACAACGAACATTTTTCCTTTCCGACGTTCGGAAGATTTTCTGCCGGAAAAACAATTCTTCCTTTCGTACCAATTTCCAAGTCTTGATTCCTTACGTACATTCTCTTATACATGTCCTGGACTTACGGGGTGTAACATTCTCCTCCCTTAGAAACATTCGTCCCCGAATGTTCTTAGTCGGTTGTCAAGCTATACAGACTCCGGCACAAACTCTATATTATGCCTATCAATCAAAACTGCACAAGACCAACGGTGCCACACATGGCCACCACAACATACGTAAACATATCAATGGACCTTCCGTCCGCGACCCCTTTTTCACAAAACTCGAAGGTTACAGTCTTCTAAAACACGGGATCCTTAGAGGTTCCTTTATTTTCTTACTTGTCATACTTTCTGCATTTTCAAACTTATCTAGTACACGTACAAAATCAACTAGACTTGGGCCTTGCATCCTCGTGCCCCTATCACATAGCGGGACCATATCCAACTGACATCACCCCATTCCATACTATCGGTTGACCCGGAATGAGTCCATAACCCGACCCATCGTCACACTTAACTTCTCATTTCAGTCTGAAGTAAATCTCTCCCTTATCTCAAGGTACTTCTCACCCTATCCTCCCATTCACTAGAGGTTCGTCACATAAGTCAAAGTATTTCTACTGTACATCCTTCCCTATCGGTCTTACACTGTTACGAGGTAATTACAACTTGTGAACTCTACACAACTATAGTCTCAGTTCACTTATCATTCTTGTCAACATTCTTAACTTTTCACCTTACTAATCAAAGTATTCCTACCTCTGGGGGTACTATCACTTACAACTGCTAGAAACAAAGGGAAAACATATATGCTAGGGCGAAATATGAATCTATCAATGCACGTATGATTCAAAAGAATCAAAATATACCTGTAACCCCATGAGATGTTGCCTCCTGATCCTGCCTAGTAGTCACGTCAGCTATGCGGTTCGAAGGACCGCTAGAACTATAAACTCCACCCTGACCTCTACCACGGCTGGCTGACATCTGAACACCCTGTCCTGGGGGACGCACAACTGTGGAGGAAAGGGAACCAACTACCGGCCTCATAGGCTGAGCCACCTCACCGGTGCTCTTTCTAAAAGGACATACCCTCCGAATATGGCCCGGACGGCCACAATAAAAACAAACACTTGTGCCATAACGACATTTCCCCGAATGACTCTTTCCACATCTGAAACACTGAGGAATAGGTGGCCTCGACTGAGAAAATCCTCGGCTCCTCTGAGAACCTCGACCCCTGGAGCTTGGACCGGCTCCTAAATACCTTATGGGGTCCAATATCCCACCTGTGAACTGCGGGGGTATGTCTTTGTAGGGTGGGACGAATATCTCACTCATTTCTTGCGGCTCGTCCAAAAACTCACCGGAATAACCAACCGGTCTATCCCTCTTACGCTGATCTCCGCGTTGGCCCTCTACCCTCTGTACACCTGTCTGTACTGGCCGAATAACCTCCTGCTGATGAAACTGTAGCACCGCTATCTTGGTCAATAACATAACTGCTTCCCTCATGACCCTATAGTCTTCTCCTAACTGAGAAACGGGAGGCTCTGGTGCTGGGGCCTCAAAACCTGGCGAGAAGAACTTCGCCGATCACGGCCAATATCCTATACCCGGCACGAGCCCTATCAACTCTCGAGTCGACTAGTAGCTCTCGCTACTCATTTGCCCTTCAGGCGGTTGTTGCCCTCCGAGGCATAATGTAACAAAATTACGTCAGAGAGGAATTATCTTACTAACACAGCTCTATGGCACGATCTTAGAGTGAGAAGAATAGAAACCAACTCCTAAAAGTCTTGTAGCCTCCTGTTTATGGGTGTGGCGCGCAACACACGATAATCAAGACTCTACTAGACACGCGTAGACATTCCGAGGACCGATCGCTTTGATACCACTCTGTCACGCCGAACCCGGGCGTGGCGGTGCCCTACCCAGGCACCGCTTCTACCTTAACAACTAAGTAAAGCTGCGGAAATTAAATAACGCCTCATTTTTTTAAAACCAGCGTGCGTGCAAGGCAAAGCCGAAAGGCTGCCATATAATATACATAAACAAAAGACACTACACCGTCATACGAGTCCAATCCACATATGAATACAGACCTCAAGAGTTTACGAAACATGACGAGACAAGACCCCAGCATACCATAACCGCATACAAAGCACATCGAAGGAACTATACCAAAAGATAAACTCCCGAACAGAAGGAGCTATCCAAAAACTCTGAGCAGGGTCCTACACCTGCAGATCACCAAACTGCGTACCTAAACCTGCGGCATGAACTAATGCGCGTAATATGCACACACTTTAAACGCAAGTGCACGTTATCGTATCAAGTAGTATAGTCTTAGATAAGACCGAATATCGTCCTCTAGGATTAGGGTTCAAGTACCAGTGATCTATTTTATAGTATCTATTTGGCGAATTAATATTTGATTGGTTGTTTATAACTAAGAATTTCAAAAGCTATTTAAATGTAAAGAATTACTTCAGATGTGATGAGAATAGGGCTTCTATGTATCCTTACTATCCGCTTATGTTACTTGTTAATGCATTACTTATGGTGTTCTTCTTTTGGAGAAAGCGAGTTTCTGAAATCGTTTTATACTCCGTTAGGGTTATATAAACACTCAACCCAGTGATTGTTCCTTACCTAACTTTCGATAAGGGTAACTCTATAGGAGGATTAAGCACAAAACCTAGTTGGCCGTCACGCACAATGCGCAAAATTAGGGTTGTTAAGCCTCTCATCAACGCTACAAATCTAATTGAGGTATTTTCATCCCCAATTCAAGACCGTCTACCCAACTTACAAGATATTCACAATCCTCCTTTCGTAACTGATTAGAAATCATATAGTGATAACTAGTTGTCAATTAGCTACCAAGAATTCAACTCAATTATTGGATAGATCTCTCAATAAGAATAATAACCATAAGCATGCATTACTTTATAACATAAGGTTCAAGAATTCAACATAGAAAGCCCTATAAGAGAATTAGTTCCTAGCCATGAATATGACAAGAACTAATTCAAAGTTCATCATGCAAAACCAAATAAATAAAGGAAAGGAAAAGAAATTACTAAGCTAATGGTATCCAAACTCCAAGTCAAGAATCTTGAGTTGTGCAAGAAAGGGGAACCCTCAAAAACTGCCTAGGGTTCTCCTTATATAGTTTTAAAACGCCTCCCTTCTTTTCCTTCCGGGCTGGCCCAAAATCCGCCAAAGTCTAATTTTTTTTCGCGCGGCGGCGCGCCCTGTCGGCGCGCGGCTAAAGTTCTGCAATACCGGGTGTTTTGGCGCGCGCCTGTTCATCGGCGCCATGGCTAAAGTTCTGCATACTTGGGTGTTTTGCGCGCGGCCGATATCTGGCATGCGGCGCGCGGCCTGCAACTCTGTGGCTTCTGAATAATAGCGCGCGCCCGCTTCGATCAGGAGGCCAGGCGCAGTCTGATTTCGTTTGCCACTTTCTCCGTTTTCACTCTAGTACTCTTTTTCCCTCTTTCGCTCCTTTTCCGCCATTTGGCCACTTTAACCATTTTGACTCAAAAGAAAGAAAAACTATCCTAATACGACACTTTGTATGTACAAAACGGGACAAAAGACTAACTAGATCGACTAAAAGGTGTATATAAAATACACCGATCAAATACCCCAAACTTAACCTTTGCTCGCCTCGAGCAAAGATAGAAAGAAAGAAAGTAAAAGACTCAAAGAATGAAAGAATAACGGACTCACCGCCATTGATCACTTTTCTTTGCATAGATGTTAACTAGAAAAACATGAAGGTTAGCGAGAATAATACGCAGAACATATAGCATGAAATTTTCAGCACACTAAACACATGAAGCTAAATATTTCGCAAACTCATATTCATCATGCTTAATGGAAGTCAATATACTAAATCATGCATATAAATTCAAGAATTCCTATGGCATGCTTACTTGCTATTCTCCACTAATTCTGGATATGCATAAAAGAGATCTTCAGGACTTTGAGGGTTGTAATGTAGGCTTAGGTAGGGGTTGGTAAAGATGGGCATTTAGGCTCATTTTTCTGTACCATACGCTCGTTGGCTTTTCAATTTTTCCCTTTTTCTTTTGATTCTTTCCTTCACTTCAATTCTATCTTCCCCTCTTTGTTTTGGGAGAGTGAAGTGTATTATACTAACAGGCACCCCCAAACTTAGGCTTTTGCCTCTTTCTTATTACTTTTCCATTGGGGTGCATCAAACTTGTTCACTCTTTTTGTTTCTTCTTTTTAACACAATGTACTCCACTTTGAAACTTTTTACTTATGGCACAATTTATGGGAATATAGGGTGTCAAAGAAAAAGTTTCAATTTTTGGCTCAATGGGGCTGACTAGGGATATATTTTTAAAGTACAGGATAGAAAAGAGGTAAGAATTGGCTATCAAAGAAATGCCTGAGTCATCTCCCTAGCATGCATATCCTAATTATTTCGCCTCAAATAGCAAACAATCGTACACATAGGTTTTCAATCATTTAGTATGCACAATTCAAGTATGAAACTCCAAATAGACAGATTTTGTGAGTTTTTGGCATATCTAACCTAGGTGTTTAAATAGTTGCTACAATTACATTATTTTACCTTACTTCACTAGGTGTTTCTAGCAACTACATCATACATGATCTTTGAATTGCAATTATGTGTCAAAAACGAAAAAAAAATTAAAATATTTGTGTTGAATCAAAATATACAAAAAAATGAAAAAGAATACTCGAATAAAACATAAAATGAAACACATAAAAACACCCCGAACTTAAATTACACATTGTCCCAATGTGTAGACTCAAAGGAAAAACTAAAAGACAAAAAGACTTACGCTTTTTGGCTAAAATGGTGGCGGTGGATAGTGCTTAATTTCGTGAGGAGGAGAGCCTTGGTGTTTGATTTGGCGGTAGGCTTTGGATCAAAGTATTTTCGAATTCTGCAATCGACACCGCGCGCTTAAACTTCCGCACTCTTGAGATCTTTCGGCCGCGCGCTTAAACTCCTGCGCTCCATCGGGATTTCATGCGCCGCGCCATTCTGGGCACGCGCGCGCTATCTTGGCACATTTTTCTCGATTTCTGCCGCTCTGCTTCCTGGGCGCGCGCTCTAAACTTCAGACCTTTTCAGATATTTCAGTAGCCGCTACCCGCTTTTCGAAATCCTCGCTTTTCGCTTTATTTCCTGCACTGTCAATCCCATCACAAAACCCAAGACTCCAAGACCGTGAGATCGTTTCGAGACAAAATAAAATAAACTTAAAGACGAAATTAAAATAACATAATTGAAAGCGTTGGGTTGCCTCCCAACAATGCGGCTCTTTAACGCCTTTTAATGGACGCAAGTTCCTTAGACTTACTAGCCCGGGTGGATTAAGTCCCCAACGATCCATTTCCGCCACATTTGGCGTTTCCTTTTTCTCCTTTTCTTTTTAGCATTATCGGTAGTAGGGAGTTCCGGAACAATTACCTCATTTAGTGTCATCTCAGCAAACCATGCTTGCTTTCTTGGGCTCATCACTCTTTGGTTGCATTGCAATGGCTCGCGTGGGGTTTGGTGGTGTTGATTGCAAAACACCCACTTACAGTTCTTGGCTCAATGACGTGTTTAAAGACTTTAAACACCATCTCTTCGTTCTCTACTCTTAGCGTTAGCTCTCTTCTTTCAACGTCAATCAAGGCTCTACCCGTTGCTAGGAATGGCCTCCCCAATATGATCGGGATTTGCATCTTCTTCCATATCCGAATGAGGAAATCTGCAGAAAGAAAAATTTTCCTACGCTTCACAATCACATCCTCGATCTTCCTCGTGGATGAACCACCGTCCCTGTCGGCTGCAGACTCACGGTGGTGGGTTTGCTTCTCCTAACTCCAATCTTTTGAAAACCGATAGGGCATCAAATTTATACTCGCCCAAATCACACAGCTCATTGCAAGTCACCCCGCCTGTGCATGGTAGTGTAAAGCTTCCAGGTCCTTTAGCTTTGGTGGCAATTTCTTTTGTAAGATAGCACTACACTCTTAGTGCTACTATCTCATATTCGGCCGATTCCTCTTTTTCCCAAGATTTCTTTCATGAACTTGAAATAAGATGGCATCTGCTCCAAAGCCTCTATAAAGCGGTATGTTGATGTGCAACTTCGAATACCTCCAAGAATTTGGAAAATTGTTTATCGACGCCTTCCTTTGTAATCTCGGGAAAGGAATCTTTCAGTATACTTCTTCCGGAGTTTTCTATCATCGGGCTAGGTTCACCACCTTATCTTTTCTAACTCGCTCCTCTCAACTATTGGGTGGCTACCGTTGCTCCAATTGTTTTCCACTTCTCAATCGCATGCCTTACATTGCTCCTCATTTACCTCGGTATTGCTTGGCAATGTCCCCGTGGCTTGATGTTTACTGCTTTGCTAACCGCCCTACTGTGTTTCCAAGTTTACGAGCGAGGATCTAGATTACGTTATAAATTGCGTCAGGCGTTGCAAGTCTTGTCATGGCCGCTTTAAGCTCATCCGGTTTTTCTTGACACAGTGCGTTGAATTTGAGGTGGGGCTTGAGTGAAGTCATTGATTCTGCATCTTGGTTCGCATCGCCTATACCGATTCTGCGCCACGATATTGATTCTTGGCCACAGTACTGATTTTCTTGGCCACAGTGCGATTTTCTTGGCCCCGATCTCCTTTCCATGAGAAGTTTGGGTGATTCCTCCACCTGGATTATAAGTGTTTGAGTAGGGGTTGTTCTGTTGCCTCGGTAGTTACCTCGCTGACACTCTGCTGCTCCATTGGGATGTTGTTGGGATCCGAAGGACACCTATCAAATGTATGTGGCCGCCACATATCTCACGATTTTCGCGGTTGCACAAGATTCACTAACACGGTATGTTCTTTGCAATTGTTTCGCTAGAAGAGCCAACATGCGTTCAAAGCGGAATAGCATCTACTTCATGGACCCCGCTTCTTCTCGGCTGGTTGCCTCTCTCTTGATGACATGGTTGTTAGTGGCCATATCTTCTAATAACTCGTGGCGTCGGAACATTTTTCCTCATGAATGCTCCACTGCACGCGTCTATGATGGTTACGGTTGTCTTCTTTCGGCCGTTGTAGAAAATATGAACCAAGTTCCACAACTCAATGCAATGGTGTGGACACTTCCTCTGTAGATCCTTGAATCTCTCCCATGCTTCATATAAGGACTCTCCATCACGATAGAAGTTGTTCAACTCCTCTTAATTTTCTGCTACAGGTGGAAAGAACTTGGCTAGGAATTTCTGTGCCAGCTCGTGCCATGTAAATATCGAATCAGCTGGCAGGGAATTCAACCATACTTTTGCTCTATCCCTGAGTGAGAAGGGAAAGAGCCTCAATCTGACGACATCATCAGTAACGCCGTTATATCTGAAAGTGGCACATAGCTCCAAGAAATTTGCTATGTGCATATGTGGATCCTCCGATGGCGATCCGAATCGCATCGTGTCGCACCATGCTCGTAATCGCTGGTTTTATCTCGAAATTGTTGGCTCATTGTAGGAGCCTAATGCAAGTCTGTGCTCCATTCACTCTTGGTAGCACATAATCTCCTGCATTTCTTTACGGCCGATTCGAACTCTATCCTCCATATCTATTGGCACTTGCTGAGGATCTCCTGGGTTAAGTTGATTCTCACCTAACCCTTCTCTCATCCTATTATTGTTGGGAGCACCGTCCATTTCTATCAACGTTGCAATTACCGATTCTTTCTGCTTTGCGTGCTTTCTCAATTTCGGATTGAAGGGAACAAGAGTGTCAGCTCCTCTTCTCCTTCGCATAAACTGATATCCTGAGAAAGATCAAAAACAAACAAAGAATCACGGACTCGATTTTCGTAGAAACTAAAAAAATAAAAATAAAAATTAAATCCAAATTAGAAATTAAAAATAGATAATTTGATATTGAACTATTGCCTAATCCTAACAGCGGCGCCAAAAACTTAATGCGTAATATGCACACACTTTAAACGCAAGTGCACGTTATCGTATCAAGTAGTATAGTCTTAGATAAGACCGAATATCGCCCTCTGGATTAGGTTCAAGTACCAGTGATCTATTTTATAGTATCTATTTGGCGAATTAATATTTGATTGTGTTATACCAGTGGTTCGCCCGACCGCGATCGGGTCTCAGCGCCGAGGCGGGCGCGCGCTGGCGCCGGTGATTGTAGGCGCGGCCGAAGTCGGGCCGCGACTCGAAAATCTTGAGGTCGCTGTTCAGCCATGTGCCGGAAGCAGGCGCGCGCCAAAAGATCCGGCGGTCCGCAGAGTTGCGCCAGCGCCGGGAAGGTGGCCGCGCCGAGGCGAAATTTGGGCGAAAAACTTAGAAAGTCTGATTTTTTTTTTAAAAGAGACCCAGGGAGGGTGACAAGTGTCCCCATCCGATTTTCTACATGCAATAAATTGACCAAGACTTGGTCATTCTTCCCATCTTTCATCTTCACACTCTCTCTCCCTCTCTCTAAAATCTGCTCCTCCTTCTCTCTAAGAAAACCCAAGAAAAATCTGAAAGTTAAGAGCAAGAAAAGGAAGCTTGTGGTTAGCTTGTTGACATTGTTGTGGTGGTGTTCTTGGCAAGGAAGCTAGCAATAGTTGGAATAAGTTTTGGCTAAAACTTTAAGGTAACATTTCTTCCTTTAGAATTAGTTCTAAGTGTTGCATGTTTAGAAGAAAGAACTTGTGGTAGTAAATAATGCTTCTAGAATCTTTGCAAGTTAGAAATGTGGTTTGGGTATGAAAGGAATGGCTAAGAAGTGATTATGAGCATGTTGTAGCCTAAAAACTACCTTAGAAGTGATAAGTAAATTGTTGTAACTAGTGGGGCAGAATTTTACACACCCAAGTTTGGATGTGTAATCCCCTTTAAAATGTTGGATTGTTGAGCCTAAATTGTGGTGTTTGGATGATAAATTCGGCCTTGAGAAAGGTGGCAAGTGAGTAGAAACAAGGGAAATGCTGCCCAATTTTCCATAGAATTTAGTGACTTAGAACTTGGATTGTTCTACTTGAGATTAGAGGTTAACAAGCGTATCATGATTATTTTAGGTTGAATATTACTTGCGGTAGTTTGGACTTGGCAAGAGGATTGACCAAAGAGGTATGTGGAGCTTTCCTATCTCTTGAGCATGATTAGTTGTACCTATGTAGTACGGTAGACGTACAAGATTTGAAAATCTTCGTTTGTTATAAGCATTTGATACTTGCCGTTTAAAAGAAAAGTATAAAAATCCCTTGGACTTAAGGGAATGTGTTTTACTATTGTTAACTCTAATATAACGGCTTTATGGGGAGTTGGTTATATTAGTTTGGGAAAGTATAATGGAGAAAGGTTTTGATGTTTTGAACTTGTGGAAGGAAAATGGTTTTAAGGCATGGATTGCCTAAGGTTTTACAAGAAATGAAGTCACTTAATTTAGAAGCTTGAGATAGTTTTAAAAGGAAATGTGACTTGTTTTGAAAAGAAATCGTAACTTGATACTATGGTGATTAGTATCTTGGAAATTTTTGTATAAAAAGGAGTTATTTCTTAAAAGGTCAGAAGTACATGGTACTTGGGTTAAATTCCCGGATTTTCTATTAAAAGACATGTTGGTGCCTTAGGTATACTAAAATGAGAGGATATATTAATAATGTTAATAAGAAGTTAGGGGATTTCTTAACTTGCTTATGTTAGGATATGATAGGCCGGTAGTGCTTATGTTATGATATGATAGGCCGGTAGTGCTTATGTTATGATATGATAGGCCGGTAGTGCTTATGTATGTATGATAGCCGGATGAGCTGTGTTATATATAGTATTACGGGTAAACCCCGGGTTATTCTTGTTATTTCCTTTGGACATACTGACGCGATGGGTGGCCCACGGGTATGCTCCAATAGGATGGTTTATTATTTATGCCATGGATTTGCTACCCATGATGCGAGTGCGGCGCTTGTACTCATGCGGATCTGGACCATAGGATCCATGCGGGTGAAATAGTCTCATGCGAGTACGCGATGGTACTCATGCGGATCCACAGGATCCATGCGGGTGAAATAGTCCCATGCGGGTGAAATAGTCCTATGACGAGGCGGATGACCTCATGCGGGTCCACAGGACCTATGCGGGTGAAATAGTCCCAGGAGTAGGATTGCTTAATGATACTACGGGCGAGGTACCCTGTTTTGATCATGAGCCTCTATTTTTATGCTATAAAATGTATACTTGTTACTCTCATTATTAGTAAGGCACGGTCAACATAATTTGGTTTTATCTATAACTTTAATGTATTTCGGACTTATGATATTACTACGTATTTTCCGATTTACATACTGCACGTTGTGTCGACCCCTTCCTGGGCTGCGTTCCTGCCGCAGGTAAGGGAAAGCAGGCGGTAGATCCTCGTTCCTAGGATCTTATACTCAGGTGTCAGGAGCTCCATTTCTTCGAGGCTCGACTTTTGGTATGGTTCTCCTCGAGTTGTTGTTATTTTGTACATTCGAGGCATGGCGGGGCCTGTCCGTCATAGTATTATTCATTCTTAGAGGCACGTGTCTTCGGAACTTGGTTCGTTAAGGATGTATTGATCGGTTTATGTACTTTTGGGTTGCTTGATTTAGGCTAGACTATTCTATATCTTAATGGTTGTTTATCTTGAGTTTACATTCATTGGTTTTCTCTCGATGTTGTGTCACTAGGGTGCCCGGTTAAGGCACCGTCACGGGTCGGGTTCGGTCGTGACAAAAGTGGAACGGACAGTGACCGGTGCCTTAACCCGCACCCTGGTGACACCACATCGAGAAAACCAATGAATATAAACTCAAGATAAACAACCATTACGATATAGAATAGTCTAGCCCAAAATGGCTAACCCAAAAGTACATAAACAACAAGCATCCTTAACGAACCAAGTTCGACAAGACTACAGCCTCTAAGAATGAATAACACTATGACGGACAGGCCCCGCCATACCCCGAATGTACAAAAGTCTACAACCTCGGAAATCGTACCAAAGGCGAGGCCTCCGAGAAATGGAGCCTTCCGAGAACCGAACCGTGATCCTAAGAGCGGATCGCAAGCTATGAACCTCAACTGCGGCATGAACGCGGCCCGGGAGGTCGATAACATGTACCAAATATGCGAACCGAAAATACAGAATAATATCATAAGTCAAAATATAATTTGGAGTTATAGGCGAAAATCGGTTTACTCAGACCGTGCCTTACTAACAATGAGTAACAAGTATAAGTTTTATAGCGTAAAAATAGGAGGCTCACGATCAAAACAGGTACCTCGCGTAGCATTAAGCAATCCTACTCGGGACTATTTCACCCGCATAGGTCCTGTGGACCCGCGTGAGGTCATCCGCTCGTCATAGACTATTTCACCCGCGTGGACTATTTCACCCGCATGGATCCTGTGGATCCGCATGAGTACCATCGCGACTGCACGGGACTATTTCACCCGCGTGGATCCTATGGTCCGGATCCGCACGAGTACAAGCGCCGCACTCGCATCATGGGTAGCAAATCCATGGCATAAATAGTAAACCATCCTATCGAGCATACCCGTGGCCACCCATCGTGTCGAGATGTCCAAAGGAAATAACAAGAATAACCCGGTTTACCCGTAATAATATATATATAACATAGCTCATCCGCTATTAAACATAACATAAGCAAGTTAAGAAATCCCCTAACTTCTTATTAACATTATTAATATATCCTCTCATTTTAGTATACCTAAGGCACCAACATGTCTTTTAATAGAAAATCCGGGAATTTAACCCAAGCACCATGTACTTCTGACCTTTTAAGAAATAACTCCTTTTTATACAAAAATTCCAAGATACTAATCACCATAGTATCAAGTTACAATTTCTTTTCAAAACAAGTCACATTTCCTTTTAAAACTATCTCAAGCTTCTAAATTAAGTGACTTCATTTCTTGTAAAACCTTAGGCAATTCATGCCTTAAAACCCTTTTCCTTCCACAAGTTCAAAACATCAAAACCTTTCTCCATTAAACTTTCACAAACTAATATAACCAACTCCCCATAAAGCCGTTATATTAGAGTTAAACAATAGTAAAACACATCCCCTTAAGTCCAAGGGATTTTTATACTTTTCTTTTAAAACGAAGCAAGTATCAAATACTTATAACAAACGAAGATTTCCAAATCATGTACGTCTACCGTACTACATAGGTACAACTAATCATGCTCAAGAGATAGGAAAGCTCCACATACCTCTTCGGTCAATCCACAAGCTAAGTCCAATTTACCGCACGTAGTATGTCAACCTAAAATGACCACAATACGTTTATCAAGCTCTAATTACAATGCAGAATTTTTCCAAGTTAAAGTCACCAATTTCCTACGGAAAATTGGCGGCGTTCCTTTGTTTCTACATACTTTGCCACCTTTTCCAAGGTCGATTTATAACGCTCAAATGCCATGTTTAAGGCTCAACAACCAACCAACACTGAGGGATTACACACCTAAATTTTGGTGTGTAAAATTCAGCCCCACAAGTTACAACAACTAACCCAACAAGTCTAATGTAGTATTTAGGCAACAACTTGCTCATAATATCCCCCTAACCAATTCTTTCATAATCAACCCCATTTCTTACATGCAACTACTCTAAGTGCATTTTCCAACTACAAGTTCTTCCTATTAAACATGCAACACCCAAAACCAACTACAAGAGAAGAAATGTTACCTTAAGTTTTAGCCAAACTTATTCCAACACCTTGCTAGCCTTTTCTCCAAGAACACCACCACAATAGTCTTCACAAGCTTGTAATAACCTTTCCTCCTATTACACTTTTCGATTTTTCCTTAGGCTAGAATTCCTCTTGGGAATTTAGAGAGAAGGATGAGCTTTTAATTTAGAGAGAGATGGAGTGTAAAGATGAAAAGTTGAATGAAATGACCAAGCCTTGGTCAATATAATGCATGTAGAAAATCGGATGGGGACACTTGTCACCTCCCATGGCCTCTTTTAAAACAAAAATCGACTTTCTAAGTTTTTTCCGCCCAAATTTCCGCCTCGGCTTCGCTTCCGGCTGGCGCCAGAACTCCTCGGACTCGGAACTTTAGGCGCCATGCCGATTTCGCGCGCGCCATGAATTCTCGCCTTGAGCGCGGCCTGCCATGCGCCGAGGCCCCTGACCAAGTTTTCGATTTCGAGTCCTAACTCCTTCCGCGTGGCCCCATACGGCACGAACCACGGTATAACATTCTCCCCCCCTTAGAAACATTCGTCCCGAATGTTCCTTCTAGCCTTACACAAAACACAATATAAACGTATCTTCTTAACTATTCCTTAGCAAATAAGAATGCTCCCCGAGCCACAACATTACTCAAGCATAATCAACCAAATTAACACCAATCAGTAGGAAAGGGGGGTTACCTGGAGGTATAGGGAATAAGTGAGGATACTTCTTCATCATGTCATCCTCTGCTTCCCACGTCATTTCCTCCCTTTTCTCGTTCCGCCATAAGACCTTGACGGAAGCCACGTCCTTCGTCCGAAGTCGTCTAACCTGACGATCGAGTATCGCTATGGGACTCTCCAACGCATTTCCGTAACATAGACACGTGAAAAACTGGATGTGCCGCCACAAGATCGGACGGCAGATCCAACTCATAGGCAACCTTGCCCACTCTTCGGACAATCTGATACGGCCCAATGTACCTTGGGCTGAGTTTCCCTTTCCTCCCAAATCTCATCACACCCTTCATGGGTGACACTTTCAGAAAGACCCAATCCTTGACCTCAAACTCTAAGTGTCGACGCCGATGATCTGCATATGATTTCTGTCGATTCTGGGCTGCCAATAACCGCTCCTGGATAAGCTTCACCTTATCCACTGCCTGCTGAACCAAATCTGGCCCGATTAACTGCACTTCTCCCACTTCAAACCAACCTATCGGTGACCTGCACTTCCTCCCGTATAAGGCCTCATAATGCGTCGTCGAACACTAGAATGGTAGCCGTTGTTATAAGCAAACTCCACAAGAGGTAAATGATCCTCCCACTACCCGAAATCAATAACACAAGCCCGCAAAGATATCCTCGCGTTCGGATAGTCGCTCGGCTGTCCGTCCGTCTCGAGGATGAAGCCGCGTCTTGAGACTCACTGTGTCCCTAATCCCTTCGGAAAGACCTCCGAAGTTAGCCGTGAATCAGGCTCTCTATCTCGATATAATCGACACCGACTCGTGCAATCTCACAATCTCTCTAATATATAATCGGCATAGTCCTCGAAAACGTCGTCCGATGGAAGAAAGTGGGCTGATTTAATCGACTGTCAACAATAACCCAAGCGGAATCATGTCTCCTCCAGGTGCGAGGTAACCCCGTAATAAAGTCCATGTTGACCACCTCCACTCCCACATCGGAATATCAATACTGTAATAGCCCACCGGCTTCGTGCTCAACCTTAACTCACGATAATTAGGACATGGGCAACAAACCGCCACGTCCTCTTCAAACCATCCCACCAATACATGCACTGAGGTCATGGTACATCTTAGTCGACCGGATGAATCGAATAACGAGCACCGTGCCTCCCGGAATCTGGCGACGAAGTCTGTCACATCGGGAACACACAACCGCCTCGAATCTTAGCACTCCATCCGTGCTACCTCAAATAGACTCTTCTCTTCCTGGAGAGCTGCATCTCGGTACCGTACCAAAATCGGATCCTCATACTGTCGCCTCTTCACCTCCCCGACGATGGAAGACTCGGCGACCTCTCGAACCCGAATTCGCACTAACGGAATCAACCAAACGAACCCCAAGGCTTGCTAAGCGGTGTAACTCTCGGACCGTATCGCTTCTTCCCCGGCTGCACTTCGATGCACTACCCATCAATCTGCGACTAAGGACATCTGCAACTACATTGGCCTTCCCCGGGTGGTATAGGATATCAATATCACAATCCAAGTAGCTCCAACCACCGCTCTGCCGCAAATTCACCGGTCAGAAGATATCTGGAGTTTCACGTGGTCTACGCAAATATCCACATGAAATCTATATAAGGAAATTGCCTCCAAATCTTCAAGGTACGATTAACTGCCGCCGACTCCAAATCGTGAGTAACGTAATTCCTTTCTTGCTTCCCTAACCACCGGGAAACATAAGCTCTAACCTTATCGTGTTGCAAGTCACAACCTAGCCCAACACCCAACGTGTTACAATAATACCCTAACCTCTAGTCTCTCGAGAGGGTTAGAATCGTAGTCGTGGTCAACTTCTCTTCCAATAACTGGAAGCCTTTCTTGCATTTGCAAAATATTCGAGCATCCTTAATCTCAGTTATGGTTCCTGTTTCCCTTTCTCTGTTGCAACCAAACTTGGTTACTATACTTGGATCTGATTCCTTTGCTTGCCGCATGGCTAAGACTTCCTGTCAATCATAATTTAGGGGGAAGACTTCCTTGATCTTGTCAAGTAGTAATCCTATTATTCTCTCCCAGCTCGTAGAGCTTATAGTCCGGTGTTCAACCTCAATTCACGGTATTACATAATCCAATGACTTGTCAAGATTTCTTATCGTTCGAGTGTCTACTCGTCTTTCCTTTATAAGTTAATTCAAGTTGTCCTGGGGTCCTTTACCTCGCCGTGTTCTCTTACTATCTTTCTCGTCAGTACAGATGCTACTACCTTTCCTCGAGGTGTTCCTACTGCCCATTACCTACTAATGGTCTTACACTAGTCCGGGGTAACTGTATCTCGTGAAACTTACATAACCATAGTTGTATTCTCTTTTATCCTTCTGGTCATAACCTACCTTATGCTTATTAATAGTAAAGTGTTTCTAATCTGATCTATAATCGTACAGTTTCAAATATGTGTACTACCTGCATTTTTCTTACGACACTTCCCTGACCGTTTCGTAACGTCGTTCTTAATTACCCCCAACATAATATTTTTTTCCACGGTTATCTAACACTGTAACTTATGGCATGACGATACTGAAGACCTACCAGTCTCACATTCTTCGTCTAACTACATGGGTACACATAACCCCATGTCGTAAGACTATCCTTTTATGTATGGGAGAGAACTTATCTCCCTTCAATAAACTTTCTTTGGTGTCACAGCCCTAATCACCGGGTCCTCTCATGGTCCTGTAAATATCTAATCATTACGCACCGCCTTAAAAATCGTGTAGATTTTCAAAACCTACCAAAGATGCCCTCAGCTTTCCGTCGGCGTGCATTTATTTTATTCTTGCCTTGCACATTTCCTTGAAGTTATCCGGAAGGTCGTGGCCCTGACCGCCACACCAAACCAACTCCAAGTACCTCCAAGGGAACTTAACATAAATTCCTTCAAATTCAAGTATTACTTACTTTCTGCGTCAATTTTTTTTTTTTTCCAACGAACAAGTCACACAAACTTATTAAAACAATGATGCCAAAGAAGGAAGGATAATTCATTGGTTACTACCACTTCCCTTCCTCTCCACTCGATAACCGGCTTACCGGGAAAATTGGTACCGAATCAATCTCTTCTGTAGTCCACGTTGGCATAACATGAGGCCAACTAGCCCATACTCAATGACCTCGGCGTCCGTCATACTCTACTGCTGGTCAGACGACTATATCGTTACTGACAATTATTATCTGCCCACTCAGCTACCACCCAACACTCACGGGTGTGGTTACCCCATAAAGGTGCTCATGGATTACGGCCATTTCTTTCACACTTGGTTGCTCACTTCGCACGGTCGTACTCTTTTCCGTACTTCCAAACTTATTCTAGCTTACGTACATAACTTCCATAATAAAGCTGGCCCCCAATCTTGGAGTTACTAAGTCAAACAATATAAGGCCATTTCCGGCTCTCACAACCTGGTTCCGGTGGGATACGTCTGCGAACTCGTAAAATGATTAATTAGACTCGGCCTTGTACCCTCGTGACTTCGCCACGTGACTACTATCAATGATCCCACCCCATAAACGGTACCCTAACTTCTCGTAATACCATGGCCGTGTCGCTTGATCACAACAACCATTACTTACTCCACACGGATCTCATCCGTACTACCTCTTAAGCGTACCACGTGGCTTAATTTACAAACATAGCCTCCCATTGGGCCCCTTAATTAAGCTTCTTAAGGTTCCATTACTTTTTCCGACAACTCATCATCTCCTAATTATCTCAAACTAGCACGTAAAACCTCGATGAGAGTTCCTTAACTGTTCACACCTTCCCGGTATCTATTTAGTCCTTACCAAATCCTGGTAATCTAAAATCATTCTAGGCAACACATATGTGACCTCACACGTAAATCCGTATAGTGTATGTCACAATACCAACTATACTACAAGTATTACCAACCGGATACGCAATCCACATAATCTTCCCCGGTCATCGCTTCTCGTAATGCAAACACCATAACTTTGTTAGGGAGAGCGACCTAACCACACGGCTCTATCGCACGATCTTAGAGTGAGAAGAAATGGAAACCGATCCTAAATATCCTGCGACCTCACGATTATAGATGTGCGCAACACACCGATAATCAAGACTCTACTAGATACGGCTGTAGACTCTTTCCGAGGATTAAGCGCTCCGATACCACTTTTGTCACGACCGAACCCGGACCGTGGCCGGTGCCTTAACCGGGCACCCTAGTGACACCACATCGAGAAAACCAGGAATATAAACTCAAGATAAACAACCATTACGATATAGAATAGTCTAGCCCAAAATGGCTAACCCAAAAGTACATAAACCAAACAAGCACATCCTTAACAACCAAGTTCGACAAGACTACAGCCTCTAAGAATGAATAACACTATGACGACAGGCCCCGCCATACCCCGAATGTACAAAAGTCTACAACCTCGAAATCGTACCAAAAGGCGAGGCCTCCGAGAAATGGAGCCTTAGAACCGAACCGTGATCCTAAGAGTGCGGATCGCAAGCTATGAACCTCAACTGCGGCATGAACGCGGCCCAAGGAGGTCGATTACAACATGTACCAAATATGCGGCGGAAAATACGTAATAATATCATAAGTCAAAATATAATTTGGAGTTATAGGCGAAAATCGGTTTACTCAGACCGTGCCTTACTAACAATGAGAGTAACAAGTATAAGTTTTATAGCATAAAAATAGGAGGCTCACGATCAAAACAGGGTACCTCGCCCGTAGTATCATTAAGCAATCCTACTCCTGGGACTATTTCACCCGCATAGGTCCTGTGGACCCGCATGAGGTCATCCGCCTCGTCATAGGACTATTTCACCCGCATGGGACTATTTCACCCGCATGGATCCTGTGGATCCGCATGAGTACCATCGCGTACTCGCATGGGACTATTTCACCCGCATGGATCCTATGGTCCAGATCCGCATGAGTACAAGCGCCGCACTCGCATCATGGGTAGCAAATCCATGGCATAAATAGTAAACCATCCTATTGGAGCATACCCGTGGGCCACCCATCGTGTCAGTATGTCCAAAGGAAATAACAAGAATAACCCGGGGTTTACCCGTAATAATATATATATAACATAGCTCATCCGGCTATTAAACATAACATAAGCAAGTTAAGAAATCCCCTAACTTCTTATTAACATTATTAATATATCCTCTCATTTTAGTATACCTAAGGCACCAACATGTCTTTTAATAGAAAATCCGGGAATTTAACCCAAGCACCATGTACTTCTGACCTTTTAAGAAATAACTCCTTTTTATACAAAAATTCCAAGATACTAATCACCATAGTATCAAGTTACAATTTCTTTTCAAAACAAGTCACATTTCCTTTTAAAACTATCTCAAGCTTCTAAATTAAGTGACTTCATTTCTTGTAAAACCTTAGGCAATTCATGCCTTAAAACCCTTTTCCTTCCACAAGTTCAAAACATCAAAACCTTTCTCCATTAAACTTTCACAAACTAATATAACCAACTCCCCATAAAGCCGTTATATTAGAGTTAAACAATAGTAAAACACATCCCCTTAAGTCGAGGATTTTTATACTTTTCTTTTAAAAGCGAAGTATCAAATACTTATAACAAGCGAAGATTTCCAAATCATGCGCTCACCGTACTACATAGGTACAACTAATCATGCTCAAGAGATAGGAAAGCTCCACATACCTCTTGGTCGATCCACAAGCTAAGTCCAATTTACCGCACGTAGTATGTCAACCTAAAATGACCACAATACGTTTATCAAGCTCTAATTACAATGCAGAATTTTTCCAAGTTAAAGTCACCAATTTCCTACGGAAAATTGGGCAGCGTTTCCTTTGTTTCTACATACTTTGCCACCTTTTCCAAGGTCGATTTATAACGCTCAAATGCCATGTTTAAGGCTCAACAACCAACCAACACAGGGATTACACACCTAAATTTTGGTGTGTAAAATTCAACCCACAAGTTACAACAACTAACCCAACAAGTCTAATGTAGTATTTAGGCAACAACATGCTCATAATATCCCCCTAACCAATTCTTTCATAATCAACCCCATTTCTTACATGCAACTACTCTAAGTGCATTTTCCAACTACAAGTTCTTCCTATTAAACATGCAACACCCAAAACCAACTACAAGAGAAGAAATGTTACCTTAAGTTTTAGCCAAACTTATTCCAACACCTTGCTAGCCTTTTCTCCAAGAACACCACCACAATAGTCTTCACAAGCTTGTAATAACCTTTCCTCCTATTACACTTTTCTTGATTTTTCCTTAGGCTAGAATTCCTCTTGGGAATTTAGAGAAGGATGAGCTTTTAATTTAGAGAGAGATGGAGTGTAAAGATGAAAAGTTGAATGAAATGACCAAGCCTTGGTCAATATAATGCATGTGAGAAAATCGGATGGGGACACTTGTCACCCTCCCATGGCCTCTTTTAAAACAAAAATCGACTTTCTAAGTTTTTCGCCCAAATTTCCCGCCTCGCGCCCACTTCCGTGGCGCCACGCAGCTCTGCGGACTCCGGAACTTTAGGCGCGCGACCCGATTTCGCGCGCCATGAATTCCACGCTGAGCGCGGCCTGCCTCCCGGCGCCAGGCCCCGAGGCCGACCAAGTTTTTCGATTTCAGTCCGCTATGCCAATGTAGACTGCAGAGAGAGGTTAGTTCGGTTCCGATTTCCTGGTGAGCCGGTTATCGAGTGGAAGAGTATCGCGTCGCCGGGGTAGGTTTATTTCTTACCTCAAGGCTGGAGGATGGTACGGAAAGGGTATATTTACCATTCGTTCGGTATTCGATACCGGTGAGATGCGCCGACCTTGATCGGATCCGGTGGTTAGAGAGTTTCGACGTTTTCCCAGACGAAGCTTAGGTATCCTCCCGAGAGGAGGTTGAGTTTTGCATCGATTTGGCATCGGACACTCGGCCGATATCTATTCCGCCATACTGAATGGCACTGCCGAAATGAGGAATCGAAAGACCAGGTGAAGGACTTGCTAGAAAAGGCTTTATTAGGCCTAGTGTTTCTCCCGGGAGCGCGGTGTTGTTTGTAAAGAAGAAAGATGGGGCGTTGCGTATGTGTATTGATTACGTGCGGTGAATAAGGTAACCATCAAAAATAGATATCCTCCCAGATTGTGATTTGTTTGACCAGTTGCAGGGTGCAAAGTGTTTTTCCAAGATAGACCTACGGTCTGGTTATCATCAGGTACGAGTTAGAGAGGTAGATATCCCAAAGACTGCATTCAGGACCCGGTATGGGCACTATGAGTTCAGGGTAATGTCTTTTGGATTGACCAACGCCCCAGCAGTATTCATGGATTTGATGAATAGGGTGTTCAGGCCATTCTTGGATATGTTCGTTATAGTTTTCATTGATGATATCTTGGTGTATTCGCGCACAGAGCGGGAGCATTCAGATCATTTGAGGACGGTATTGGGAGTCCTCCGAGACCGGCAGTTGTATGCCAAGTTCTCGAAGTGCGAGTGGCGTCGATGGCTTTCTTAGGGCATGTTATCGGGTAGATGGTATTCGGGTTGATACAAAGAAAGATTGAAGCGATCAAGACTTGGCCTAGACCCACTACACCGGCAGAGTGCGCGCAGCTTTGGGCCTTGCGAGTTATTATCGGAGGTTTGTGGAGAAGTTTGCTTTATTTCAAAGACTTTGACTAAGGTGACTCGAAGGCGCTATGTTCCTGGACGGATACTTGTGAGGAAAGTTTTCAGCTAAAGGAGAAGTTGACAACCGCCCAGATTCTTACTTCCGGAGGGCTTAGATGGATATGTGGTTTTTATTGACGCGTCGGTGTCGGGCTTGGGTGCGTCTGATGCAAAGACGGCAAGGTTATAGCTTATGATCCCGGCTTAGGAAACATGAGAAGAACTATCCCACACATGACTTGAGCCGGCGATGATTCATGCCTTAAAGATCTGGAGACATTATTTATATGGAGTTCATGTGGACATTTACACACGCAAGAGTCTCGGTATATCTTCACCGGAGGAGTGAACTTGCGACAAAGGCGGTGGTTGGAGCTACTTAAGGATTACGATGTTGATATTCTATACCACCGGGAAGGCGATGTGGTGGCGGATGCCCTTAGTCGCAGATCGATGGGTAGTCCGTCTGATGTTCAGACGCAGAAGAGGATATGGTCCGAGAGTTACATCGATTAGCGAGCCTTGGGGTTCGTTTGGTTGATTCGATAGTGAGGAATTCGGGTTCGAGAGGTTGCCAGTCTTCTATCACCGGCGAGGTAAGAGGCGGCAGTATGAGGATCCGATTTTGCAGTGCAGAGATGCGGCTCTCCGTAAGGAGAAGAGTCTATTTGAGTAGCGCGATGGGGTGCTAAGATTCGGGCGGTTGTGTGTTCCCGATGTGACAGACTTCGCGGCCAGATTTCGTGGAGGCACACAGTGCTCGTTATTCTATTCATCCGGGGTCGACTAAGATGTACCATGACCTCAGATGCGTGTATTGGTGGGATGGCCTAAAGAGGGACGTTGCGGAGTTCGTGGCACAGTGCCCGAATTGTCAGCAGGTTAAGATTGAGCACCAGAAGCCCGGAGGGCTGTTGCAGGCCATTGATATTCCGACTTGGAAGTGGGAGGTGATAAATATGGACTTTATTACAGGGTTACCTCGCACCCAGAGGAGACATGATTCCATTTGGGTTATTGTTGACAGGCTGACGAAATCAGCCCACTTTCTTCCAAATCGACGACGCGTTTTGGAGGACTATGCCAGGTTATATATTAGAGAGATTGTGAGACTGCACGGAGTCCCGGTGTCGATTATATCAGATAGAGGAGCCCAGTTCTCGGCTAACTTCTGGAGGTCCTTTCAGAAGGGATTAGGGACACAGGTGAGTCTCAGTACGGCGTTTCACCCTCAGACGGACGGACAGGCCGAGCGCACTATCCAGACACTTGAGGATATGTTACGGGCTTGTGTTATTGATTTCGGGGGTAGCTGGGAGGATCATTTACCTCTTGTGGAGTTTGCTTATAACAACAGCTACCATTCTAGTGTTCAGATGGCGCCTTATGAGGCCTTATACGGGAGGAAGTGCAGGTCACCCATAGGTTGGTTTGAAGTGGGAGAAGTGCAGTTAATCGGGCCAGATTTGGTTCACAGCGATGGATAAGGTGAAGCTTATCCAGAGCGGTTATTAGCGGCCAGTCGCGAAATCATATGCAGATCATCGGCGTCGACACTTAGAGTTTGAGGTTAATGATTGGGTCTTTCGAAAGTGTCACCCATGGCGGTGTGATGAGATTTGGGAGGAAAGGGAAACTCACCAAGGTACATTGGGCCGCTTGATTGTCCAAGAGTGGGCAAGGTTGCTATGAGTTGGATCTGCCGTCCGATCTTGTGGCGGTACATCCGATTTTCACGTGTCTATGTTACGAAATGCGTTGGAGATCCGTCAGAGTACACCCGATTCGGGATGTCCGGTGTGAGAAGTTATCGTATGAGAGAGTCCCATAGCGATACTCGATCGTCGGAGTTAGACGACGGACGAAGGGCGTGGCTTCCACAAGGTCTTATGGCGAACGAGCGAGGAGGAAATGGCGTGGGAAGCGAGGATGACATGATGAAGAAGTATCCTCACTTACTCCCTACACCTCCGGGTAACCCACTTTCTCGCTTGTTAGTTTTGATTTAGTTGATTATGCTTGAGTAATGTTGTGGCTCGGGAGCATTCTTATTTGCAAAGGAATAGTTAAGAAGATATGTTTATATTGTGTTTTGTGAGGCTAGAAGGAACATTCGGGACGAATGTTTCTAAGGGAGAATGTTATACCAGTGGTTCGGGCCCGACCGCGGTCTCAGCCTTGGAGGCGAGGCGCGCCAAGCGAGTGATTGTAGCCGCGCGCCGGTCGTGGCCGCGTCAAAGTATCGAGGGTCGCTGAGTTTCAGCGCTGGCCGGAAGCAGGTCGCGCGCCAAAAGATCCGAGGTCCGCAGAGTCATGGCCAGCGCCGAAGCGGCGGCGCCGAGGCGGGAAATTTGGGCGGAAAAACTTAGAAAGTCTGATTTTTGTTTTAAAAGAGACCATGGGAGGGTGACAAGTGTCCCCCCCCATCTGATTTTCTGCTACATGCAATAAATTGACCAAGACTTGGTCATTCTTCCCATCTTTCATCTTCACACTCTCTCTCTCTCTCTCTAAAATCTGCTCCTCCTTCTCTCTAAGAAAACCCAAGAAAAATCTGAAAGTTAAGAGCAAGAAAAGGAAGCTTGTGGTTAGCTTGTTGACATTGTTGTGGTGGTGTTCTTGGCAAGGAAGCTAGCAATAGTTGGAATAAGTTTTGGCTAAAACTTTAAGGTAACATTTCTTCCTTTAGAATTAGTTCTAAGTGTTGCATGTTTAGAAGAAAGAACTTGTGGTAGTAAATAATGCTTCTAGAATCTTTGCAAGTTAGAAATGTGGTTTGGGTATGAAAGGAATGGCTAAGAAGTGATTATGAGCATGTTGTAGCCTAAAAACTACCTTAGAAGTGATAAGTAAATTGTTGTAACTAGTGGGGCAGAATTTTACACACCCAAGTTTGGATGTGTAATCCCCTTTAAAATGTTGGATTGTTGAGCCTAAATTGTGGTGTTTGGATGATAAATTCGGCCTTGAGAAAAGGTGGCAAGTGAGTAGAAACAAGGGAAATGCTGCCCAATTTTCCATAGAATTTAGTGACTTAGAACTTGGATTGTTCTACTTGAGATTAGAGGTTAACAAGCGTATCATGATTATTTTAGGTTGAATATTACTTGCGGTAGTTTGGACTTGGCAAGAGGATTGACCAAAGAGGTATGTGGAGCTTTCCTATCTCTTGAGCATGATTAGTTGTACCTATGTAGTACGGTAGACGTACAAGATTTGAAAATCTTCGTTTGTTATAAGCATTTGATACTTGCTTCGTTTTAAAAGAAAAGTATAAAAATCCCTTGGACTTAAGGGAATGTGTTTTACTATTGTTAACTCTAATATAACGGCTTTATGGGGAGTTGGTTATATTAGTTTGGGAAAGTATAATGGAGAAAGGTTTTGATGTTTTGAACTTGTGGAAGGAAAATGGTTTTAAGGCATGGATTGCCTAAGGTTTTACAAGAAATGAAGTCACTTAATTTAGAAGCTTGAGATAGTTTTAAAAGGAAATGTGACTTGTTTTGAAAAGAAATCGTAACTTGATACTATGGTGATTAGTATCTTGGAAATTTTTGTATAAAAAGGAGTTATTTCTTAAAAGGTCAGAAGTACATGGTACTTGGGTTAAATTCCCGGATTTTCTATTAAAAGACATGTTGGTGCCTTAGGTATACTAAAATGAGAGGATATATTAATAATGTTAATAAGAAGTTAGGGGATTTCTTAACTTGCTTATGTTAGGATATGATAGCGGTAGTGCTTATGTTATGATATGATAGGTAGAGTGCTTATGTTATGATATGATAGGCGGTAGTGCTTATGTATGTATGATAGCCGGATGGTGTGTTATATATAGTATTACGTAAACCCGGGTTATTCTTGTTATTTCCTTTGGACATACCGACGCGATGGGCGCCCACGTATGCTCCAATAGGATGGTTTATTATTTATGCCATGGATTTGCTACCCATGATGCGAAAGCGCGCTTGTACTACGCGGATCGGACCATAGGATCCATGCGGGTGAAATAGTCTCATGCGAGTACGCGATGGTACTCATGCGGATCCACAGGATCCATGCGGGTGAAATAGTCCCATGCGGGTGAAATAGTCCTATGACGAGGCGGATGACCTCATGCGAGTCCACAGGACCTATGCGGGTGAAATAGTCCCAGGAGTAGGATTGCTTAATGATACTACGGGCGAGGTACCCTGTTTTGATCATGAGCCTCCTATTTTTATGCTATAAAATGTATACTTGTTACTCTCATTATTAGTAAGGCACGGTGCAACATAATTTGGTTTTATCTATAACTTTAATGTATTTCGGACTTATGATATTACTACAGTATTTTCCAGTTTTACATACTTGGTACGTTGTGTACTGACCCCCTTCCTCGGGGGCTGCGTTCATGCCGCAGGTAAGGGAAAGCAGGCGGTAGATCCTCGTTCCTAGGATCTTATACTCAGGTGTCAGGAGCTCCATTTCTTCGGAGGCTCGACTTTTGGTATGGTTCTCCCTGGAGTTGTTGTTATTTTGTACATTCAGGGGCATGACGGGGCCCTGTCCCGTCATAGTGTTATTCATTCTTAGAGGCCTGTAGTCTTGTCAGAACTTGGTTCGTTAAGGATGTGACTGTTCGGTTTATGTACTTTTGGGTTAGCCAGTTTAGGCTAGACTATTCTATATCTTAATGGTTGTTTATCTTGAGTTTACATTCCGCTGGTTTTCTCTGATGTTGTGTCACTAGGGTGCCCGGGTTAAGGCACCGGTCACGGGTCCGGGTTCGGGTCGTGACAGATTGGTTGTTTATAACTAAGAATTTCAAAAGCTATTTAAATGTAAAGAATTACTTCAGATGTGATGAGAATAGGGCTTCTATGTATCCTTACTATCCGCTTATGTTACTTGTTAATGCATTACTTATGGTGTTCTTCTTTTGGAGAAAGCAGGTTTACGAAATCGTTTTATACTCCCGTTAGGGTTATATAAACACTCAACCCCAGTATTGTTCCTTACCTAACTTTCGCTGATAAGGGTAACTCTATGAGGATTAAGCACAAAACCTAGTTGACCGTCACGCACAATGCGCAAAATTAGGTTGTTAAGCCTCTCATCAACGCTACAAATCTAATTGAGGTATTTTCATCCCCAATTCAAGACCGCTTCACCCAACTTACAAAGATATTCACAATCCTCCTTTTCGTAACTGATTAGAAATCAGATAGTGATAACTAGGTGTCAATTAGCTACCAAGAATTCAACTCCATTATTGGATAGATCTCTCAATAAGAATAAGACCCATAAGCATGCATTACTTTATAACATAAGGTTCACGAATTCAACATAGAAGTTCTATAAGAGAATTAATTCCTAGCCATGAATATGACAAGAACTAATTCAAAGTTCATCATGCAAAAATGAAATAAATAAAGGAAAGGAAAAAGAAATTACTAAGCTAATGGTATCCAAACTCCAAGTCAAGAATCTTGAGTTGTGAAGAAAGGAACCTCAAAACCGCCTAGGTTCTCCTTATATAGTTTTAAAACGCCTCCTTCTTTTCCTTCCGTGCCCGCCCAAAATCCGTCAAAAGTCCTAATTTTTCCGCTGGCGCCAGCGCTGTCGGCCGCGCGCCTAAAGTTCTGCAATACGGGTGTTTTGGCGCCACTGGCTGTCGGGCCATGCGCTAAAGTTCTGCAATACCGGGTGTTTTGGCGCCGCGGCCGATATTCGCTGTTCGAGCCATACGCTGCAACTCCCGTGGCTTCTTCGAATAATAGCGCCGCCTCGCTTCGATCGCGAGGCCATGGCGCAGTCCGATTTCACCTCGTTTGCCACTTTCTCCGCTTTCACTCTAAGACTTCCTCTTTTTCCCTCTTTTCGCTCCTTTTCCGCCATTTGGCCACTTTAACCATTTTGACTCAAAAGAAAGAAAAACTATCCTAATACGACACTTTGTATGTACAAAACGGGACAAAAGACTAACTAGACTGACTCAAAAGGTGTATATAAAATACACCGATCATGAACGCAGCCCCCCGAAGGAGGTCAGTACGAAGAATGTACCAAGTATGTGAGCGATGAAATCTCAGAATGAAATCATAACATCTAAACAAAACAGAGACATGTATGATAGCCAACCTACGACACAATACATAAGCAGTTATATCAAGTCAGGGACGCATGCCCTCAAAGTCACTATTCAAATATTACTATGGGTCTCACGCCCATAATATCAATCATGCCCGTGGAATCCTTCCTCACTGCCGGCAGTCCATGATATAATGTAACACCAATAAGCATATCCAAGGAGTATCCCTCGTGGTCGCACGCCGGAATCCCACATCGTATAAGCATGACCACGGGTATACAAACAAATTCGAATCAAACCCGCCTCGGTCACACGCCTAATCCCACATCGTATAAGATGTCCGCGAGTATCCTCGTGGTCGCACGCCCGACATCCCACATCGTATAAGCATGACCATAGGGTATCCTCGCGGTCGCATTTGACCGCATCCCACATCGTATAAGCATGACCGTAGGGTAACACAAACAACCGAATCTAACCCGACTCGGTCACATGCCCGTAATCCTACATCGTATGTCCACGAGTATCCTCGTGGTCGCACGCCCCGACATCCCACATCGTATAAGCATGACCAGCGGTATCCTCGCGCGGTCGCACGCCCGGCATCCCACATCGTATAAGCATGACCGTAGGTAACACAAATAATGGAAGCATACCCGTGGAATCTCATCTCACCGCTTGCAGACGCCCAAGTAAACTTACAACAAGGCACCGATTCTCCAACCGAGAGTCGCGGCAACGTAATAAAACATAATACTCGCACTCAAAGGCTATCACCAGCACATATAGACAATTCTCAATTAATCAAGCCAAAGTACTTATCAAGGCACACATAGAATAATTCTCAATTAAACAGGCCAAAGTACTTATCAAGGCACACATAGAATAATTCTCAATTAAACAGGCCAAAGTACTTATCAAGGCACACATAGAATAATTCTCAATTAAACAGGCCAAAGTACTTATCAAGGCACACATAGAATAATTCTCAATTAAACAGGCCAAAGTACTTCGTACGTGCATTCTTTTCAAAAGACTCTTTTTTATGTAAAACCCCAAGATACTAACACCCGTAGTATCAAGGTGTGTCTATTTTTCAAAGTAAGTTACTACACCTTTAGAAAACTCATTTCAAAGCTTGGAATCAAGTAACTTCAAATTTTCACAATCTAGGCAACTTATGCCTAATACTCAAAATAGACAACTTTCTTAAACTTCCATAAAGCCGTTATAACCAACTTCCCATAAAGCCGTTATAACCCTTTATGGTTTTAGACATATTCATTCCTTTTTATAACCAAGAAACTTATACTTAAAACCAAGTATCACATACTTACAAATCAAGTTCTTAACTTTCAAAATACTTCAAATCTCTTAATAATTAGAAAACAAGTTTCTTCTACTTTTAAACCTCAAGTAACTCACACCTTTAAAACAAGTTACTTCTCTTAAATCATGTCATTTCTCCTCTCTTAAAACAATTAAGTAAATCACTCCTTTGACTCCCCTAAAGTCATTATAACGACCCTTAGGTTTTAGAACTAAGGCACTAGCCAAAAGATTTGGAAACCACTTCCTTTTCAAGACTCTATGTACTTTAAGTAAAATACTCTTACTTTTAATAATCCAACTTCACTAAGGCAATGGATTATACAACTTACAATTTAAACATCAAAGTACAATCAAGGAAGTACATAGAACAAATTCTATTTTAGGCAATCCAAATACAACCAAGGAATGGATCATTTAAGGAGTAGGACATACTTTCTTTATCTTAAGGAATCATGCTAGAAGAGGAGATAGTTCACATACCTTTTCGGCTAAATCCACAAGCTAAGACGAATACGCCGTACGTAGAAGTGTCAACCTATAATGGTCACAACAAGACTATCAACTTCTAGTCTCTAACGTAGAATAATACTAAGTATACGGTCTCTAATTCTACGGAAAATCGGCAAAGACTTCCTTTGTTTCTACTCACTTTGCCACCTTTTCAAGGCCGAATACAATAACCAACATGCCACATTTAAGGCTCAAAACAACAACCAAACAAAGGGGATTACACGCCTTACAATACGTAAAATTCCGCCCACAATTCATAATAAGTAGTTTAATACTCACAAGCTATTCTCGGCCAACAATAACACAACACAAGTCCTTTTCCAATCCTTTTCCAATTCCAAGTTCTAAGGTCTAACATGTTATATAGCCATAAACAACTTCAACAACTACAATTTCCTTCTTTATACAACATGCGATTTACTTAAACTAATAATCAACTTGAATTCCAATCTTAAGGCTAAACATGCTAGTTTTCTGATTAGGTTCCAATAGCCAATATAATTATCAAACTTCATACTATATAACTCATGCTTGCTAATATCCATAGCTACAAATAATAAGTAAGCCTTAATTGCTAAAACGACAAAAGTTATACCTTTATAAGCCCTTAAAATTTCCAAGATTCAAAGTCGCGCCTTAGCAATTCTTAGCTCCTTTCCTTATGTTCCAATCCGCTCCAAGCACTCCTTAGAAGCCTATGAAGATCCCATCTTCAATTTCCAACTTCAAAGTTGAAGAACTCCTTAAGTTTCCGCCTTGCGACTAATACGAAAACGCCGTTTTTCCGAAATCTTTCTATTGAGATATCCTTAAAATACCCTTAGGGACATTGGGTTTAAGTCTTGTGAATAAAGAACCAAAATTGCAAAATCTTGTCTTCCAAAAGACCACAAAACCGAGAGCAACCTTTGAAGAACAAGGTGTTCTCTAATTTTTCTAAGTGTAGAAATGTCAAGTCTTGCTACTTAGGATGATATATAACACATTGGAGGGTTTAGATTAAAACACTTGTTAAAATTGGATGAATGGGATCAAGCCAAATGACTCTTGACTTGGTCAACAATGTCAAGCTCTTAATTAGCAAGACTTTGTCATCTACATATTGGTCAAATGACCATTATACCCTTACTAAAAAATCGTCCAAGACCTTATGTGGGGGTGCCACGTGTGGCCCTCTCATTCGTCCATAAAATTCCGTAACCCTCGTGGGCCCCACAAAATGTAAAATCCCTCGGGTGGGCCCCACGTGACCAAATCCGTAAAAATAAATTTCCATAATGTTAATAAGTTCCATACTTTTCAAATAATGCATTTTGAGAATCCAATTCTCAACAACGAACATTTTTCCTTTCCTGTTTCTAAGATTTTCTGCTTAAAAATAATTATTCCTTTCGTACCAATTTCCAAGTCTTGATTCCTTACGTACATTCTCTTATACATGTCCTGGACTTACGGGGTGTAACAGAACATTTGTCACGACCCGAACCGACGGGTCCGCGACTGGTACCCTACATGGGTACCCTTCTACCCACACATCACATATAAACAGCAGAAGCTTAAGAAAAACTCATTTTATAAAAATAGGCAAGCCGACAAGGCCGCCACTGTACACAGAATTTTCCAAAACGAGTTACTACATATACAAACCACATGTAACCAAATACACATTTACCACTCACACTTGTCTACGGACCTCTAAGAGTTGGATAATGAAATGTGACGGGATAAGGCCCCGCCGTACCTCTGAATGTACATAAGCCTGTAATAGCAAAATTGTACCAAAATGATTAGACTCCGGAATAATGGAGTTATCTCAAACAGCTGGGCAAGGATCCTAAGCTCGCGGATCACCAACTGAGTACATATACCTGCGGGCATGAACGCAGCCCCCCGAAGGGGGTCAGTACAACAAGTACTAAGTATGTAAACATGAAGTACAGTAAATACGATCATAAGTGTGCGAAAAATGACAGGGACAAGTATGAAAATCCAAATACCAGATCCAACCGTGTCATATACAATAGAGTCAACTGCACCTTTTTAATTTGAGAATCAACTGTGCCCTTTTTAAAAAAAATAGTTATTTCAAAACCATGTATGCCTGTTCATATAATCATATACTCTCATGGGAATCTATACCCGAATCTTGGATACAAGTCCACGGACAATACACATCTCATGAGAATCTATACCCGCATCGTGAATACAATTTCACAGACAATACACATCTCATGGAAATCTATACCCGCATCATGAATACAAGTTCACAGACAATACACATCTCATGAGAATCTATACCCGCATCGTGAATACAAGTTCACGGACAATACACATCTCATGAGACTCTATACCCGCATCGTGAATACAAGTTCACGGACAATAAACATGCACGAATAGCTATCATGAGCAACCATGTGGAATTTAAATCATCTTTTGACTCTTAATAAAATCTTTAAAACGAACTTTTATTTTTGAAACACCAAGGCACTATCATATCATGTATCACTTTGAAATCATCTTTTGAAAACTCAAAGTGCTATCACATCTTTTATTTTAGAAAACCAAGGTACCACCATATCACGTACCAATCATTAAAAAGAACCTTCATTTTAGAAAATCCAAAGTACTATCATATCACGTATTATCAAGGATTAAAATCCGATAAAAACTATGTACGTCCGCCGCACACATACTTCATATAAACGTGCCAAAAGAAGAAAGGATAGTTCACATACCTCTTGTCGTTTGTACCAACTCGATAATCTAAATTCGTCTCGCTCCTCTGGCTAACATTATGGAAACATTTGCATGGTGATAACCGATCCGAATTGCCAAAATTAATTCATTTTATGAGCCGTTAGTAGGTTATATATTATAATGATCTTATCTAATTAGTTGTGAACTAGAAAATGTAAAACGAACTGGTTATATCTTATCTAATTAGCTGTGATAACCGATCCGAATTGCCAAAATTAAGTGATTGTCGATACCTTTTTCATTTAACGCTGCAATGACTTGTTTTAATACGTTTACAAAAATCATTCTCAATGTTGAATACTTATTAGTGTTGTAATTTAGCAAGGTCAACTCGACTCCAATGCTTACAAAAAAAACACTTACCAACAAAAATCCATAAGACTTGGTAAGGACTTAGAAATAATTTAGACATGCTTTCAGCATAGAATCAATAACATGAATACTCCTTAACTTCTAAGAGTAGAATAACTTTTGAAACAATACCATTGTTATGGTTCATACGTAGAACATTCCAAAGAAAGAAGGAAGAGGTTCACATACCTTATCGGCGACACCAACACGATAAGTAGATACGTCTCAAATAGGTACTTCAACCTATAACAATAAAAACACGTCTATCAACTCCATGCTTACTAGTGTAGGTCAACACCAAGAAATGGCTCTCTTTTCTTATAAAAATTTGGACAACACTTCCCCTATTTATACGTATTTTTCCACCTTTCAATAAGGTCAATTTCATCAACAACCAAGCACCAATTAAGGGCACAACCAAACAACAACCAAAGGGTATTTACACACCCACATTTCACGTAAAAACAACCTCATAATTTCCGTAAAACAGTCCACTAAAAACAGTCCACAATCCAACAACAACGAGGGTAAAATGTGAGGCCTTTCAACACCTTTCTATACCCTTATTCTTTTAGGACTTACATTAGCACTTACTACATTTAAACATGCATATTGGTGGTTGAGTTTTCAGCATTTCAATACCACAAAATAGTCCCTAAAACTACATAACAATATCCAACAGTTTTATACAAGTCTCGGCCAAACAACCACAACCAAAGCCCTTTTCAATATCCCTTATAATCCAATTCAAGTTTCAATACTATAATATGAACCATAACAACTTGTAATAACAAGATTTCCTCCATTTTAACATGCAATAGGTGAGGATAACAACAACAATAACCCACGAAATCCAATAAGACAAAACTGTCCAATTCGACCCACTTAGCCCAAAACTGTCCATACACATTTTATTCTCCATTTCACTTAATACATGTTCATCCCTTAACTATAACAACATATTGTAACACCCCATTTTCAACCGGAGTCGGAAACGAGATTACTGCTACGCATGGTATGATTCCTAAAATTGCTATTTAAATGAGTCGCCACCTAATTATTATAGTGAATTAGGACACTAAAAATGTAGCATAAAATACTACGAATGATCTCCATTTTTAAGGTCTGCGAAACTATGTGAGATTCTAGGTAAGAGTTCTTTATTATCCTAAAGGGAAGGGGTTAGGCATCCTAAAGGATCCGCTAACTCATATTGTCCGTTCAAACTTAGGTTTAATATTATTGTGCTAACATGCAATCTACAATTCTAAAGGTGTTCTAATTATTAAACTAAAAAAAGATATTTAAACTAGGCATGCAAATATTTAAAATAGATAGATATTTAAAGAGATAGTAATGAAAGCCAATAATCATAAAAAGAGGGAATGAAGAGAATTTAGCGATATTTCGTTTTTATTTTATTTTATGTGAATGTTTAACTTTGGGGTGCGCTACTGCACTGCAAAGACACTTAGTAAGAGTTAGTAAATAATAAATAAATTACCAAACAAACACAATGTATGTATATATATATAGATATATATGTAAGATATTGTAAAAGATATATTTTTATATAGCGTGGCTCAAATAGTGTTATGCCAAGGATACTAAGACATGAGAAGCCAATATCGCTTTGGCCATGGCCGACCCACCTCCCTGAGAACGATACTATGCATTCTCGTCTAATCTTTTCACTTTCCTCCTCGCCACATATTCCGTCTCGCTACCACGAGGCCTCCAGATCGACGGATAAATCCTTCTTCGCCCGCAGTAGTATCAAGTTCAAAATCAAGATAATAAATAGATATGGGGCAAAGTCACAAACATAAGTCCGACAACAACGAAAAGCTAGAAATAGTAATAATGACACACCTCAAACTCTGGAAACTTCGAATGACGCGGAGTTTTTCACTCGCATGCCCAAAAATCGAAAATCACTCGATAAGCGATAACAAGAAGAAAGAATAGGCTAAAATGCAGAAGAAATGGGCTGAAAATGCAGCAGACAAATTTCAAAAATCGAGAATAAACATGGCCAAGATCCGTAGCCCAATAGCCAAAAATCAGCCCAGAACATGGCTAAATCCCTGAATTTAGGCCAAACAGCCCCAAATTTAATGCAAAAAAAGTCCCATATTTAATTCCAAACAGTACCCAAATTGGCCAAAATCCCCAAATTGGCCAAAATAAATCCGATTTTAGACCAAAACAGATTCAAAATTTGGTCGAAATCACCCGACATAAAGCCAAAACCAGCAAATACATCGCCTAAAAATCCGTCCGAAAATGGTCAAAACCAAGAGCTAAAAGGCTGAAAATGCAGCAGCAAGCGGCATGAGAACAGAGCAGTGGCGACTCAAATTTGGCCAAGGAACCAAAGAAGAAATCGTAAATATAATCAAACAGATTATGGTCTTCGTTTGGCGAAGTCATAATGAGTCTCGTAACGAGACTCTTCGTTGCTCCCGATGCATTTCATGTAAAGTAAAAAGAGAAGGAAAAGAAAAGGATTAGTAGATATTACAAACCTTGTCCATGGTAAGCAAATATTGATATAACATTTAAACATAAATCATATCCATTTTTTGGCTGGTCACGGGACAAACTAGCCCACATATTGGTCCAAACAATTTAATAAGAATTGGGTCTTTTGATATACGCAGTAAAACAGAGCAGGTCAAAAAATATAGTAAGTCCGTCATCCATGACCCAGCAGCATAGAACAAACCCAATACATATAAATTTTCAAATTCAAAAGGAGACTTAACCTTTCCAGATTTGGGCCTAGAATAACTTAACAAAATATCAATAGATTTATAGAGGCCGACAAATGAGAATATAGTGAGATCGAACTCAATACCACAAGCTTAACTCGTGACGCCCAAACTCGGCCCACATCGTGCCTTACCCCTGCACCCTAGTGATACAACATCGAGAAAACCAAATGAAATAAAAACTTTACACATGAAATGAGAGACATAAATAAATAAACAGCAACCCAACCGCCGCTTTTAGTATATATACATAAAACCCGAATAGTTATCCTTTTTACAAACCCCGCCACAACAAAGGCATGCACTTAAGATATACAACAACTATGACGGACAGTGGCCCCGCCATACCCTCGAATGTACAAGTACCTACAATGACAGGGACTATACTAAAAGATAAGCTCCGGAGGAACGGAGCTTCCTAACGCCGAATCGCGATCCTATGAGCGAGATCAACCAACCGGTGTACCTCTACCATGCGGATGAACGCAGCCTCGGGCGAGGTCAAGACAACAGTACCAAGTATGTGAAACTGAAATACCGAATGAAATCACATTTCATCATTTTATAAAACCATTTCGCAATACGTAAACAAGCATATGTCAAGTAAGGGACGATATCCCCGTAATAATCACTCACACATAATTATGGGTCTCACGCCCATAATACCACTCTACGCCGTGGAACTCATTCTCACCGCCAGCATACATGATGTAAAACAACACCCATATGTGAACTCGAACACTAGATCCCGCTCAAGTCATCAAAACCGACGCCGAGTAGAATAGCCAACTACTACCCAAAAGCTAGTCATATCCCATCACGCAAGGTACTAAGCCAACTACCCCAAAAGCTAGCCACGAATCGCCGAGGCAAGTATCTTAAGCTAACGCATAATAGCCTACCGCCTCACAAGATATGCATCGAGGCAAGTATCTTAAGCTATCTACCGCAGGCTACCGCAGACACGAAAATGACCGTAACAAGTATCTAAAGTGTGCACGAACCACACGCATAAACCAAGCCCGTGATCGCCGTCACCGCGCAAGTTTCATGGATTAGCGGTCCATGGACTAACAATCAACCTCACAATGACCGCATGCCCCAAGATCTTACCTCTAAGTCATGGCCATGAAACCATCCTATCGGACGACGCCCGTGGAACATCCATCACGCCAAGATGTCCAAAGGAAATAATCGATAGCGCCTCCCAGAGTCACGATGACATGAAACAACCAATAATACTCAAAGTGGACGATACTCGCGACCACCCAACGCCGATGTCCAAATAATCAATCGATAGCCGCCTCCTGCAGTCACGAAGACATCAACAAAACACTTGCACATCAAAGACTATCACAACAAGCATAGGCAAGTTTAACATACATTCATTTTAATCAACAATCCGGTTTCAAACCCAAAATACTACATACTTTCCTTCTTTCAAAAGACCTCTTTCTATGTAAAAGCCACACGATACTAATACTGTAGTATATAAAGAAAACACGCTTTACTTTTAAAACCAAATTACTTCACCTTCAGAAAATCTTTACAAGGCTTTTAAAATCAAGTACTCTATACTTTATAAACCAAGTGCTTTTCTTTTAGAACAACATCAAGTATACTCTTTTAAAACCCAATTAACTTACTCTTTTCAAAGCAAGTAACCTATACTTAAATCAAGTTACTTCTCCTTTCCAAAACAAGTCGTTATAAGTCAAGTCTCTTATCTTTCAAGATCAAGTCTCTTAACTTTCAAAATCAAGTCGTTTTTATCACAAACCAAATCTTTCTTTTATCTTCATAAAGTCGTTATAACTAACTTCCCATAAAGCCATTATAACACTTTATGTTTTAAAACAAACAAAAATTGTTTCACACACGCACGCCTACCGTACTATATAGTTCACAACAATCATGCTCAAGAGTATAGGAAGAATCACATACCTTTAGCTTAAACCACAAGCCAAGTCAAGTATGCCGTAGAAAGATCCACCTATAACAACCACAATATATAAATCAACTTCTAGCACTCTCCGTAGAATATTCTAAACACAAGATTCCTTATTCTACGTAAATTTCTACAAAGACTCTCCCCGCTATCACATAAATCTCTCCCCTAACCAGCCCGCTACTGTGCCAACAACTCCTCAGGGATTACACGCCTAACCTGACGTGTTCAAATATCTTCACAATAATACTACATAAGTCTACTGTAAGTACAGTCCAATGTAAATACAGCTCAATCCTTTATAATCATCCTTCCAATATAATATACTCAAGTATAACTACTACAACATGTAATATCCAATTACAATAGGGGGACATAGATCATTACCTCGATAAGCCCAAAATTATCCAAGTTATAAGTCGATCCCGAGCAACGTTTAGCTCCAATCCTTACGCCCAACCCGCTCCAAGCGACCCTTAGAAGTTTCTAAACAACTTCTCTAAATACTTCCACCAAGCTAGGAAGATTTTTCTAGTGGTTTCGCTTACTATTGGAATAAAGTAGTATTTCCTGCTCCTAGTATTGAAATAACTTTGGAATACTACTAGGGATACTAGGCCAAGGTATTTGGGATTATACAACAATACACCAAGTATTTTCTACACAAGAGGGGAGGGGGACGAAATCTACACAAAGGGAGGGAAAACATTTGCTTGGAAAGCTTTCTCAGTGAGGATGATTTTACTCTTCGCCAAGCGGGTATTTATGTAAGAACCAAGGCCAAGATCAATATAAGTGTAGGGTCAAGATTGGGCCATGTGTGTGGGTCCCACCACACCACATGGCCAAACGAAAAAGTGCCAAGTGTGAGGCCAATCGGCCAGGACAGCTGCCTAGCCACTTGTCCACCCATTTCGGCCAAGTGCCACATGGGGGTGACACGTGTCGCCCCCCAATTCGTCCAAAATATTTCGTCTTCCGAAAATATCCAAAATACCGGAAATCTCAAAAACAAAGCGCCCACAAAACCAGAAATTTCTCCCGTGGGTCCCACGTGACCATTTCTCAAAATAAAACCTCAAAATTCTAATATAATCCAAGAAGTCCAAATACCAAACTGGGAATCCAATTCCCATTAACGAACCTTTTCTTCACAAAACCTAACTTTTCCGTCAAAAAAATCACATCTTCCTTTCTTTCCAAAATTTCTGTCGTATTCTCGTACGTACGTCCTCACATACATACCCTGGAACTACGGGGTATAACATTCTTCCCCCCTTAGAAACATTCGTCCCGAATGTTCCTTCTAAGTCTCCAAACGAACGTGCGCAGATAGTCTTCACTACTATACTTACGAACCAATCACGCCATCAACGGCCATAGTATAACATACAAATCCAAGCTAACGAGGAAATCATTTCTAATCTCACAACAGCTCCTACTAGCTTCAATTTACTCTAAGGCCTATCTCCGCCTTCACGATCCGACTCGATCGAACACATCCCCGAACTCATACGATGGTTACCTAAACTGGGCCTAGCACCCTCGTGACCTACCACCCTACGACCACCTCGAATCGACCCACCTCAATCCGGCCGCGTTGACCCGCGACTGCCTCAACCCACCCGCCATCGCGCCTAATCTCTCTCGCTCCCGATCCTAACAATCTTACTAATTCACGCCATGAAAGCTACCACTTCCATCTTACACTACCCATGGAATTATCACACCAACATAATGCTATCGAACATAATAATTAAAAATATACTTATCTTAATACAAATGCATACTAGTCTCTTAGGTCAAGGATATACCGATATCACAAAACAAATAGGCGATTTCAAGGACCGCTATAATCGGGAACTTCCACCACGACTTGCTCGCCTGCCGCAGATATGAACACCGCTTAGCTATCGGGCGAAGAACCCGCAATGATCCCGGCCGAGTCTCAACATCCGCGCTACTCGTAGGACAATTTTCGCAAATGGCCCCGCTGCCACATGTAAAACAAGTCCTTCGACACTTCGAATGGGTTTACCACACCGTTACACTTAGGTCTGGTGGCTTCCTCCGCCAAGACTCCCAACTCCCGAAAACTCAACCTCGAGCCCGACCGCCTCAATACTCTGGAGGCCTCAAGATCAGAGGACCACTGCATCGGGCGGCGTATAACTAGTCTCACGAGGCGGTCCGCTTGAAAGTTATCAAAGGACCTCGCTGTCCCGCCCTCTTCTCGCGATATCGTCAATCCGCTTGCCTCCGCGCCTCACACCCTAGTGCATGAAGCCAGACGCGGGCGATGTCCATGCCCGCAAGCGATACACCCGAACAAGACTCGCCAAGTAGTCATCAAGCTCGTGACGTAGCGGTGCACTCGCCCTCCATATTAGCTACTAACGCAGGACATATCGAGCCAACGAGTCGAACTCTACGTTGTACTCCCGAATCGGCGCCCTCCTCGCTTCAAAGATCGAAACTCGCCGCCCGCGTTCTCTCATCCGCGCGGCAAGAAATGGCCGAAAATGCCTCCGAGAACTCGCCCCAAACACCGGGGCGATGCTCCCGGGACAGCCCATGAATCAAAACCACGATCATGTATCACGCACCGACGCGAACCGAAAATCACGGACTCGGTCTCCAAGCCTTGATCACTCGCATGATCCTCTCAGAATCGACGGATGAACTCCTCGCGATCATCCTCGTGCCTCGACCCGTAACTCGGGATACAACTCGTAAAATCCCGTAGCCTCAAACTATCCGACCGGGATGAACTACGGGGCTACTGAACTGAATCGCCAGATCCAGCCTCTCCTCGTGTTCGCCACGATCCCGCCGAATCGGGCCATCTCCTTGTAACCCATCTCTCTCGCTTCCAGCCGGGATCGAGGCTCAGTACCGTGGTCTCTGCAGCCCACCGCCGCGCTCTAACCTCGCTGGGCCGGGCGGCGCCGCAAAACTCGCCGTCAAGAACTATCTCGTAATGACCGCTCGCGCTCGCACTCTTCTGTGTCCCACTAGCAGCTCCCACTGCTGCCTTACCCTTCGGGCCCGGTTGCTTGGCGCGAGGCATAATCGCGTAAAAGAACACGCCGTAAGGAGTCCAACTTACAACATCGCTCTAAGGCACGATCTCGAGTGAGAAGAATAGAAACTAATCCTAAATGTCTCGCAATTTCCTGACATAGATGTGCGCACAACACACCGATAATCAAGACTCTACTAGACACGGTTCAGACACTTTCCGAGGATTAATCGCTCGATACCACTTGTGACGCCCAAACTCCGTTCACATCGTGCCTTACCCGGCACCCTAGTGATACAACATCGAGAAAACCAGCGGAAATAAAAACTTTACACATGAAATGAGAGACATAAATAAATAAACAAAGCAACCCAACCAAGGCCTTTAGTATATATACATAAAACCCGAACAGTTATCCTTTTACAAACCCCCGCCACAACAAAGCATGCACTTAAGATATACAACAACTATGACGGACAGGTTCCCGCCATACCCACGAATGTACAAGTACCTACAATGACAGTGGACTATACCAAAAGATAAGCCTCCGAGGAACGGAGCTTCCTAACGCCGAATCACGATCCTATGAGCGAGATCAACCAATCGTGTACCTCTACCTGCAGATGAACGCAGCCCGGCGAGGTCGCATAACAGTACCAAGTATGTGAAATCGAAAATACTGTAATGAAATCACATTTCATCATTTTATAAAACCATTTCGCAATACGTAAACAAGCATGGCAAGTAGGACGATATCCCCGAATAATCACTCACACATAATTACGGGTCTCACGCCCATAATACCACTCACGCCCGTGGAACTCATTCCTCACCGCCAAGCATGATGTAAAACAACACCCATATGTGAACTCAACACTAGATCCCGCTGCGCTATCAAAACCGACGGGCAAGTAGAATAGCCAACTACCACCCAAAAGCTAGTCATATCCCATCACGCAAGGTACTAAGCCAACTACCCAAAAGCTAGCCACGAATCGCCGAGGCAAGTATCTTAAGCTAACGCATAACAGCCTACCGCCTCACAAGATATGGCCGAGGCAAGTATCTTAAGCTATCTACCGGAGGCTACCGCAGACAGAAAATGACCGTAACAAGTATCTAAAGTGCTCAACCACACGCATAAAACCAAGCCCGTGATCGCCGTCACCGCGCAAGCTTCATGGATTAGCGGTCCACGGACTAACATCTGAACCTCACAATGACCGCGTGCCCCGATCTTACTCGGAAGTCATGGCCATGAAACCATCCCATCGACGCGTGCCCGTGGAACATCCATCACGCCGATGTCCAAAGGAAATAAATCGATAATGCCCTCCCTGCAGAGTCACGACAAGCACGAAACAACCATCAATACTCAAAGTGGACGATACTCGTGGACCACCCAACGCCGTGATGTCCAAATCAATCGATCGATAGCCTCCTGCAGAGTCACGAAGACATCAACAAAACACTTGCACATCAAAGACTATCACAACAAGCATAGGCAAGTTTAACATACATTCATTTTAATCAACAATCCGGTTTCAAACCCAAAATACTACATACTTTCCTTCTTTCAAAAGACCTCTTTCTATGTAAAAGCCACACGATACTAATACTGTAGTATATAAAGAAAACACGCTTACTTTTAAAACCAAATTACTTCACCTTCAGAAAATCTTTACAAGGCTTTTAAAATCAAGTACTCTATACTTTATAAACCAAGTGCTTTTCTTTAGAACAACATCAAGTATACTTTTTAAAACCCAATTAACTTACTCTTTCAAAGCAAGTAACCTATACTTAAATCAAGTTACTTCTCCTTTCAAAACAAGTCGTTATAAGTCAAGTCTCTTATCTTTCAAGATCAAGTCTCTTAACTTTCAAAATCAAGTCGTTTTTATCACAAACCAAATCTTTCTTTTATCTTCATAAAGTCGTTATAACTAACTTCCCATAAAGCCATTATAACACTTTATGTTTTAAAACAAACAAAAATTGTTTCACACACGCACGCCTACCGTACTATATAGTTCACAACAATCATGCTCAAGAGTATAGGAAGAATCACATACCTTTAGCTTAAACCACAAGCCAAGTCAAGTATGCCGCGTAGAAAGATCCACCTATAACAACCACAATATATAAATCAACTTCTAGCACTCTCCGTAGAATATTCTAAACACAAGATTCCTTATTCTACGTAAATTTCGCAAAGACCTCCCGCTATCACATAAATCTCCTCCTAACCAGCCCGCTACGTGCCAACAACTCCTCAGTGGATTACACGCCTAACCTGACGTGTTCAAATATGCTCACAATAATACTTACACAAGTCTACTGTAAGTACACCCAATGTAAATACAGCTCAACTTTATAATCATCCTTCCAATATAATATACTCAAGTATAACTACTACAACATGTAATATCCAATTACAATAGGGGACATAGATCATTACCTCGATAAGCCCAAAAATTATCCAAGTTATAAGTCGATCCCGAGCAACGCTTAGCTCCAATCCTTACGCCCAACCCGCCTCCAAGCGACCCTTAGAAGTTTCTAAACAACTTCTCTAAATACTTCCACCAAGCTAGGAAGATTTTTCTGTGGTTTCGCTTACTACTATTGGAATAAAGTAGTATTTCCTGCTCCTAGTATTGAAATAACTTTGGAATACTACTAGGGATACTAGGCCAAGGTATTTGGGATTATACAACAATACACCAAGTATTTTCTACACAAGAGGGAGGGGCGAAATCTACACAAAGGGAGGGAAAACATTTGCTTTGGAAAGCTTTCTGTGAGGATGATTTTACTCTTCGCCAAGCGGGTATTTATAGAAGAACCAGGCCAAGATCAATATAAGTGTAGGGTCAAGATTGGGCCATGTGTGTGTGGGTCCCACCACACCACATGGCCAAACGAAATAAGGTGAGGCCAATCGGCCAGGGACAGCTGCCTAGCCACTGGTCCACCCATTTCGCCAAGTGCCACATGGGGTGACACGTGTCGCCCCAATTCCCAAAATATTTCGTCTTCCAAAATATCCAAAATACCGGAAATCTCAAAACAAAGCTGCCCCACAAAATCAGAATTTTCCCGTGGGTCCCACGTGACCATTTCTGAAAATAAAACCTCAAAATTCTAATATAATCCAAGAAGTCCAAATACCAAATCTGGGAATCCAATTCCCATTAACGAACCTTTTTCTTCACAAAAACCGGAACTTTTCCGTCGAAAAAAATCACATCTTCCTTTCTTTCCAAAATTTCTGTCGTATTCTCGTACGTACGTCCTCACATACATACCCTGGAACTACGGGGTATAACATAACCACTTGTGGAATAATCATACATAGCCGAATTCAGAGGCCAAGACGAGATAACAGATTTCTTAATAAGCAATCTAGACATGTGCACAATTAAACCAAGAGGCTCTGCTCTGCCGACATGTTCAAATGATCTATTGGACCTTTCCTCTCAACTAGATGGTCTCAAACATCAGGCTAGACCAAATAGTGCAGGGTACTTTAGGCAACTGATATACAAACAGTGGAATCGTATGGGGGCATGATACTAAATAACTTGGGAAATGTGATAGTCTAACATGGATATATTCCAACATCTAAATATACCAAATAGGTATCAGCAGATGCATGGAAAATCAGAGAAGAGATAGGCAAAACATTGACAAGATTTGTATTATCACAAAGAGGATGCAAATATACCCGTAAAGGCAAACAAAACATAATATATGCTGACAAAATTTCAATTCAATATAGCCAAGAAAAGCAAGTTATACATCTTCTCCTAGCTCACAATATTTCCTGTTAGACCATTTATAGGACAAGATCTAATTCATATGAATTTACCCTCACATTTGTACAGTCGGACATAGCAAAAGAAAGGTCCAGAAATAGTTTAACACTTTAGCAAGCATACTAAACAGTAGTAGTGTGATCACAGATAAGACCATTTCCCAAACATGTTAATTCGGCATTCTCATAAATAGACATGCTTCACATAAACTGTGTTTCTTACTAAGGCAAAATGAAGCATGTTACTAGAAGAACAACTCAGACAAGGATGACTTCAACATCAAAGACATAATGAACACCCATTCCAATAAACTTAGGCATATGTGTACAACAGTAGACATTCTACTTATCAATCAAACAAGGCCTATCTTGATCCAAGTTTAGACATGCTATTTTCTAAATCGATCATAATACCCCGATTATATGCATAGATTACACTCATACTACTTTTTTACTGAACTCATCCAAACACAACATCATGGGGGTATTTGACTAATCATGTTTGTAACAGTTTAGATTTAAAGACGGATCATATCATATACTCGTCGCAAATTGCATTTCGCCACATAAAAACAGATAGGTGGTCACTGATTCTGCTACTACATACCATTTAAAACACTTAGACTAACAAATTAACTAATCGTAACATGAAGAATCCAACTAAGAAACGTCAATCTGACTTATATCGGCCAAACGAATAAACTAATACAATTAACATCGATTAAATTCATGATAAACACACATAGCACAGAAATCTAACAAAATATGAGAGGAGTTCGATTTTACCTTCTCCGGGCAGCGAACCGACGCGTCGTCTCGAGTCGTCGAATCCGCTCGGAGGTGTTTTGTTTTCGTTTATGCGACAAGAGAGAGGTGAAAGTTTAGAGATGTTATGACTTTTCTAATTCGGACTCGGAGTGAGAATCAAAGGCTTTTCTTTCTGATTTTCAACTCTTTCAAAATGGTAAGAATCTGATTTTTTGTTCTAAGCCTTTGGAAACAGATTTTCGATAACTTTCAAAGTAGTAAAAACTGAATTTTTGTTCTTGACTTCTAAGACCATATTTTTCGATCCTTCTTTTTACTCACGAATCGAAACCCCCAACAAAAAATGATATGCAAAATTAAAGAGTAGAAAATTGGACCCTAAACGCAAGAAATAAAAAAAACGAAGAACAAAAGGAAGGCCTTGGAAATCAATCCTCCAGAATCGGGCCCCCTTAAAATGAAGAACAAATAGATGATATGCAAGATAAATCCAAATTTCGGGGCCCCCTCCAATGAAGAACAAAGGGGTCTTTTATAGGTGAAATATTGGGTTTGAATTCGAAATAGAGCTGTTAAACCCAAAAATCTACTTCAGGGGGTGTGGGTGAAGTGAAATGGGTGCAGAGGTGAGGTGTTGTCGGTAATGGGAGTCGTTGGGGGGTGCAGGGGATGGGCGATGAAGATGGGAAAAGGCTGGGTCGGGTTTCTTTGTCCTCTGATTTTAGTTGTTTTGTGTTAGGGATAAAAGAGAGGATGGGCTTTATGGGTCTGTTGGGGGAATTGTTTGGGGCTGGACGAAAATAGGCATGGGCGGGAATGTTTGGGCCAACTGGTTTGGGCTTGGGCGATTTAAGTTGTGGGCTGGTAATTTAAAATGTGGGGCTGATTAGTTAAATTAGGGTATTAGTTTTAGGAGTTAATTAGGTAAAATTAATTAGTGGTAAATTAAAATATTTAGATGCTTTATTAATTTAAGTTATTACAAAAATAAAGACGGGCGTACTATTTAATTAGGGCTTAATATTTATAATGCGACGCTATTATTAAATTGCTTATTTGTGCATGTATTAATATATTATTGATGCATTTTATTATAGAAAATTATTTTGCAAAAATAGTGTAATTTTATAGTTAAGAACTGAACGGGAGGGTCAAAATTGGATGTCAACACATATAATACCCAATTACTTTAAAAGAAGAAGAACTCTTACCTCAACTTGTAGCCCAAAACAACCCACAAAGGTCTCGACCACTAGCTTCCATTTTGCACCACTTCTTCAAGTTCCAACAACACTCATGTATCCTCTACAAGCTTGTAATCATCTTACTTTATTGTTTTCCTTAAAAAGTTCATCCCAAGCTTAGGGTTTTTTGGACAAAATCTGTCCAAAACCGTGATCCTTGTTTGTGTATTTAACCTTGGCTTAGAACTTAGGTAGAAGGCTTAATCTTGGAAAATAAGTTGTCTTGTTCTTCTTGGCTATGGAGATTTCGAAATTTGAAGTGAAGGAAGAGATATGAGGGTTTGGATGATCAAGATATTTGTGGAAAAGTCTTGCAAGACTTGTATAATATGGGTGCTTGTAGGACAAGTGGAGGGAGACCCTTGTGGACCCACTTGTCCACTTGTCTTTCTCCAAAAATATCTTTGAACATAAAGTCTTGCTACACAAGTGGTGAGGGACACATGTCAACCTCTAATTCGCCCATAATTCTCTTTACAAAAATAATAATCCAACACTTAGCCAAAATATTACTATTTTCGATTGGCTCATATTCTTCATCCCAAGATTTAATAACACAATCCTAAGTACATAACTCTATTTGGAAAGAATTCAACCACTAATATTAATTCTTGTCGTCACATTTGTTGTATTCAAAATTATTCCATATAGAAAATGTAAATATGCTTTCCTTCCAACATTCAATTCTTATTTCTTTACTTACGTTCTTACTTATATGCCCTGGATTTACGGGGTGTAACAACATTATTTCCATTTCTGTACTTGATTCAGAGGGTTTTTCCTCAAACGCGTCTAATGACAATATGGTTTTGACTTTAGATAATGTTGTGTATGGAATTGCGCCTCTTGTGAATGAATTGTATACATTAAACTACCACAGAGAAATTTTCAATGTACAAAATAAAAGGGCTAAGTTAAATAAAAGAAATTCTACCTACTTGTGTCATTGCAGACTTGGTCATTTCAATCAAACGAGGATAGAACGGTTGAGGAAATTAAATTACCTCGAACCATTTGACTTACAATATTATGGTAACTGTGAATCTTGTTTGAAAGGTAAGATGATCATTAAACCTCTTTCTGGAAAGGGGATCCGTGCCAACGAGGTGCTTGAGTTGGTACATACAGACGTATGTGGGCCATTTTCGATTCAAGCTAGAGAAGGTTTCTCGTACTTCATCACTTTTACAGACGACTTATCAAGGTTTGGATATGTGTATCTTATGAGACACAAATCCGAGGCTTTTGAGAAGTTTAAGGAGTTTAAGTGTGAAGTTGAGAAACAGCTCTCAAAGAGTATCAAGACTCTCCGATCTGATCGCGGGGGTGAATACTTAAGTAAAGAATTTCTTAACTACTTAAAGCTTTATGGAGTTCATTCCGAATGGACACCTCCTGGAACACCACAGATGAATGGTGTTGCCGAAATGAGAAACCGAGCCTTGTTTGACATGGTTCGTTCCATGATGAGCTTTTCAGCTCTTCCTATATACCTTTGGGGATACACTATTTTGAACCTCAATATATGTTCTGAACAGAGTGCCATCTAAATCAGTCGAAAAGACACCATACGAGGTATGGTGTGGCAAGAAGCCATCACTAAGACACATGAGGCCCTGGGGGTGTCCTGCATATGTCAAGAAGTTGATCACTGATAAGTTGGAATCTAGAAGTGAGAAATGTTACTTTGTTGGGTATCCAAAGGAAACTAAGGGATACTATTTCTATCTTCCTGGAGAACATAAGATATTTGTTTCTAGGAACGCAACTTTCCTTGAAGATGAATATGTCTACAAGGATGAGAGTTGCACGGAGATAGAACTTGAAAAAATTCAAGTACAACGTAACAAAGAGGTTGAATCCTTGCACGATGATGAAGGCAAGAATTCTGTGGGAGCTTTTGGTGAAGATTGAGTATTTAGGGTACCCCCTTCGGCCAGCGGGAGTGTTACGATGAGTAATGCAGAAATGCAAGATCTTCCGGCACAGACCTTGGGAGCAAATGCACCAGTTGCATTTCCTACCATTCAGGAAAGACATGAAAATGATATTCCTAAAAGCTCTAATGTTGGTGGTTCGACCAGCGCACAAGAACCTACTCACAGTCAGAACATACCTGTAACTGAACTGCAAGACAATCAACTCCGTAGGTCTACTAGATCTCATCGTCCTCCGAAAAGACTGAATCTACTTGTGGAAACACAAAATGAGCTAGATATTTCAAATGATGACGAGCCTAGAACGAAGCAATGCTAGACATAGATTCAAAGAGATGGCAAGAAGCCATGAAATCCGAAATGAAATCTATGTATATCAATCAAGTGTAGAACTTGGTCGATTTGTCAAATGGGGTTAAACCCATAGGATGCAAATGGGCCTTCAAGAAGAAGATTGATGCATCTGGCAAGATTCAGACTTATAAAGCTAGACTAGTGGCTAAAGGTTTTACTCAGCGTCCTGGTGTGGATTATGAAGATAAAGTCTATTCGGATTTTGCTTGCAATAGCTGCACACTATGATTATGACATTTGGCAGATGGACGTCAAAACTGTATTCCTCAATGGTAATCTAATTGAGGAAGTGTATATGAAACAACCCGAGGGTTTTTCATGTGAGTCCAGACCAAATGTTGTGTGCAGGCTACATCAAGCCTCTAGGAGTTGGAACATTTGCTTTGACAATGCTATAAATCTTTTGATTTTGTCAGAAGCAAAGAGGATCCCTGTGTTTATTTCAAACGCAAGGATGGGGACATTGCCTTCATTATTATATATGTTGATGACATATTGATAATGAGAGACAATAGGGCCCTTATGCAGTTAGTTAAGGATTGGTTGTCCAAGACCTTCATGATGAAGGATTTAGGTGAAGCATGCTACATTCTGGGAATTATGATCCATAGAGATAGACCTAATAGATTGTTGGGGCTATACATTCAATCTACATAGACAAAGTGCTTAGACATTTTTCAATGGAGAATTCCAAGAAAGGCGGTCTTCCGATGGGTCAAGGCATCAAGCTATCAAAGAAGGGCCCTTCTAATGTTGTAGAGCTTGAGCGCATGAAGAGGATCCCGTATGTTTCGGCTATAGGATCGATCATGTATGACATGACCACTAGGCCAGATGTGGCCTTTGCACTTAGTATGACTTGCAAGTTCCAGCAGAATCCTGGTGAGGAACACTGGAAGGCAGTCAAGAGTATTCTCAAGTACCTCAGACGTACTAAAGATTACTTTCTAGTCTATGGTGGAAGAAATGAGTTGGTTGCCACTGGGTATACCGATGCTAGTTTCCAGACGTATGTTGATGATTTCAAATCTCAGACTGGTTATACGTTCATTTTCAACGGAGGAGCAGTGAACTGGAAGAGTTCCAAACAGACTACTACTGCAGACTCGACTACTGAAGCGGAGTACATTGCTGGATCGGAAGCTGCTAAGGAAGCTGTTGCGATTTCTGAGTTCCTGAAGGAACTAGGGGTTGTTCCGAGTGCTTGTTGTCCAATAACTATTTATCGTGACAACACTGTTGCGATTACACAGGCAAAGGAACCAAGATCAACTAACAGAAACAAGCATGTACCGAGAAAGTACCACATCCTGAGAGAGATGGTGGAAGCTGAAGATATTAGGATAGATTATATTCCCACAGACAATAATCTAGCAGACCCGTTTACTAAATCATTAAGCTTGGTTAAGCATAATGATCATTTTGAGAACATGGGTATTAGATATGTTGGTGATTGGCTCTAGGCCAAGTGGGAGATTGAAAGTATATGTATGTCCTATAGACAATCTGTATTAGGACAAAATGTACTTTATATACATTCGTATTTATATTAATGATGATTAATATTATGTCATTTGCATTTGTTAAATTATTAGTTGATTGTTTATAATATTCTATAAATGTATCCCTATAATTTACGTGTTTATTAATGATGTGAGAATTAATGTTATAACGTAACTCTTAAATTACATCGACTAATGATCATCGAGATTGGGATATCGATGATATGTGATACGTCGATATGTGGTTTGCATCATATCCTTAGGGGATGTAGTATGTCTCACTTGCTACGAGTTATGGCAACTCGTGATGGACACATGGATACTTATTGAAGTATTGGTATACCCTGCTGATGTATTGTTTTGTTATATTTCTATAATGTCATCGGCATGTGGGAGATAGAAGTCCTTAGACTTGAGGTCAATATCACCTTGTTTATAGAGTAATGTACTTTGATCCTGTCCTAAGCTCAAATATCTTATAGGTTGAGATACGGCTTGTTTTTGGTGCATTACGAAGTAGATTAAAGGTGGTATGTGGGCTAAGATTAGAATTCATTCCTTGAATGTATATTCAAGTGAACACTCAGATACTCATATGGTATTAGGTTGACTAAGTCATTGGAAAATGCAGTGGACATGTCGTTGATATGGTCCTGTTGTCAACCAATATAGATGAGTCATAATGATCAAGTCATTTGGATAGACACTTGACATATCCTAAGCTTGATTGAGTGTGTCAAGAATGAAAGGATTTTATCTTTCCACTTAGAGGTTCAGTTCACATGTTTCGTGTAGCTAAACTTTACATATTGAGTTCGTCTTGCCAGCTTCAGGAGTTCCGTGTAGACCCTAATGTTATTAGTGTCAATATGTAAAGGCCTGAAGGGTAACACTAAGTCAATTGTTCCGTCGATTCAAGGATGTAATCAGAGAGTTTAATAAATGTTCGGTTGATGATCGAGACATTGCAATAAAATAGAAACGAAGCAAAAATGGAGCAGGGCCACGACGCAGGTGAGTCAGGGCCACGACGCCTCAGCGCCGTGGCGCCACTTACTCAGCGCCGCGGCGCCAACACACGTTCAGTGGGTCCGAATGACCCACTGCCGGTTTCGGGCACAGTCGAGGAAACCCTAGCCGATTTTTCAAATATATATCTGATTTTGCCTCATATTTTATACACTATCTTTCATAAGATTTTACTCTACCGAAACTCTGCTGGAATTCCTAGCTTTTCAAAGGAGAAATTACATCATAGTCTTTGACTTGCTAATCGAGGGACAATTGCGTGCTCACCCTCGGACTACACAAGGCTTGAAGATTTCAACTGCTTGGCTAATTGCTTCAAATGTAAGTTTTCCGTTGAAGTTTTACATTTGCTTGTGTTTATTTACATTGTATAATCATCCTACAGTTTGACCGTCGTCGGGTTTGAAACATAAATTTTTAAATTTCGCTGCGTGTACGAACTCGACAAAACCCTACAACTCTCTCAGTATCAAAGCCTATATGACGATCTATGAAATAAGTAGTAATAACATTTCATGATCAAAATTTACATATTGTCACTCTATAATTGCTCATACACCCTTGGAAGAATAGGACCAAAGAATTGCTAAATGAAGGTATTAACTTTGAACTAGAATGTTTTTGAGACAGCGTGAGGTCTCCTCTACAATGCTACAAGTTATATTCATCTACTGTGACAGTATGACTCTGGCTTGGTGAAAGTCAATGCGCACTAACCCATTTGTATGGGAAACCCATGTTTTCATACAGTTTTTTTGAAATTGAGTTTCATACAGTTATTATCAAACCATATGGTCAGCAACATCCGCTTAATATAAGGAACCAGCATAGCTGCTTCCGCCAGCTTCCCCAAGGCACGATGGATAAAAGGGAGGATGAAACAGTCCCAAGTTGTCTTCTCAGTTCAATCCTTCACAGGCCATATCACAACTCATCTAAGGAGCCATTTGAGTATTCATGACCTGCAACACCGGAACTTCCACTTGGTAATCGTCTCGTGCTGGTGGGATTTGAATAAGGAGAGTAGGTTGAAGCAGAACTTCCTCAAGAATACCGCGTCTGAGCAGTGCTACTTCCTGTTGCCTTAAGACGGGCCTTCCTCCCCTAAGGCCAAGTGCAAATATAAGTACTAAAAGAAAAGAATTTGAATCAACTGATATGAGGTAATTTGAGACTCGTATTGAAATAGGAAAGAATATACCTTTCCCATGCATTTCTCCAAGTGAGGAGCAAACCGCCCAGCCATGATAGATCGGCCACAATACATACATTCAAATATTTCATTTGCAACAGGAGGATGGGTTTGCCCAAATATATCTACTATGTATTTGCCATTTGTTACACTATTGTTGCTAGGATCGGCAACCCTTGCCCGAGCTTGTGCAGACAACCGAAGTTCTTCCTCCTCTTCTTCTAAATTACGATCAAGGCCTAGTTTCGCTACGCGGTGACACTCAGATGCAACATCAATAATGATGGAATCAAGAAGCTCATCAAACACGTGAGAGGACAACTGCACATGGATCACAAAGCAGACTAACAGTTACATATCAACAAGATAACCCACGGAGGGCAGGAGCAGCCGATATCCAGAAATCTAAGAGCAAAGTAAACGTAAAAACAAAAACTATATGCAGTCAATAGGAAAGCTTAGGAAAGGCGAGAACTAAAATCAGGCTTGCTCACACGAAGTAGAAACAATAGATTCAAAATATTAGCAAGATTCTCCTAAATGCCTTCACACAGCTGAAGCATACAATTCTCTATAGCAGTTAAGCAACAAAGATTAGCAGTAAATATAAGTTTCTGGTTTCATTTTAAGATGTGGATTACCTGCAGTTGAGACACGTTATCCTCATTCGGTGCAGACATGAGTCTTGCCTCAGAAATCCAATGAGCAGTAACACCCACACCAAAAGGTTCGGCAGAGGAACAAAACCTGCAACCAAGAGAGACAACAACAGAACATGAACAAGAAGAGAATAGGGGGGAATATAAATAAATAACAAATGGAAGAAATAGAATACGGACATTTCCAAATTGAGCTGGCTATATCATCTTCTTGATTTTATATATACATACTATATTTGAAATGAAAACACAATCTTGACGAACATATGGATTCCTGATTTTCTCAAGTTACATGCTTAGATAATCACTATCATATGACCATACAGAAAAAGAATCAATATGACAAGTCTGACTCGTGAACAACAAACAACAAACAACAATATTAGAGCATTACCAAAGACTTATGTGATATGTGCAAGAGAAACAAACAAACTAAATCTGCAAGAGATTTAAAGAATAACAATCCAAGTCAGGATTTGAAGTTTATGGGTTCCTCTAGCTATTTCAAGTTAATATACTATAATAATCGGTTCACAGTCACATATTTATAAGCATATATTTATGAAATTCTTAACAGAAATATAGGGTTTACATAAAAGCTGATGAGTTTCCGTGAACCCTCCACCACTTATCCAGGGCCGGCCAGAGGGGTCAAGCCACTGAAGCGAGGACTTTAGGCCCCAAGATTTTAGGGGCCCACGGTGTTCGGTATCTGTATTGAATTTTTTGATTAATTTGATTTCGATGCACGGAAGGCCGATTAATGAGGGAAGCACAAGATTTTTCTTTTTAGAGGCTCGAACTAGTGGTGCTTATCGGGTGGTTTGGTTCGGTTTTGAATGTTAGTGATTCGACTTAATGATTATCAGTATATGCTAAACCGTATAAAATGATTTCAAATAAAAATATATATGTTTTTTTATAGAAAAAAGTCCTTCCGTTAAAGTTTGTTGCCGCCGATGCAGTATCCAAGCATCAATCCAAAACATAATTCTATATATGAAGCTAAATGCACAAAGCTACAAGAAACAGCTACTGCCTATTTGACAATTACACTCGCACAGTAAATTAGCATATATGCAATAGAAATGAACACCCATCAAAATCGGTAAGAAAATAAAACTTACAGATCGAGAAAGAAAAAGGGTTAGGAAGATTTGTACCTTAAGGGACGATGGGCTTCGGTGATCGGGTAAAGATCTGGTGTTTTGGAGCTCTACGGCTGGCTACTGTGCTCCCCCAGTGAAATGCCACGTCCCACGTGTGGCAATGTTATGTTTTGGACCGATTCGGGGCACAGGCCCACCACCCACTTTAGAGTTTGAACGCGAAAGCGGGGAGAAAAAAGGGTGAATTTCATAAATAGCGCAAGTAAGACTCGTTTGGTACGTCGCACTGAACTGTACTAATTTTATTGGACTGAACTGTATTAGTATATATTAGAAATTATTAGAGTATTAATATATAATTGACTGTATTTTTTATTTTATTTTTATTTTTAATATAGCTTCACGAGACTCCACTATTTAGCCTCACAAATAAGATACCAAATCTGATCAAAACGTCCGCCAAACGTTGTATTATTTTTTCATTCAAGATACCAAATTTTAATACACCGCACCAAACGTTCCCTTAGTGTTTATTTTTACAAAATATGGCCAGAGTTTGCTATTTTTCAAAATGTAGTAGCATTTTGATTTTAAAATGTAGCGAAATATTATATCTATGGGCATATAAAATCTAATTCTAACTGAAATTGCGTGGATACAATATCAGATTATTACTCTATGCGTATGTGGCTTACTGTTTCAAAGCAGAAGTTGGATGTATATGTGGCCAACTGGCTCTCATGTATGTATTTCCAAATTGCATGCGCACAACATTAGATCTAATGCACATATCTCTTTCTTTGTCGGATTTATGCTAATTGAAATACCGATGACGAATGGGTGAGGTTGAGGGCAGTAGCAGCTAGGGGTTTTAGATACACGGATAAGTATATATATGCTATAAAATTATATAATAATAAACAGTAATAAGGGAGTGGGAGATGTTATATAACGTAAATTTTCCAAATATAAATCCCCATATAACCAATTTTCAGTTGTACAATTCTAAGGTTTAGTATATAAATTATGTACTTAGTTACACGGAGAATCTTGTAATATTACCTTTCGGTATTGGTACAATGTCGTTGTCGTCTAATGCCTTCTTTCTTGATTCAATATGTAGCTCTTTCGTCATTAATTTACAACTTACAAGTTCCAGTTCCTGAACTATCCAGATGATATTCATAGCTAAATATGTCCTATTTTGAAGTTGGCAAAATTGATCGATTTTGTATGCAGAATAAAGAAAGAAATTTCGGAGATTGAATTGTGTCGGTTAAAAACTCCACAAGAAAATATGGAGTTTCAACTACCATGATTCAAACTCCACGTAAAACTCCTGGAGTTTGAAATCGGTCTCTATCGTTTTCAAATGAAGAACGTAAAGCTAGCTGAAAGGTGATGTTAACGGAACGATCTATTTTTAAGCTCATTTTAAATGTGTAATAAAAATTGAATAGCGAACCAAAAAATGATCATCACATGTTGTTTTTACTATGTTTGGATAACTCGATGAGATATCTATGACACGTATACAGGTGTCAGATATCTCCGATATTAGACATAATGAGTAAGATTTATTCAAATTCTCTCAATCCAATTGAATTGATCTCGACATAAGATAACTTTTACTTCGGTGTAATATTTAATCTTAAAACTAATTAAAAATGCACATTCACTACCATCCTACTATAGCTAATGAAACTTATTAATGATTCACATAAGTTCTGATAATCAAATAGTATGTCTCAGTAATTAGAGTGATCAATAGATACACGTTCGATAAAATAAAAATGGGTCAGCTTGTGCCCACCTCGATTAATTCCATATAGAATCTGCTACCTTCTACTAGCACAAATATCGAATAAGCCTACCATAAAGACTTGGACAATAGAAGAAAAACAACTTTAGATGAATTCACTTCATTTGTCTAAGCTTTGATGGCAAAGTTACTCCGTACATGTGCTAGCGAGGTAACAAGTAACAACATACTCATCCCACAAAATAAGGTCTGGAGAGAGTAGAGACGTAGAGTGTAAGCATACATTAACTCTACCTTTGACGAGGCAGAGAGACTATTTCTGAGAGACCCTCGGCTTAAAGAAAGAAGATAGCAAGGTAACAATTACAACAACATACTCAGTGAAGTCCCCCAACGTGAGGTCTGAAAAGGGTAGAGTGTACGCAGACCTTACCTCTAACTTGGTAAGTAGAGAGACTGTTTTCGAAAGATACTCGACTCAAGACAAAGCAAGAGAAACGGTCAGACCCGAAAAAGAAATTTAAAGCATCATGAAAATGAAAGTAACAAAAGTGAATAAGTCATGATAAAGCATTCTGAAAAAAAGAAACAATAACTAACGCAAATAAATAAGATAAATAAAGTACACAAACGAACATAAAACAACAGATGAGGTAACGATTAGCTGGTAGAATAATCAAAATCATGCCCGTATGGGCGTAGCTCAGTTGGTTCCAGGGTGGTAGATTGCCCCAAGTAGGCAGGTTCGAGCTCTGGCAGCCGCAGTGTGGAGTTTCATTCCTCCTTGTGGGCACCAAGCACTGTGTCTCCCACCTAGTGGGCCGCTGAGTCACCATGATTTACCTCTTCCACCAATCTCTGTCGGGCCGGAGGTGGGGGCCCTATGGGCAAGGAATTTCGCCTTCTGCCCCCAAATAATCAAAATCATACGCAAAATGGTTCAAGCTTCATTGTTGGAAAAACGAAATACAAATAGATAGTTTGGAAGGGGTCCAGGGCTATACATGGAGGGTGGCCCTGCCCCAAAATTGCCAACAAATTTAATAAAATAGGTCACAAGCAAAGTCAATATTCAGAAACCAGAGTTCAAGCCCCAACCCAAATGTGGCAATGTGCTAGATAATTATCATTATCTTTATGCTAACCAACTTCCAGAAATAGATTAGAATATAACTCAACTTTATCACAGATATACAGATCATGTATACGACTAAGCCACCAGGCACTAAACATTTTGTTAAACAGAGATAGGTGTTACCTAATCAATAACAATTTTCCAACCAGTACAAACTAAAAAAGCAGAAAAATTGGAATCAAATTCATAAGAGTTCCTCCAAGTGCAACATCAATAACATACCCATGTGGCCATAAGTGAGGTATGAGGAGTGTAGGATGTACGTACACCTTACTCCGGGGGTAGAGGCGGTTTCCGATAGACCCTCAGAAGTTTAGTACCTACCGCAGCAGGAATGTAAGAAAAGAGACAGCAAAATAGCAAGATACAAAGCAGATTTTCCTTCAAGTGCAGCATCATACCTAATATCATGTTATCATCCTACATTTTAGTAACATTTCACTCAGTACCTTACAGAACCGTGTCAAATGAAAACACCCCACAAAGAAAAATCAAGCACTTTGCATCTAACCAAACTGCCATTAAAAAATAAACACACCCAATGCACCATTCTCCTCAAAAAACAAGAAGAGAAAGAGAGAGATTAATCATCTAATTAAAATTTAAAAAAGAAGAAGAAAATGAAGTGTATAAAATTTTCACCTTATACTTGTCTGACTAACCTAAAATATAGTCATAAGAAGTGCGCTAATCTAAAATCAAAGTAGTGTAATTGGTGCATATTAACAAGAAGGGCACCTGATTAAACCATTCTCATTACAACCCGTACAAGTCCTAAATCCACCTTTCTCACTATAACACTTATGGCTTCCACTACACTCTTCACAGAGTACAAATCTATGGCCCCCACACACTTCGCACGTGCTAAAATCCGCCGGAATCAACCCTTCAACGTACTTCTTCAGCTCACCGGCTTCATGTAGCTGCCGAATCTCCTCCGCGCCGCCAATGTACCTTCCACCGATGAAAACTCTCGGTAAGGACAATTTCGTCTTTTTACCGAATATCGTCTTTAGCTCTTCCATAAACCCAGCATCCATCGACACATCTCGTTCGTCGATCGAAACGCGAAAGCTCCGTAAAATCGATCGAACGGTTTTGCAATCGTCGAATGTAGAACGGATTACTCTTAAGCTAGTGAAGTAGATCACTATCTTTTTCTCAGCTCCTGGGATTTGAATCAACGGGTCAGATTTACGGGTCGATTCGGGTCCGGGTCGGGTTGTTAAGGCACGAAGGATGGCGTTAACGCGGCGGACCCGATGGAATATGTTGGGTTTTTTGGTGGGTATGGGTGAGTAAGTGGAATTTGAATCGTCTGAGAATAGGGTTTGAATGTCTTTGAAAGAAGGGCAAGAGAAATTAGGGGAATTGTCCCAAATCTTTGATTTGGTTCGAGTTACCAACATGGTTTATTCAGAGATCGACAAGTCAAGAACAATAAATTGAAACAACTTCGTACTATTGTTGGTTCAAATGAATGGTGGAAAATATAGTAGAGAGAAGATGGGGGGTTTGGCGAGAGGGTTAAAGGATTATAGCGGTGAAGGTATCAGGGTGGGTAGGTGGGTGGGGGTCACAGTGGCAAACTTGATCCTTATTATTTAATCCGTCTCAATCATTTAAGCATAAAATATAAGAAAGAAAGATTAATTTTAAAATGTGTCATTTAAAATAAACCTAAAACAATTGTGTAGCTATAAATCTTTTTATTAAGAGTAAGGGAAAATTTTAAAGTTAAACTATTTCTAATTATAAAAAGGTGATAGTCTTTTTGGGATAAACTAAAAACGAAATTGTGCTACACAAATTGAGACAGATGGAGTACCAAATAGAAAGGTATGGAGGTCGGTATTAGGGTGCAAGATTAGTAGGTAGTTAATTGTAGTCGCACTTTTCGTATCGTGTAGTTTCTTACTCTCTGTTGCCGCACTTATTTTGTGTTTTGCTGTTTTATTGTGTCATTTTTCTTGCAATCTTGCATCAGTTACATTTCTTTTAAGTCAGGTTTATTGAAAATAATTTTTTTATTCCACAAATGCATGAATAAAATATGTGTATATTCTACTCTGCTCAAACACTGCTTATGAGATTACATTTGTTGTATTGTTATATTTAGAAGAAAGCATATTGATTTTCCCTCCTTTAAATATGTTTGATAGCTTTTACCAAATACTTACAATCTTCAATTATAATCCTAAGAGTATGACACTGCATGTAATCCTTTGTGACAAACTTAACATCAAATAGTCGATTTGTTTTAGTATATTTAACAATATTCTATTTATTTTGTTAAATTTTACCCCTTTTTTATGTTCCATAATTTTATAGCAAGGCTTGAGATAGATATCATATCTTACGTAACTATCATAACATCTACGATTTTCCTTTCACATTTATGGAGAAATGTGAAACATTTTACTCTTAACAAGTCCATATAATCCTTGTGATTATACCACAATGTGCTAAGAAAGTGAACCTTTGGTCCAACATATTCCAATCATTTAATCTATGCAAAATTTCAATGCAATAATTTATCAAACTCTATTATTCTGAATGAAAAGTCAACAAATTCATAGAATATGAGCTGCCTTAGTTTGTAGCCAGTACTATTTTCACAAAATTAAAGAAGCCTCTCTAGTACCCGGGCGCAATCCAATGACAGCATTGCGCTTACGGCCCTGACACTGCGGCGTGAGATTGATTTTGGTGAAAGATTCTCGCTCTCTTCCTGGTTGATCCTCAGAGGCTATCAGTTGTCCGTTCTCAAACTCTGGTTATTGGAATACATCCCGCAATTTACTGATAATAGTATTGAGGGACCGATACTACTATTTTCATACTAGTCTAACGCAAGTCAGGAACCTGAATATTAAAAAAAAAAATCTCAAGTTGCAAACTCTATTATTTTAATTAATATACAATTTCAATTACTGTACAAAGAATAGTTCATTCACCTACAACAAATTGTACACAGGACACTGCAATAAAGAAACGTTATCCACTCAAGTTTTAAGGAATATAGAAAAAGTTCTGTCTTTTCCTTTAAAACACATCAAGCGAATGAAATATCACGGGTTTATTAATTGACCCATTGAGTAACTCAAATTGACCCGCTTAAAAGGTAGGTTGTCAGAAAATTATACTATATAAATAGGTAATATTTATTTGTATTTATACTTTTTTGTATTATTAATTCCTTTACGGGTTGGACGAGTTACACATTTATGAATCAAATATTGACAATTAGCTAATCCTTTGTGTAACCAGAAAACAAGTTCTATATTTGTTCAAAATCATATAACAATCCATACACTTAAGTCATTAAGAGAAAATGATGTTCTATTGACCACTTACAATTTGAATAAATTAAAAGAAATATTTTTTTAGATTTTTAGTGTCTTATTTTCAGATCTTTTACGTATAAAAATGAAATCTCTTACCAAAAAAAAAGTGAAATTAAGTGTATGAAAAAACTATTATGCACTTGTTAAATGCATAGTACGTAGAAAAATTAATTATGCACTTATTAAATGCATAGTACGTAAAAAAACATATTATGCATAGTACGTAAAAAAACATATTATGCATAGTACGTAAAAAAATATATTATGCACTTGCTAATGCATAGTACGTAAAATAATCTACTATGCACTTGCTAATGCATAGTACGTAGAAAATCTTATTATGCACTTCCTAAATGCACAATACGTAGAAAAAACCTATTATGCACTTGCTAAATGCATAATACATAGAAAAATCAATCTTGCACTTGCTAAATGCATAGTACATAAAAAAAATTATTATGCACTTGCTAAATGCATAGTACGTAAAATAACTTATTATGCACTTGCTAAATGCATAGTACGTAGAAAATTCTATTATGCACTTGCTAAATGCATAATACGTAGAAAAATTATTTATGCACTTGCTAAATGCATAGTACATAAAAACCTATTATGCACTTGTCAAATGCATAGTACGTAGAAAAAATTATTATGCACTTGCTAAATGCATAATACGTAAAACTCCTATTATGCACTTGTTAAATGCATAGTATATAAAAAAAAATCTATTATGCGCTTGCTTAATGCATAGTACGTAGTACCACAAGCTAAAACGTTAGGCCACCAAAACCAGGTCCTCGTAACGTTGACATTATTGCTTATTGTTATTATTGAACATCTTAAATGTTAGATATTGGTGGATCAATAATAATTGTAGAATAGTGTAATTCTCTTTGATGAAGTTCTCTTATTAAAATAATATATATATATATATATATAAAAAGAGAGAGAGAAAGAGAGAGAGAGAGTATATAGTTGTAGTCTTAATAGAATTATGATTTCTATTTTATCTTAATTACACTAAAGTAATGAGTACATAATATATTATAAATATCTATGAATTATATTCATTATCAATATTGTTAGGATAATTATGGGACTATCCCATAATTATCTCAATATATATTTTATAATACCATTGTCACGATTCAAACCGAAGAGCTGTGACGGACACCCGAATCTCATCCGCTGAGTACCTCAAATCACAATATCATTGTATAATCACAATAAGTACAGACTAAACTGAAAAAGGTTTTAAAAACTCTTGACAAGACACCTGACTTATATATATATATATATATATATATATATATATATATATATATATATATATATATATATATGCTCATACCAAATAGATATATACCATGTCTACTTGTCCTTGTCATGTTACACGTGTATACAACTACAATTCCCATAATTCTTTATTTCAAAACCAAGGTGGGGGGAAGTAATTGTCTTTAACTATACAAATAAAGTAAAATATTTCATCATGTTATAATAAAACAAAGAAATTAAGTAAATATCAGCATTTTTTTAAATAACTAGACATCAAGGTATAATTATCATACATCGTATAAAATTAAGACATACCTGAATATATATATATTTTTTTAAAAAACATTTAGAGAATACATTTTTTTTATCAAATTATATAAATAATTAATTCTAGATCTCACTTCATTTAAATCCTAATAACTCATAAGACATTCGTTTACATGCTCAAATTATTGCCCAAAATTCTGAGGTGTTACAACCATAATTTATTTTGATTAGAATTTGATTATAGATTAGTATAACTTAATTTAGGATGATTAGATTAGTCTTCCTTAATGTTAGTATTGTATTTGTATATATATATATTTGACTATGAGAATGAAATAAATGAAGGAATAATTCCCCTAATGGTATCAAGAGTCCAAAATATTTTGCCCTAAAACTTTTTCTCACCCACACCCCTCGGTCTATCTCTAGCCGTTTTTTTCTTTCTTTTTTGTTTTTCTCGGCCTCAACCAAATAAACCCTAGGGTTTTCTAAAAACCCTAATACTAAACCACTACCAAACAAATCCTAAAACACTCACCCCCACCCGTCGGCCCCTATTTCATTTTGTTTCTCTCCTTTCACAAACCCTAGCCGACATTTAGGGTTATCCAATTTAATTCCACCAATCACAAAACACTACTCTTTTCTCTTTGTTTTGTTTGTTTAGTGGAAAACCATGGTCGAAAAATAAAAATTGCATCCCGCTTTTGCTGTGTATCTGGCTTTCACAAGGTCCGATGTTTCTTATGTGGTCCAGCAAGTATGTTTACACATGCATGATCCAAAGGAAGAGCATATGGGGCCCTCAAGAGAATTCTACGGTATGTTAAGGGTACTCTTCATTTTGATTTGCATCTGTATAAGTCCTCCATTTCGAGTCTCTCATACTATACAGATGTGGTTGGGGTGGATGCCCGGACACACGCCTTTCCATCTCTGGATATTGCGTATTCTTGGGGGACAATCTCATTTCATGGTCGTCTAAACGACAACCCGCGCTGTCTCGATCGAGCGTTGAGGCAGAATACCGAGGGTTAGCCAATGTGGTTGCTGAATCATATTGGCTATGTAATCTTCTGTTAGAACTACATTATCCGATTGAAAAGGCACTCTATTCAGAATATTAAATTTAAGAATAGCGAATTCTAGAAAATGCACCTTACTGTATTTTGGATAAATTGTTTACATAAATTAAGTGGATTTCTTAAAATAAATATACAAAATTTTAGCCATAAAACTACTGAATTTTATCGAACCTGTAATTAGAACTCTAACTCTGGGGTTTTCTAAATTACTTTCTAAAAGAGGCAGTTTAGCATATATAGAATAAATAATATTTAAAATGTGTGTATTTTTCTTACCTTTCTTGATTTAATCCAACCACCTAAAGATGAAAATATATATCCCATCTTTGTGCTGAAGTTTCAGTCTCAACAAGTTTGCTTGACATCTTGAGATATAAATTAATAATTGGTACTAATCTAAAGTCGGATGTATTTATCACCACAGAGAAAACTAATCATAGGTTGGATCAATGGATATAATCGTATTCTAATCCAACTTTTTGTGTGAGAGACTACCCCTTGAAAGATTCTTATCCACCTTTGAGGAGATTATAAAAGTACTTTAACATTTATATTTCATACCTATATTTATTACTTAACTATGGATGAGTATATATAATTTTATTTATTAATAAACCTTAAATTAGTTAATTTAATGTAAGATTCCAATAAAGTTTAATAGAAGAGTATCCCCAAAATTATTAGCTATAAAGTGTTTGATTGGACTCGATGTTTCTTATTTTCAAAAAACGAGTTTGGACCAATAAGCTATATGTAAGCATCTTTAACATACCATGTTGTTTCTATAATGATATTTAATAAAAGGATAACACAGGACATCAAAATTTAAGAGTATAAAATAAATTCGGGTTTCTTGAAACGGACAAAAATAGTAAAATTATGAATTAAAAAAGAAGGGGGGGGGGGGAGATGTGGGATTAGTCTAATTAAATTTGAGTATACTTGGATTAATTTTAGATCATGCATCCCTATAAAACAAAAAAAAACTTTAAATGATTTATTTCGATTGTCTAAGTTGTGGTGGATACCGTCATTTGATATTTGTAGAATTGTGGTAGTGAGAAGTAATAACAAAATTAGAATTCAGAATTTAAGTTCTACGCGTTCAACCTCTAAAATTCAGAAATTAAACTTATTGTACTTTTAAAATTATGACTAATATCTACTATTTATTGTAATTTTGTTAAAGAACCACATAAATTGATGTTTCATATCAAAAGCCAGATATCACAACACTACATTCGCTTCTGAATAATAAAAAGAGCAGCACGGTGCACAAAATATCCTGCATTGATAGAGTCCGGAGAAGGGGCCACATCCAAAAGGGTGTAATGTAGACAACCTACCATAAGACAAGCATTAGTGATTGCTTCCACGGCCCAAATTTGAGACTTATAGATCATACGAATATAATTTTATTATTATTCTAAAATTTCTCAATAATAAATCTGTTAAAGTAGTCGAGATGCACGTAAATTAGCAAGACAAGAACAAAAAAAATAGTGCATATATTTGTTGTTTTTGGTGTTTGGAGGGGAAGTGGACCATGTAAGTGTATGATTACAGGGCACGAGGGGCGTTAGATTGGATCATATATGTCCTGGAGGAGTATTTCTGCCCTCTGCACTGCAGTTTAAAGACATTGCTGAAAGATAAAGGTTAGGTAATTCACACAACCATAGTTAGTGGGGTTCTGAAAAGTTGCATGTGCTTCAATTCTTCCACATCAAGCACATAATAAAGTCTAAAGATTTGCCAGAATAAACCAATTTTCACTTTGGTAACATGCTCCCTTCTTTCACACGAGTCTAAATTATATATACGAACAGTACAAGCGATGATTTTTCATTGATGCAAACACCGAAAAACTGAAAGACTCTTGATTACACAAATTCTCAATAATCATTCCACTCCGTTAAGCTATTTTCAGTTTGATGCTCCTGATCATGTATATACTGTAGCGTAAACAGTGCAGGAGTTTTACAAAACCCACAAGTCAAACTCAAACACTATATACATATGTTTGAAAAAAATTATAGCTAGTGTTGAACATAAATTTCGAACCCAAACTCTAAGCTCATAGATCCGCCAATGTGCATACCGGGATAGGCAATATATACAAATGATATACAATACAACAACATAATTGTTATGTTTTACTAGATTGTATATATTTTGTGAAAAAATAAAGAAGATAAAGGACCCTTGTGAAGTGGAATCAAACTATGTGTGGGATGTATGATCATTAGTCATGTCGAATAAGGAAATATTAATATGCTACATAAGCTATAATGACTAAAATGTCCTCAATTTAAATGTTAATGACTTGAAGCACACACGTCGATCATAGATTCTTACTCACTCATCTATTATAGTAGTAATAGCAAACCTAACTAGTGGCGATTCAAAAATATATTATTGAAGTCAGTCGATAACTATAATTAAGATTAGAGGTAGGTTAGAGTGTATGAAGCGAGTTCGACATTATTCAATAATTTAATTCAAACTCACTGTTTATCTTTAAAAAATTAATATGTACAAATTATTGCTAATATATTCTCCTTTGATCCTTATTGAGTTGTCCAAAGACTTCTATTTTAATTGTGCTCGTCGGGGCATTAAGCATATGGTCAGTTTAAATATTGCTTTAGGCTCCCTTACATATTTTTAGTGTGATGATTTTTTATCAATATTTAGTGATGAAGAAAAAAATCATAATAAAATGAATGACTTTATCATTTAAAAAGAATTAAAATTTTAAACTCACAAATTTCAAATTTTATCTCTGCAAACATAAATGTGCATGCTTCGTGATGATAGAAGATGTTGATAAAGAGCGATCAACTATGTTTATCTATTATCATTTTTTTGACGGAGGAATCCGCAATCGCTATTCTTCGAATGTGTTCTGGGTAAACCCCAGACTGACGCAATAGCCTGCAAATCACGTTAGTTGTTTAACCACATGATTTGACTAGCAAGTGCTATTTGTTGATTGATTTCAACTGGGTGAATACGACAGACATGCAGACATAGTGAAGTAGTGAAGAAGAAGAGATATAGGTGTTGCATGTGATACAGTAAGCAACAAGAGAAAGATAGAGAGAGAAGAAGACAGTCGACAGAATGAAGGAAGAATGAAACTCAGTAGAGTATTTTATTATTCTGTATTGTGTATACATTATTTGTTAAGAGAGATATATAATAGCAGGAGGCAGCAATAACAAATAGGCTCCCTCATTAATTACAATAATTGTCTATGCTATTTTACTCCTCTCAACATACCCCCTCAAGCTAACTACTGGAAGATATTCAGGAGTCCAAGCTTGAAGCACAGGTGTTGATGCTGCATTCTGTTCAATTCTTTTGTAAGCAAATCAGCTGGCTGGTTTGTTGTGTGTATGTATTCTGACTTTATTAAACCTTTCTGAATTTTTTCTCTGATGAAGTGTAAATCAATCTCTATATGTTTAGTCCTTTCATGAAGATCGGATTTCCGCAATTGATTCTTGATTTCATCGATGAAGATCACATCTTGTAGGGTTAAAGTGAATACCAATATCTCTTAGCAGACCAAGTATCCAGGTTATCTCAGCCATTGTGCTTGCTAAACTTCTGTACTCTTATTCTGCTGAACTTCTAGAGATTGTGCTCTGTTTTTTGGACTTCCAAGAAATAAGAGAATCACCAAGCTTTACTGCATAACACATGAATCGATTTCTCAGATGTGGACAAGCGTTCCAACTGCATCACAATAGTCATCGATGTTTCTTGTTTGCTGTTTGACATCAGAATACCTTGTCCAGGTTGGCTCTTGATGTACCTTACTATCCTTAGTGCTGCATTGAGATGAGACCTCTTTGGTTGCTGCAGAAACTGACTGAGCATCTGTACACTATAAGAGATATCTGGTCTTGTAGTGGTTAAGTATAACAATTTTCCTATTAGTCTTTGATACAAGCTAATGTCTTCTATGAGCTCATCTTCTACTATTGTCTTGTTGTTGTCTACAGCCTGTTTATCCTGTATATAACTATCATACTCCTTTGTAGTTAGTTTCATGTTGCAATCTATAGGTGTATTAAAAGGCTTAGCAGCAGAAAGTCGTAACTCGGCTATAAGTTCTAAAGCATATTTTCTTTGATGCATTAGGATTCCTTTGTTAGACCTCACAAACTCTATTCCTAGAAAATACCTTATTTCCCCTAAATCTTTCATTTTAAAAGACTGTTGTAGAGATTGTTTAGTCTCTATTATCAGCTCTAAATTATTACCTGTAATGAGAATATCATCTACATATACTAGTACTAGAACCATACCTTTGTCAATCTGTTTTATAAACAGGGAATGATCATATTCAGATTGTCTAAATTTCATATATCTTAAGGCTTCTGTGAGTTTAAAATTTCATTGCCTAGGAGCTTGTTTAAGACCATATAAGGACTTGATTAGCCTACATACCTGATTGTCTCCCTGGCTAATGAATCCTTGTGGTAGTTCCATGTATATCTCATCATGTAAGTCACCCTGTAAGAAAGCATTATAGACATCCATCTGATGTATTTGCCAATTCTTAGAAGCTGCTAAAGATATTATAGACCTTACAGTTACCATTTTAACCACAGGAGAAAAAGTCTCATGATAATCTATTCCTTCCTTTTGACTGTATCCTTTAGCAACAAGTCTAGCCTTAAGTCTTTCAACCTCCCCTGTATATTTATACTTTATCTTGTATACCCATTTACATCCTATTGGACTCTTGCCTTTAGGTAAAGTAACAATTTCTCATGTATGATTATCCTGTAAAGCCTTTATCTCAGTTTGCATAGCCTCTACCCACCTAGGAATTTTAGATGCTTCCTTATAAGTTTTTGGTTCTATCAATTCTGAAAAGGCAGTAAGAAAGGCTTTGTATTTAGTAGTGATATTGTCATAAGAAATATAATTAGCTATAGAATATGGAGTTGTTGTGTTACCAACTCCTTTTGTGACAAAGTCCTTCATCCATATTGGGGGTTGTTTTTCCCTGGTAGATCTCCTTACATCAGTCATATTTATGGGCTTAGCAGAAACTTGATCCTGGTTGAACTCTACCTCTTGAGTTGTTCTATATGTTTCAACACCATCTTTATCCCCTGCACTAGTTTCACTGTTATTTTCCTCAGATACATAGGTAACAGTAGTAGGAATACACTGATTGGTATTGTATAGATTTGTGTTGGCTATATCAGTGATTGAAGAAATGTCACTCTGTTTGTTTTGAAACACTGGTTTCTCAGATGTATCAGTCTTAAAGGGAAATTCATTTTCTCTGAAACTTACATCTCTATTTACTAAGAACACTTTAGCTTCTAAGTCATAAAAGATATATCCTTTTTGTGTTTCAGAATATCCCATAAGAACACAACATCTAGTTCTGGATAGGAGCTTATCATTAACAGATAAGTTATTAGCAAAGCATAGGCATCCTAGAACTCTCAAATGATTGATAGAAGGTTTCCTTTTGTACAGCATTTCATAGGGAGTTTTATTAGTGACTGAAGATGGTAATCTATTTATTATATATACTGCTGCTTGAATGCACATACCCCAGAATTTCAGAGGGATATGCCCCTGAAATCTTATGGCTCTAGTTAACTCAAGAATATGTCTATGTTTTCTTTCAGCCACACCATTTTGTTGTGGTGTATAAGCACAAGATTTCTGATGTATTATGCCTAATTTAAGGAATATAGCAGTACACACTTCATTTACAAATTCAGTTCCATTATCAGTTCTTATTATCCTAACTGTTTTGTTAAACTGAGTTTGTACAAAGGACAAAAATCGCTGAATACAAACTGCATACATCAGATTTAAGACTAAGTAAATACACCCAAGTCATTCTAGTAAAATCATCCACTATTGTAAGAAAATACCTTTTTCCATTATGAGTTTGAACTTTGTAGGGGCCCCATACATCCACATGAATCAGATTAAAGGCTGCAGTACTCCTATTGTTGCTCAATGGAAAGGGTAACCTACACTGCTTTGCACATGGACAGATATTGCAATTTTCTATTATTCTGGCTATAGTGCCAGAACTAGCTCTAATCAGTTTACTCAATACATTGCTAGAGATGTGACCAAATATTTTATGCCAGATATCTATTTCTTCCTTAGTAAGTGTTTTATCAGTGATTCTATTTACAGTCAAACCAACTTCTTCTTGACTTCCTAACAGTTTTGAAGAAGCATGATTTACTAGTATGTAAAGTCCATCTTGTAGTCTACCAATCTCCTTCACCTTTCCATTGTAAAGATCCCGGAATACACAAAAATCAGGATAGAAAATAACAGCACATTGCAATTCTTTTGTTAGTTGAGAAACAAACATTAAATTAAACTTGAATTGTGGTATGAAGAAGACATTTTTTAGTGTACTCCTGTCTGATATATCACTGGAACCAGTATGTGTTACACTAACTAACTCTCCATTTGGCAGGTGTACTATCTTAGAATCAGTATGATTTTCTACTATAGTTTCCTTATTAATCAGTTTTATATCAGAAACCATATGATTGGTTGCCCCTGTGTCTATTATCCACTGTTTTATTATTTGTTTTCCCAGTAAGGCCTTGTGTTTAGAAGTACACATGATTCTGCGTTGATGTTGTGGACTCCTGCTTTGTGTAGCTTCTGCCTGGTCAATCCTGAGGTTAAGTAGCTTCACAATCTGCTCATATTGCCCTTTGGAGAACACAACCTTTTCAGCAAAGTCAGAGTTGGCATTGTCTGTGTTAGCAGCCACTTTATTCTTCTTTGATTCCATTTCGTATACGCAGATACTCTTTTCTTTTGGATTTAAAACCAGGTGGATATCCAACCACCTTGTAGCAAAATTCTTTAGTGTGTCCTCTCATCTTGCACACATCACAAAAAAGATTGGTAGAAGTGAATTTTTTGTATTTCTGTGTTCCTGGCCCTTCTTTAGAGAACAGAGCAGTTGGATCATGTGCCAGATTTTGTTTCACCCCACTTGGTCCAACTCCCAACAGGCCAGCAGATCTTGAAGTAACAGATTTTTGGCTTTCATCACTTGTGATCATGGAATATGCTTTGTTGACAGTGGGTAAGGATGACATGAGAAGTATTTGGCTTCTAGCTTGCATATAGTGTTCATTCAACCCCATCAAGAATTGATATAGTTTCTGTCTTTCAAGATATTCAACAAATTCTCTAGACTTAGGACAACCACAATTAGGAGGGGGGACTAGTGACTGAAACTCAATCCATAGACTCTTCAATTTGGAAAAGTATTCAGAGACAGAGGAATTTCCTTGAGAAATAGTGGCAATCTCTCTATGTAGGTCATAAGTTCTTGACCCATCTACTTTGTCAAACCTCTCCCTTAAATCCTCCCACACTTCAAATGCAAATTCAGCATATAATAATCCACTTAGTAGGTCTTTTGAGACTGAATTCATGAGTCATGCTTGTACTACATCATTGACTCTATCCCAATGGTCCCCCAGATCCTCTGTAAACTGATCTTTCTGGTGCTTCCCATTAACAAAGCCCATCTTATTTCTTCCTAGTAGTGCTATTCTCATTGATTTACTCCATATAGTGTAGTTTTCAGTCCCCAATAGCTGAAAAGAGATCAATGAGGCACCACTTAAATCAGATGCTTGAAGGAATAGAGGATGGTTATGATCTATCGGGACAGTGGCTGTAAGATTGGAAGTACTTGATACACCAGTGTCCATTATCTCTTGATTTTGACCAGTACTCATTTTTCTTCGAATCAAGAGTTATTCCAGAAAAGGAACAAAAAATTTGCAGATATTCGATAAAATCAAATTTTCAAAAAAAAAAAAAACCAATACTTGGTTTTATCAATCGATTTTAGAGAATCGATTCCAAGAAGAGCAGATATAACGAAACCAATTTCAACAAGAAACCCTAATTCTTGATTGGACTGGTCTTGCCCTTATTCAAAATAAGAAACCCTAATTCAATTAGGGGGCGTACAAACCAAGAAGACGAGAATGATCTTGCCCTAGTTAAATGAAGAAGCATACCAGACCCAGAGACGAAGAAGATAGAGAAATCACTGAGAATAGCAAGAATCACCAGACCCAGTCGATTGTTTCGCGGAAGCAGATCGCTGCTCTGATACCATGTTGATTGATTTCAACTGGGTGAATACGACAGACATGCATACATAGTGAAGTAGTGAAGAAGAAGAAGAGATATAGGTGTTGCATGTGATATAGTAAGCAGCAAGAGAAAGATAGAGAGAGAAGAAGACCGTCGACAAAATGAAGGAAAAATGAAACTCAGTAGAGTATTTTATTATTCTGTATTGTGTATACATTATTTGTTAAGAGAGATATATAATAGCAGGAGGCAACAATAACAAATAAGCTCCCTCATTAATTACAATAACTGTCTATGCTATTTTACTCTTTCAAACTATGTTGCTTTAAGACTTTACATTTTATATTAAATTAACATTTATATTGCATTAAATGATATTATCCTAATGTACATATGCGTATTTAATTTTCAAAAGATTATTTACATGTACGTATATTAAAAAAAAAATCAATACTATGCCGAATGACGACCCTTTCAAAAGAAAGTCACCGCTACGGTTGAAAAAATATTTCTCAACCTGTCTCGCAGTTATGTTTGTATTACACCTTTTAATCCCATTTAGAAGATGGGATAAAATTACATCTAATTTAATGGAATATTCCAAATATCTCACGAATTGCTTCAAAAATTAATTAAAATTTACGAGTTGTAATTATAGTTCGACGTTTTAATCCTAATTTAGCGTGTACTAATTAACAATTACGAACTGTAATTTTTTATTTCTGGGAGAATTAATGGCGTCAACTAGCAAAATGCCAAGCTCTGCAGAGGATGAGGTACGTTCATACGTATATTTTTTTGCTTTTGATAAATTTAATGTAATTATTGTTATGACTTGTATATAGTAGTACGCATTAATCCTTAAATCTAATAAATTGCCCATACAAATTGGGATTTCCTGTGCAATTTTCTAGTTTCTTCTAAGACCATCCACAGCAGGGGACATTGTCCCGATAATTACATACAATTTCGAATGACATGTTGACGTGAAAATAATTGGAAATTATTGAATATACATGAGATAATCTTGCCACGTGGAGACAATGTCTCCTGTTGTTGAAGGTGTAGGAGATAAATGTCTCCTGCAGTGTCATGTGACAGCCGATTGACCGCTAGAAATTCATTTTCCACCAGTATTTTAATTGTTATTTTTGACGAATAATTTAACCGAATTTAAAAATTAAAAAACACCAATTTTTTTAATTTGTCAAGATCTATAAAAAGAGACTAGGTTTACTTCATTTGGACACCAAAATATTTTGGCTATTTTCTCCAAATTTCTATCTTCTTCCAAAGTATTTGCTATTTTTTAAATATAGATCCTAATCAAAATTTTAATCTTCATCCAAATTTTATATTTCCTAACCTACTACAAAATCCCAATATTCACGTCCACAAAATTCTCAAAATATGTCATTCAATTTTCAAATGTCATATATAATGTACCCTTCAATAGCGTTCTTGCTCAAATTCAAAATGTTGATGCGAGAATTCATCAAACTAGGTGGTATAATACCAGAAATATTGTTACCATCAAGATTTAATGATGCAAGAACGTGCATATATCCTAGAGATGGAGCAACCGAAAATTAATTTTCAATTTGTGATTTTTAATATTATCAATGTTTTAGTGTGTTTTTTATAAATTGTACGATTAATTTATCTTCATTAATAAAATAATGTATTGTTGTGTTTTAATATTATAATAATATTTGATAAGTGTCAAAATTAAATGAATATAAGTAATTTATAATTTTATTATTATATGTATAATAATATGAATTACAAGAATAATATCATATACAAAATAGAAAATGAGATAAAATGAATATATATGGTGGAGTATATGTATTGATGTGGAGGAAAGAGAAAATGAATTATTTTTTGAAATATCTCCTGCTGTGGAGTGTATGTGATAAATGAAGATAATTGATGATGTGGCAGATTATTCATCTGATGTGGCAGAGAATTATCTCCTGCCTGCTGGAGATGGTCTAACTGAAGGTTGTAGAATAGCTAGGTTTGAAACCTATTAAAGCAATATTCTGTAGTTTGTACTCTGTCATACATTTTTTAAAACCTGTAAAATGCTTATTGCTTTATCAGTAATTGAGCAACATTTTAGACGTGTATGCCATAAGGAAAGTATAGGTGAATTGCAACAAATCAGTGTTATCAAAGTGAAAATCGCAAAAAAGCTCTAAGGTCCGTTGGGGCTTTAAGCGCAAAGCGCAAATAAAGGGTGGGCTTTAGTGTCGCCTCTTCAGGAGAGGCTCATTGTCAAGGAAAATTATGTCTGAGATCCTTGATGATGACACTGAAGCGCAGATTAAGCGAGGCGAAGCGCTAAACCCAATTAAAGCGCTGTTTTGACAACATTGCAACAAATAGGAGAGAACTTGTAAAACTTCAAAAGATTGCTCATTTTTAGACTTTGAGGTTTCAATGTTGGTGAGGGCTTTAAGTTGTTTTAATTGTTATATTGCAGATTGAACATTTTGATGATTTCACGCTGGCCTCTTCGTGGGAAAGGTATTTTCTTCAATCATAACAAGTTACTGCATTTATTTATTGTGTCCTGAAAGCTTAGATCATGATATATATAGGAGCATAGAATCTGAAGTTACTAATATTTTTGTAGGTTCATATCTGAGATAGAGGCAGTTTGCCGGCAGTGGTTGGCTGATGGCACCAAGAGTTTGTTGGTATGATTTTTCTAATTCCTACTTCCTACTTCATCCTTTTTACATGTTTATTCTTAGTTTATTACTTTGCATTTGAGTGATTATAAATTTCCACTTGCTACTTATATAGTATCTAATGACAGAGAAAGGGTGCTATCAGTTTGAATATTGCTGAGGGCCTATATAAGGTCAAAACCGACCTGAAGTATGCGATGAAAAGCTATTGCATGGAGTACTATTTTGGAAAACGCAATGATGGTATGCACATAATTCTGCTGCAAAAATCCAGCTAAGAGTATTTTCATTTTTGACTTATCTAACCAATCTTGTGAATTTAGTTGGTCGAGGAAAAGGAAATGACTGGAATTGTGAATTGCATAATCTGCAACTGTCTTTTGGCGTGAATGAGTTCCTGGTATTTCTGTCTCTGTCCACTCACTCATGTCCACACAGAAGGATGACCTGTTTCTTGTGTATTTAGTACCTTCATCTAGTATATAATGTTTTACTTTCTCTCTGAATGCCTAACGCTCGTCTAGGTGATTGCTCCTCAAAGTGCCAGTGGTGTGGTTCTTGATGGGCCGGAGGCCAGCAAACTTCTAAGTGCAGTTGCTATTGCGTTGTCAAATTGTTTCTGGTATGTTGTCACAGGATGATATCATTCTATTACTTCATCACTTTCGAGTTATTAGCTAGGTTTTATACCTGTTAGTAATTGAAGCACTCATCTTTCTTTTCCAAAATCACATGCTAAAGTGCTAAAATCAAAGTGAGGGATCTAATCAGTTTTGATGGAGCATTGTTGTTCTGTCAGCGAGAATTTTTATCACTATGAGGTGCACTATATTGGAAGGCCAATTTTTAAGCAAAATCCTGTGGAGATTGATGAGGCTGAAACAAACGAGAAGTTGATAAAGGGAAACAGGATATTTTCCTGCTTTTAGTATATAGATTTGAATAGAATGTAACTGTTAATATGAAGTAAGTGATATTAGTTTATTCAAAATTCACGAGAAGAAAAAGGCCATGTGTCATACCGTTTCCCTTTGGCAAGCAGCACGCGACTGATGTTTCAAATGTTCCATGTTCCCTGAAATACTTTAAACTACCCTGTCAAGGAGCAATGCCCCTTATAAGGTCTATTGTTTTATGTGGCTGGTCTCTCATGAGGCGTGCCTAAGTAGAGTGCAAATTACAGAGATGAGGCATGTGCTTTTTGTGTAACAACACCGAGGGAAGTAGCAACAATCTTTTTATGCATTGTCCAGTGACAAGTCAGAGTTGATGCTTATTTTCCAACCTATTCAGTATATATTTACTATGCCTAACTAAGTAAAGGAACTTTTAAGCAGCGGGGATGTTGAGGGAATAAAGAAACCTTTGAGAAAGATTGGAATACAATACCTGCTTGTCTTTGTGGGGTGGTGTGGAAGGAAAGAAATGCAAGATGCTTAGAAGGGGAAGTAGATGCTATGCAGAAGATCAAGTTCAGATTTTTATGGCTTTTAGCTTTTTAGTGCAACCTACAGGATGTCAAAGATGAAAGCAGCATGCTAAATTTCATAGATTCTCTACAGGAATAGTACTCTGTACAGAAGGAATCCATCCTTTTTTTTAAAATCATTGGGGGATTTCTGTTGTTGTAATGTCCTGGTACGTTCTTAGTGCTGGACTGTTTATTGTTCTTATTATTAATATTCAATATTTACCTGTTTAAAAAGAATACTTTAAACTACCCCAATACACTATTCGATTCCCTTAGCTCTCTAAACTTTTAAAGAGAGGCTAAATTTGTAATATTGTAAACTTCAAGCACTTTCATGGTGCTTTTTATGAGTAAT